>OU342742.1:444676654-445278520 GCA_910589775.1 Avena eriantha
ATCCACCTATGGATCCGCCAGTGTCATTGCATGTGTGTTCTTCTCATTAACCACAGCTAGAGTCATTGCATGTGTGTTCTTTTCACAAACCACATATGGATCCACTAGTGTCATTGAAATGTGTATTATTTCACAAACAACAACTGGAGTCATTTCATGACTATTCTTTTCACAGACCACATATGGATCCACTAGAGTCACTGAAATGTGTGTTCTCTTTAGAGACCACACATGGAGTCATTTCATGACTCTTCTTTTCATAGACGATATGTGGATCCACAAGAGTCATTGCATGTGTGTTCTTGTCACAAACCACACATGGATCCACCAATGTTACTGCATGTGTTTCTCTTCACAAACCACATATGGATCCACCAGTGTTATTGAAATGTGTGTTCTCTTCAGAGAACATACATGGATCCTCCAGTGTCTTTGCATGTGTGTTGTTTTTACTAACCCACATATGGATCCACTAGAGTCATTGCATTTGTGTTCTCTTGAGAGACCACACATGGATCCACTAGTGTCATTGCATGTGTGTTCTTTTCACAGACCACATATGCATCCACCATTGTCATTGAAATGTGTATTCTTTCATTAACCACACCTGGAGTCATTTCATGCCTATTCTTTTCACAGACCATATATGGGTCCACCAGAGTTCATTGCATGTGTGTTCTCTTCATAGACCACATATGGATCCACCAGTGTCATTGCATGTGGTTCCACCAGTGTCATTGCATGTGGTTCCACCAGAGTTCATTGCATGTGTGTTCTCTTCATAGAGCACACATGGATCCACCACTGTCATTGCATGTGTGTTCTTCTCATTAAACACAACTACAGTCATTGCATGTGTGTTCTTTTCACAAACCACATATGGATCCACCAGTGTCGTTGAAATGTGTATTATTTTCACAAACAACAACTGGAGTCATTTCATGACTATTCTTTTCACAGACCACATATGGATCCACTAGAGTCACTAAAATGTGTGTTCTCTTCAGAGACCACTCATGGAGTCATTTCATGACTCTTCTTTTCATAGACGATATGTGGATCCACCAGAGTTCATTGCATGTGTGTTCTCTCAACAAACCAATACATAGATCCACTAGTGTCATTGCATGTGGTTCCACCAGTGTCATTGAAATGTGTGTTCTCTCTTCAGAGACCACACATGGATCAACCAGTGTCATTGCATGTGTGTTCTTTTCACTAAGAACAACCAGAGTCATTGCATGTGTGTTATTTTCACAATCCACCTATGGATCCACCAGTGTCATTCAATGTGTGTTCTTCTCAATAACAAAAACTAAAGTCATTGCATGTCTGTTATTTTCACTAACCCACACATGGATCCACCAGTCATTGCATGAGTGTTATTTTTACTAACAACACATGGAGTCATTTCATGACTATTCTTTTCACAGACCACATATCGATCCACCAGAGTCATTGAAATCTGTGTTCTATTCAGAGACGACACATGGATCCACCAGTGCCATTGCATGTTTGTTCTTCTCAATAACCACAACTAAAGTCATTGCATGTGTGTTATTTTCACAACCCACATATGGATCCACCAGAGTCATTGCATGTGTGTTCTTTTCACAGACCGTATATGTATTCACCAGTGTCATTGAAATGTGTGTTCTCTTCAGAGACCACACATGGATCTACCAGTGTCATTGCAGGTGTGTTATTTTTACTAACAACAACTAGAGTCCTTGCATGTGTGTTCTTCCCACAAATCACACATGGATCCACTAGAGTCATTGCATGTGTGTTCATGTCACAAACCACACATGGATCCACCAATGTCACTGCATGTGTGTTCTTTCCACAAACAAAATGGATCAACCAGAGTCATTGCATATGTGTTCTTCCCACAAACCACACATGGATCCATCTGAGTCATTGCATGTGTGTTCATGTCACAAAACACACATGGATCCACCAATGATACTACATGTGTGTTCTTTTCACGAACCACCTATGGATCCACTAGTGTCATTGAAATGTGTGTTCTCTTCAGAGACCATACATGGATCCACCAGTGTCATTGCATGTGTGTTCTTTTTACTAACCCACATATGGATCCACCAGAGTCATTGCATTTGTGTTCTCTTTAGAGTCCACACATGGATCCACCAATGTCATTGCATGTGTGTTATTTTCACAGACCACATATGGATCCACCATTGTCATTGAAATGTGTATTCTTCCATTAACCACACCAGGAGTCATTTCATGACTATTCTTTTCACAGACCATATATGGGTCCACTAGAGTTCATTGCATGTGTGTTCTCTTCACAGACCACACATGGATCCACCAGTGTCATTGCATGTGGTTCCACCAGCGTCATTGAAATGTGTGTTCTCTCTTTAGAGACCACACATGGATCAACCATTGTCATTGCACGTGTGTTCTTTTTACTAACAACAACTAGAGCAATTGCATGTGTGTTATTTTCACAATCCAGCTATGGATCCACCAGTGTCATTGCATGTGGTTCCACCAGAGTTCATTGCATGTGTGTTCTTTTCACAATCCACCTATGGATCCACCAGTGTCATTGCATGTGTGTTCTTCCCATTAACGATAGCTAGAGTCATTGCATGTGTGTTCTTTTCACAAATCATATATCGACCCACCAGTGTCACTAAAATGTGTATTATTTTCACAAACAAAAACTGGAGTCATTTCTTGACTATTCTTGTCACAGACCACAGATGGATCCACCCGAGTCATTGAAATGTGTGTTCTCTTCATGGACCACACATGGAGTCATTTCATGATTGTTCTTTTCACAGACCATATATGGATCCACCAAAGTTCATTGCATGTGTGTTCTCTTTACAGACCACACATGGATCCACAAGTGTCATTGCATGTGGTTCCACTAGTGTCATTGAAATGTGTGTTCTCTCTTCATGGACCACACATGGATCCACCATTGTCATTGAAATGTGTATTCTTCCATTAACCACACCAGGAGTCATTTCATGACTATTCTTTTCACAGACCATATATGGGTCCACTAGAGTTCATTTCATGTGTGTTCTCTTCATAGACCACATATGGATCCACTAGTGTCATTACATGTGGTTCCACCAGAGTTCATTGGATGTGTATTCTCTTCACAGACCAGACATGGATCCACCAGTGTCATTGCATGTGTAGTCTTCTCATTAACCACTACTAGAGTCATTGCATGTGTGTTCTTTTCACAAGCCACATATGGATCCACCAATGTCATTGAAATGTGTATTATTTTCACAAACAACAACTGGAGTCATCTCATGACTATTCTTTTCATAGACCACATATGGATCCAGCAGAGTCATTGAAATGTGTGTTCTCTTTGAAGACCACACATGGATCCACTAGTGTCATTGCATGTGTGTTGTTTTTACTAACAACAACTAGAGTCATTTCATGACTATTCTTTTCATAGACCATATATGTGTCCACTATAGTTCATTGCATGTGTGTTCTCTTCACAGACCACACATGGATCCACTAGTGTCATTGCATGTGGTTCCACGAGAGTTCATTGCATGTGTGTTCTTTTCACAATCCACCTATGGATCCACCAGTGTCATTGCATGTGTGTTCTTCTCATTAACCATAGCTAGAGTCATTGCATGTGTGTTCTTTTCACAGACCACATATGGATCCACTAGTGTCATTGAAATGTGTATTATTTTCACAAACAACAAGTGGAGTCATTTCATGACTATTCTTTTCATAGACCACATATGGATCCACCAGAGTCATTAAAATGTGTGTTCTCTTCAGAGACCACACATGGAGTCATTTCATGACTGTTCTTTTCACAGACAATATATGGATCCACCAGAGTTCATTGCATGTGTGTTCTCTTCACAGACCACACATGGATCCACCAGTGTCACTGCATGTGGTTCCACCAGCGTCATTGAAATGTGTGTTCTCTCTTTAGAGACCGCACATGGATCAACCACTGCCATTGCACGTGTGTTCTTTTTACTAACAACAACTAGAGCAATTGCATGTGTGTTATTTTCACAATCCAGCTATGGATCCACCAGTGTCATTGCATGTGGTTCCACCAGAGTTCATTGCATGTGTGTTCTTTTCACAATCCACCTATGGATCCACCAGTGTCATTGAAATGTGTGTTCTCTTCAGAGACCATACATGGATCCACCAGTGTCTTTGCATGTGTGTTGTTTTAAGTAACCCACATATGGATCCACTAAAGTCATTGCATTTGTGTTCTCTTAAGAGACCACACATGGATCCACCAGTGTCATTGCATGTGTGTTCTTTTCACAGACCACATATGGATCCACCATTGTCATTGAAATGTGTATTCTTTCATTAACCACACCTGGAGTCATTTCATGCCTATTCTTTTCACACACCATATATGGGTCCACCAGTGTTCATTGCATGTGTGTTCTCTTCACAGACCACATATGGATCCACCAGTGTCATTGCATCTGGTTCCACCAGAGTTCATTGCATGTGTGTTCTCTTCATAGACCACACGTGGATCCACCAGTGTCATTGCATGTGTGTTCTTTTCATTAAACACAACTACAGTCATTGCATGTGTGTTCTTTTCACAAACCACATATGGATCCACCAGTGTCGTTGAAATGTGTATTATTTTCACAAACAACAACTGGAGTCATTTCATGACTATTCTTTTCACAGACCACCTATGGATCCAGTAGAGTAACTAAAATGTGTGTTCTCTTCAGAGACCACACATGGAGTCATTTCATGACTCTTCTTTTCATAGACGATATGTGGATCCACCAGAGTTCATTGCATGTGTGTTCTCTCAACAAACCAATACATGGATCCACTAGTGTCATTGCATGTGGTTCCACCAGTGTCATTGAAATGTGTGTTCTCTCTTCAGAGACCACACATGGATCAACCAGTGTCATTGCATGTGTGTTCTTTTCACTAAGAACAACTAGAGTCATTGCATGTGTGTTATTTTCCAAATCCACCTATGGATCCACCAGTGTCATTCAATGTGTGTTCTTCTCAATAACAAAAACTAAAGTCATTGCATGTCTGTTATTTTCACTAACCCACACATGGATCCACCAGTCATTGCATGAGTGTTATTTTTACTAACAACACATGGAGTCATTTCATGACTATTCTTTTCACAGACCACATATGGATCCACCAGAGTCATTGAAATGTGTGTTCTATTCAGAGACGACACATGGATCCACCAGTGCCATTGCATGTCTGTTCTTCTCAATAACCACAACTAAAGTCATTGCATGTGTGTTACTTTCACAACCCACATATGGATCCACCAGAGTCATTGCATGTGTGTTCTTTTCACAGACCATATATGTATTCACCAGTGTCATTGAAATGTGTGTTCTCTTCAGAGACCACACATGGATCCACCAGTGTCATTGCATGTGTGTTATTTTTACTAACAACAACTAGAGTCCTTGCATGTGTGTTCTTCCCACAAACCACACATGGATGCACTAGAGTCATTGCATGTGTGTTCATGTTACAAACCACACATGGATCCACCAATGTCACTTCATGTGTGTTCTTTCCACAAACCACATGGATCAACCAGAGTCATCGCATCTGTGTTCTTCCCGCAAACCACACATGGATCCATCAGAGTCATTGCATGTGTGTTCATGTCACAAAACACACATGGATCCACCAATGATACTACATGTGTGTTCTTTTCACGAACCACCTATGGATCCACTAGTGTCATTGAAATGTGTGTTCTCTTCAGAGACCATACATGGATCCACCAGTGTCATTGCATGTGTGTTCTTTTTACTAACCCACATATGGATCCACCAGAGTCATTGCATTTGTGTTCTCTTCAGAGTCCACACATGGATCCACCAATGTCATTGCATGTGTGTTATTTTCACAAACCACATATGGATCCACCATTGTCATTGAAATGTATATTCTTCCATTAACCACACCAGGAGTCATTTCATGACTATTCTTTTCACAGACCATATATGGGTCCACTAGAGTTCATTGCATGTGTGTTCTCTTCACAGACCATATATGGATCCACTAGTGTCATTACATGTGGTTCCACCAGAGTTCATTGCATGTGTATTCTCTTCACAGACCAGACATGGATCCACCAGTGTCATTGCATGTGTGGTCTTCTCATTAACCACTACTAGAGTCATTGCATGTGTGTTCTTTTCACAAGCCACATATGGATCCACCAATGTCATTGAAATGTGTATTATTTTCACAAACAACAACTGGAGTCATCTCATGACTATTCTTTTCATAGACCACATATGGATCCACCGAAGTCATTGAAATGTGTGTTCTCTTTGAAGACCACACATGGATCCACTAGTGTCATTGCATGTGTGTTGTTTTTACTAACAACAACTAGAGTCATTTCATGACTATTCTTTTCATAGACCATATATGTGTCCACTAGAGTTCATTGCATGTGTGTTCTCTTCACAGACCACACATGGATCCACCAGTGTCATTGCATGTGGTTCCACGAGAGTTCATTGCATGTGTGTTCTTTTCACAATCAACCTATGGATCCACCAGTGTCATTGCATGTGTGTTCTTCTCATTAACCATAGCTAGAGTCATTGCATGTGTGTTCTTTTCACAGACCACATATGGATCCACTAGTGTCATTGAAATGTGTATTATTTTCACAAACAACAAGTGGAGTCATTTCATGACTTCTTTTCATAGACCACATATGGATCCACCAGAGTCATTGAAATGTGTGTTCTCTTCAGAGACCACATATGGATTCATTTCATGACTGTTCTTTTCACAGACAATATATGGATCCACCAGAGTTCATTGCATGTGTGTTCTCTTCACAGACCACACATGGATCCACCAGTGTCATTGCATGTGGTTCCACCAGCGTCATTGAAATGTGTGTTCTCTCTTTAGAGACCACACATGGATCAACCATTGTCATTGCACGTGTGTTCTTTTTACTAACAACAACTAGAGCAATTGCATGTGTGTTATTTTCACAATCCAGCTATGGATCCACCGGTGTCATTGCATGTGGTTCCACCAGAGTTCATTGCATGTGTGTTCTTTTCAAAATCCACCTATGGATCCACCAGTGTCATTGCATGTGTGCTCTTCCCATTAACGACAGCTAGAGTCATTGCATGTGTGTTCTTTTCACAAATCATATATCGACCCACCAGTGTCACTAAAATGTGTATTATTTTCACAAACAAAAACTGGAGTCATTTCTTGACTATTCTTGTCACAAACCACAGATGGATCCACCCGAGTCATTGAAATGTGTGTTCTCTTCATGGACCACACATGGAGTCATTTCATGATTGTTCTTTTCACAGACCATATATGGATCCACCAGAGTTCATTGCATGTGTGTTCTCTTTACAGACCACACATGGATCCACAAGTGTCATTGCATGTGGTTCCACTAGTGTCATTGAAATGTGTGTTCTCTCTTCATGGACCACACATGGATCAACCATTGTCGTTGCATGTGTGTTCTTTTTACTAACAACAACTAGAGTCATTGCATGTGTGTTATTTTCACTATCCACCTATGGATCCACTAGTGTCATTGCATGTGTGTTCTTTTACTAACAACAACTAAAGCGTTGCATGTGTGTTATTTTCACTAACCCACATATGGATCCACCAGAGTCATTGCATGTGTGTTCTTTTCACATAACATATATGGATCCACCAGTGTCATTGCATGTATGTTCTTTCCATAAACCACACATGGATCCACTAGTATCATTGCATGTGTGTTCGTTTTACTAAGAACAACTAAAGTCATTGCATGTGTGTTATTTTCACAACCCACATATGGATCCACCAGTGTCATTGCATGTGTGTTCTTCTCATTAACCATATCTAGAGTCATTGCATGTGTGTTCTTTTCACAGACCACATATGGATCCACCATTGTTATTGAAATGTGTATTCTTTCATTATTTTCAATGACAGCTGTTGGCCATGAACAATCGGGACGCAAAGCTAACCAGCAACCGCTCCGGGCTTCTAGAAGACCCAATTCCCGATTGTTAGGCACCGTTGGATCGGGGTGTGTGGACGATAAGGATGTCCTTCGCAAGGGAGATCCACAAGAAGTCTGTTCTGCGAACTAATTGGCAATGGCAATGACGCTGGGCCTACGTCCTTGCCCTTATCCCCTTAACCTCGGGGCCGAAGCTCAGATCGTGTTCCTTCATCTCCATGGAGAGGGAGAGGCCCAAACTCAACTTGCACGAGGCTCAGATGTTCGCCCACTACGACATACTCGCGCCGCCATTCGTGAGGCTTCCGGCCGGCTTCGAGCTCAGCTACATCGGGGTTCCTGTCGCGCTGCTCTTGCGTGAAAACGCGTTGGCGAGGCAGATCGAGGAGCGCCGCCACCAGCTGCCGGAGCGGAAGAGGGGAATGGCACGGTACTCGCGCACGAGCGCGTACTGGCGAAAGCTATTCAAGAAGGAGCGGGCTACGTTGATTGAGCTGTGCGGAACCCACCGGCGAGAGATCCACCCGGATCTGCGCAACCTCGAAGGGAGGCAGCCCTTCTGGGCAGTGCCTGGGCGTACGACCTCCACCGTTATTGATGCAGCGCGCTGTGAAGAAACCATGAGGAGGAGGAACACTGTCGGGAACGTCGGCATCGATTCTGATGCGGAGGAGGCTGGCGGCGACACGGACAACGTCGTCGATGATGGAGACCGCGGGAGTGTCATAGTCGATTAGGGCCACTTAAGCATAAATTAAATCTATATACGGTATCTTAATGCCCTCTTTGGATCTGGGCCACTTGAGTCATAGTAGATTATCGTCATAATCTATATATGTTGGCCATGTTTTAGTTGTCTTTGTCTTTGAAACTAGTCGAAACTTGTCCGATCCTGAAAATAAAGTTCGCGTGTTCCTGGCATATTGGATGGGATAATACGCTGACTCTGCTCCTAGCACTTGATGGTACAACCATAATTTGGAGTGCGCTAGAGGAGAAGGGATCGAGCGTGTTGTAATAGTGTACTACTCCTGTCCAGATATAACTGACTTAGTTTTTTTAGATATTTATTAAATGTGTCTATACCCAAAACATGTCTAGATACATGTTTTAGGTTTCTTTGTCTTTCAAACTAATCAAAAGTCGTCAAATTCTGAACAAACAATGTCATTGCGTTCACATCTGATGGGACAATACACTGACTCTCCTACTTGATGGCACAACCATAATTCTAGAGTGCGCCAAAGGATATGGGAATCCAAGGGAGACGAGAACTAGTAGCTGCGTCCATACGCAGGTAAAAAATTAATGTAGTAATATTTAAAAAATTGTAATCTGGTCCACATGACCCCATCACAGACACGTTGCACGAGTCAGATATAAATAAAGACGACACGACTAGTTTAGTTTCAATGATATAATTCAACATACGACGTTACTGTGCCCACATCTTTCTGCTCCTCTTATTAGTCTGCTATCCCACGCTGCATTAAGCATCAGTTGATGAGGATAAAAAAATGATAAAATGGAAAATAAAACAATTTTAAGCTTACCTTTCATCTGGGGAATCGTACAAAGCTGAAATTGGCAGGGATTTATTATTTCTCCTGCAGTTAGCCGAAAGATCCTCAAGAACATCATCAATCACCACTGTAACTTCTTCATATTCTAATACACCTCCATTATTTTCCCTTTCCTCCCTGTTCCGCTTACCCTTTTGTTTCTTTTCACACCCTTTTCTCGCCAGCACCTCCACTTCTTCATAAATTGGCTGCTTACGTACGATTTCCTCTGAGTGCTCATCACCGTTTTTCTCCACCTGCTGTAGTTCCTCAAGTTCTTCGTCTTCACGCTGCTCTTCCTCTAGTTCTGACTGAGAAGCCTCATTTTCTTCATGTGTAACTAGGTTTTTGCACAACCTCTTGATATGGTCGAATCCGCCACAACGTTTGCATTTCCTTTTCCTAGCTCCCAGGCTTGAACCTTTATCGGTGGAGGCTTCAATCCTTAGCTTTCTAGGCCTCCTTGGTGGCCTCATAAGAACTAGTGGTTGAAGTTTGAACCCTGGATCGACAACCTCCCAATCATTTTCATCGGCCATAGGTGGTACGTTTTTTGCATAAGTTGCAGCAAACTTGTCCACGGAGAAATAGTTGTCGACATAGTTCTCTATTTCAGCTCTGTTACCTCTAAGATTTAAGATGAAGTAAATTGCATGGTGACATGGTAGACCAGTAATCTGCCACTCCCTGCATGAACAAGTCTTGTTTCCAATGTCTACAGTGTACCTCCGTTCACTTCCACGCTTGTATTCTGCATAAACCTTAGCCAATGTTCTGGAACTTCTGACCATCCTCATCTTTATCGTTTCATTGCCCTGGTTCTTGCATTTAGTAACATAACCACCTTTGGAACTATTTTATGGCCTAAAAAATTTCTTGCACAAATTCTTTGCCTTAGATCTATCTTCACAATTATGCACTGTCTTATTGCATCCAACAAAATAACAATTCCAAGTGTCTTAATGCTTGAAATATTATCATTGAAACTCTCTGCCAAATTATTGCAAACAAAATCCACCTTCTTAACTCACCAAACTTTCTTAAGGCCCATTGCTTGGTGTGATGTTCTTCAAGGTATTTTTTCACCTTTGGCACTACATACATGTTCTGCAAGTAAGTAGCATGCGTGCTTGGGGTGTATGTGTATGCTGATCGCCACAAGTCCTCTTCAAAGTTCTTTCCTTTGCACTTCTTCGTGAAGTTAGTAGGTGCAACTTCTTCGTGAAGTTAGTAGCGAGGTGCCACATGCATTCCCTATGGTCAACCCCTGGAAACACATCATCAACAGCATTCTCAAGACCCTCGCATGCACCGGTGTGTATCACCAAGCCTTCAGGGTGACCAATTACTTGTCGTAGTCTCTACATGAACCATGTCTAGCTTTCATTTGATTCACCCTCAAGAATAGCATAAGCTATGGGTAGAAGCCAATTATGCGCGTCCAAAGCACAAGCAGAAGCAACGTGTCCCCTGAACTTCCCTGTTAAAGAAGTTGCGCCTATTGCCAAGTATGGCCTGCAACCGTCTAGGAACCCCTTCCAGCATGCCTTCAGGCAGACAAAACATCTCCTGAAGCATATCTTATCTGCCTGCTTATACCTGACCCCCTTGAGACCTTTTCTCTTCCTTTCATAACGTCATAATCAATGTCAACAACACTACCAGGTTATGTTTTCTCTACCTGAGCTTTGAAACTATACAACATTTGAAAACTATCAGTCCACTTGCCTTGAATGAAGTCTAGAGCCATCTCCTTCCCATCAAAGACTTTGTGGTAAGGAATCAGAATGTTAAACTTTTTTCTAATCTTTGCTCTGAGTTCAGCAGGCCCAATGTTATGATCCTGCCTCACCCAGTCAAGTACAGTAGCAGCAATCCACTTGGTAGTCACCGGTCTAATTTTATCACTTAAAGAAGCATTATGGCAGTTGTGTATCTTTGTGTTTACTTTGATCTGCATTCGATAAGAATCCAAATAATTCAGAGCTAGTTATCAGCAGAATAAATATGAGAAAGACTGAAACTAAATGTAGCTATTGCAACCTGAAATGGGTGTCCACCCTGCATTGGAGATGCATGCAATCTCCATTTACACACATTACTTTCCCTACAGTGCACCCTAAATTTCTTTTGGTCACTCTTCTCAATGATAAATTCGAACCCAACTCTGATTGCATAGGTTGCAACTGCATATCTATAGTCCTCCACATTATCAAAGATAGTCCCCTCATCAGTTGTAGGATTGTCCCTGTCAAAGTGTATCACTGGCCTGTCCTTGTCTTCGTCGTCATATCTACATCCCATTTCCACATCTTCACATTCCTCTTCCTCATCAGTCCCATAGTCAGGCTCAAAGTTAGAATCAACCAAATATTCCCTACTCTCCATCCTATCAGGGTTAGCATCCACATCTGGATATGCTTTCTCATCATCATCTGCACCGCCACACATTTCAGTGCCTTCATGCTCGCTTGACAAAGCATCATGCTCAAGCACAAGCTTTACAGACGTCCTGCGGTTACCAACACATATCCTTGCCATCACTACGGCACTAGATACGCTAATTGGGGTATGCAAAACAGGAATCACAGTTCTTACCCTTCAATGTGGACGCACGACACCTTCTCCGGGCTCCATACCTCCAAAGCTCTACACCCCGCTTCCTCTTCCCCTGTTTTGTTGTCCTCTATGCTCTCCAGACTTGAAGGAGATTTCGTGCTCTCCAACCGTGCAGGACCCATCTCCGTGTTCTCAAGCCTCGTAGGATCCATCTCCGAGTGGGATCCAGATCACCAGCGTCATTGGGCGCCTAACCCAATGGCCGACTCTCGGTTTTCATTTCCAAACGCGCCTTGGCGGTGGACGGTGGCAAGGAGACAGGGCAGGGAGGGGAGGGGAGGGGACGTGAAGGGATGGCAGGGAGGGGAGGAAGGTAGGACAATGACCAAAGAGGACGACGAGAGCGGTGCACGACTGAGCAGAGTGGTGGCGGCAGGAGCAGAGGAGCGGAGCTGGTTGCGACAAAACATAGAAAATTGCACAATAATTTGTTTGTGGGTGGCACCAACCCTCGAACCTGGGATGCGCGCCATCGAAGGTGGAGGAGGCGGGCCTGCCAGTCATAAAACATGCCACCTATCAGCACACTATGCACGGTAGCACTTGACGGAATTTTTTAGCAGGTCCCACATGTCAATCTGTTTGATCCAAACTTGAAGTGGTAGTCTGCTTCTTCTCCCTCGTCTCCTCGCAGTGGAAATTCCCCTTCTTCTCCCTCGTCTCCTTGTCTCCTCGTAGTGGCAGTTCCGCCTTTTCTCCCTCGTCTATTCTCCTCTTCTTCTTCTCCTCGTAGTGGTAGTTCTTCTTTCTTCCTCGATCAAAACATTCCTGCACATTAGCCATGGCCAGTAGCCAAATGAAGAGGAACTGGTCCGATCTCCCGGCCGACCCACTTCGCAAGATCGCCAACTACTTGCTGGAGAAAGAGGAGTACGTCGACACCTATGCTGCTTGTCGGGAAGTCTGCACCGATTGGCGTCGCACTTTAAAGGTGCCCGAATTCCATCTCAACAACTAGATCATGATAGATCACACACTTCTAGATGTTGGCGACTTCACCTTCCTCAACCATTCCACTGGTCGTTGCTTCGGGATGAATCTAATGGACGTCCATCGCATGTTCACATTCACATCCGAAGATTCTCTATATATAACATTCATTTATTGGTATTTTCCATTGTAAACATCTTAGTGCTAACTGATGCCCTCTTCTTCCAAAAGATTCTACTTCATCGGTGTTTCTCGTGGCGTCATCGTGCTTGCTCAGAGGGTGGAGCCGTTGATGACCCACAAGTATAGTGGGTGTATCGCAGTATTTTCGATAAGTAAGAGTGTCGAACCCAACGAGGAGCAGAAGGTGCTGGCTAGTGGTATGGATCTGGAATTCTCTGCAAATACTTAGCAAATGGATTTTTAGGGGTTTTTGATAAAGCAAGTAAACAAAGTACGAGTAAACAAAAGACAATAGGAATAAATGCAGCAAGTGGCCCAATCCTTTATGCAGCAAAGGACAAGCCGGGTGTATTACTTAAGATGACCAAACGTTCTCGAGGACACATGGGAAGACTGTCAAGTGCTTTCGCTTCATATAGTTGATTAATCTTCTTTAGCTTGCTAAGTGTTGTGTGGGTGAACCTGTGCTAATGTACCGACCTTCCTAGGACTAGTACATACTTGTGATTATACCCCTTGCAAACAACCGTAAGTACAAGAAAGTAATTAAGGTAGAAACCAAACCATAGCGTTAAACTCTAAGACCCTTACGGCCCTTGTGCAATGGTTTCCTAACGGGCGTTCAGGTTTCTGTCACTCAGGCAACCCCTACGATTAGTAGCCAAATACACAATGCATTCCCCTAGGCCCATATAGGTGAAATGTCATGTAGTCGACATTCACATGACACCACTTGAAGAAGTACACCACAACTTAAACATCAAACCGTTGAATCTTTCTCAACACAACTCCACTACTAACAACATGTCTTCTCCCATTTTCTCAAGAACAAAACGAACTACTCACAAGACATCATATGGATCATGATCAAAGATGGAATAATGATGTATAACAATCTGAACATAAACAATAATTCAACGATTCACTCAATAGCGTCAACTACAAAGAGTAATCAACACCGGGAAAGTTTCTCCTATGAACTATGCAAGATTCAACACAATTGTTACAGCAATATGGAGATGGTGATGGTGGTGATGATGGTGGTGATGATGATGATCCCGATGAAGTCCAGCTTGATGGTGGTGTTGGTGGCGACGATCTCCCCTCTCTGGGAAGGAATTCCCCCATCAGAAATCTGTTTGCCGGAGAGATCTTTCTCTCTCGATGTTTTTCGGCCCGCAGAGGTGGCGGAATCTTTCTGTGGTTGCTCCCCGAGTCTTAGGGTTTCAGGAGGATAATATACGCCAGAGGGGAGTGCCAAGGGTGGACCAGGGCGGCCACACCACCTGGTGGCGCGGCCTAGGCTAGCCCGCTCCAGGGGGTGGTGTGGGCCCCCTGTGGCCCATCTCCAGCCCCCCCTTCTGGCTTCCTTCATCTTATGAAAAAAATAGGATTTTTCGTATATTTTTCTAGATTTTCTAATCTTCGCGAATAATGCCTCGAAACATCACCTTTTCCATCAGAATCCTGACTGCAGCGGTCCATGCTCCAAAAGTCATCAACCATGCAAAAACATATGAAATAACATAAGTATCACCTCTCAATACGAAATATATCAATGAATAACAGTGAATTATGACATAGAATAGTGATGCAAAATGGACGTATCAACTCCCCCCAAGCTTAGGATTCGCTTGTCCCCAAGCGAAACTGAGCTCAAGAAACATGGCCTCAGGTTTATGGAGTGAAGAGTCGAAAAAATAATACGGACAAGAAGCATCACATTCATCAATACATAGATCATAATAGAAGACAACTCACTATTATATAACTCAACTTGCAATAAGCAAAGGAAACACAATAAAGATACATAAAGTAAATCATAATTGGTAATGGAAAACTTAGCTCTTGGTTGAAGAATAGTTGGTAATTTGCTAGAGTTCACAAATTGCTGGTTTTCAATGATAGCTTTGAAAGTAGTAATCATCAAGATAAGAGCAATGTGCAAAACAAGGAACATAAGAAACATGATTGGATAAATCATCATATGAATGAATGAAACACAACAACTCAAAATAACTGTTGAGATAGAAGGGAATAGGTTTACTGACTCAACTACAAAGTAAAAGAAAGGCCCTTCGCAGAGGGAAGCAGGGATTACAAGTCTCATAAAGAGCTCCCAAAAAATATGATACTTACTAGCTTTCGGCTCTCATTACCCCTATCATAGGCATCTTTTGGTTATTAAGGTTAAAGTGACACAACTAATAGGATATGCTTGACAAGTTATAAGTTGAAATCTCATGCCCCTTACTTATGAGTACCGATCCTCATGCTACTCAACTTCAGTCACGAGTAAGCTCTTGTCATTGTAAATACATGTGTATAATTGTGAACCGCCAATGGGGTACCCCTTGCACATGACACAGGAGCTATCCCATAATCAAAACTACAAGGCAAGCAGACAATGAGCATCTCAGTGATCTTTTTATTTGCTATTTGCATAGGTTTTTATTAAGGATGCTTCATAGAATGCTCACTATAGTTTTGCTGCAAATTTCAACCATGATTAGGCATGGCTTAGGCTAGCGTCCCAAGCGTTTCTCTAACACACGTATAAACTCCATGATCTTACAAGTTCCACTTTTATTTCACACCGTCGGGATCCATAGGCAAAAGAATCATGATATCAACTAGGTACAAAGTACCATGGCAGCGTTGAAAGTGTTCCCCATGATACATGGTTCTGCTAACTTCAACTCATAAAGCGCAAGCATATACGCAACAAAGAAGGACCCAATGGTTCAGGTTATTAAATGCAAGAAAATTAAAGTGTGCCATCAAGTTCATGAGAGCTTTAATCACTAATTTTCAGATAACAAGTTTAATTTGGGAGGTAGATAAAACAAGAATTTACTTGGAATAGAAATAATGCTAATAGGTAGGTATGGTGGACACACATGGCAAAGGTTTTGGTTTTAAGGAGTGGATGCATGAGAAGAAATCCCTCTCAGTACAGGTTTTTGGCTAGCAAGGCTGGGTTGCAAGTACAAGAGTTGAAGGAAACAAACAAACATACAATTGATAAAGACAAACATGCAATCTTCCTTGGAAGCACAAAAGATCTTAACTAGAGAATACTAGACTTATGAGCAAATCAAGAAAGAAAGATGATGAAATTATTTCTTTTTCTTTAGAGTACTTTTATCTTTTTCATTCAACTCTCAAAAATAGTGTGCTACTAACCGAGCCAGGTTTGCCAAAACCAACTAAATTAACTCAATGACCCCAAAGTTCTACCAATACTAACAACAAGATCAATCATATAACCACGAATTGAAAACTAATATAAGCTATGCAAAAGAGTAAATGATAGAACTTCTCATTAATATTCCATAACGGCAACTCACACCAAGGGATGCATATCTAACGAGAGAGCGGACACTTCCATAATGCAAACCATCCTACATAATAACTTCTCTATTCATGGTATGACTCTACTAATAAGGTAAAACGATAGAAGATAGTGATGTGACACCGCGGCACTCCCCCAAGCTTGGAACAAACCAATGGGATGCCAAACCTGATGACGAATTACTCCTTCGGTTGTGGTGGTATCCTCTTGATGAGCTTTTTGATCAATTTTCCCAAGTCCTCAATCTCAAAGGTGAGATTGCGAATAAGCTGCGAGTTTTGCTCAATGCGGCTCATGATCATGTCGGGTTGCGAATTCCAGCTCTTGTGATTCTTTCCCCACTCTTGCTCCTTGAAGTCTTCTTTTCCTGCATGGCTAGAACGAGGCAAATCCCAATTGGAGGGTAATTTCTGCTTGGGCATATTCTGGTATTGATACTCATGGATAAGGGTATGGAAAGGATTCTTGGCGCGTGGAGGAAGTGACCAGGGATCTGAACGGTGATGAGGAGGCTTCACTCCAATTTACATAGTCCTAGCAGGGTTTGCCACCACTCCAATGCTTGCAATGGTAGTGTAGGTGTACTTTGCCTCCTCTTCACCTTCACTCTTGATCTCCTTCTCCTGCCCGGGGTGTTGGAGATCTTCATCCATAGGCTCCTTTCCTTTATCCTTGGCGGACACCATTGTGCTTCTAAACCTTCAAAGAGTATGTCCTAACAGAAACAGATCGAAACAAAAACATGGCGAAAACACGATATACGAACCTCGGGAGATCCGGGGGATTATATATTACGAAGTTTCTTAACAAAAGGAAGGTACTGGGAGAAAACGAGTCGGAGGCAGAACCGGGGTGGACTCACCACCTGGTGGCGCGGCCAGGGGAGGGCCCGCTCCACAGGGTGGTGTGAGCCACCCTGGCTCTGTTTCTGTCCCTCTTTCGCTTCGTAGCTTTCCTTATCGACTGAAAACTGCAAAAATATAGTTGGATAGTATTTTCACGGAACTTTTCTTACCAGAACTGTTACCTATTTGAAAGCGGACTCTGCAGGTCTTTGAATTTGGTCCTTGATAAATTTTTCCGAAGTTATAACTTGAAAGGCATCAACATCTTCATTATAAGAATCCCTAACAATATAGTGTTTGAGTCACTGCCCATTCACTACTTGTGTAGTATTATCTGTTAAAGAAGAAATTTTTATTGCTCCTGAGCGGTATACTTCTTCAATAATGAAAGGTCCTTCCCATTTTGACAGTAGTTTTCCTACAAAAAATCTGAGACGAGACCTATACAATAGAACTTTCTCACCTACATGAAATTCCCTCTTAAGTATTCTCTTGTCATGCCATCTTTTAACTTTTTCCTTTAAGAGCCTAGCATTTTCATAGGCTTGACTCCTCCATTCATCTAAAGAACTTAAGTCAAATAATCTTTTCTCACCAGCAAGCTTACAATCTCTATTTAGTTCTTTAACTGCCCAGTAAGCTTTATGTTCTAATTCTAAAGGTAGGTGACAAGCTTTCCCATAAACCATTTTATAAGGGGACATCCCCATAGGATTTTTGTAGGATGTTCTATAAGCCCATAAAGCATCATTCAACTTTTTAGCCCAGTTTTTTCTAGATCTATTAACAGTCTTTTGCAAGATAGATTTAATTTATCTATTTGATAATTCTACTTGCCCGCTAGTTTGGGGGTGATAGGCTGAAGCAATTCTATGATTAACATCATATTTAGCAAGGGTATTTCTGAAACCACCAAGGATGAAATGAGAACCCCCATCAGTCATGAGATACCTAGGCACTCCAAACCTAGGAAAGATAACATCTTTAAGCATTTTTAGAGAGGTTTCCCCGTCAGCACTCTTCGTAGGAATGGCTTCTACCCACTTAGTAACATAATCAACGGCAACAAGAATATGAGTATAACCTTTCGATGGAGGGAAAGGACCCATAAAGTCAAATCCCCAACAATCAAAGGGTTCAATAACTAGAGAGTAATTTATAGGCATTTCATTGCGTCTAGAAATATTACCAACACGCTGACATTCATCACAAGATAAAACAAATTTTCTTGCATCTTTAAAAAGGGTAGGCCAGTAGAAACCTGATTGTAGCACCTTTTGTGCAGTTCTATCTCCTGCATGATGTCCTCCATAAGCACTACCATGAAATTTACACAATATCTCCTTTTGTTCATATTCTGGAACACATCTTCGCATAATACCATCCACTCCTTCTTTGTATAAGTGCGGGTCATCCCAAAAATAATGCCTCAAATCATAGAAGAACTTCCTTCTTTGCTGAGCTGTAAAAGTTGGAGGCAAATACTTGGAGACAATAAAGTTAGCATAATCAGCGTATCAAGGGCTCCCTCGCGAGCTTACCCCTGCTGCAGCTAATTGCTCATTTGGGAAACTATCATTAACAGGCATAGGGTCAAAAGAGATGTTTTCCAATCGAGATAAATTATCAACTACAGGGTTTTCAGCACCTTTCCTATCTACTATATGTAGATCAAACTCTTGTAAAAGCAGCACCCATCTAATAAGCCTAGGCTTAGCCTCCTTTTTCGTCATAAGGTATTTAATAGCAACATGATCAGTATGAATGGTGACTTTTGAGTCTACAATATAGGGTCTAAACTTATCACAAGCAAAAACGATAGCTAGAAATTCCTTTTCAGTAGTAGCATAATTCCTTTGAGCAGCGTCTAAAGTCTTACTAGCATAATGAATAACATATAATTTTTTATCAATTCGTTGCCCAAGGACAGCACCTATAGCAAAATCACTAGCATCACACGTTATTTTAAAGGGTAAACTCTAATCAGGTGGTTGAACAATAGGGGCTGTAGTAAGCCTTCTTAAGAGTTTCAAAAGCTCCCTTACAATCATCATCAAAAACGAAGGGTACATCTTTTTGAAGAAGATTAGTGAGGGGTTTTGAAATCCTAGAAAAGTATTTAATAAACCTTCTATAGAAACCAGCATGACCAAGGATACTACGAATACCTTTGATGTCTCTTGGGCATGGCATCTTATGAATGGCCTCAACCTTAGCTCTATCAACTTCTATGCCTCTTTCAGAAACTTTATGCCCAAGGACAATCCCTTCATTAACCATGAAGTGGCATTTCTCCCAATTAAGAACAAGATTAGTTTCTTCACATCTCTGCAAAACTTTATCAAGGTTGTGTAGACAATTATCAAAAGAAGTTCCATAGACAGAAAAGTCATCCATGAACACTTCTACAATTTCCTCACAAAAACCATGAAAGATAGCAGACATGCACCTTTGAAAAGTAGCAGGAGCATTACATAAACCAAAAGGCATACGTCTGTAAGCATAAGTACCGTAAGGGCAAGTAAAAGTAGTTTTTTCTTGATCTTGTTGTTTAACAGCAATTTGAGAGAAACCAGAATAACCATCAAGAAAACAAAAATGGGTCTTTTTAGACAACCTTTCCAACATTTGATCAATAAAAGGAAGCAGGTAGTGATCTTTCTTAGTAACTTTATTGAATTTTCTATAATCAATGCACATCCTATAGCCTACTACTATTCTTTGAGGAATAAGCTCATCATTATCATTAGGAACAACGGTAATACCTCCCTTTTTAGGAACACAGTGAACAGGACTAACCCATTCATTATCGGCAATAGGGTAAATAATACCAGCATCAAGGAGTTTCAATACCTCATTTCTTACCACTTCCTTCATCTTAGGATTTAAATGTCGTTGGTGCTCTACTACTGGCTTTGCATCTGGTTCTATGTTGATAGAATGCTGACATATAGTAGGTGAAATCCCTTTTAAATCATCCAGAGTATAGCCCATAGCTCCTCGGTGTTTCTTGAAAACCTCCAATAACCTTTCCTCTTCTTTTCCTGAAAGTTTAGAGCTAATAATAACATGATATATCTTTTTATCATCTATATAAGCATATTTAAGATCATCAGGGAGAGGTTTTATATCGAAAACCAGATCCTTTTTAGGTGGAAACTTGGTACCCAAGTCTTCTACTGGCAAGTTATGCTTAAGCATCTTAGGCTGATCAGGGAGAATCTCGTCAATCTCATTCCTTTCTTCCATGAAGATTTCACTTTCATGATCTTCCATAAATTGCTGCAAAGCATTGTTAGGAGCAAGAGAAATAGAAGCAAGTTGTTCAACTCTAAAATCCTCATTATGGATTTCCTCTTCACAAGGTTCTTTAGCGAATTTCGAGAAATTAAACACATAAGATTCCCCATCAAACTTAGTCAAGATTTTCTCCCTTTTGCAATCTATAATAGCTCCACAAGTACTCAAGAAAGGTCTACCAAAGATAATAGGATAAGTTTTACTAGGTGCTGAACCAAGTACTAGAAAATCAGCAGGGTACTTAATCTTACCACAAAGAACTTCCACGTCTCGTACAATACCAATTGGAGAGATGGTCTCTCTATTAGCAAGTTGAATAACCACATCAATCTCTTCCAATTCGCAGGGACTGGTTTCATGCATAATTTCTCTGTAAAGCTCATAAGGAATAGCATTGGAACTTGCACCAATATCACATAAACCATAATAGCAATGATCACCAATTCTAACAGAAAGCACAGGGACACTAGATTTTTTAGTTCTATTAGGATGTGAAACAATGTTAGAAGCATCCTCACAAAAGACTATGTGTCCATCTTCTATGCTTTTAGTGACAAGGTCTTTCACAATTGCTACCACAGGTTCAACGTTTATTTGTTCATCAGGTTTTATAGTTCTCTTTTCACTTTTGGTGATTACATTAGTTATCATAGGATGATCCTTTACCTTATATGGGAAGGGAATCTTCTCAATATAAGGTTCAAGTAAGATGGGATCAATAATGCAATACTCAGCACTCCCAACAGGAACACAGTCGTTCATGGTACTTGTTCCATCCCCTTTTTGGAATTTCAATATAAGAAGCAAAAGCCCTGAAGCAATTCGTAATAACATGAAAATCAAGACCATAAACATTTTTAATATTTTGAAAGTCATGAGTTCCCATAAAAGATTCAATGCATTCATAATCATAATTTATACCTGACTTTCTACCTTTGTCATTCTCCCAAGCTTCAGCATTGTCTTGAATTCGGTCCAGAAGATCCCATTTAGCTTCTTCTTCCATGCGAGTGAATGATCCAGCACAAGAAGCATCAAATAAATCCTTGTCATGTAGAGGGAGCCTTGCAGAAAAGTTATTGATACTAATATTGTTGGGGAGCTCATTAATGGGACATTTGAGCATTAGTAACTTCAATCTCCCCCAAGCTTGAGCTGTACTCTCTCCATCAAGAGGCCAAAAGTTGTATATTTGATTCCAATCTTTATGAATCTCACTAGGAGGATAAAACTTTGAATAAAAGAGAGGCACTATTTGCTCCCATTCAAGAGCTTGACCATTCTTTAGCAGCTTATACCATTCCTCAGCTCTTCCTTTCAGTGATAATGAGAATAACTTCTTCTTAACTTGTTCTGTAGTAATACCTGCACACTTGAACAACCCGCATAATTCATGTATAAAGAGTAAATGATCACCAGGATGGACAGTTCCATCCCCAACATAGTAGTTATCCATAACACAATCAATAATTCTTGTAGGTATTTTAAAAGCATCAATTTCAGCAGGTGGTGGTTTATCTACTACCTTAGCAGTGGTAGTAGCATTACCAAATAAGAAACTCAGCGAATTATCCATAACGAAAATAAAGCAACTAACAGCAGTAAACAATACTCACAGTAGACGTTTCCTTTACTAGTTCCACTCTCCAATAGCGCTTCACTCCCCGGCAACGACGCCAGAAAATAGTCTTGATGACCCACAAGTATAGGGGGTGTATCGTAGTATTTTCGATAAGTAAGAGTGTCAAACCCAACGAGGAGCAGAAGGTGCTGGCTAGTGGTATGGATCAGGAATTCTCTACAAATACTTAGCAAACGGATTTTTAGGGGTTTTCGATAAAGCAAGTAAACAAAGTACGAGTAAACAAAAGACAATAGGAATAAATGCAGCAAGTGGCCCAATCCTTTATGCAGCAAACGACAAGCCGGGTGTATTACTTAAGATGACCAAACGTTCTCGAGGACACATGGGAAGACTTTCAAGTGCTTTCGCTTCATATAGTTGATTAATCTTCTTTAGCTTGCTAAGTGTTGTGTGGGTGAACCTGTGCTAATGTACCGACCTTCCTAGGACTAATACATACTTGTGATTATACCCCTTGCAAACATCCATAAGTACAAGAAAGTAATTAAGGTAGAAACCAAACCACAACTTTAAACTCTAAGACCCTTACGTCCCTTGTGCAATGGTTTCCTAATGGGGGTTTAGGTTTCTGTCACTCCGGTAACCCCTACGATTAGTAGCCAAATACACAATGCATTCCTCTAGGCCCATATAGGTGAAGTGTCATGTAGTCGACGTTCACATGACACCACTAGAAGAAGTACACCACAACTTAAATATCAAACCATTGAATCTTTCTCAACACAACTCCACTACTAACAACATGACTTCTCCCATGTCCTCAAGAACAAAACGAACTACTCACAAGACATCATATGGATCATGATCAGAGATGGAATAATGATGTAGAAAAATCTGAACATAAACAATAATTCAACGGTTCACTCAATAGCATCAACTACAAAGAGTAATCAACACCGAAAAAGTTTCCCCTATGAACTATGCAAGATTCAACACAATTGTTATAGCAATATGGAGATGGTGATGGTGGTGATGATGGTGATGATGATGATCCCGATGAAGTCTAGCTTGATGGTGGTGTTGATGGCGATGATCTCCCCTCTCCGGGAAGGAATTCCCCTGGCAGAAATCTGTCTGTCAGAGAGATCTTTCTCTCTCGGTGTTTTCCGCCCCGCAGAGGCGGCGGAATCTTTATGTGGTCGCTCCCCAAGTCTTAGGGTTTCAAGAGGATAACATACGCTAGAGGGGAGTGCCAGGGGTGGACCAGGGCGGCCACACCACCTGGTGGCGTGACCTAGGCTGGCCCGCACCAGGGGGTGGTGTGGGCCCCTGTGGCCCATCTCCAGCCCCCCTTCTGGCTTCCTTTGTCTTCTGGAAAAATAGGATTTTCTGTATATTTTCCCGGATTTTCTGATCTTCGCGAATTTTGCCTCCAAACAGCACCTTTTCCATCAGAATCCTGACTACAGCGGTCCATGCTCCAAAAGTCATCAACCATGCAAAAATAGATGAAATAACATAAGTATCACCTCTCAATACGAAATATGTCAATGAATAACAGTGAATTATGACATAGAATAGTGATGCAAAATGGACGTATCAGCCGTACCAGATTCGACTTCTGAACCCAATCACCCATAAGTCTAACACTGAGTTTCAAGCACACATACCATCTGATCTTCTACAATCTATCATCGTGACAAAGTCCCCGACGATGGTGTTCGTTTGCACTGACTATCCAGATCATATTGCATGGGCCAATGAGAGCACCCCAACAGGGCAAATCAATGGATCATTTGGAGAAGGATTGTATTTTCCGCCTCCTGATACGCTTCTGTACTACATGACGGCATTCCGAGGGAAGTATATGCATTACTTGAGAATGGAGACATCATGTCGACCAACATCCAATTAGAGCAGCACGCGAGCACTGTCACGATGGCCAAAATAATTTCAGCCCTAGTCTTTGAACAGGTACGCGGAACTTAAAATTTTTACCTTGTGGAGTCAGATGGTGACCTGCTTCTTGTGTTGAAAGGGGATTTCGCCAAAGGGTAACCGGTGTTGTACCGGGTGGACACGGAGAACCGCTCTCTCGAGGCCGTCGGTGACATTGGAAGTCGTGCCCTCTTTGTTGATTACAATCGGTCTATCTCCAGTGACACCAGGTTACACCCCACAGTTAAACCCGGTTGCATATATTACATGAATTATATCAGACTGTACGATCATGAGGTTCAAGCCTGGGAAGAGGAACCAACAATGGTAATGCATGGCTTAAGTCTAGAACATACACTAAGGACTTACATTCTGGACGAGATACTGGCAGCACATTGCAGACGGAGAGAGTTCTCTGAACATGTGTTGCAGCACGCGGGAGCCGCCGCCGACAAAATATATAGGGGAGAATGAATCCTATATTCATCCTAGGTTATTTGCTAGCATTTCCAGGACTATTTTTTGAAGTAGAAATTTGTACAGTATTTATATTATTTCGATCAGCAGTATGCGTATTACCTTTCAGACAAAATTGTAATGTATTTCATTTTAGTACTTTTAGAATTCGAAGTATTTATTTTTAGTAGCTTCTTTCAGAATTCTCT
This sequence comes from Avena eriantha, assembly GCA_910589775.1. NCBI lineage: Eukaryota > Viridiplantae > Streptophyta > Magnoliopsida > Poales > Poaceae > Avena > Avena eriantha. The sequence continues at coordinate 444,701,681 of OU342742.1, forward strand.
GTGTTCCACAGCCGTAGCCAGTGGCGGGCATCAACTCAGCGCCGGAATTTAGGTTCTACATGGAAATTTGCACAATAATGTGTTTGTGGGCAGCACCAACCCTTGAACCTGGGATGCGCACCGTCGAAGGTGGAGGAGGCAGGCCTGCCAGTCAAAAAACATGCCACATTGGCATCCCCTGTTTCTAATGCCCTTTAAAAAATAAAACATGCCACACCACATGGTGTTGCTACAATCGACGGTATAGGGTGGCATAGAAATAATATCGTATAAACATAATGGCACAATCGTCAACATTTCTAAAATGAAACCCGGTCTCCTACCTGTCTTGGTACATTGCCCGATGAGGTGGATATCCACGACTGATCTTTTTAATACGTTTGAACTCTTATGCTGAGAAGGGAAATAAAGATTCAGCGGTTAATGCAACGAGTGTCGAATTATTACCCTCTAAGGAAATGGGAGATAGTTATTTTCACGCGTGCCCATAGTCCAAACCTACTGTCAGTCTTTCACTCTCCTTCTTCGACAAACCATAGTTCACCTTGCACAGCTCCTCCACGCCGCACCACCTAGGGTAACATTGACCGGCCTAAGCAGCCAACGCCACAACCGTGACAGCCCCCGAAACTGGGGTATTTAGCCCCTCTAAGGCAGGCCATGAATCTCTACTTCAAGGCCAGTCTCCCATTGCCCTGTCAGGCGAATGATTTCCCTGAATGTGCCGAATCGGCCGCGACGGCAACGTCAGCGTCGTTGGCGCGTGATGCGGCAAGCTGGGCCAAGAGAGCGATGTGAAGAAATTGCGCGGCGGCATTACGGCATGCTCTAGGCAGTGGGAACAAGGTACGTATCAAATTGTTCACGAGAGCATGCCCTTGAGGGTACACACCCTCGAACAGGACAGCGCCAAGGTCTAGGAACTCTCGCGTCCATGCTTCGGCGTGTGCTACCTTACCGAAGTGGGGGAGGCTGGGAACACGCCGTCTGCGGCAAAGCCGCTCCATCCTACGCACCGTCGGAGGCCGTACCGTGGCGGCGACCAAGCGTCTACACTCAGCATGCTGGATTGTTCAACAGCTGGAGCCGCCGGCGGGCATCAGCTCAGTGCCAGAATTCAGGTTCGAGTTCACATGGACCTACGACCCCAAGAAGGAGATGCCGAATTTCAGTTTCGAAGAAATTGTTGCAGCGGCACGGATCGTCCAACTGAACCGGAATTGGCGCACACAAATCGCTCGTGCATGAATGATGCAGATTTCTTGTAGTTTGGCGGGAAGGCAATAGATCAGTTTGGGTTAAATGATCAAAGAACTTATGTCCTCTCAAGGCAATTGGCCATCCAACTTTTCTGGTGGAGTGATACATTGCAAATGTATCTATAATTTTTTATGTTCCATGCTTGGTTTTATCCACTTTCTTGTGTTTTGTCTACACTTTGGAGTAATTTTCATATGATTTCTTGGACTAACCTATTAACAAGAGCCACAATGCCAGCTGCCTATTTTCTGCTGTTTTTGGTTCCAGGAAAGTCAGAAAATGAATATTCTCGGAATGGGATGGGACAAAAGCCAAGGTGCCTATTTTTCCGGAAGTCATCAGATGCCAGAATACGAGACGGAGAAGGGCTGGGGGCCGGCCACACCACCTGGCCACGGGGCCAGGCCTGGCCCGTGCCAGGGGGTGGTCTAGCCGACCCCAACACCCCCTCGGCCTCTCCTTCCGCCTATAGGATGCCCTCGGGACGAAAACCCTAAGTACCCGATCAAAATTCCACGAAAGAGTCTGTAGCCACCGTCATCTCCATCCCTAGATCGGGATGGATCTAAAGCTCTTCCCGGCACCCTGCCAGAGAGGGGAATTCACCCTGGAGGCCTTCTTCATCACCATGCAAGCCTCCGGTGTGATGCGTGAGTAGTTCATCACTAGACTACGGATCCATGTAGTAGCTAGATGGCTGGTTCTACTCCTTTGTGCTTTCATGTTTAGATCTTGTGAGCTCCGTTCATGATCAAGATCATCTATTTGTAATTCTGCATGTTGTGTTTGCGGGGATCCGATGGATATTGAGATGCTATTTCAGATTGATTATTTATTATATCATGTGTTTGTTATTTGTGATCTTGCATGCTTTCCGTTGTTAGTAGCTATCTTGGCCAAGTAGATGCTAGCAACTCCAAGAGTTAGTATTTATGCTCGATAGTGGGTTCATGCCTCTGGTAATCTGGGGAAGTGACAGAAATCTCTAAGGTACTAGATGTGTTGTTGCTACTAGGGAGAAAACAACAATCCTTTGTTCATAGAACAATTGTATTGTTTACTTTACACGCAGTTCATAAAGCAATAATCTGTTGCTTGCAACTTAATACTGGAGGGGGTTCGGATGATAACCTGAAGGTGGATTATTAGTCATAGATGTAGTTGGATGGCGGTCTATGTATAATGTTGTATTGCCCAATCAAGTTCCAAAGGAGTCAAGATGATTAGTATATGCATGTATTGCTTTCTCGATGTTTGTCAATTGCCCTACTGTAATTTGTTCACCCAGCATGTTATTTATCTTAAGGAGAGCCACCTCTAGTGAACTATGGATCCCGGTCCTTTCTTTTACATACAATCTACAAACTATTTACTGCTTTGTGTTTACTTTCTGCAAACTTTTGCTTCCTTCCTTTCGATACGTTTAATCCTTTGTTTTCAGCAAAACCGGTGAGATTGACAACCTCATCGCAAGTTGTCGACAAAGTTATGTGGTTGTGTTGTGCAGGTCTCCACGTTGCTACTAGCACCGGTAGTGTGCCCTGCCAAGGCTCAGCTAGCAACACCTTTGGGGTGTTTCCTTGCTCCTATTGGTTCGATTAAACCTTGGTTTCATAACTGAGGGAAACTTGCTGCTGTGCTCATCATACCTTCCTCTTGGGGTTCCCAACGAGCTCTACATCAACACTGAGCCATCATGGAGATCTGTAGTTTCTTCAGTGCCGAATAGTTAAATTCAGACTGGAGAATGGCTTTTGTAGATGAAATGCTGACGAATTGTTCTATAAACTAGTAGGAAGTTTAGCCCACTTTTGTGCAGGTATAAGACCCTTTTGTACAGAAGTACTAGTTTTGTAAGCAAATACTATCAAGTATCTATTTCCTTCAATTACTAGTCGTGGTTAAATCGAGTTAACTGGCATTTTTTTAATCCCAAACTATAGATTTTGCGTCTGCTCTCTGTGCTGTAAACCTTTTTTCCTTTGTCTTGTGTTGTCTGCAAAATGGTCCTGTAGTTCAATGTGTTACAAATATATCTACCTTGCACTTTAAGAGGAGATGGACTACATTTTCCTGGCATCCACAGATTTGACATTGCTCATTGCCAGACCACCCTCTTTTCATTAGGTTGTCCTTGGTTATTCACAGAAATTATAAAGCACGGTGTTCAACTACATCGATTGAAACTATTACACACACACTACATCAAATTCATTACCCACACATACTACATCGATTCAAACTATTACACACACATACTACTTCAAACTATTACACACACACACGTACTTCATCGATTCAAACTATCACACATTTTTAGTCGATGCTAACTTCCTGCTAAGCTCTACATACTACAAATTCATTAGCCACACATACCATGACAATTCACTAGAGCTCTGTCTTCACTCGAGGAAAATCAGAACCACCAACTCTTCCAAGCCCAGTTCCCCCACTGAAACTGTCGCGAAACGGTGGTGGTCATGTGCCATCGATCCTTCCAGGCCAACACTATAGGCGACGAGGACACTTTCTGGCAGCCTCTTCGGGGCCCTGAATGCCATGTACCGATTCCAGAACCTCCTCTAGGTGGACGATGACTGGGTGCTTCCAGCAAAGCTGTTGCCCTGCCCTGCTTGGAATCTGCACCTCGTACATCTTAGGAACGGCGTCAGGATCTTTCAGCCACGCCTTTACCTCGATGACCCATCTGTCGCTCGGTGGCACGATTTCCACCAGCTCTCCACCAAGGCTACTGATGACCTTCTTGAGGGCCTCCGGCTCCCAAGCATCCAATGGGAGGTCGTCAAACCCGAGTTTGGAGAAGAAACGAAGCTGCCCCAAGTGATCCTCCCACCCACAGGCGCGATGCCAACGCATGAAGCTCATTTTCTCCGCGCAACACTCGAAAGAACGGGAAGAATGCATAATGTGCTCGGTGTCTGAGTTGTGCTCGAACCGGACGAAAAAAACCAAATGGCGGCGTGCATACCTCAATCTTGACCTCATTTCGTCTGATCCCAAAACGAGACCTGAAAGCTGACATCAACTCTGCCGATGACACGGCGGGATGGATGCCTAGCACGGTGGCCATGAGATCGTGGTCGTCGAACTGCTATGCCAGGGCTACCATGCCTGGGGTGCGCGACAGCACGAAACTTCCTGAGGCCGGTCGCCGGCCTGGATCGCCCGACGGGACGTGCTCCGCCGTGCGAGAAGGACTAGCCAGATGCGAGATATTAGTCCGGGGACGCGAAGCTCCGATACGGCGAACGATGCGACGGTGATGGCTGCGAGCTTCGATTAGAGGCGTGGGAGACCGGACATGGCGGGGACGCAAATTAGAGCAAGTGCGAGCTTCGATCTGAGACGAGCAGCTGGAGCTGAGAAAAAGGTTATGGGGAGGGGAGCAGGGGAGAAGACCAGAGCAGGGGAGAAGACAAGAGCAGAGCAAAGAAATAGATCTGGTCCACTCAGGGATCTGGTCCACGCATGGGTATGCTAGTCCACGACCATAAAAGATAACGGGGAATACTGATAGGGCGGGCCAAGAAGAGTTGACCTAACAGTGGTATTTGAGTTCAATCGTTTTTCGTCTGGTTCAAACGACCGTTTGGCTGTAAGATTTGTATTCACCCCCATTTGGCCATTCTAGACAATTGGCGATTCTACTACGGCCCCTCCGCGTGATTGATGACAACTCGGGTACCGGGATGCACTCGCCTAGGAAGTTTGGTACCGCAAACGAACAATCCCGGGAGGGGGTGTGCCCTCCCCTTTGGGTTTCCCATGTGAGACTAAACAAGGAAGAGAGGGGGGAGGCGCATGGGACCTTAGGGTACCATGGGCCGGCCGGACAAGGGTGGGCCCCACCCCGCGCACAGCCCTAGGCTGGCCCAGTGGGCCCCCTTGAGGCGGCTAGGCCTTGGCCCTTTGCCCCTTGGCCCTTGCCCCTTTCGGTTTTCCCTCATGGGCCCTTTTTCCCTAGGAAGTTTGGGCCATTAGTGGAATACCCCTTCAAATTAGATTTTAATATTATATTTAATATTAATTACATTAATTAATATGTAAATACATATTACAAAATCTGATTTGACCCGAAACACCTTTCGGTTCCCTTTCGATTTCCTCCGAATGACTTTGGATCTTTCCCGGAACGATTCCGGTTCTCTCACGGAACTTTTCCGGTTTCCTTTTCTCTTTCTATGTTGATTCCAACTTACAGAGGATCTCTAGCTCATCGTACCCTTAAGTGTATTTCCCCACGGCTCGGGATTGGCACAGACATGATCTCCATCAATGATCAATAGAAGGACCAGGATGCCCATATTGACCCATGTGCATTCCACGATGATAATGTCGTTTGAACCGTAAACAGTCATTTACCATTCCCTTTGCCACTTGATACCTAGTTCACCCGAGATTTGATCTATGGTATCTCCATACCTTCGTTCGATCTTGTTACCGATGAACTTGTTTTCTTGTTTCCGTGTCGTTGCATTTCATGACCCAGTCACACGCTTGCAAGCTTCGTTAATGCAACTTCACCGAGATGGCCACTAATGTATCTGTCCGTTACATGGATGGGCAAATCCTGGTCTTGATATGTACACCTCTACACGCCCCTTTGGGAAACCTGAGTGGCACCTTTTCGATCACCTAGTCACTGTGTGATACTTGATAACCATCTAAGCTCCCTCCAGAACAGTGATTTGCATTACCTCACAGTCTAAGGATCAAGTTGCGAGGTTTCCTTAGTTTATCATTACTGGTGAACTTTGTAACTAGATCTCATTAAGATACAACTGGTTGGGTTGTTTTTCTATCACATCATTCAACTAATGACGTGACCTCATTGTCAATTGGCATAAATGCCCATGATCTCGAAACCCTAGATCATCCTCATAACCAATGAACTAGTTCGCTAGAGGTAACTAGAGACACGATTTGTTTAAATACCGCACGTGTATTAACGTTTCGTATTAATAAAGTTATAGCACATTATGAAACTATTATGAACTAATTGAGATATGACAATAAAAACCTATTTATTATTTTCCTCTAGGGCATATCTCCTTCACTCCGGTCGTTACTACATTACTACATAGATAGATCTTGGGCGTTAGGAAGTTCCAACGTAGGAATTTTTTGTTTTCTGCTCTGGAAACGTTCAATACACGACCCCACCTATCCATGTTTGGGGGAGTTGCTGGTCCAGGATTTTTGCATATTTGCCAATTTTGAATATCTGCCGAACTTTTTCTTTGAAATTTTCATATTTGCCACATGACCACCACATGTTAGTGACACACAAAATGGCAAATATGCAAGCTGCAAAGTAAAATGTGGCAAATATGCAAATCCCCTCTAGCCCCACATGACAGATCCATCAGTCATTGGCTTCGACGACCCCACAGAACGGTCGACACAACGGCCCCATCGTTCGTTGGCTTTGACGGCTCCATAGAACAACCCCATTTGTCATTAGCTGCACCGGCCACACAATCAGGAAGAAAACGGCCTACAAATCAGCGAGAGATGGATGGATGGTTCGACGTGTATCCTGACCCCACCTGTTAGCACGTAACGGCCATGGCAGGACCTTCCCAAATGTGGTCCCATCGGTCGGCATGTAGCGGTCAAGCCATTGACCTGACGGCATCCCTCCGTCCGAGCGCCTGCGAGGGTTTTAGAATAGAGGGAGGAGAAAAGTGAGGAAAAGTTAAGCGGCTAGGAAAAACTGAGTACAACTAATGAACCAGGGGCACGAAAATAGAAATCCGTAGAAGAAATGCCAAGAGGTAGTTTTACATGTTGTGGAAAGCCGGCCTCACTATGGAATAAATGCCAAGAGGAAGTTGCCTGTATAATTCAAGAAGACTGGCATGTCCTCACTCACTCAAGCTGTAACCTTCATTGTTTTGAACCATGCAGGAGAACTGCATGTAATATATTAAGGAAGGGAAATCCTAGAAAGCAAAGGTTCACATCCACGAGCATAGAAACCTAGAAAAACACGACCGACCTCTCTTGAGATAGCAAACAACTTGACTCATAGAAAACAACTTGACTCACATGCAGAGACATAGAATGACAGTTAAGTTGCCAACAAAATGAGACGCCCGAACTAGCAATAGCCCAATGCTTTGCTTCGACTTTAATTTGCTTGATGATGATTTGAATCGGTTTGAAGGATTTCTCGAAGACACGTAGTTCCTCTCTCGCCATGTTGACCAAGTGGTGATCATGACTAGTAAGTCAAAACTTGTCTTCTAAGTATGTTGAAGGTTGTTACTCGCTGATTGCCACCAAATTTGAAGAGACCTATCTAAAGGTGGCACTACCTTCTGCAATCCAGCCTAGTTTAGAATGGATCCGCAAAAATATTGACGACATCACAACCAATGAAAAGATGTCATATTTCTCGATCGACACATTGTAGAATACACATTTTTCAATGTGAGGTGGCTCTCTCTTAGCTAATTTGTCATCTGTCCAAACCCTCCATTTGGTTATAATCCAAACTCCTATTTTGCATTTGAGAGGAGCCCAAGCTTTCCATATTGCCTTCGCTAACGCGCTTAAAGTTTTTGTCTGAAAATGGGCTTGGTAATCTGATTTGGTTATAAAAGAGCCCTTTGCATCCCATGACCACCTCCATTTTTCATCCACATTAGGTTGTAATTGGATGGAACCGACTTGCTCCCAAATTTCCAAAACCTTATGGAACACGGCGATTGTAATAGGCTTCTTGCTATCCTCAATCCATCTTGCATCTTTGATTTCTTGAGTCAGAGTCCTCCGTTTCTTTAGTTGACGGGTTAGTGGTGTTGAATATTTCCGGTGCAATATCCTCAATGGATTTCCTGTTTATCCATTTATCTTTCCAAAATAAAATTCTTTATCCATTCCCTACTACCAGTTTTGCTGCTGCATTGAAGATGTGATGGATCCGATCCTCCTTCGGTGTTGCGAGGGAGCACCACAGTTTCATCTCCTCGGCTATCAGATTCCATTCCCACCTTTCCTTCAAGGCGGTGCTCATGACTTTCAAATCTAAAATTCCGAAACCACCTTGAGGCTTGGGATGGCAAACCGTCCGCCAATTCACTAAGCATTTACCCCCCTCAACAACGTTTGTGCCTTTTCAAAGAAAGGCTCTCCTGATTTTATGAATTGCTTTAAAACCCAGGGAGGAGGGTCCAACGACATTAGGTGAAAAATGGATATTGCACTGAGGACCGATTGCACCAAAATCAATATGCCACCTTGTGTTAACATGTAGGTCTTTCATTGGGCAAGCCGGCTACGAATTTTGTCAATCAAAATCTAGAAATCTTCTTTGCATGCCTTTTTGTAGTGTAGTGGTAGTCCCAAATAAGTAATTGGGAAGTTGACCATTTGGCAATTGAAAATAGTACCGATTTCCCGAGTAACATCGTCATCACCAAAGATGGATGATATAGAACTTTTGGACATATTGGATTCGATATCGGAAGCTTCTCCAAAAATGTCCAACAAAGATTTAATGACATGCTCTTTGCTACGATTTGCCCTTAGAAAAATGATAACATCGTTAACATAGACTGATAGACGTTGGGGTATATTATGTCCATCCAGGAAAGAAGCCAGGAGACTGCTTCCTTCGGCCTTTTCAAAAAGGGAGATCGGGCATGCATGACTAAAATGAAGAGCATGGGAGAGAGGATGTCCCCTTGCCTTGAGCCCCTAGCATGCTAGATCTTCCTCCCCTGGCAACCATTTAGCAACCACTATGGCATAAGTGGCGGAAAGCCAAAAGCCTCACTAAGGAAAATGCTCGTTAGCTGACATATCTCGAATCCGTTGCTTTGATAGTCAATACTACTCCTTGGAGATGCTCTTAGCAACCACTATGACGCAAGTGGCGGAAATCCAAAGGCCTCACTAAGGAAAATGCCCATTAGCTTTGATAGTCGGTAATACTCCGCCATCTATAGTTCCCTCCTATCCATGGCGGGAGCATAGAGAGAGGTCCACCATTACATCAATGTCGTTGCTAGATCCAGTTGCCACTATGGCTGATGCTAGTGCGCCAATGTCGTGGCGGTGGCACGGCAGATGCCATGTATAGGCTAAAGATGGGGCCAATGTGTGCTAGGGGAATCCAGGGAGGGAGAACATGGTGATTCCATGCATAGATGTTCTTGTATTCTCTCTATCAATGGCGTTTACAGATGCTCTTCAAGCTATTGGTGAGAAGGAGACAATGTCTCTTACTCCCCACTATCTAGCCCTAGAGTTCTACCTTAGACAGAGAAAATGATCGATCCTCCTCTATGGAGGCCCTGGTGCTCCTTATATAGGGAAGGTCGGGTTATAAAGTTAGGGCACATGTGGCGGCATATTCTCCGAATATGCCCCTTGACTAAAGCTAGATGCTTCTTTATTCTCTTTAATGGCTCGTTCGGGCTTTGGTTGTAACCCGCAACGTAATCCTCGTCTTTATGCGCCACTAGACACGGGCTACGTCAGCCGACATTGCCCGTGTCATCTTGGTCACCCCTGACCCACTGGTCCTCCTCTTTGCTTTGCTTCGCTCATGCTACAGCTAATATAAAGCCACCTTTTGACCAGCGGGAGATTCCTTCCTTCTATTGGAAGCCATATGATAGTCCGGCTTGCACGTGGCTAATCAGACAAAGAACGTACCTGCACAATACATAGACAAACATGGCCGGCATATATTTTATGCCGGCCGGGCTATGGCTAAGGAGTTGCTCCACATGCCGGGTCACTCCATGGTTCGGCCTGCCTTGAGGTGACTTAGTCAGCACTTGCTTTGACCGCGCCGTACCCCGGCTAACTCGGCCTTTATACCCCGGCGTTACCCTACTCGGGGGTATCCCCCCAACATTAGTCCCTGAAGCTGGTGTGGTCTTAGCAACTTTTAGTTGTTAAGGCCACAGGAGGTTCCCATATCCGGATCTCTGCGTCTTTAGCCGAGTTACCCAGTAGCCTGGGGCTTTCACTCTGGCGATCCCTTGGCTCATTCCGAGTTATTCCTCGCTGGCCGGGTTTTTGCCTACTTATCCGGGTTACCGTTCCTTCTCTTGTACGCTTCCCCACATCCTACATGGAGGGTAATCATCATTTCGCCTCATTTTAAGGGCTACGCGCATTTAATGCGCCAGTTACTGTCGCAATGTCAGGAATAACTGCTACGCGCGTCCCTTCACTATAGCGCCTCGTTAACCGTAACATTACATCACGTCATGGGATCCTTTGCCTCTGTGGTCCTTGTTGTGGCCACGCTCTGATTGGCTGATTCGGTTGTGTACACAACCATTGTGCGCGGCGTGGCAACCGCAAAGGATCCCACTACATGCCCTCCTGCGCGGTTAAGTAGGGGGCCTGGGGCAATCTTTGGGGAAGTTCACCATCTCCTTCGTGCTTCCCAGCTTTCTTTCTCTCTCACTGCGACCTCACTGTCGCCGCTAGTTCTCTGTTGCGACTGGGCTGCTGCGACCGTGCTCAGGATGTGCCTCGCACCTGCGCTGTTGCTCCCAGTCAAGAGTTTCACCACGGGGTCCTGCGCTTCCCGGTTCCCCGCCACCGGCTATCTCTACTCCGATTTTCTTCTTGAAGACCTCCAGTTCGCCATGACAAAGGAGGAAGCAGCTGTGGTGGCGCAGCTGGAGGAGGAGGGAGAAGGCCGCAAGCGTGGCTGCTGGGACAACGCGTTCATCTGTGAGGACGAACTGGACTGGCTCCATGCCACGCGCCGCATCCCCGCCGACGTTGCCTGTCGCCTGTCGCCTTGCCGCCAACAAAATTTCCCCCTCTCCCAATCCAGGGGAGTATGCTGTTTTTCTTTCTCATTTCCAGCGCAGCTTCGGCCTTCCTACCTCAGATTTCTTTTTTGATTTCGTCTCTACATATCAACTACAACCACATCATCTCCCTGCGAGTGCCATCACTTCTTTGTCCTCTTTTGCCTCTGGCATTGAGGGATATATCGGCCTCTGGCCAACTAAGGAACTTCGGATCAAATTCTTTGGTCTTCGGAGGAATGTGGTTCCGGCTAAGGAGCTTACTCCGGAGGAGAAGCACCTGACCCAATGCGGCGCTGCCTCCATATCTCCCTGCAAGACCACCGCATTTCCTCAGGTCACTGGACTCGAGTCCTGCAAAGGCTGGGCCTGGAATTTCTTCTACGTCCGGAACACCATGTGGCATCCCGCAAAACCACTACTAGAAAATCGCGTTGTTTTTGTGCATTGCGTCATCATGACCGCATGCTCGTGTCATCATGCCACATTGCATTTGAGCATCGTGATCATCATGCATGGTTTTTGTCTAAACTATTTTCGGAAAACCTGGTTTTGTTTTCTAAACGCCCTGTCTTTATTTTTATATCAAACCCAGGCTTATCCGGAATATTTTTCTTTCGTCTACAAACGGTTTACAAAAGCCCCGTTTTAAATAAAAAATTTATATTCTTTTTGTAGGAGGCAGCCAGCCAGGCCCGAAAGCCCAGCCGGCCACCTCCAAATAAAAATCTAGTCCTACCCCAACCCTATCTACACCCCAACCTTTTCCCAACTCCCTCCCCCAGCCGCCGTTTTCCTTCCGCGCGCTCGGCGCCCAAATCTCCCGCCCGCTCCCGTCTGCTGGCCCCACCCACCACCGACAGCCTCCCCACCTGACCCGCTCCCCCACGTCCCCTGGCCGGGATTCCCGCCCGCAACCCATCACCACCCACCCCGACTGACCCCACCCCCCCAGCACGCACACCAACCGGTCGCCCGCCTTGTCCCCACCAGCCAGCGCCCCTGCGCGCCCCTCCCCAGGCCACCTACCCGTCGCCCTAGACCGCACGCTCCCTCCCCCAACCCGATTGCCACCTACCCCGCGGCCCCACCACGACGCCGTCCTCCTTTCCCGTATCCCACGCGTCGTCTCCCTCGCCTCACCCCGCAATCCCCGCCGTCAACTACTCCTCCATCACTAAGTCCCGCCGCCACCTCGGGACGAGCCCCGCCGGCAGGGCCTCTCCTCTCCACCGCCGCCTCGCCCTCGTCGTCGCTCCGGCCGTCGCCAGCGACCAACTCCGCCTCGTCCATCTACCACTGCCGATCTCCCCAGCTCCTCTTCCTCCTCGTCGCGGAACCGCCTCCTCGAGCCGCGTCTGTGCGCCTGAGTCCCGCCTCCGGCAACCATCGCCTCCACGGGGCCCTCTCCCAGCGCCTCGCCCGCCTCCGTGTGGCCCCGCTTTGCCGACCGTCCTTTGTGCACCCCGGCGCCTCTGTTTCCTGCCGCCAGCGCTGGTCCGCTTCCGCCCGACGAGCCGCGGTCTCGCCCGGAACCGCCGCCACCCGGAGGATCTCCGTCCGCTGCCCGGCCTCCCGTGCTCTCCTCCACTTCACCGAGCCGCAACCGCCGCTCCCATGCGAGCTCGTCGCCGCGTCGACCTCGCCTCGGCACCGACCCAGCCGCCGACCGCTGCTTCCGGCCATGGACCTCCTCCGCGTAGCTCCTCCCCGAGCTCCACTCCGCTGGCCATGTCCCTGCTTTCGGAAGCTCCGCATCCCTGCCGCGACGGTGCTCTTTGGTTGTACATGCTCAACCTGGACCGGCTCCTTCTCGCAGGAAAGAGGGCTTTTGCGTATGTGTCACCCATGTTGTTCAACATGTTCTCCGTGGTGCTTCCTATCATCAGCTATTTTGTGCTTCGACCCTATGGTGTCGCCAATTCCCTGTATGTGACCCATTCCCTGTGAATGTCCAGTGTCTAGCAGTAGCCAAGCTCGACACCGCCAATGATAGATTTTGTTTGAAGGTCTACATCGACATCAACTTTGAGGAACAACCCAGATGAAGCCGGAAACCCTGATCCTGTCGAACCGAGGTACCGTGTTGAGTATGGTGCTACTAGAAGACCATCGATGTCATTCCAAGTTCGTCACCGACAGGAGGAGTCAGGATCCTAAGATGCTCCCGAACACCGAAGACCCTGCACCCGGCGTTCTTCTCCCTCTCGGATCTGAAGACCGATCCCGAACCCCGGCGCGCCAAGTTCCCCTTCGAACCCTGAGACCGAGCCCTGGACCCCCCGGAACCCAAGATCTTCCGAACCCCATGTGTGAATATTTTCCCAAGCCCTATTTTATAAATGCTATATATAAATCTGTCGCATATTAAATTGGTCATCTCGCATGCATATCAAGTGGGTTGGGGGCATTATGCCGATTCACCTCATAATTAAATATGGAGTCTATATGCGGGTTATTCTAGTCTTATTCCGGACTCCATTTAAATTTGTGTAGCGAACCGATACCATGTGTTGCCTTGTTAAGACAATATTTAAATTGCGGGGGTTCTAAATAACTTGAACCGTGTAATTAATTGTCGGGACCCCCGGTTCCGCTTAATTTTGCCTAATTGCACCGCATCTGCATCATATCATAAGCATGCCGGATCTTCTGCCGTAGTATTAAATATTGCATCCGGTGTTTCTTCTAGTGTTTGCTTCTTCGCGGATTAGGCCGATGAGTTGATGTGAGTATCGAAAAGTTCTCCGGATATGATCCGTCGGCAGTGTTTCCCAGGCGAGCATCTCTCCCCCTTCTACCTATTTTGCATTTATAGTCTTTATTTCCTCCTGTTGATCTATTGCTATCCGTGTTGCGATGCTTTAGTTTTCGTGCACCATTTATACTCCTTGCAGCCTCTATATTGCCATGGACACATCCTATTGCCTATTGTTTGATAGATAGTCGGCCCTGCGAGTCGTAGTTGCTTGCTTCTGTGTTGCTTCGCGTCGTTGTCGTTCCACCGTTGGCGGCAAGTTGGCACATGATAAACGGTAGAGATGCTTAATGGTGGAGATGATCATGACTTTAAACACAACTATTAAATTGCTAGATATAACTAATGCAGAGGCATCGGTGGGCAATAGATGTTATTTGGTTCCTCCACGCTCACTTGTGTCCCGTAGGACCCCGAGTACTTGATACCTGTTCCTTGATTTTTCACACTATCCACATCTGGGAGGCCGTGGACCCCCCTGAGCTAGAGCTTGATTCATTTATATTTCTTGGGGCCACAAAGTAGTTTGGGGCTTTGTTACTATCCTATACTTATGCCATGCTTTACTGTTTTATTTAAGATTGTGCGAGGAGCACCTGTACTGTTTAGGATTGCGGAGTGTTTTCGCGGTATCGAAAAGCCCAGTCACACTTTGGGTTCCCAGTCGTTTACAACCATTGGCGCAAACCTTGGCTCCATCTCAGAGCCGGCCAACTTCGTTGCGGGTAGCTTAATGGGGTGGCCCCCCTAAAATATTTATGAATCCTGTGATTGCTTTGTCGTGAAAGCCTCGTTGGGTTTTGAGTTGGTTTTTCCGAGGTTGATCGAGTGTGTGTTGCTATTTGTGCACCCCTACAGGGTAAAACTTTCGGAATGTCGTATCCGCGGTTATGGACGACTTGGAGCACAGTATCTCGATCATAGACAAGCATAACTAAAGTAGTGCTATAAATTGGACTTAATATGTGACTAGTAATCCGATGCAACTATAATGGAATGGATAATAAAAATGTCAACAACTGATGGACCTGTGGTGATCTGTGTCAAACTATACCTGCCTAGTAAGTATTACAACTCCAATGGAATGTGATAAAAGTGCGAACAATTGCTGGGTTTTGGGATTCCTCAGGACAATTATATCTGACTAGTAAATGTTCCAACTACAACGGAATGTTAACTAAACCTGCCCACTACTTATTCTATCAGGATGACTCATGCTATATAGCTGACTAGTAAATGCTGCAACTATAATGGAATGAGTAAAACTGCCAAATGTGTGAGTTCCTTGGCCCGACTTCCTCGTTTGGTCTCGAGGGGAAAATACCAGGATGGGTATGTTTGGTGTTAGTATCAGGTAGGATCCGAATAGGTCTTTCTTACCCCTCTCTAATAGCCGCCAGTGATACCTAGTCTCTATAGGTTGTTTAGTGCCGCTACGCTGCCGCTTCAGTCCACCATACCTGTGTAGGCGAGGACCGCCAAATTCTAGCCTCGCCATGTACTGGCCTCAGTACTGACGCTCCTCTTTTTCCTTTACCCTTTGTCGGCACCCCTTTTGTTTTAGCAGGTTTGAGATCGATGTTGTTAGCAGGGTTACCCTTCCGGCTTGGCCTGGGCAGGGTTATGGACGCCATTGGTTATTCTTTAGGGCTCTTAGCCCCATTTGCATCTTGTCCGTACTCGGACGCTCTATCATTTTCAAGGTGATTTGGATCTTTGTATATTATATCTGTATTCTTGACTCACGAAGTCGTTGTTGTATATATATGTTCTGTGGGTTCCATCGAGGACTGTTTTGTAATGGTATTACTTCGTTTTCCACCCGCACGAAAGTGCCTGGTGGGCGTCCTGGAATCGTTTCTATGCAGGTTTGGCGGGAAGCGCTAAAACTTGCATAGGGCCGATTCGAGGGTGTTACAGAGTGGTATCGGAGCCCAGCAGTTGCGATACCCCACTGTTCCAGCCTATAGGTTAACCTAGCTAACGTCCGAAGTAGAGTGTCAAAACTATTTTGCAAAATCGGTTGGATTGATCTGATTAGGTCTATTTTTACTCCTTACCCCTCTGCTATTCTCCTCTTACCTCTGCGTGTTTTAAATCTGCTCTCTTACCTTCTTCTAGTCCAGGATTTCTCGTGGTTGGGTTTCCGTCGTACCTTCAGGGTTTTGGTTCCTCCTTTGGTAACAGTGCTTCTACATCCGGTCTTCATGCTATCTGAGGAATCCTTCATCAGTTGGACTTCTCTTTGTTCCTTTGTGCCTTCCTGTGTTTCCAACGCGACGACATCATCTACGCCAGATCCGATGCAGAGCCTGCATCACTCCTTTGTTCCGAACCTCGTTTGTCGAGATCTTTAGTCTGATTCCGAGAATGGTTGCACGCTTTTCTACTGATTGTGCGGAGTAATAGTTTAGGTGCGTGATGGATTGGCCCCCATGCCGACTACTCACTCTATTTGCTCGTGTACATTGAAGTGGATGAGAATGCATCAGTTCTCTCTTTCTATCGAAGTTAGAGGTGGCTTTATTTGTGGATACCTTTACCTTCGTCCTTTATTTCCCGGAGTGTTCTCTCGACGATCACGGACAACGACCTCTTGTTAGTGGTGTCGCGAGCATCTACACGAAGCGAGGAGGATCAGATCGTTCGTCCTTTTTCCCGATACCATGAGGCGGATCTCGAGGGCGAGATCCATTGTTAGTGGTGTCGAATTGTGGCATCCCACAAAACCACTACTAGAAAATCGCGTTGTTTTTGTGCATTACGTCATCATGACCGCATGCTCGTGTCATCATGCCACATTGCATTTGAGCATCGTCATCATCATGCATGGTTTTTGTATAAACTATTTTCAGAAAACCTGGTTTTATTTTCTAAACGACCCGTATTTATTTTAGAATCAAACCCGGACTTATCCGGAATATTTTTCTTTCGTCTACAAACGGTTTACAAAAGCCCCGTTTTAAATAAACAAAATTTATATCCTTTTTGTAGGAGGCAGCCAGCCAGGCCCAAAAGCCTAGCCGGCCACCTCCAAATAAAAATCTAGTCCTACCCCAACCCTATCTACACCCCAACCTTTTCCCAACTCCCTCCCCCAGCCGCCGTTTTCCTTCCGCGCGCTCGGCGCCCAAATCTCCCGCCCGCTCCCGTCTGCTGGCCCCACCCACCACCGACAGCCTCCCCACCTGACCCGCTCCCCCACGTCCCCTAGCCAGGATTCCCGCCCACAACCCATCACCACCCACCCCGACTGACCCCACTCCCCCAGCACGCACACCAACCGGTCGCCCGCTTGGCCCCCACCTGCCAGCGCCCCTGCGCGCCCCTCCCCAGGCCACCTGCCGGTCGCCCCAGACCGCACGCTCCCCTCCCCCAACCCGATCGCCACCTACCCCGTGGCCCCACCATGACGCGGTCCTCCTTTCCCCTTTCCCACGCGTCGTCTCCCTCGCCTCACCCCGCAATCCCCGCCGCCAGCTACTCCTCCATCCCCAAGTCCCGCCGCCGGGGCCTCACCTCTCCCTCGTCATCGCTCCGGCCATGGCCAGCGACCAACTCCGCCTCGTCCATCTACCACCGCCAGTCTCCCCACGTCCTCTTCCTCCCCATCGTGGAACCGCCTCCTCGAGCCGCGTCTGTGTGCCCGAGTCCCGCCTCCGGCAACCATCACCACCACGGGGCCCTCTCCCAGCGCCTCGCTAGGCCGCTGGGTGGCCCCTCTTTGCCGGCCGTCCTCCGTGCGACCCGGCGCCTCTGTTTCCTGCCGCCAGCGCCGGTCCGCTTCCGCCCGGTGAGCCGCGGTCTCGCCCGGAACCGCCGCCACTTGGAGCATCTCCGGCCGCTGCCTGGCCTCCCGTGCTCGCCTCCACCACACTGAGCCGCAGCCGCCGCTCCCATGCGAGCTCGTCGCCGCGTCGACCTCGCATTGGCACCGATCCAGCCGCCGACCGCTGCTTCCGGCCGTGGACCTCCTCCGCGCAGCTCCTCCCCGAGCTCCACTCCGCTGGCCATGACCCTGCTTCTGGGAGCTCCGCATCCCCGCCGCGACGGTGCTCTCTGGTTGTACATGCTCAACCTGGACCGGCCCCTTCTCGTAGGAAAGAGGGCTTTTGCGTGTGTGTCACCCATGTTGTTCAAAATGTTCTCTGTGGTGCCTCCTATCGTCAGCTATTTTGTGCTTTGACCCTATGCTGTCGCCAATTCCCTGTATGTGACCCATTCCCTGTGAATGTCCAGTGTCTAGCAGCAGCCAAGCTCGACACCGGCAATGATAGATTTTATTTGAAGGTCTACATCGACATCAAGTTTGAGGAACAACCCAGATGAAGCCGGAAACCCTGATCATGTCGAACCAAGGTACCGTGTTGAGTATGGTGCTACTAGAAGACCATCGATGTCATTCCAAGTTCATCACCGACACGAGTAGTCAGGATCCTAAGATGCTCCCGAACACCGAAGACCCTGCACCCGACGTTCTTCTCCCTCTCGGATCTGAAGACCGATCCTGAACCCCGGCGCTCCAAGTTCCCCTTCAAACCCTAAGGCCGAGCCCCGGACCCCCTCGGAACCCAAGATCTTCCGAACCCCATGTGGGAATCTTTTCCCAAGCCCTATTTTATAAATGCTATATATAAATCTGTCGCATATTAAATTGGTCATCTCGCATGCATATCATGTGGGTTGGGGGCATTATGCCGATTCACCTGATAATTAAATATGGAGTCTATATGCGCGGTATTCTAGTCTTATTCCAGACTCCATTTAAATTTGTGTAGCGAACCGATACCATGTGTTGCCTTGTTAAGACAACATTTAAATTGCGGGGGTTCTAAATAACTTGAACCGTGTAATTAATTGTCGGGACCCCCGGTTCCGCTTAATTTTGCCTAATTGCACCGCATCTGCATCATATCATAAGCATGCCGGATCTTCTGCCGTAGTATTAAATATTGCATCCGGTGTTTCTTCTAGTGTTTTCTTCTTGGCGGATTAGGCCGATGAGTTGAGGCGAGTATCGACAAGTTCTCCGGATATGATCCATCGGCAGTGTTTCCCAGGCGAGCATCTCTCCCCCTTCTACCTATTTTGCATTTATAGTCTTTATTTCCTCATGTTGATCTATTGCTATCCGTGTTGCGATGCTTTAGTTTTCGCGTACCATTTATACTCCTTGCAGCCTCTATATTGCCATGGACACATCCTATTGCCTGTTGTTTGATAGATAGTTGGCCCTGCGAGTCGTAGTTGCTTGCTTCTGTGTTGCTTCGCGCCGTTGTCGTTCCACCGTTGGCGGCAAGTTGGCACATGATAAACGGTAGAGATGCTTAATGGTGGAGATGATCATGACTTTAAACACAACTATTAAATTGCTAGATATAACTAATGCAGAGGCATCGGTGGGCAATAGATGTTATTTGGTTCCTCCATGCTCACTTGTGTCCCGTAGGACCCCGAGTACTTGATTCATGTTCCTTGATTTTTCGCACTATCCACATCCGGGAGGCCGTGGACCCCCTGAGCCAGAGCTTGATTCATTTCTATTTCTTGGGGCCACAAAGTAGTTTGGGGCTTTGTTACTATCCTGTACTTATGCCATGCTTTACTGTTTTATTTAAGATTGTGCGAGGAGCACCTTTACTGTTTAGGATTGCGGAGTGTTTTCGCGGTATCGACAAGCCCAGTCACACTTTCGGTTTCCCAGTCGTTTACATCCATTGGCGGAAACCTTGGGTCCGTCTCGGAGCCGGCCAACTTCGTTGCGGGTAGCTTAATGGGGTGCCCCCTTGAAATATTTGTGAATCCTGTGATTTCTTTGTCGTGAAAGCCTCGTTGGGTTTTGAGTTGGTTTTTCCGAGGTTGATCGAGTGTGTGTTGCTATTTGTGCACCCCTGCAGGGTAAAACTTTCTGAAAGCCGTGTCTGCGGTTATGGACGACTTCGAGCACAGTATCTTGATCATAGACAAGCATAACTAAAGTAGTGCTATAAATTGGACTTAATATGTGACTAGTAATCCGATGCAACTATAATGGAATGCATAATAAAAATATCAACAACTGATGGACCTGCGGTGATCTGTGTCAAACTATACCTGCCTAGTAAGTATTACAACTCCAATGGAATGTGATAAAAGTGCCAACAACTACTGGGTTTTGGGATTCCTCAGGACAATTATAACTGACTAGTAAATGTTCCAACTACAACGGCATGTTAACTAAAACTGCCCACTACTTATGCTATCAGGATGACTCATGCTATATAGCTGACTAGTAAATGCTGCAACTATAATGGAATGAGTAAAACTGCCAACTATGTGAGTTCCTTGGTCCGACTTCCTCGTTTGGTCTCGAGGGGAAAATACCAGGATGGGTATGTTTGGTGTTAGTATCAGGTAGGATCCGAATAGGTCTTTCTTACCCGTCTCTAATAGCCGCCAGTGATACCGAGTCTCTATAGGTTGTTTAGTGCCGCTACGCTGCCGCTTCAGTCCATCATACCTGTGTAGGCGAGGACCGCCGAATTCTAGCCTCGCCATGTACTGGCCTCAGTACTGACGCTCCTATTTTTCCTTTGCCCTTTGTCGGCACCCCTTTTGTTTTAGCAGGTTTGAGATCGACGTCGTTAGCAGGGTTACCTTCCGGCTTGGCCTGGGCAGGGTTATGGATGCCATTGGTTATTCTTCAGGGCTCTTAGCCCCATTTGCATCTTGTCCGTACTCGGACGCTCTATCGTTTTCAAGGTGATTTGGATCTTTGTATATTATATCTGTATTCTTGACTCATGGAGTCGTTGTTGTATATATATGTTCTGTGGGTTCCATCGAGGACTGTTTTGTAATGGTATTACTTCGTTTTCCACCCGCACGAAAGTGCCTAGTGGGCGTCCTCGAATCGTTTCTATGCAGGTTTGGCGGGAAGCGCTAAAACTTGCATAGGGCCGATTCGAGGGTGTTACAGAGTGGTATCGGAGCACAGCAGTTGCGATACCCCACTGTTCCAGCCTATAGGTTAACCTAGCTAACGGCCGAAGTAGAGTGTCAAAACTATTTTGCAAAATCGGTTGGATTGATCTGATTAGGTCTATTTTTACTCCTTACCCCTCTGCTATTCTCCTCTTACCTCTGCGTGTTTTAAATCTGCTCTCTTACCTTCTTCTAGTCCAGGATTTCTCGTGGTTGGGTTTCCGTCGTACCTTCAGGGTTTCGGTTCCTCATTTGGTAACAGTGCTTCTACATCCGGTCTTCATGCTATCTGAGGAATCCTTCATCAGTTGGACTTCTCTTTGTTCCTTTGTGCCTTCCTGTGTTTCCAACGCGACGACATCATCTACGCCAGATCCGATGCAGAGCCTGCATCACTCCTTTGTTCCGAACCTCGTTTGTCGAGATCTTTAGTCTGATTCCGAGAATGGTTGCACGCTTTTCTACTGATTGTGCGGAGTAATAGTTTGGGTGCGTGATGGATTGGCCCCCATGCCGACTACTCACTCTATTTTCTCGTGTACATTGAAGTGGATGAGAATGCATCAGTTCTCTCTTTCTATCGAAGTTAGAGGTGGCTTTATTTGTGGATACCTTTACCTTCGTCCTTTATTTCCCGGAGTGTTCTCTCGACGATCACGGACAACGACCTCTTGTTAGTGGTGTCGCGAGCATCTACACGAAGCAAGGAGGATCAGATCGTCCGTCCTTTTTCCTGATACCATGAGGCGGATCTCGAGGGCGAGATCCATTGTTAGTGGTGTCGAATTGTGGCATCCCGCAAAACCACTACTAGAAAATCGCGTTGTTTTTGTGCATTACGTCATCATGACCGCATGCTCGTGTCATCATGCCACATTGCATTTGAGCATCGTCATCATCATGCATGGTTTTTGTATAAACTATTTTCAGAAAACCTGGTTTTGTTTTCTAAACGACCCGTATTTATTTTCAAATCAAACCCGGGCTTATCCGGAATATTTTTCTTTCGTCTACAAACGGTTTACAAAAGCCCCGTTTTAAATAAACAAAATTTATATCCTTTTTGTAGGAGGCAGCCAGCCAGGCCCAAAAGCCCAGCCGGCCACCTCCAAATAAAAATCTAGTCCTACCCCAACCCTATCTACACCCCAACCTTTTCCCAACTCCGTCCCCCAGCCGCCATTTTCCTTCCGCGCTCGGCGCCCAAATCTCCCGCCCGCTCCCGTCTGCTGGCCCCACCCACCACCGACAGCCTCCCCACCTGACCCGCTCCCCCACGTCCCCTGGCCGGGATTCCCGCCCACAACCCATCACTACCCACCCCGACTGACCCCACTCCCCCAGCACGCACACCAACAGGTCGCCCGCTTGGCCCCCACCTGCCAGCGCGCCTGCGCGCCCCACCCTAGGCCACCTGCCCATCGCCCCAGACCGCACGCTCCCCTCCCCCAACCCGATCACCACCTACCCCGCGACCCCACCACGACGCTGTCCTCCTTTCCCCTTGCCCACGCGTCGTCTCCCTCACCTCACCCCGCAATCCCCGCCGCAAGCTACTCCTCCATCCCCAAGTCCCGCCGCCGCCTCGGGCCGAGCCCCGCCGCCGGGGCCTCGCCTCTCCACCGCCGCCTCTCCCTCGTCGTCGCTCCGGCCGTCGCCAGCGAGCAACTCCGCCTCGTCCATCTACCACCGCTGGTCTCCCCACCTCCTCTTCCTCCCCGTCGCGGAACCGCCTCCTCGAGTCGCGTCTGTGCGCCCGAGTCCCGCCTCCGGCAACCATCGCCACCACGGGGCCCTCTCCCAGCGCCTCGCCCGCCGCCGGGTGGCCCGCTTTGCCGGCCATCCTCCGCGCGCCCCGGCGCCTCTGGTTCCCGCCGCCAGTGCCGGTCCGCTTCCACCCGGCGAGCCGCGGTCTCGCCCGGAACCGCCACCACCCGGAGCATCTCCGGCCACTGCCCGGCCTCCCGTGCTTGCCTCTACCACACCGAGCCGCAGCCGCCGCTCCCATGCGAGCTCGTCGCCGCGTCGACCTCCCCTCAGCACCGACCCAGCCGACGACCGCTGCTTCCGGCCGTGGACCTCCTCCGCGCAGCTCCTCCCCGAGCTCCATTCTGCTGGCCATATCCCTGCTTCCAGGAGCTCCGCATCCCCGCCACGACGGTGCTCTTTGGTTGTACATGCTCAACCTGGACCGGCCCCTTCTCGCAGGAAAGAGGGCTTTTGCGTGTGTGTCACCCATGTTGTTCAACATGTTCTCCGTGGTGCCTCCTATCGTCAGCTATTTTTTGCTTTGACCCTATGCTATCGCCAATTCCCTGTATGTGACCCATTCCCTGTGAATGTCCAGTGTCTAGCAGCAGCCAAGCTTGACACCGCCAATGGTAGATTTTATTTGAAGGTCTACATCGACATCAAGTTTGAGGAACAACCCAGATGAAGCCGGAAACCCTGATCATGTCGAACCGAGGTACCGTGTTGAGTATGGTGCTACGAGAAGACCATCGATGCCATTCCAAGTTCGTCACCGACACGAGGAGTCAGGATCCTAAGATGCTCCCGAACACTGAAGACCCTGCACCCGGTGTTCTTCTCCCTCTCGGATCTGAAGACCGATCCTGGACCCCGACGCGCCAAGTTCCCCTTCAAACCCTAAGACCGAGCCCCAGACCCCCCCCAGAACCCAAGATCTTCTGAACCCAATGTGTGAACCTTTTCCCAAGCCCAATTTTATAAATGCTATATATAAATCTGTCGCATATTAAATTGGTCATCTCGCATGCATATCATGTGGGTAGGGGGCATTATGCCGATTCACCTCATAATTAAATATGGAGTCTATATGCGGGCTATTCTAGTCTTATTCCGGACTCCATTTAAATTGTTATAGCGAACCGATACCATGTGTTGCCTTGTTAAGACAACATGTAAATTGCGGGGGTTCTAAATAACTTGAACCGTGTAATTAATTGTCGGGACCCCGGTTCCGCTTAATTTTTCCTAATTGCACCGCATCTGCATCATATCATAAGCATGCCGGATCTTCTGCCATAGTATTAAATATTGCATCTGGTGTTTCTTCTAGTGTTTGCTTCTTCGCGGATTAGGCCGATGAGTTGATGCGAGTATCAACAAGTTCTTCGGATATGATCCGTCGGCAGTGTTTCCCAGGCGAGCATCTCTCCCCCTTCTACCTATTTTGCATTTATAGTCTTTATTTCCTCCTGTTGATCTATTGCTATCCGTGTTGCGATGCTTTAGTTTTCGCGCACCATTTATACTCCTTGCAGCCTCTATATTGCCATGGACACATCCTATTGCCTGTTGTTTGATAGATAGTCGGCCCTGCGAGTCTTAGTTGCTTGCTTTTGTGTTGCTTCGCGTCGTTCTCGTTCCACCGTTGACGGCAAGTTGGCACATGGTAAACGGTGGAGATGCTTAATGGTGGAGATGATCATGACTTTAAACACAACTATTAAATTGCTAGATATAACTAATGCAGAGGCATCGGTGGGCAATAGATGTTATTTGGTTCCTCCACGCTCACTTGTGTCCCGTAGGACCCCGAGTACTTGATACATGTTCCTTGATTTTTCGCACTATCCACATCCGGGAGGCCGTGGACCCCCCTGAGCCAGAGCTTGATTCATTTCTATTTCTTGGGGCCACAAAGTAGTTTGGGGCTTTGTTACTATCCTATACTTATGCCATGCTTTACTGTTTTATTTAAGATTGTGCGAGGAGCACCTGTACTGTTTAGGATTGCGGAGTGTTTTTGCGGTATCGACAAGCCCAGTCACACTTTCGGGTTCCCAGTCATTTACAGCCATTGGCGCAAACCTTGGGTCCGTCTCGGAGCCGGCCAGCTTTGTTGCGGGTAGCTTAATGGTGGCCCCATGAAATATTTATGAATCCTGTGATTGCTTTGTCGTGAAAGCCTTGTTGGGTTTTGAGTTGGTTTTTCCGAGGGTGATCGAGTGTGTGTTGCTATTTGTGCACCCCTGCAGGGTAAAACTTTCTGAAAGCCGTGTCCGCAGTTATGGACGACTTGGAGCACAGTATCTTGATCATAGACAAGCATAACTAAAGTAGTGCTATAAATTGGACTTAATATGTGACTAGTAATCCGATGCAACTATAATGGAATGGATAATAAATATGTCAACAACTAATGGACCTATGGTGATCTGTGTCAAACTATACCTTCCTAGTAAGTATTACAACTCCAATGGAATGTGATAAAAGTGCCAACAACTGCTGGGTTTTGGGATTCCTCAGGACAATTATATCTGACTAGTAAATGTTCCAACTACAACGGAATGTTAACTAAAACTGCCCACTACTTATGCTATCAGGATGACTCATGCTATATAGCTGACTAGTAAATGCTGCAACTATAATGGAATGAGTAAAACTGCCAATTGTGTGAGTTCCTTGGTCCGACTTCCTCGTTTGGTCTCGAGGGGAAAATACCAGGATGGGTATGTTTGGTGTTAGTATCAGGTAGGATCTGAATAGGTCTTTCTTACCCCTCTCTAATAGCCGCCAGTGATACCGAGTCTCTATAGGTTGTTTAGTGCCGCTACGCTGCCGCTTCAGTCCACCATACCTGTGTAGGCGAGGACCGCTGAATTCTAGCCTCTCCATGTACTGGCCTCAGTACTGACGCTCCTCTTTTTCCTTTGCCCTTTGTGGGCACCCCTTTTGTTTTAGCAGGTTTGAGATCGACGTCGTTAGAAGGGTTACCCTTCTGGCTTGGCCTAGGCAGGGTTATGGACGACATTGGTTATTCTTCAGGGCTCTTAGCCCCATTTGCATCTTGTCCGTACTCGGACGCTCTATCGTTTTCAAGATGATTTGGATCTTTGTAGATTATATCTGTATTCTTGACTCATGGAGTCGTTGTTGTATATATATGTTTTTTGGGTTCCATCGAGGACTGTTTTGTAATGTTATTACTTCGTTTTCCACCAGCACGAAAGTGCCTGGTGGGCGTCCTTGAATCGTTTCTATGCGGGTTTGGCGGGAAGCGCTAAAACTTGCATAGGGCCGATTCGAGGGTGTTACACACCACCAAGGAAGACTTGATCCGGCTCATCCCCTTCAAACTCGGGCCTCCAGATACCTCTATTTGGGAGAGCATCCCAAAGCGACCCACAGCCCTGGCGAACCACGTAGAGCGGCGGATCAAGGAGCTGCTCAAGGAGAAACTTCGGGGGAGGACATTATGATTACTTTTGTCCGTAGCCAGAGCACCCCCCTTCAGAAGCATGCTCACAAGATTTGCTATTTGAGTGGCCCCCTCGATCCCCACGAGACCTCATCTTTTGAGCTCGATAACACGGTGGTTTACCGCCGGGTTAAGTCCATTTTCAATGTGGAGAAGGAATTCTCCGAAGATTGGGAACGGGGGATCGAGCCCTTCACGTGGTACAATCCTCCTCCAAAGGTAACTTTACTTCTTACTGTTTTCCGGATCTTCTCTATATGTCGGATTAATTTCATAACTTAGCAATTGTTGTCTTGTTTTCAGCGATTCCTCCAGCAGTCGCTGGAAGATGGCAAGGTTTTGGCGGGCAAGTGGGTACCAGACCACACCGAGGAAGACGAGGAGGAGCCTGATCCAGAGACCTTCCTGCCCACTCCGGATGTCATCAAACGCAGCTCTGGTAAGGTCTCTTCTCTAAGGGATTGGCCAGATGATGATGACTCGGATGTTGAGGTCCTGGAGGTACTTGACCCGATTCTCATCTCTTACGTATATCTGGTTATGTTCGAATCTTCAACTAACCCGGCCGGTCAGGTCCACGAGGCCCCCCTTGCTACGGGAGGTCCGGTCCTTGTTCCTTCCCAAAAGCGCGTGGCTACCTCGGCCGCAGCTTCGGAGGTATCGCTACCCAAAACGAGGCAGAAAAAGTCCACGTTGAAAGCCTCGACTAAGCTGGCCGCCAAGAGCACGGTCCGAAGGACGCCCAAACCTCGGGCTCCCCCAACCTCATACGAGTAAGCCTCTTTGCATTTGCCCTTCAAGTTTTTCCCTTTCTGTGTTTGCTCTTGTCTCTTATTGGTTCTTATCTTTTTGACTTGGTCCTTTTCTGCTTCTCAGAGCTCCTAGGGTCATTCCCCAGAGCGGCTCCAGCATAGCATCTCCAATCCGGAGCAGACCTTCTCCCCCCCCCCCCCGCGATGACGATACTAGCCCGCTCAGCCCTATCCCAGAGGGCTCCGCTGCTGCGCCTGATCTGAGCTCACCTAATCATGAGGAGGGCAATGTCAACACGGGGGGTGGTGGGGCATCTTTGGATACGGCCATGCCAGATCATCCCAGTTCCTCTTCGGCCACATCACCAAGTGTTGAGGTGCCAGTTTCATCGGCACCGCCCCCAACAAGTTCTCCTCTAGTTCAAGTTTCCTCCTAACCAGCAGCACCAACAGCACCAATAGCAACCGCATCACTAGCGTCACCAGCAGCAACAATAGCATTGGCAACACCAATAGCACCAGCAGCAGCAACAACATCAACCAAGGCCCCAAAGAAAAAGGTTTCGTCGGCCGCCCCGGATCAACGGCGTCTATTGCCGATATTTCCTGCTAGCTTCCCAAGCTTCTTCAAGGTGAGCGGCCTCGGGTCTTCCTCCACGTCCTTCGTCATCCGGCAAGCTCAAGAAAGCTACCGGATGAGCTAAGGGTATCACTTTTGGGTCATCCGCTGCCGGATCAAAGGGTATTAGGCAGCTGGTTCTGCATACCAGCCCTGCTGCAGCTCAATCCGCAAGGCGAGAGGCCCACGTTAAAAGCCTTGTGGCGAACTACTCTCCTAGCGGCGAAAGCAACAGTCAACTACTCCTGGAGAATGTGAAGGACCGGAACAATGCTGAATTCATCGATCCAAAAGATGATCTGCCAGAGAAGTTCGGTCCAACCGAGTTCAGCGCACAGATGAACTCCGCGACCAAGGCCATATCTTTGGCTGGCCGGATGATGGAGGTAATTCTTTTCCTCTGTTGTAGTACTTTGTATAGCTGAGCACTTGTAGATATATCCCCTAGTCCCCGAGCCTCCGAGGGAGTAACTTGTTACTCGGTCGGATGCTCTTTAGAGAATTTGGTTTCTGTTCGTAGCAATTTCAAATATGAACAAAGTTATAGCCAGGTTAAGTTCCACTTGGCCCGAATCTTCTAGACTTTGAATATCCACACACCTAGAGCCGGGTTAAGTTCCACTTGGCTTGGATCTTGTAGACTTCGAATATCCACACACCTAGAGCCGGGTTAAGTTCCACTTGGCCTGGATCTTGTAGACTTCGAATATCCACACACCTAGAGTCGGGTTAAGTTCCACTTGGCCCGGATCTTGTAGACTTCGAATATCTACACACCTAGAGCTGGGTTAAGTTCCACTTGGCCCGGACCTTGTAGAATTCGAATATCCACACACCTAGAGCCGGGTTAAGTTCTACTTGGCCCGGATCTTGTAGACTTCGAATATCTACACACCTAGAGCCGGGATAAGTTCCACTTGGCCCGGATCTTGTAGACTTCGAATATCCACACACCTAGAGCCGGGTTAAGTTCCACTTGGCCTAGATCTTGTAGATTTCAAATAGCCACACACCTAGAGCCAGGTTAAGTTCCACTTGGCCCTGATCTTGTAGACTTCTAATTATTTTTTACTTTGCTTTTGAACTTTGACATTGCCTTGCTTATTTCAGATTACCACTAACCGCCGAACCGCTGAGTTCCAGCGCCTGCTGGACTCCTATAAAGACGTTCGTGCGTGTTATGGCAAACTCCTATAGGAGCACCAGAAGAAGGGAAATGTTGCTTACTTAGACTTCCCTCTTCCATTTTCATTCTTTGGAGTTGTCTGTGATCCCTATTAACTTGTTATCCGAACCATGCAACCGAGGTTGAAGCTGAGAATATCATCATGCGGAAGAATCTAGTTGAGATCAAAGGTAACCTTATCTCCTTCGCACGATCATTGCACGCTCTTTTCTTTATCCGGTAGATATTTATACTTCAGCCCCTACAGATCATGCTACTGTTGCACTTGCTCTTGAAGACAGCGTTACAATGCCTGACATGATGACCCATTTCCTTAAACAAGCAAGGAAACATGAGGCTAAACTAAAGAAGAAGGATGATGAGATAGCTCGGATGTGGCTCCAGGACTCGGAAATTACACGGCTGAATGCCGAAATCCAGAGGCTTAAAGACCTCCACAAAACTAAGCTGGACAAGGCAGACCAAGAGTTGGCCGAGGAAAAAGAGCGTTTGACGACTCAAATTTTCAAGGACAAGGATCTATTGGAGGAAGCCGACGTAAAACTTACGTCGGTAACCTCCGAATACGAGAAACACTAGGCCCACAGCGCCAATGTCCATTCCGAGCTTCAGCGACTCCTCTTCCAGATTGCCCGTGAGTTCTCTGCCCTTGCTTAACTTTTGTATCTCTGGATTTGGTCCCTTAGTTATTGTTTCTTCTGCTCTGTTCTCAGGAAAATTTCTAGAAAGTGATACGCTTGGTGCTGCCGCCGTAACCCGGTCCCGCGAACAACGTGGTATTCTTGCAGGCCCTGATGCCGAGCCAATCTCGTACAATGCAGAGGATCTGCTGGCGAGCCTCACCGCTCGCCTCGAGCTGGTGAAGAACCACGGCGCAGACATTATACCGGTGGCAATGCGAATGTTCGGCTCCCTCTGGCCCACTGCGTCCATTCCCAAAAGAGGCACGGCTTTCATAGCCAAATTAATGGAGTGCGATACACAGGGCGTGAGGGTGCTGCGCGAGCCGAGGCTGACACTGCTTTGCAGTTCGTTCTCTCATGGTACGAAGGAATAGACTTGGACCTGCTTGCCCGCATGCGCACTAGATCCAGGTGGTCCTTAGATCCGGAGTGTGTCGCGCGCCGCAAAGGTTGTGCTAACAAACTCATTCAGTACTCCTTCTACCATGCTTGGAACGAAGGACCGAGCTATCTTAACGTTTTTGATGATGAAGCTTCTTTTGGAGAGGAAGAAGATGATAGGGGTGAGGGCGAGGCCTCCGAGCTTGACGATGAGGCTGAAGACCTGGAGGACAGTGAGGCCAGTCCTGAGGACAAAGCCGGGGCCAACACCCCTCCCCCACATTCCAGAGTACCTCCTTCTTTGGCTGATGATTCAGCTGCTGCTCCTGCTCCTTAAAAACACTTATCATGTTTGTTAGATCCTCGGAATGCCGGGCGGAAATGTATCTAAGTACTCTGGTTTGGTTGTGCTACAACTTATTGTTTGGAACTAAGTTCTTAATGCTAGATCATCGTGGGCGAAGTCCTCGAGTTTCGTTTTCTTGTTCCCCCAATTTTTGACTCGGCTCGCGTCTACCTTGATTCGGCTTTTTGACTTATTAGTCCGAGGTTCAAAAAATTGATTTAACAATACTTGGGACTTTGAGATTTAGCTCAATATGATCCGGTGCTAGATAATTGCAGTAAACCAAGGGTTAGTCAGAATAACCAATGTCGGCCCGCTTAAGTTCTTTTCCTTAGTCGTTTTTCATGTGCTTTGCCATTCCAAACTTGTTCTCTTGCTTTCTATGAAGACAATTCTTGTTGGACAACAGCAAAGTCGAAGAGTTGAGTTTTTGGTGCTCACACACTACTAACCCGACTAAGATATAAGCGACTCAACCCAGTCGACATAAAAATACGAAAACGAGAAAGACGATTTTTACCGTAGTCCCCGAGTCTCTGCTTGGGGTTCCAAAGTTTCATTAATAATCTCATTGCCGACATACATACTGACATATGAGTAGCTCAGATACATTCACCTCTTTGTTAGGTGTAGAAAGGACGAAGTAGTGCTACGTTCCACGGTCGCTTAGATTCCTCTCCATACTTGTCCGCCTTGTTCTTTTCCTGGGGTTGTGCATCAATAAGATAGTAGGAATCATTGTGCAAGGCTTTGCTTACAATGAAAGGTCCTTCCCATGGAGAGGATAGCTTATGCATGCTAGCAGTGCGCTGTATCAACCGGAGTACCAGGTCACCTTCCCGAAAGAGTCAGGGGTTTACTTTTCGGCTATGATAGCGTCGGAGATTTTGCTGATATATGGCGGATCTAGACAATGCCGTTCTCTCGCTTCTTCCAGCAGATCAACATCATTTTGCCGTGCTTCGCGCAGTTCGGCCTCTCTGTATTGGGTGACCCTTGGCGAATCATGCTCTATGTCGGCTGGTAATACAGCTTCTGCCCCATATACCAGAAAGAATGGCGTATAGCCTATTGATCGATTCGGAGTTGTTCTTAAACTCCACAGTACCGCTGGTAGTTCTTCTATCCAGCACCTCGCTGATCTTTTCAGCGGCTCTATGAGCTGGGATTTGATCCCGGACAGAACTAGTCCATTGGATCTTTCCACTTTCCCGTTCGATGCGGGATGGGCGACTGAGGCGACATCTAGCCGAATCTTCTTTTCTCGGTAGAACCTCGCAAATTCTCCTTCAGCGAAATTTGTTCCATTATCAGTTATGATGCTATGGGGATAGCCATATCTCAGGATTATATCCTTGAGGAATCTTACTACTATTGCCCCATCACATTTCCGAATTGGTTTCACTTAAATCCACTTGGTGAACTTGTCGACCATAACTAGTATATGGGTCATCCCTCCTTTAGCCAACTTAAATGGCCCTACAATATCTAGGCACCATACAGCAAATGGCCAGGTAATGGGGATAGTTTTCAGCTCCAACATTGGTAAATGAGTTTTCGTGGCGTATCTTTGACAGCCATTGCATTTTCTCACCAAATCCTATGGTTGCTCCAAAGCATTTAGCCAATAAAATCCATACCGGAAAGCTTTTGCCACTAATGCCCTTGAGGAGGCATGATGGCCACATTCCCCTTGGTGAATACCTCGGAGTATGTCAAGTCCTTCCTCCGGGTCAACACACCGCTGCAGCACTGTTGTCACACTTCTTTTGTATAGTTCAGCGTTGATAATATTATAGGCTTTTGCTCTCCTTTGGGTCTGTCGTGAGAGTATCTCATCATCCGGCAAAACTCCTCCTTTCAGGAAATCATATATTGGCCTGGCCCAGGATGGTATGGCCCGGACGGGAAATGGTTCTTCGTCAATTTCCATTGCATCCACTGACATAACTCCTGCCGGGTCTGGCTGATCAGTCCCCGGGTTTGATGAAGCAGTCCACGGGTTTACTAAAGCAGTCCCCGGGTTTACTAAAGCAGTCCCCGGGTTTGCCGAGGTGCCTCCCCAATCTATGTCCATAGGTGCAGCTCCAGATCCGGTGAGTGCCGGGATATAAATTGAGTCTGATTCAGGCGATGGTGTGATAGATAGTTTCTCAAGTTCTCCAAAGCAACATTTGGCGGGATTGGCTGCCGGGATGAGCCTAACTTGGACATCATATTTGCTGCCTCGTTTTCAATCCGAGGTATGTGATGGAATTCACACCCTTCGAAAAATCCACTTATCTTTTGAACATGGAATCTGTATAGGGCCATGTTAGCATCCAAGGCATCCCAATTTCCCGACACTTGTTGCACCACCAAATCCGAATCTCCAAAGCATTGTATCCGACGTATCCCTACTTCTTTTGCTAATTTGAGACCATGAACCAACGCTTCATATTCAGCAACATTATTCGAGGCACTGAAGTGGATTTGAAGGACATATTTCAGTTCATCCTTCTTGGGCGAAGTAAGCACTACTCCGACGCCTAACCCATCTTTCAATTTTGATCCGTCTAAGTGCATTCGCCAATAATTAGAGTCCGGCAGAGGTGGCTCGTATTGCATCTCGGCCCATTCCACAAATAAATCCGCCACGGCTTGCGATTTTATCGCCTCTCTTCTGTCGAATTGCGGCGCATATGGGGCTAACTCGATTGCCCATTTCGCTATCCGGCCACTTGCATCTTTGTTACTCATAATATCTGATATGGGTGCCTCACATATCACTTTGATGGGATGTTCCTCAAAATAGTGTTTGAGTTTCTTGGCCGACATATATACGCCATACACCATCTTTTGATAGTGAGGGTAATTCTGTTTTAAAGTAGATAATACACCGGCCTTTGCACCGATTTTCCTTGTTCCTCGCGCTCCACCATGATTACTGCACTTACGACTCGGTTGGTTGCGGCTATGTAGAGCAACATTGGCTCCTTGGGGAGTGGTTCTGCTAGGATTGGTGTAGTAGACAACATCTTTTTTCAACTCTCGAAACGCAAGGTCCGCCAGTTGCGTCCATGTGAATTTGTCTGCCTTTTTCATTAACTGGTACAGGGGCAAGGCCTTCTCTCCCAACCGACATACGAACCGGCTTAATAATGCTAGGCAACCAGTGAACTTCTACACATCGTTAAGGCATTTTGGCAGTTCCATTATCTCTATGGCCCGGATTTTTGTCGGGTTAGCTTCGATACCTCGGCTAGACACTAGAAAACCGAGTAACTTTCCCGTGGGTACACCAAAGGTGCATTTCTCCGGGTTAAGCTTCATCCAGAACCTTCTCAAGTTTGTGAATGTCTGCCGGATGTCATCAAGGAGCGTATTGCTTTCCTTAGTCTTTATCACCACATCATCCACATAAACTTGCATGTTCCGACCTATTTGGTCGTGTAAGCATTTTTGCATACATCGCTGGTACGTTGCTCCTGCATTACGTAGTCCAAACGGCATAGTGCGATAGCAATAAGCCCCGTACGTGGTAATAAATGTAGTTTTTATTTGATCATCAGGATTATGAGGTATCTGGTGGAAACCAGAATACGCATCAATGAATGACAGTAGTTCACATCCGGCTATCGAGTCTATGACTTGATCTATCCTAGGGAGTGGGAATGGATCTTTGGGACATGCCTTATTTAGGTTCGTGTAGTCAATGCTCATCCGCCATACCACAGCCACGTTCGGATCATCTTTCTTCTTTTCCACAAGCACCAGATTAGAGAGCCAATCTGGATAGAGTACTTCCATGATAAACCCGGTTGCTAGGAGCCTTGCTATCTCATCCCCAATAGCTTTCCTTCTGTCTTCTGTGAAACGCCAGAGAGGCTGCTTTACTGGCTTAGCCCCGGGTCTTACGTTTAATGAGTGCTCGGCCAACTCCCTCGGTACACCTTGCAGATCCTGAGTGGACCAAGCAAAGATATCCCGATTCTCACGGAGGAAGTTGACGAGCTCGCTTTCCTATTTGCTGCTTAACTCGGCACCAATGGTTATAATGCGCTCTGGGAACTGATCATCGATTGACACTTTCTTCGTGTCCTTGGTTCCTTGGAATGACACGCTCCCGTGCGGGTTAGTTAGAGCCGGCATATGCTACTGCGCGGATTGAGCCAGTGTCACTACTTCTAGTATTTTTCTTTTTTCTTGAGCTATCACGAGTGACTCTGCTACGTTAGATCCGGCTAAGGCACACTCGATCGAACGCCGGAAGTCTCCTGATAGAGTTATCACTCCCCTTGGTCCGGCAGTTTCATCTTAAGGTAGCTGATGTGAGTACTTGCCATGAACTTGTTCAGCGCGGGCCTACCGAGTAACGCGTTATAAGCGCTCTCTAGATTCACCACTTCGAACTCCAAATTTTTAGTTCGGCAATTATCTCCCGTGCTGAATAACACATCAACGCGAACCTTGCCAATTGGCTCACAGGAAATGCCTGGCACAATGCCATGAAAGGTGGTCCTTGTTGCTTGCATCATGTTCTCTATTATTCCCAACTTGTGCATTGTATCCTTGTACATTATGTTGATACTACTACCATTGTCAATTAGTACTTTCGAAAACCACACATTGAGGTTCGGCCCGATGAACGTCGGATCCAGGACTAGTGCATAAGTCCTAGGGCTAGGCATGATCTTTGGGTGATCCTTAATACTCCACGTAATCTCCTGAACTGCCTAGGGCATGTATCTCACTACCACCGACATTACCACGTTTACCTCCATATGCCGGTGCTGCAAGCTTTTCCGGTCATTTTCTTCTGTGGTAAACACACATTAGCTTTGATGATGCTCCCTGTACTCGTTTCATCCCTCGTTCTCGTGGTAACCTTGACTTTGTTGCTGGTTATTGCCTACTTGATGTACTACATCCCTTCTTTCCTGATTTTCGTACCTCGGCGGAGGTGGTGGCAACATCAGTTGTTGTCCATTCCGCCCTATTAGCAAGGGTTGCCATGGGGCCTCATTCCGAGTTGTCTGAGCATTCCCTGCTCTAACTTCCCTTCTCTAACTTCCTCATCCACTCACATTGCCAGGTTGTCTGATTTGCCGGACTGTTCGGACTTGGCGTATGGAATTTGCAAGGTTGATCCAACATAGATTCAAACGTATACCTTGGCCTATCTTTCCATTCTTGCCATTGCTTTTTCTCCTCCGGGGTCCAAGGCTTCTTCCCTTCATTTTTCTGTTGCCAGTTTTTCCTCCAGTTTTTTGGCGCTGGCTAGCGCCGGCATTGGGTTGGTCCCAGTCTACCGCTGCCACCTGCTGCGAGTTATATCTGTAATCCGGACGCTCGTCCCTTCTCTTTCCTCGAAAATTGTTCCTCCTTG
This sequence comes from Avena eriantha, assembly GCA_910589775.1. Taxonomy (NCBI): domain Eukaryota; kingdom Viridiplantae; phylum Streptophyta; class Magnoliopsida; order Poales; family Poaceae; genus Avena; species Avena eriantha. The sequence continues at coordinate 444,737,033 of OU342742.1, forward strand.
ATGACCCGGAGCCATCTCGATTGTAATATTCCTCGTTTGCCTTGCTTGTTACTAGCCGGGGTTGCGTTGGATCTCCCAAGGCATATGAATCTGTGATCCGGATTGTCTTAGCCAAAGTGGTTGGCATATCTCGTTGCAGCCTCTGCCACAGCATACTCCCATATCTGCATCCCTGAGCGACCCACGCGATATCTTGTGATTCAATCACTCCCTCGCACGAGTTACGCACGTTGCACCACCGAGTCAAGAAATCACGGGCTGGCTCATTCGATCTTTACCGGCACAGCGCTAGATTTTGTGGCCTGTTTGGCCTCTTGTAGGTGCTCAAAAAGTTGCTAACGAACAACTCCTCGAAATCTAGCAATAGTTAACACTTCCTGGTGGAAAATTGTTCAACCAAACTCTCGCTGGTCCTTCCAACATTTGTGGCACATATCTCACTGCCCATCTCAAATTCCCCGTGGCAATCTTGACCGCCGTTGCATAATCAGTAACCAAATCTTCTGACCTGGTACTACCATCATAGGTTCTAGTTCCTCTGGCCAGCTGAAAGTTCGGCACTGGTGGCTCCTTCATAATCCGGGGCCCAAAGCATGCCGGACCAGGTGGACCTTGTATTTCGATTAGCTCCGACTTGTAAATCCTATCTAGTTTCAACCTCGCATCATCTGGCTGCAAGTTCCTGCTTCCCAGCCTTGACCACACTATGTGGTGATCCGGTCTGGGGTATCCGTCGTTCATCATAGCCGAATAACCATCATTATACCTTTCCTAATCCGGACAAGCATTTGTTATTGTGCCATTTGTCCTGCACTTCCCTCTTGCCGAGGTGCGCGCTACTGCTGCTATTGAGGTATGTTTTGCCCCGTTCCAACGGGGTCACGCTGTCCGGCATTGCCGTTGGCAGCATTCCTCTAACTGGCATTGCCTTGGTCACGGTTACCTCGCCCAGCCACACATCGGCTAGTACTGTGCCGATCTTCATCAACTTGCGCTGCTTTGCCTTTTCCGGCCCTTACTGGATCGTAGGGAACCATCTGTTTGTCCCTTCTTCCGGAGTTTACAACTTATTCTCTCCTGGGATTGTGACCCAGAGATGATGCGGCTCCTCCGGATCTTGCTGGGTTATTCCTAGCCGAATGAACCACGTGTGACGCTCCTGGTGGCGCCGGGTTTGCCTTGTTCATTTCTTCATTTTGCTGGCAAGCGACTCTCAGCAAGTGATTCACTCTCTCTTGTTGCCTTTGCCGGGCCTCTCCGCTTAACCCTTCTAACTCGGACGCGGCCGCATTTGCTGCCCTGAGGTTCTTTGCCGGGGTATTGTACCTATACAGCCCTCCTGTTACTACCGTGGCTGTTTGACCCGGCCTAGGTTCGTATTCCTTGTCAATCTTAGTAATCAGGTTCCTACCTCAGATTTTCACTCCATCTATGCGGTTAGCCTTTGCATATTCTCTCGAAGTAATGTTCAAAGACTGCTGCAGCTCGGCTACCTTCTTTGCCCTAGCTAACATTTTCCGCCTAGTTTGTTCTAGCTCAGCTTGCTCCTGAGCCGGATCTACCACGGGTGCTATTGGTGGTGCTAGGATATCTATTGCTTGCTGGAGCACATTCTCTAGCCTCTCCTGTGGGGGGAATCTAGACCTGGTCTACTTTGGCGTGACCTCCGGCTCTGGCGTCGGGCCCTTGCTCGCTTTCGCGTCTAGCGCGGTCATCAGGACCTCAACGCTACTAGTGGGGCGAGTGATACACACACCATGAGCCACGCTGAGAGGTGGTTCGCCTCCCTCGACGATGTGTCGTGGATGAACGCAGGACTCATCCACGCCAACATAGATCTTGTGGTGCCAAGCTTGATGAAGACGCTGTTGCGCGAAGGGGGTGCCTGCCGAAGCTCCCTGTGTTGTCGCTGACGTAGTCCAGCGCTCCAAAGCGCTGAACCAGGCCGGAGACGACGTGCTCGCCGGTGCTGAAGATGCTTCCCGTCCGGATTTTCACGCCTGCTAGCACTGCCCAACAGCCAATGTCCATGCCCACACCTCACACGCAAGCACACAACCCAACAGTTAGTGTTGAAGAGTTATGTGATCCTGGTCGCCGAATGGGCATCCAGCTAGGTGTGGAAGGCCACGATGTTGCAGCCGGTCTGTGGTCCAACATCATTTCATGGAGGCAAGCCGGACAATTTTTTTGCAGCTATATGGAGCTCTCTATACCCACACGTCGTCGGCACCGATCGTTCCTGACCGAAGATTGAAAACAACAGATGGATCTGGTGCGCCAAGTTATCACCGTGTCAGTCTTGCAGCCTCCCACTTGAAAATTGAAGGGCTTGTTCCTTGTTATGGGAATACATTAGTACAACACGGACAAAATGAAGTTGCAGGGTCTTCGATGCAAAGGAACACATGGTGACTACCATGGCGGGCGACATCTTGGTAGATTGGCAAGAGTGGCTGGCATGTAGAGGTAGACCTGACCGAGGCATATGATAGAGCAGGAGGTAGGAGTAGGCCCATGTCCCTAAGTGGATGGGTGGCGGTGGCACGTGCGGTGGGAAGTGTTGATGGCACGGGATCTTTGTCCATCTGCAAAGCCCCATGTGAATGATGCAACTCTTCTTCCTTCATGCTTAATACAAAGACACACAGATCTCCTACGCTTTTCTTATCAAAGAGTAAAAGACGGACCTTTTAAGGGCCCATCACACAGGGAATATTCTTTCCTCATGCGGTGTAGAAGACCTTGAAGTCTAAAAAAATTGGCCGACTGTCCACCGGGTTCCTTCATGGGCACATTGTACATGGCAGTCACCTGGCCACCGTAACAAATTCATCACACACAGTTTTCGTAGAGAAAATCATCGGTGTAGTGGTTTATCATCCCACATGTTTGTCATTGAAAAATCACGTGCAACATATTTACCACATATAGGCTACTCGCATAGTTTCCTTTTCTTTGTCCCATCTTAGACGGTGGAAAATAAACGGTCATGTGTTTTCAAGGTTACCTCCTGGAATTCCAGACGACAAATGTAGCCTCTTCGCCTACCTCCCGCATGTCGCATAGTGTCGGGGCCAATGCAGCTTTATCATTTGTGTGACATAAAGCCCTATGCTGGTTCCCTCTTAATACACATAACTCTATGGTATACATATGCTTTAATATGGTACACATCAAGAAGACCTCTTGTCTCTCTTGCGTCTGCCAGTTCTCGTTGGCGTAATGTCGCCGTGTTGAGAAGTTGTCTCCACTGGTGGAAACGGAGCAGTCCGACCTTCCGCTTGACCATGAAGTCGTCTCCTCTCCCTCGTACTCTAGTTGGTCCTTATCAGATGATGATGACTACGAAAGGAATTTGGAGGAACGCGGTGAATGCTACACTGGAAGATAATTCTTCGTAGCTGGAATGGTGGAAGGAGGCAGAGTATAACACATAGTAGGAGGAGGAGGCGATGCTTAAGGAGGAGGAGGTGCTGCTAGAGTCGTTTGCGATGAAACGCAAGGAAGATAGAGAGCGCGTGGTGCAGACATACAATGTCACCACTGCCAAAGATGTTGAGGCCTCTGCCTCCAGCATAGAGACAACATCATCCACCATAAATGAGGAGATCATTTACATCTCCTCCTCCGACGAGTAGAAGTACGAACTATACTAGTTTAATATTTTAGATGTGCTTTTATTGTCTTTATTAATTTCTAAATTTATATTAATGGATAAACAATATTGTTTTATATCATCCACAGTTTTCACTAGAAAAATCATTTGAGATTTGATACATCGCACACGTTTTTCGATACATATCGTGAAGGGAATATGCCCGAGAGGCAATACTAAAGTGGTTATTATCTTATTCCATGTTTATGATAAATTTTTATTTTGCAAGCTATAATTGTATTAATTGGAAACATTAATACATGTGTGTTTAATAAACAAAATACAAAGTTCCTAGTACTGCCTCTCATATAATCTAGCTTGTTGATTAACAAGATGATCAAGGTTTCCTAATCATGGACATTGGATGTTGTTAATAACGAGGTCACAACATTGGTGGAATGATGTAATGAACATTCAGCCGAAGTATAACATTACGATCAAAGTCATTATGTTTATATTTCTATAGCATCATACGAAGTAATCTTAGTCCTTAGACCATGAGATCATATTAATTGCTGACACCAGAAGAGTATCTTGATAACATCAAACGTCACACCGTAACTGGGTGACTATAAAGGTGGGTTCAGTGCTACAAAGGTGTTATGTTGAGGCTCATGGATCAAGAGTGGTATTTGTCCATCCCGATGACGGATAGATATACTCTGGGCCCTCTCGGTGATATCACATTAAGATAGCTTGCAAGCAAGTGATGTGATCACTAGAAGGTTATATCACGGGAACGAGAAAAGAGTGCATGTCGGCAACGATATCAAACTAGGTATGGAGATACCGATGATCGAATCTCGGACATGTAATATATCACGAGACAAAGGGATTTAGCTACTAGCGTTAAAGGTTCTCATGATCACAGAAGACATCGTTGAATGTGTAGGAGTCAGTATGGATCTCCAGGTCCCACTTCTGATTATTGATCTGAGAGGGGTCTCGATCATGTCTGCATTATTTGCAAACTGTAGGGTGACACACTTAAGGGATACCGACACCATTTGGAGCAAATATGTTTCAGATAATGATTTAAGAAAGCGCTAGAATTATTTCAATAGACACCGAAACTGTTTCAGGTGAAATTGCTGAAATTGGTTCTGCATGTAATATTGAAATGTTGTAGGGGTTTTTATGTGAATGTTGTTAATTAAAGTAATTAACAAAATTCTGAATAAAATTAATAAAAGGGTTTTATTAAATGAGAGAACATTAAATTTGTAGAAATCTAATGCATTTAAAGTGGAGACTTTAAAGGAGAATGTGAAGGGGAAAATTTATGTGGAGGGAGTTACCACCACATGAATGAGGAGGTGAGGGGTCACCCTTGGGTGCCGGCCATGGGGAGGGGCACCCCCTCCTCCTATAAAAGGCCCCCTCTCACACCTTCACACTCACACCTCCTTGTGAAGGATCTCTCTCCCGCTGTAATATTATTTCCCCATGGTCTCGGATTAGCGAGATACATGTTCCCAGTGGCTTTATCTGGAAAGGAGTTTTTGCTTCCGCTGCTTTGCTGGAGCGAGGGACGGAGGTTGTCAGGGTACCGGACGTGTGTGCGATCACGGATACACCGCTGCTTTGTGGTGCTGGACTTGGTGGTGTTGGACATGCTGGAGCTGGTTCTGATGGACATGTTGGAGCCGGACCTGCTGGACTTCATCACGATCTTGAGATCGGCAAGTGTAGGACTACATCATCCACGAGTTCCAACTCCTTAACAAAGCTTTGTTGTCTTCGAGGGTAAGTTCTCTATGGATGTATATCCACCCGTTGCTTGTATCTAGTAGATAGATCTTGGCGTATAGTTCCCACCATAGGAATTTCTTTTGTTTTCTATGCTGCGAACCCAATAGTGGTATCAGAGCCTGATCTATGCATAGGTGCTTTGTACGGGTAGTACACATATGTTTATATGTGGGTGATGATGATCATGTTATTGCTTCTTTCTTGTATTTTGGATATTGATGGCATAATGGGATGAAGCGGCCCGGACCAACCTTACATGTCATCGCACATGAGACCGGTTCCACGACTGACATGCAACTAGTTTTGCATAAGTGGCTGGCGGGTGTCTGTCTCTCCTACTATAGTCAATATCTGATTTACAACGAGGTGCTAATAACTTGGTTATCGTCGTTGTGGTTCCATGTTTGTAGGTAGGACCGGTTCTATCTCCGAAAGCCCTAAGCCACGTAAAAATTGTAATGGATAAATTAGAGGCGTCTAGTTTAGATCGTTGCTGGGCTAGTGTCTTGATATGGTAATGTTGTAAGTGGATGTATGGTAGATACTCTTACAACACACTTAACGTGTAAGCTCCTTAGACCTTGGCCTTACACACAAAGGAAAGATAAAGATCATACCACGATGCATGTGATAGAGATCAAATGCATGGACCATATCATCCCACTTTACACATTAGACGTTCGCATCTTATATTGCTAGTTTGGCATTTTTAGTAGCATTGTAAGATGATTCCTCATTTAGATATCAAGATAAAATGTGTTCCTCCGGCAGTATGCACCGTTCTATGGATCGTGTTTCGAGACATCACGTGATGATCGGGTGCACTCGACTCCGCGCTTTCATACAACGGGTGTAAGACAGCTTTACACACGCGGAATAGTAAGGTTCTTACTTGATGAGCCTAGCATGTACAGACATGGCCTCGGAACACGGGCCGAAAGATTAAGCATGAGTCATATAGTTGATATGATGCCCATATAGATGCTTGCCTTTGAAGCTACACCGACTCACGTGATGATCGGACTTGGTGTAGTGGATTTGGTTCATGTAATCACCAGAAGGGCACGAGGGATTTCGTTTTTGAGTGGGAGTTCATTTCTAATTTGGATTAGTCGAACTCAATTTGTCATAAACTAAATAGAAGTGAATTTGCACAATTTGTTATAGTCATTGGCATCTGTTCACTACCTTATGCTTAGTTTTAATTGAGATTATATAACTATAGAATTCTAGATATTTACTTTATGAACTGGTATCGTATTGTTTTGAATGTCAATTTAAAGTTTATAAGTCCTATTGCAAACTTTCAGTAAACTCTATTTACTCCATGAAGTTTAATAAGTAGTATTAAATCAAGAGTAAGAATTCCAATGTTAGTATCTAAAGTATCATGTTTGCCTCCATGATTATTGATATTCAAAAGTTTTTTTAATATCAAGATTATATAGGATCTGAAAATTGTTTCAGAAACCATCATGTGTGAAAGATATTGTGATATCTCAAACAATGTTTTTGGTTGCATTATGATAGAGTATAATTTATAAAAATACATGTTCTCATATTGTATGAGAATTTGTGAAGGATGGAGATGCTAAGCATCCAGATCTCCCAAAAAGGTTTTGGAAACTAACATTATACTCGCGATTCTTCCTTACAGACTATAGTAGCTTGATCATGAAAGTTTTCATGATAAGGATGAATAGAAGATGTAAGTAACATGTTTACTACACTAATAGATTACTAAAGAATGGATTTTTGAAAGAACACCAAACATTTGATGATGGTGATCCACTTCAAAGTGCAAGTCCAAAGGTATTACTATTTGACTATATAGACTTTGTACTATGTGTCATGTGAATGACACCACTATTGATGTTGATAGATTCTTTTAAAAGAAAAGGCATTGTTGAAAGAGAATCTATAAAATATTTGGTAGAAAAGAAAAGGTTGGAGATGTCCAACTTAGGTATATAGAAGATATACATGATATGGATGTATTCCTTTCTTGTTAAACAATGTGGTTCCGAGGTATTGGATATCGGTATTGGACACCGAATTGTTTGGTGTGAAGTGTCATACAGAACAACACAATTCATGAACTGCAACGGCCTAAGTAACTGGGAAAAGAATAAGTGATGATGTTCATCGAAAACAAATAAAGTGTTATTGTGTTTTTCGTTGTCGTCAAACCTAGCCTTCAAGATTTGTTTTAATAATTGTTATTTTGTTCCGGTATTACAAGAACAATGGTTGTTCAAATAATTACCATATTCCATAAAGGATGAATGAAATTTTACAAGTCTAGTTGGAGAAATCACATCCATAAACACTATTGCTAAAATGTCGCAAGACAAATGATTGAAAGATCACTTATGAAGTGACATCACTGTTTAAATTATATTTGAAAGAAAACATGAAGAAACTCCATGTTGATGGATTTTTGGAGTCTTTGATTTTGATCAATTGATGGTTGCGAGACTTTTCTCGAGATAATTGAAACTCCGTCCATAGGCCAAAGAGGAACGGATGACTAACTTATTGGATATTATACATATTGATGTATATAGTCCATTATATGTAGCCATATGCGATGGATCTTTTTGCTTCATATGCTTTCTCCAGAAATTTAAGTGAATATATCTATATATTTACTTAATAAGGAAGAAGTATGAAACATTTGAAAATTGTTCAAAGACTTTCAAGATGAAGTGAAAAATCATTGTAATAAGAAAATAAAGAGTTTATGATTCGATCATAAAGGAAGATATTTGAGTTACATGTTTAGCAAAACACCTAAGATTTGAGGAATTGTTCCATGATTTGTGTTTCCCAATAAACCATAGGAGTATGGCATATTCGAGAGATGAAATCAAACCATGTTTGACATGGTAAGATCAAAGGTGTCATTTATAAAACTGCCATTATGTTTTAAGGATTGAAGCTTTAGAGACTACCGCTTTTACACTGAAAAGAGCACCATCGTGATCCGTTGAAATGACACCATATAAGATATGGTTTGGGATCAAACTCGAATTGTCTTTTCTTAAATTTTGGTATGTTATGCATAAGTAAAATGTTTCCAACCAAAGTCGGATAAGCACGTCTTTGTAGGTTATCCCAAATAATTTTTTGGGAATTTCTCCATAACACCGAGGACAAAAGAGTTTGTTACTTGGAACGTCAAGTTTCTTGAGAAGGAATTTTTCGCGAAAAGTTAAGTCAGAGGACAATAGAACTTTGATAAGGTTGTTGAACCTTAGCTATATGTGCTAAGTAGCACAGCGCCGGAAAGTGTCCCGGTGGCGGCCACAATGCTCATGGCTCCCCTGATTACAAAGGTTGTGATCTCGGAGATTAGAGTTCCTATTGAACCGTGTGGGTCGGTAAGAATCAAATAGTGTGATTTGATAAGCAAGTCGTTATTGTTTTGACAATGGTGAACAGACTACATGCAAAGAAGCGATGATGGGCCCTGACTCCATAAAATGACTAGAAGTCATAGAATCAGTGATAGTATCCATACACGAGAAATCAAGTTTCTGAACTTGGAAGAGGCTCCGAAAAGGCGTGAAGCCAATTGGTCATGTTTGGATCTATAAAGAAATAGACATGGATGTTTAACATCTATGAAATAGTCGACATGTCGGCAAGAAGTTTACGACAATGTTCAAGGAGTTGACTATGACAAGATTTGATCGTTCATAGCGATATTTAGTCTTGATGGATTAATGTTGCAACCACTACATATAATTTGATGTATGGTAGTTGAACAAACAAAACAATGTTCTTCTAATAGAATGGTTACCTAGGACATGTACAAGACACAGTCCAAAGGGTTTTGTTTATTCAAAGGGTGCTAAAAAGGGCATGCAAACTTCAATAGTTGAAGTAAGCATAGCAGAGTTGGAATCTTCACCATGATGAAACTGTTAAAAGAGTTTAAATTCATCGGAGATGATGAAGATGCTCGCATTTGCAAGAAATTAAGTGGGAGCGCTAAGACATATTTCTAATACATTATGTAGAGGACATATTGTTGATTGGAAATGATGTATCTTGTATTGACACAAGTTAAGAATTTCATTAAAATAAGATTTCGATGAAAGACTTGGGCAAAACCGGAATATTTGGCATCAATATCTATATGGATAGATTGAGGCGCTAATATGGTTGTGCCAGACATACATATATGAATATTGAAAGGGTTCAATATGGAAACAACAAGAAAAGTTCTTGCTGCATGGAAATTATTGTATCAAGATTCTAGTGTTTCAACACTTGGTTAGTAAAATCACATGAAGATTTTGATCGATTATACTGTGATATGTATATATCCAGAATGTCCTATGCTCTAATGTTGTGAGCACATACCAGAATGATTCATAAGATGATCATTGGACAATAGTAAAGATATTCTTATGAGCTTTGGAAGAAGTAAGAATATATGATGTATAAGTGACAAATAGCTAAAGGTAGTTCATTGTAAAGTGTTAATTGATACTAGTTTTGTCACAAGATACAAATTAAATGTATCTCAATTTATACTATGGGTGGCACAATGTAATGGAAAAGATGTTCCATGATGGATTTGGATAAGTTCCAAAGTTAAAACATTGTGACGGATACTACAACAAAAGGCTAAGTATATGACTGCTATAGTAGCAGCAAAGGAGGGCATTTGTTATAAGAAGTTTGTTATCAAACTAGATGTGGTACAAAGTGGGATAATACTATGAAGATATATTGTATGACAATAATATCAACATATTTTAACCCGAACAAACTAACGGTCTCACTAAAGGACCAAATTTATACAATGCCATCTCATTTGAGAATGAGTGATGCGTAGAGATGCAAAGACATGCAAATACACACGGACCTGAAAGTGCCAGATCCGGAGATTATGTTAACCACTAGCAAACGCGTATATTCAACACCTAGGTGTTGTATATACAAGCTGTCAAACTAGATTATTGACTCTAGTGCAAGTGGGAGGCTGAAGGGAATATGCCCGAGAGGCAATAATAAAGTGGTTATTATCTTATTCCATGTTTATGATAAATGTTTATTTTTCATGCTATAATTGTATTAATTGGAAACGTTAATACATCTGGGTTTAATAAACAGAATACAAAGTTCCTAGTACTGCCTCTCATATAAACTAGCTTGTTGATTAACAAGATGATCAAGGTTTCCTGATCATGGACATTGGATGTTGTTAATAACGAGGTCACAACATTGGAATGATGTCTTGAACATTCATCCGAAGTATAGCATTACGATCAAAGTCATTATGTTTATATTGCTATAACATCATACGAAGTAATCTTAGTCCTTAGACCATGAGATCATGTTAATTGCTGACACCGGAAGAGTATCTTGATAACATCAAACGTCACACCGTAACAGGGTGACTATAAAGATGGGTTAAGTGCTACAAAGGTCTTATGGTGAGGCTCATGGATCAAGAGTGGGATTTTTCCATTCTGATGACAGATAGATATACTCTGGGCCCTCTCGGTGATATCACATAAAGATAGCTTGCAAGCAAGTGATGTGATCACTAGAATGTTATATCACGGGAACAAGAAAAGAGTGCATGTCGGCAACGAGATCAAACTAGGTATGGAGATACCAATGATCGAATCTCGGACATGTAATATGTCGCGAGACAAAGGGATTTAGTTACTAGCATTAAAGGTTCTCACGATCACAGAAGTCATCGTTGAATGTGTAGGAGTCAGTATGGATCTGCAGGTCCCGCTTCTGATTATTGATCTAAGAGGGGTCTCGATCATGTCTGTATTATTCGCGAACCGTAGGGTGACACACTTAAGGGATACCGACACCATTTGGAGCAAATATGTTTCAGATAATGATTTCAGAAAGCGCTGGAATTATTTAAATAGACACCAAAACTGTTTTGGGTGAAATTTCTGAAATTGGTTCTGCATGTGATATTGAAATGCTACAAGGGGTTTTTATGTGAATGTTTTTAATTAAAGTAATTAACGAAATTCTGAATAAAATTAATAAAAGGGTTTTATTAAATGAGAGAGCATTAAATTTGGAGAAATTTAATGCATTTAAAGTGGAGACTTTAAAAGAGAATGTGAAGGGGCAAATTTATGTGGAGGGAGTTACCACCACTTGAATGAGGAGGTGAGGGGTCACCCCTTGGGCGCCGTCCATGGGGAGGGGCACCCCCCTCCTCCTATAAAAGGCCCCCCTCTCACACCTTCACACTCACACCTCCTTGTGAAGGATCTCTCTTCCACTCTAGTATTATTTCCCCATGGTCTCGGATTAGCGAGATACATGTTCCATCTGGAAAGGAGTTTCTACTTCTGCTGCTTTGCTGGAGCGAGGGACGGAGGTTGTCGGGGTACCGGACGTGTGTGCGATCACGGATGCACCGCTGCTTTGTGCTGCTAGACTTGGTGGTGCTAGACATGCTAGACCTGGATCTGATGGACGTGCTGGAGCCGGACCTGCTGGACTTCATCACGATCTTGAGATCGGCAACTGTACGACTACATCATCCACGAGTTCCAACTCGTTAACAAAGCTTTGTTGTCTTCGAGGGTAAGTTCTCTATGGATGTATATCCACCCGTTGCTTGTATCTAGTAGATAGATCTTGGCATATAGTTCCCACCGTAGGAATTTTTTTGTTTTCTATGCCGCGAACCCAACATATCACATGTGGTATTTTGTACCAAAACGGTGTGCGGATCTTTTAGCCTTTATATCTTCCTGTGATTTTATGATTTCATTCAAAATGCAAACTCTCATAATGTTTGAACTATTTATCCATGCATATAAAACATCTCACATAATCATCCCACTAACTATCTCTCACATCGGTACCATGCCACCTTGTGATTCCACACTCGGTTACATCGATCTCACGCCTTTCGATGCAAAGGAGGAGAATTCATCACCGCATGGTGCTGGGGGAAGCGTCATCGACCTTAGAGGGTATGATTAAGAGGAGGAGCACATCCAGAGGATGGGAACACTCATGTAGCAACATCACATGAGTTGGATGGGATGCAAGAGAAGGACTTGCAAGAGCATATGGGGGTGGAGGGGTCCATTGCTTGGGTACGACGAGGAAGCAGCGGTGCATCACATGGCGGAGGAGTCCTTTGAGACTCTTCACATGACCGTCTACGTGCATGGTTGCGTGCCAAGAAAGGTAAGAAGACCGTCCATGTGGTGGGTCGTCCGCAATTCCCTGTCTACATGTTCAGCGAGATTGCGGATATTTGGATGGCTACCGTGGCAAGGCACAAGGCCACCTATGAAGCCGCGAAACTGGGTATGTCATCGGGCACTAGAAACCCTTTTTCCTATGATGCGAAGGCATCAGGCTTCAGAGAGGGTGTAGCCTCCAACGATGCAAATGTATCAGGCTTGGACAATGGTGTCATCATCGACGATGCAGAGGCATCAGGATCCAGCAAGGGCATCACCGGGGAAAACGACATCATCGACATCTCATCTAGAGAGGATGATGACGTTTAGTATTTAGTTATTAGCACTTATTACGCAATATACGTATGTAATGTGAATTAGTGGTCTTACACTTTATGTAACAAGTTGGACAACCATGTTTGATTGGAGCCCTTATGGACTGTCGGGTCATTCATAACCGGGGTACCCTAACCTAGGTCGGTAGGCCCTTTGCCTGGACAATGACGGCCTCGCGAGGCTGTTTCGCCTCTCCATGATCCCTTAGGAGCCTGGGGGGATGAACGGCCCCTCAACAGAGATCCCGCCAAAAGGGAGGTTCCTCGAGGAGGCGCCCCCCCTATTGAAAGGGCATCATATTCCTTCCTGATGAGCCACGTGAGCACTCACGTAACCAAGTTGGGAAGTAAATAAGACGACAAGACAACGGGCAGTCCACGAGGTCGCAGACCGCGCGGTTTACCTTGGAAAAGATAAAGCACTTTCAGGCCCCTTCGGTGATAAGAAAGAGCCGACAGTACCTGCGTCGACACTGCCTTTCGCGTGCTACTTTGCAGTAAGAAGGCACCAACCAGCCCCGCGTAGAGGTCGAATGTCAGTGATAGATTTTACTTTACTAGTGGACCGATGGATGGAAGGGATCCTTGACCGAGTCAATGTAAAACAGTCCTATGCCCCAACCCCCCCTGGGCGGCAGTGTGTTGACCCTTCCTGCCCATCGATTTGGGGAAGATGCCCAGCTCCCTATAAAAGGAGAGCTCCTCCTACCTTATAGGGGGGGTCGATCCTAGTGATCACAAAAAACCCTAAGGATACATCCTCCCTGTTCCCTCATGAAGCATCACAAGCAATACAACCAAGTAGGAGTAGGGACTTTACCTCCTGTAGAGGGTACTGTACCTGGGTAAAAAAACCTTGTGTCTACTCTCTGTTGTGTGCGAGCTCTACCACAACCATCGTCACTGAGAAGTCCGAAATACGTGCTCAGCCTTCTCTCGAACTCATGGCTCGTTCGACCCTAGTTCCTTGGTGGGACACAAAGTTATGTTTGGCGCACCAGGTAGGGGGCTAAGGCGTGTTCACAAGGTCTTCGTCAACCTCATCGCCATGGCAACGCACGCCAAAAGCCAAGGTGAGCATGCACTCCGGCGTGCGGCGAGCAAGGCCAAACAGAGCCCACACCGTGGCGCACCACCACTAAGCAAACCCCTTGGAAGGAGGACAAGCCTTCCCCCTCTTTCCACCCGCCGTAGGAGCGACATCTCTCCACCCGCGACAACACCTCCCTCTCCCACACTGCATTTTCACGCGACAAGGTGGACCCGCCCACTCTAGAGGACACCAAGCGCATGGCGCATGAGCTTCTCTAGTACTCACCCACTGAGTCGGGGCAGGAGGCATGGAACGCACACCTCCTCAAGCTCATCAATATCACTGTCAACTCCCTCTAAAAGGTGGTCTAGGGGGCTCACATCGAAACAAACGACCCAGGGGCTGTAACGTCTCCTCCGCCTCCAAGCAAGACATGGGGTGCCGACGCCTCCCCCAGCTTCAAGGCACCACCTCTCCTGGCAACAGTTGCCAGATTGCGGAATGACTGAAGCAGCGTGTGTGACCGCACTTCCTCATAAGGGGCATAAAGAGTGTGCCATCAAAGAGGTCACCACAGCCGACCGCCCAAACGGGGCTGCTCTCGCCAATGGCAAGGAGGTGCAGAGCAACGGCTGTTGTCGGATTGAGGACAAGTACGCCATGAGGGGGTCCTCGAGGCGTGCAGAAGAGAGGGGTGTGAGACGTACGGTGTTTCGGGACGGTGAGCACACAAGTTTACCTAGGTTCGAATCCGCCGGCTTTGGACGGACCCTACTCCTGCTAGCAATCCAGTAATACGGCAGGGTCGGAATATGGGTTACAATGGTATCGCCTGTGCGAGTTGAGAGTCTAAAGTATTGGGTGTTATCTGGTGCCCTAAAGGCTCTCCCTAGGACGGCTTATATAGATATCCGGCCTAGGGTTTATAGGAGAGATCAATCCGGCTACGACTAAAAGTTGGTTACAGAGTACATCTTGAACAACAAGTAACATTATGGGCCTAAGTCGGTAAGTCTTCTGGGCCTTCCCGTAGCCGGATTGGACTCCGTCTTCTCTCTCTAACTGGGCCACCCGTGAAGCAAAGCTCTAACCCAAAGTGGGCCACCCTGGTCAGTGAGGAGCTGTGAGGATACCCGGAAAGTATATCCCCAACAGCAGCCCCGTGAGGCCTCCAAGATCCAAAGTCGTATTTTATCATCTTCTAGCTTGATCTTCGGCTTGCAGAATCTTGAAGGGTTCCTGAAACTTCACAAAAAAAATACGATCCGGGTCTTACAAGTAAGTCGGACCTTTCAATTGGTTACTCAGATTTTCCAGCTCGCTTTTTAAACTAAGCCGGAACTTGGTTTCTAACGCCACCTGACACAAGCATGGTCAAGTCACGTCATCTGACAAATGTTCCGTCAGCACGACCGTTGGTGGGTCCGTGGTTCGTGGAACCGAGGTGCCGTTTTAATGCGTGTGTGGAGATCGAGGCGACGCAATCATCGCGCGGGCCCTCCCCAGTTCTTTCCACGACGCGCGGCGGTTACACTATAGCGTTTTCACGAATCTTGGCGTAGGTAGGTGAATATAAGGGGTTTAGATTTCTTCTTCTCCTTTCCACCAGTCCTTCGCTGTTCCTTCGTTCCCAATCCTCCTGCGCACCCAGAGCCTCCTCGTCCTCCTCCCACTGTTTGACGGGTTTAGCGTCCGGGTTTACATTTAAAGAGTGCTCGGCAAGTTCCCTAGGTACTCCGGTCATGTCAGATGGCTGCCATGCGAAGATATCTTGATTTGCTTGGAGGAACTTGACGAGCGCGCTTTCCTATGCGCTGCTTAGGCCTACGCCTATCTAGGTCACCTTGGAGGGGTCATCGTCCTTCAATGGCGTCGTCTTCGTCTCTTCTGATGCCTTGAACTCCGGATTTGGCTTTGTGACCTCCTTCTTTGTTGCGGGCATCTCGGACGGATCTATGATCTTCTTGATCTCTTGGTACTCCTGGGCATGCAGCACGGCTTCGGCAAAGGCAGCATTTCCATCTTCGCACTCCCGCGCCTTCTTCGGGTCTCCCCTAATGGTGATCACGTCGTTGGGACCTGGAATTTTCATCATATTGTAAATGTAACACGGACGAGCCATAAAAGCCCAGTAAGCCGGACGTCCGAATATAGCGTGGTATGCGCTCTTGAATGGGACAACTTTGAAGGAAAGTGCCTCCGTCCGATAATTATTTGGAGTTCCAAAAGTAACATCCAAAGTGATCCCTCCCAGGGAATTAGCTTGTCTTCCTGGGACAACTCCGTGAAAGATCACAGAGCTATGGTTCAGCTGTGTTTCCGAGATCTTCATCCGGCGTAGCGTTTCGACATAGAGAATATTGATACTGCTACCACCGTCCATGAGGGTCTTGGAGAAACCATAACCGTCAAAAAGTGGATTGACGACTAAGGCGTATTTTCCTCGCCTATCTAGCTTAGGCGGATGATTAGCGCAGTCAAACGTTATTGCCACTTCCGACCAGTCCAGATACCGAGGGACGGCCGGAACTGTTGTGTTGAGCTCATGGAGAACTACTTTCTTGACCTTTGCTGGTTGAGATTCGAGGAAGGTGACGTAAGTGTCCTTCTTGGTGGGAAAAGTTTTCTTCCCTTCCGACTTGGGATTTGAAGCATCGGCTTCCTCCATGTCGGAATCTTCCTTGGTATCTTTGTCCTTTTCGGGATTTTTCTTTCCCTTCTTCCGCTTAGCTTTGTAGCCCGCGGTATCATCTCTCTCTATGTCGTCGTTAAAACGACACTCAGCGTTGGTGTGGGACGAGCCCCCATTGGCGTCCAAGTGATGCACACATGGGCTATTGGCGATGTCGGCCCAAGTGTAGGTTTTTCCTGGTTGTTGCTCTCCTCTACCTTGGACCCTTGATGTCCCACAGCCACGCCCGCGGCCTCCGCCACGTCCTCCTCGTCCTCCAGACCCGGAAACAGTGGTGACTACTGCTGTCTCCGTGTTGGGTTTTTCTTCCGAGGTATTTTTGTGCTTCTGAGCTTGTTGCTTTGGTTGTTTTGCCGACTGAGGCACAGCCAGGGCATTGAGTAATCCCTCTGCATCGTCGTGAGTATCTGCATATTTTCTCGCTGTTTCTATCATCTCTCCCAGATTAGTAACCTTGTCGCACTTCAAGCGATGGCGCAGTAAACCAATTGGGAGACCTGCGATGAAAGCTTCAATCGTAGTTTGATCATTTACTCCTTCGCAGGAGTTCTTGGTGTCAATCCATCATCCGAGGTAATCCCGGCAAGTTTCTCCAGCTTTCTGGGTGCAACGCTGTAGGTCTCCAACCGTACAGGGCCTCCGATATGTGCCTTCGAAATTCCGAAAGAATGCACTTTGTAAATCATACCAGTTATGGATGGTGTTCGCCGGAAGTTCATTGAGCCATGATCATGCTGTCTTCCGCAACATAAGTGGGAGATATCGGGTTGCGACCAGGCTATTTCCGCCTTTGGCGATTCAGCAGGCTTGGAAGAAATCCTGTAACCAGGTGTCTGGCCGAGCAATGCCGTCGTAGGCTTGGATATGTCTTGAGATAGAAAATCCTTCCGGGAACTTTGTAGCTCTAATGCGTGGTCCGAAGCATTTTGGGCCCACGTATACATCATCGTTTTCATTGCACCGAGCCTCTATATTGGAGTTGATCCTGTGTCTTGCGTCGTTCGGGGATAGGGATCGTCCCGAATGTCGGCTATGGCTGCGGTGCCTTGGAGACGGACTTCGGCTTCTGCCACCACCTCCTCCACCTTGTCGTCCTCCTTGACCGCCTTGGGGGCCGTTGTGATAACTGTGTGGTGGAGAGGGTGGTGCAGCTGGATAGTTTCCGGCTGATCACCGGCCTCCGTCCGGAGCATCATTATTCCGGCTCCGGGGAAGTTCTTGACTATGACAAGCCCCCTGCCAGCTTGTTCCAGCGTGGTTTCCGTCGTTCCTTCGTCCGTTGTTCCCACCATGGTGAGGCTCAGCCGGACGGTTTTCATGTCTGGGAGGTGGCATTCTCTGACGATCCTCCTCCCGACGTTTCTCTTTATCTTCTCCCTTTTGGGGAGGATTCCTCGGATTCAGTGCAGCGATCGCGTCTTTCTTGGCTATTGGAGCGACATTGCTCCAGTTATGTGTATCTCTGCGGTGCTGCTCCGACGATACGGTTCTTGAATAATTGTCTTCGCTGCGTTACGGGTGATGATACTGCGCCCGAACATAGTGGGATCTTACGTCAGCCCATGCTGGATCTGTGCGACATTGGTCGGAATCCGAGACCAGCTTTTGACTTCTGGATAGGGCGACCTTTTGCTGCTCCAGTCCCTTATTGAGTAGCTTGATACCCAAACGTATCTCCTCTGGTCCTGGATTAACCGATAGAATTTCGCGAGCTGCCACAGTATTTTGCACTGGTGTTGGGTAAACCCAATCTCCGTTGCTATCCTTTCGTGGCTTCCCCATCTCATCTCCAAAAAGGACGGTATGGACATGTGGGAATTGGTTGTCATCTATGTGACGCTTCCGTGTTTTCTGATGCAGACGGGACATGTACTCCTTGTTTGACATACGCTTCTTCTCCACCTCGATGTTTTTGGCTTCATCAAGGAGTTCTTGACGACGTGCTTCTAGGTCCTGGGCCCTTTCGTCCAGCTCATCTGCAGTAAGTTCTGCAGCTGTAGGGATAGGTGTGGTTAATGCGGCATCGATGAGTCCACGCGCACCTTCAGTGATCGCGTGTCCATCCACCGATGCTTCTTTTTTCGGCTCGTCTGGGATAAGTGCTCCATCCGAGTCTTCTTCATATTCCTCGGCGATTACCTCCTCTGTGAGGGGGTATTTTGCCGGGGTCTTGTTCTTCTTCTTTGCCTTCTTGGCAGCGCCGGTAGCAAAGACGGCTTTGGGTCCGTCTCCCGGAGTCAAGCTCTGATTGGTACTTTCGGACATCTGGACCTCGGGATTATCTCCGATGTCCATGTCATCCTGCGCTTTGGGAGAGTGTTCCCCGGATCCTTCATCCATGGCTTCTCCTTCTTCTGCAGCTTTGGAGTTGTACTCCTCTTCGTATTCCGCGGAGAACTTTCGGAAATCTACCGACGTCATAGATTCATCCGAGGATCCGGGAACGTTGGCATTTGTTCCAATTGCCTCCAGCACCGAGTCGGTGTTTTCTCCAGCATCGGCAGAGCCGGATCCAGATCCAACATATCCGACGAAGTGCGATGCGTGCTTCCTGAGGTACCTGCGGCTTTCGCGATCAGCCATATCGAAACTTTTAATGGTTTCGAGGATTGCATCTGCGCTAGCGCCTTGCAGTATCATACATCTTAGTGTGTACCTGAGGAAAGGCCTGTCTGTCCCGGCATCGTCAGAGCCGGAATCAGTGTCGTCCATATGCTCCTCCCAGATTTCGACTTCCACGGGTGGGTCAATCTGGGATCCGGCTTCTCCAGAGAGATCCACTCTAGACTCGTCTTGGACCGTGAGGTCGTCTTCAGGCTCGGATTTCTCCACTATCTCCGGAACTGGTGCGGGCTGGGTGGGATTAGGGTTTTCTGAGATCCGGAACTCTGCCGCCTCCGTGGACAAGGGGACCCAGAAGATTCTTCTGCCTCTATCATCACCGCTGGGGTGGGTTGGGCAGGTTCAGCGAAACCGATGTAAACATCGATCTCGCCAAAAGACATGATAGTATAGGCAATCACGGCCTCCCTACCCAGAATCCAAGTCTCGTTGAGAACGATGAGAGGGACGTCGCTGGCATAGAGGATGCGACCGACGGCGATGGTCTCGCCGATTCCGATTCTTGCAGATTCCGCTCGGAACGCAGATCCGAAGCTCACTTGCCCCACAGTGGGCGCCAACTGTCGTCGGATTGAGGACAAGTACGCCATGAGGGGGTCCTCGAGGCGTGCAGAAGAAAGGAGTGTGAGACGTACGGTGTTCCGGGACGGTGAGCACACAAGTTTACCCAGGTTCGAATCCGCCGGCTTTGGATGGACCATACTCCTGCTAGCAATCTAGTAATACGGCAGGGCTAGAATATGGGTTACAATGGTATTGCCTGTGCGAGTTGAGGGTCTAAAGTATTGGGTGTTATCTGGTGCCCTAAAGGCTCTCCCTAGGACGGCTTATATAGATATCTGTCCTAGGGTTTACAGGAGAGATCAATCTGGCTATGACTAAGAGTTGGTTACAGAGTACATCTTGAACTACAAGTAACATTATGGGCCTAAGTCGGTAAGTCTTCTGGGCCTTCCCGTAGCCGGACTGGACTCCGTCTTCTCTCTCTAACTAGGCCGCCTGTGAAGCAAAGCTCTAACCCGAAGTGGGCCACCCTGGTCAGTGAGGAACTGTGAGGATACCCGGAAAGTATATCCCCAACAACGGCTGCCTCGTGTTCACCAAAGACCTCCGTCGCACGGTCTAGGCCCACCAGTTCAGGCTGGAGGTGTCTCTGTGCTACAACGGGGCTGCCAACTCCGTTGAGTCTTGTAACTCTACACCACGGGCATTAAGGCGACAGGTGGCGATGACCATATCATGGCCAACTGGTTCCTCATGGGCCTAAAGGATGCGGCACGCACCTAGCTGATGAACCTCCCCAAGGAATCCATCAGTTTATGGCTCGCCCTCTGCAAGATTTTCATCGCCTACTACAATCTTCGTCAAGTGTGCCAGCAGCCCGACAAGACCCTCTTCAAGTTCCTCTAGCATTTCAGCCAGGTTCGCAACAAGATTCCAAAGATCTCCTACTCCAATGTCATCACAGATTTTTCGGAGGGGGTCAAATACATCAAGATGCAAGAAAAGATCGACATCTTAGGAGAGAACCTCACCACAACATCAGAGCTCTTCACCATGGAAAAAATGTGCTAAAGCTGAAGCAAGGCGTATGTTTGGTCTTGCCGAGGGTGATATCACGCCCAAGTCCTCAAGCGCCACCAAGAGCAAGAACAAGGATGTAAAGCACATGCCTCTGGCCATCCTCACGGCAGAGCCCGAGCGGAAGATACCTCGTGGAGGTGATGGTGAAGGGAAACATGATGATCATTCGTACTACATCTTCCACAAGAAGCACGAACACGACACAGACAAATGCTACGATCTCAAGAAGCTGTGGGATGAAAGCAACAGTTAGAGGAAGGGGAGGTAGAGCGGTGGACGGAACAACAACCGGAGTGGCCAATAGGGGGTGGGTGCTGGAACAATAGCCCCTATCAACCCCCACCAGCAAGGTCCCCAGGCCAACGCTGCCCAGCACCACCAGAATGCCACAAGAGGAGGCCTAGCCAAGGAGAATGCTGGGGGCTACTAGGAGCCAAGGGGAGCCATCGTCTGCATCCTCGGCGGCTCCTAGGCTCCCGCTTTCAACCAACAATTAAAACAACTCACATGTGAGGTTGCCGCCTCCTGCCTAGGGCCTCCCTCCCTGAAGCTCAAGTGGTCCTTGTACACCATCAGCTTTGATGTGGTGACCACCCCTCCTCCACCAGAGCATCGGGAACCCTCCCCATGATCTGCACTCCCACCATCAACAACATTGTTGTTTCCAAGACACTCCACTGAGTCGTTCTCCAAGCTTTAGGTGCCATATGATAGGCTGATGCCCACCATGCCGTTTTCCGGGGTCACTGATGGAACTACCATACCCATTGGGAAGGTACGCCTCACCGTGATAGTTGGGACACGCGACAACTACATGATGGAGCTTATCAACTTCGACGTCACGCACATCATCCTCCCCTACAATGTCATCTTGGGCTACCCCGTGCTATCCAAGTTCATGGCTGCCACCCACCACACTTACAACATGGTCAAGATTCTAGGAGGCAACGGAGACATCATCACCATTCGTTGTGACGAGAAGGAGGCCATACGCTCCCTCAATTTTGCCTACAAGGCTGCAGCCTCTGCATACCCGGATGATGTTGACGCCCTCGACTACATCGGAGGTTCCGCGAGAAAGAAGCAGATGGTAGCACAAGAGAACACCAAGGTAAAGAAAGCAGCAACAGCATCATGTCTCCTTGCCAAGGATTATGCCGCGGACAACACTCAAGGTGTGGGGAGAAGGCCAAAGCATCCCACCAAAATCCGCCTACTGACTGGCAAGGCCCAGAGGAACGACGAGGAATCAGGGGCTCTTGACGACCCCGTGAGATTCTCAGAATGCCCAGTCGATGCGGAGCACCTCTCCCCACCATGTGATGGACACTGGATCATAAGGTGGCACCAAGTCCTTCGAGGTGGACAAACCTCTTCAAGCGGCATCGCCTCCCTACCCCAACCATCCCTCCTTTTGAAGGTAACTCCCGACCCTCACCACCCTTAGACTTACCTCCCATAAGGCCCTATAATGACTCATGGTGGCATTGTAATAAGTGGACCTCCCTGGCATTTTTTGGATCTTGTGCCATGCGCCAGTTTTGATCTTTGTTTTTCTACCTCTACTTTTGCTACTCTCCTCCGCATGCATAAGTTCCCTTATATGCACTATACGAGCGGGGGATAGGTGCAGTCTCTCTCACTAAGACATTGCCCGTCAATACCAAGGCCTAAAGTGTCGAGCTCTGACTGACGAATTGACTCCAGCGGTCACCTCACCCAGGGTTCTAGGTTCTTGAAATCCCCACACAGCACACACAAGGAAACTAATAGGTGCACAAGAGGTAGTCTAAGTTCATGCAGAACCTATGGTTTCCTCCTCGATGAGCCTATAGGGAAAGCATTGCCCTACGCTCCCCTTCACAAGGGACCTACGGGGCGGCTCATGAGGGCAGCCACCCTCTAGTAGCATGTTCATGCGGAACTTATGGTTTACTCATCGAGGATCCCACAAGTAAAGCATTGCCCTATGGCACCCTTCACAAGCGACCTACATGGTGGATCACGAGGGCATCCACCCTCTAGTAGCCTAAGTTCATGCCTACGGTTTCCTCCTCAAGGAGCCCAAAGGGAAAGCATGGCCCTATGACCCCCTTTATAAGGGACCTACATGGCATCTCACGAGGGAAACCACACTCTAGTATCCTAAGTTCATGCAGAACCTACAGTTTCCTCCACGAGGAGCCCACAAGGAAAGCATTGCCCTACGGCCTCCTCTATAAGGGATCTAGAGGGTGGCTCACAAGGGCACTCACCCTCTAAGTAGCCTAAGTTCATGTGGAACCTACGGTTTCCTCCTCGAGGATCCTATAGGGATACATCGCTCTATGGTCTCCTACACAAGGGACCTACAGTGTGGATCATGAGGGAACTCACCCTCTAGTAGCCTAAGTTCATGTGGAACCTACGATTTCCTCCTCGGGGAGCCCACAGGGAAAGCATTGCCCTACGGAACCCTTCACAAGGGACCTACAGGATGACTCAGGAGGGAAGCCACCCTCTAGTAGCCTAAGTTCATGCGGAACCTACGGTTTCCTCCTTGAGGATCCCACAGGGAAAGCATTTCCCTACGATCTCCTACACAAGGGACCTATGGTGCGGCTCACGAGGGAACTCACCCTCTAAGTTGCCTAAGTTCATGTTGAACCTACATTTTTCTCCTCGAGGAGACTACGTGAAATGAATCGTATGGGCACCTAGAGGGGGGGGTGAATAGGTGCTACTCCAAATTTTAATTCTTTTTCAATTTTAGGCTTGACACAAAGGTAAATTCTCTAGATATGCAACTACGCAGAATTTCCCTATATGTAAACCTAATTACTAAGCAAGTAAAGTCGAGTAAAAGTGAGGAACGAGGAAACCATAGTGGAGAATGCGGAGACACAAGATTTGTTTAACTGCAATTCCTTCCTTGTTAAGGGAAGTACGTCTGCATTGGAGGGGTGGGCGGTACTAAGACCACCACACCACAATAGGCATCACCCTGTTCTCCGATGGATCTCGCCACCAAAGGCCAAATCCACCTTTCCACTATTGGTTCCCTTTGAGACGGAAACCGGTGCCTTTACACAACTAGCAGGGCACACATCCACAACTGAATTGGAGGATCCCATGATGACAACAAGCTGACACAAGAACAAGTATAATCAATAACCAAAAATAAGATCTAGATATTTGCAAGAAATACTAGATCGAAAATCCTCCAAGTGAATGGAGGGGAATTGATGCGCTTGATTGGTGTTGGTGAAGCTTGAAGCCTCCTCCTTTGATTCCCCAAATATCGGAGCCTTCGGGTGGTGGAAGAGGGAGATACTAGTTTAGAGCTTGAAGAACAGTACATCACTTTTTCAAATGAATCAAGAGATCTGACAGGAGGAGCAATTAGGGTAT
Organism: Avena eriantha; assembly: GCA_910589775.1. NCBI lineage: Eukaryota > Viridiplantae > Streptophyta > Magnoliopsida > Poales > Poaceae > Avena > Avena eriantha. The sequence continues at coordinate 444,761,298 of OU342742.1, forward strand.
TTATACCCTGTCAAAACTCAGCCATTGGAGATTTTTGGGGCTGGATTATACGACCCATGTGGGGGTCGGATTATCCAGTCGGGGAAAAGCTCCGCCCGAGAGTCAGATTTTTCAGGGGAAAATCCACCCCATTCCATGTCACGTGCCTTGGTTGCCTTTGTAAAAATTCCTAGGGGGGGGATTATCTACCCCCTTGGTAGGGGCAAATTATCCGGCCCGGGCAAAAAATCCAGCACTAGCCGGACAATCCGAGGGAAAGTTCGCCCCCATACCACATGACGTGCCTTGGATCACTTTGACGATCGAGCCAGGGCAGATAATCTAGCCCCTAGCTAGGGAAGATAATCCGCCCCCCAAAAATCTGTTTTGGCTGCTCTTTAAATGGACAATTATCTCCAGCACTCAACACACATTAAATATTCTTTGGTATTGTTATCTAACACACAAAACTCTAGGGATCATGAAATGTTCTTTCAATCTCCCCCTTTTTGGTGTTAGATGACAATACTAGGATTTGCATAAATGACCTACTAACAACATCATTTCAAGAATGAAAAAGACTCCCCCTAAATGTGTGCATATAATAAATTTGCATTTGAGTACAAATGCACACACAAAGGCACAAGGCTTTTCATTGACTTGGAAACTACAAACGAACGAGTTAATAACCAGGATAAAGTCCCACCGAGGGGATGAACTCCTCAATAGTATATAGATAGTGAATATAATCATCACTCATTTCGACTTCAAGGCATAATACCATTTGGATGCATCCATAGAGATAATACCCTAATTCCATAGCATTAACTGAATCCATACTTCTCGAGAGATAAATCCATAATAATAATTCCAGTGATGACCATGATAAATCCAAAGTACGACACAAACCACATAGTCTCATACAAACCAAATAGAAAATTTAAAGTTCAACGCTAAAATGGGCACAAGCGAGGATAAAACAAAACGGTAAAAGTGCAAATGCTTGCGCCTGACCCATGCAAATCCATGATAGAATAATTGAACTACTTCTCCCCCTATGGCATCGAAACACCAAAAAGAAAGAAGAGCGATGCTAACGCCCCAAGGAATCATTCCTCATCCTCATCCTCGTCATCATCATCATACTCCTCTTCACCTTCCTCATCATCAGCATCAGGAGGAGTAGGCGCCCTCTCAAAGGTGGGGAACAAGTGACGCTCAAGATCCCCATAGTTGGTGCCGGAGGTGTTCCACTGAGCATACAATGTGGTTGCTGAAGGAGGAGGAGGAGGACCTGATGCCCCTAAGACATGGTGGAGAATGACCTACTGGGTGTGAGCAATATCATGGTTCTGCCTATAGGCCTCATAGTGCCCTTGTGAGTGTCTATACCCATGCTCAAAATTTTCTGCTAGAACCAATTGAGTTGCTTCACCTAACGGGCAAAAGATGGTATTGGGGCCTCCGCCCACTAGAACGAGCATCTCGCATGAGACCCTCTGGAGAAGAAGAAGGATGGGAGGTCTTCCTTGACTTGTTATAAATCTTCTTCAGTTTATGCTCGCCATCATAGTTGAAGTTCTCAAGAGGAAGTATATGCTTGATTAGCATCATGATGTAAGGCGCATAAGGAATGGAGAGCATGTCGAACATGGCATCAGTCATATCATGATAAATAAAATCCATCACATCCAGCTGGTAACTCACATTAGGATCTTCAGCGTTGGCACATTCCTGAGAAAAAGCAAGCATCTGAACAAGGTGGCCACGGATGCTGTCATTGTTGCCCCCACTAGGCGTAATGAACTCACAAAAGACACTGACCAGCTGAGCGTAGAGAAGGTAGAGACTAGAAACCTTGCCCACAACACCATTGGGACCACAATAGGGAGATAGCAACGTATCTTTGTTTTGCTTGATGGGAGTAATGTTGCGATGTCCACAAGCATGATCACGGCCATTGAAGGGATAGCCAAGAACCTGAGAGAACACCCAGAAATCATCTTGAATAAGAGTGTCACCAGTCATCCACTTCATAGTGCGTCGGTCATCGCCACAAATCACAAGAGCGGAGAAGAATTGCTTCACCACTACGGAGTCATAGGAGCACTAAAGAGACATGAGGTGGTGCATCCCCATCCGTTTAGCCACAGCGAAAGCATCAACTAGTTGGGGCTTCTCCTTAGCATCAGAAATAACCATTGGACGCATAGGACAGATATTCAGAGAGGAATAGACGTCCTTAAAGATGAACTTGTGATTAGTACACCAAAAATGGGAAATCCCCATGAACTTCATCACCTCCTCCTCAGCATACAGATCACGGTGATGAATAGAAGCATACGTAATAATATACATCTGCTTATAGTTGACCCTGGTTTGCTTACCCTTCCTCTTGGAACTTGCCCTAGTGGCCTTTTCTTTCGTTGCACGTTCAGCCATCCTTTCAGCCTCTCTCTTTTTCCTACGCAACTCAACCTCATCAACAAGAGCACCTTCTTCATTGGGTCGGAAATAGCGAGCACGAGGACGGTGCATGTAGGTTTGCATAGCAGGAGAACCACCTGTGAAGTGAATAAGATGGATATCAAGTAGATAAGCACACACACAAGTCTCGAAGTGAATGGAGGGGAATTGATGCACTTGATTGGTGTAGGTTAAGATTCAAGCCTCCTCCTTCGATTCCCCAAATATAAGAGCCTTCGGGTGGTGGAAGAGGGAGATCTCGATTTAGATCTTGAAGAACAGTACAACACTTTTTTGAATGAATCAAAATATCTGACATGAGGAGCAATTGGGGTATTTATATCCCCTGTCAAAACTCAGCCGTTGGAGATTTTTGGGGCCGGATTATCCGGCCCAAGTGGGGGCTGGATTATCCAACTGGGGCAAAGCTCCGCTCCAGAGTCAGATTTTCCAGGGGAAAATCTGCCCCCATACCGCGTGACGCGCCTTGGCTGCCTTTGTAAAAATTCCTAGGGGGCGGATTATCCGGCACGGGAAAAAGCTCCGGCCCTGGCCGCACAATTTGAGGGGAAGTACGCCCCCATGCCGCGTGACGCGCCTTGGATCCCTTTGTCGATCAAGCCAGGGTGGATAATCCGGCCTCTTGCTGGGGCGGATAATCCGCCCCCTGGCTAGGGAGGATAATCTGCTCCCAAAGACTATTTTGGCTACTCTTTAAATGGACAATTATCTGCAGCACTCAACACTCATTAAATATTCCTTGGTATTGTTATCTAACACACAAAACTCTAGGGTCATGAAATGTTCTTTCCCTAGAGGGGATACATCTCCCTACTCTCTCCTACACAAGGTATCTACGATGCGGCTCACAAGGGAACTCACCCTATAAGTAGGCTAAGTTCATGTTGAACTTATCGGTTCCTCCTCGAGGAGCCTACAGGGGATACATTGCCCTGCGATCCCCTCCATGAGGGACCTACGGGTTGGTGCACAAGGGCACTTCCCCTCAAAAGGACTATAGTCGTAGGAGCCTAGCAACCTCTCTCTCTCCCTCGTGAATACATAGGGTGTGAAGCTTTCCTAGCACCTGTGATTCTTCCTACTTCGGACCAACATGATCCATGATCATGAGGGACCAGCGTGGAAGGAGTAAGGAGACAAAGTACCGACGCACGAGGCTGAAAATTCACCACGTGAGGGATGGACGATCCTGACCCTCCCCGAGGATTCACCTTTGTGTAAGGTAGGGGAAGGGCCGAGTCCTAATTGAGCAATACGGAAAAATACATGGAGGAAAACATATGTTCTAAAAAAATAAGAAGCAAATAAGCAAAGAAGGTTTCATCGACAATGAGTCCCTTACAAGTACGCCCATAGGGAAAACGTCCGAAGTACGTCCGTCTGCCAGCAAACACAAAATACGCACACCATCTTCCCGAGCGTGGCACTAGCAGCGCGAGGGAGGCTGCCTACACGCTCCAAAGGTGGCGCGGGTTAGTCGACGTGGCACCATAATGTGTCGAACACATACATGGATAGATCCCGCCCTCGTGGTAGCGGAACCGCAGCATGAAGCCACGCCTGATGTTGTGGTCACGGATGAAGCGATCCCAGACAAAGGTCAGGAACAAGTTCTCGGGCACCCGGACCGCATCATTCATGCTCCAGCGGTTGTTGCTGCCGGAGTGCCTCAGCCTCCCCCCGGCATGGAGTCCGCAATCCCAAGCATGAATCGCTTAGGAAGCCTCACCCTCACAAACCAATGCAAGTCGTGGAGGATGAGGATGAAGTTGCTGACCCTCTCCGGATCATTCTCGGCCTTCATTGCGATGACCGAAGGGGTCGGAGGGGGGAAGACACCAGTTCCAGGCCACCGCCATGGCCTCCGCAGTGACCCCCGCACTGCCCGCGTGTGGAGATGCACCGCCACGTCCGGTGCCGCTTCCACGACCGCTTCTGCGTGGCCATCTCGACCGTGCTTCACCGGTGGGGTTTCCGCCACCTCCTCCACCACGGCTTTGCTTTCTCCATAGTGGAGGCTCGCTTCGGCGCTGTGAGATGAGCTTCGCTCTGGCCTGGGATTGCTGAAAGAGGAGGGGAAGAGTGGAGCAAGTGACGACTAAGGGAGAAGTGCCGCAGATTTTTGTCCTCATTTATCAAGAGGGGAGGATGCTCCATCTCCTCGAGTGCAATGCTTTAACTTCCGGTCTATCACACGTACCATCTACTCGTGGGAACGACTCCTGAAGCATGGCACGAAACGCGGGGGTTTTCCGATCTAATAGAGAGATGTGCCTAACCGCTTGGTGTGCACTACTAGGATGCGGTAGGGAGTCGGTCCCACTCTGGGATAGTCAGAGGCAGTGGATGGGCCTCGTCCCTTCATGTCCATCAAAGGACACGTGCAAGGCTAGCGCCCTAGGGCTACTATTGGGTCATTAACAATGGGGGTACTGATATGTCCAAAACGTATCTACTTTCTCGAACACTTTTGCTATTGTTTCTCCTCTAAACTTGTGTGATTTGGATACAGCTAACACGGACTGACATTGTTTTCAGCAGAAATGTCTTGGTGTCTAGTTTTTGTGCATAAAATCAACTATTAGGAAAAATCCCAGAAAATATGCCAAAAATCCTATTTCAACAGAAGACTCACAGAGCCAGAAGACGAGACGGAGGAGGTCCACGAGGGGCCCACACCACCTGGCCGCGCGGGCCAGGCCTGGCCACGCTAGGGGTTGGTGTGGCCACCTCGATTACCCCGTCGGCCTCCCTCTTTGCCTATAAGATGCATGTTGACCTAAAAACCAAGGGGGGTTCGACGTTTTTCTAGAAAGAGTTCCGCTATGCCGCCACCACCATATTCTGCAAATCAGAACCAGAAACTCCATTCTGGCACCTTGTCGGGATGGGGAATTGGAGGAGATCATCGCCATCATCGTCACCATCGCTTCTCCATCAACCATCCATGATTCCCCCATATATGAGTGAGTAATCCCCCGTTGTAGGCTATGGGGACGGTAGGTATTGGATGAGATCGTTCATGTAATGGCATCAGATTGTTAGGGCATGGTGCCTAGTATCTATTATTAGTGCTTTTTGACTTTGTTGCAACTTGTTATGCTTAATGCTTGACACTAGGGCCCGAGTGCCATGAGTTTAGATCTGAACATGTTATTGATTCATGATGATAGTATTGTTTATGGTCTTACCTGCAAGTTGTATGCACACATTGTTGTCCGGAACCAAAGGCCCTGAAGTGACAATAATCGGGATAACCGGAGGGAATGGCTTTGATGTGAGGATCACATGTGTTCATGGAGTGTTAATGCTTTGCTCCGGTGCTCTATTAAAAGGAGTTATTAAAAGGAGCACCTTAATTGCCAGTAGTTCCCTTGAGGCCCCACTGCAAACGGGCTGGCAGGACAAAAGATGCTGTGCAAGTTCTCATTGCGAGCACGTATGACTATATAGGGAACACATGGCTATGATTATTTAGTACTTGGATGCTTTATCTTATTTATCTGCAAATGCCCTATGTCTTGATTGCTATATGAATTGTCTTGTCCATGCAACGCCCGTCCATCGATCCCTATGCCTACCACGCTTTAATCCTACTGTTTACTGCAATTGTTACTACTGCTATTACTTCTACTACTGCTATTACTTTTCTATTGCTATTACAAAACTGTTTCTACTGATAAACTGTTGTGAGCAAGATTTTTTCCAGGTGTAGCTGAATTGACAACTTAGTTGTTAAGGCTTATAAATATTCTTTGGCTCCCCTTGTGTCGAATCAATAAATTGGGTTTCACTTCCCTCGAAAATACTGCGATCCACTCCCTATACTTGTGGGTCATCAAGACTATTTTCTAGTGCCGTTGCCAGGGAGCATAACTCTATTTATCAAGTTCACTTGGAATCACTATTGTTTGCTGCCATCCATCCATCATGGGTAAGTCTCGGGATGGCAAGGTTCCTATTTTACCATCCACTACAAGGAGAGGTACGGTTCTGAACACCTCTGTTGCTCTTGATTCACCATATGTGATGACTAAGCTCCTTACACCACCCCATACACATGCTACACATACTGCTACTACGGCTGAATCTAAAACTTCTGATACTTATGATGCTGCTTCTACTGTGCTTGATAAGAGTGGTTAATTAGGTCCTTTCCTAGATGCTACGATTGCTAGAACTATAGCTGGAAATACTGAAACTCCTAATGAAGACACTACTACATTTGTTAGTTCACCTGAGTCTATAGAGAGCTATGATATTGAAGACGGATATATAGAAATGAATGATGAATTTATTAAAGAATGCTAAAATACTCATGGTAAAAGTGCTATTAAGTGTCTCCTTGAGAGGCGTACTATAAAACCCAAATTATCCCCTAATGATAAGTTTGCTACATCTCCCATAAACATTAAAGATAATGATTATGATTTCTCTCTCGATTTATCTTACATAACTATTGTTGAGAAAGAACCTTTTTGTGGAACTAAGAATGAAAGTGCTGTAGCACATATGACTGAGCTTTCTACCATGAGTGGCCTATTTTTTGATGATATTTAGATGCGCACCTACTTTGTTGTTAAAATTTTCCCTTTTCACTAAAAGGAGAAGCTAAAACTTGGTTTAATAATTTGCCTCCTGGATCTATTGATATCCTTGATTGCTTGGTTAGTACCTCCCTTTAGAAATATTTCCCTCCTAGTGCTAGACATGCCATTTTGCAGGAACTTTTGATTTTAAACAGGGAGAAAAATAGGTATTGCCTGAATCATGGGCAAGGTTTTGTGCTTTGATTGATGTACAGGCTGGATGTCCATTACCTAAGAATGAGCTTCTTGATATATATTATAATGGACTAACTGAAGAATCTAGGACATACCTAGATAGTTGTGTTGATTGTGTTTTTAGGAATAGAACTCCTAAAGAAGCTGAGGAATTAATGGCTAAAATAAGCAAGAATTATGATGACTGGACTCTGCCTAGGCCAATTACGCCTGAGACAGCTACACCTGAGTTAACTGTACCTGAGCCAACACCAACATCAAATAAGAGGAGAGTTATTGAACTAAATGATGATGTGATGAAGGAAGCTAAGAAATGTCTTAAGGAGAAAGGTATTAAAGCTAAAGATGTGAAGAATTTACCTCCTATAGAAGAATTATGTATGCCAATCTCCCACTCATCCAATATTGAGGTACACTCTCTCCAACATTTTGATAAAGGTGATATTCCTTACTCTAAACCTCCTGATCAATGCTTGGAAGAATTTGATGTTTTTAGTATTAAGCAAGATAATTTTAATAAAAGGGTGCAAAATCATCTAATGGAAAACTCTAGAGCTATTATTGAGTTAAAATATATTGTGGAAAGAACATCTAATAACGTTAAAATGCTTGTTAAACTTTTCCAAATGGTTCAAACTCAAATTGATCAGCTTATTAAAGTACAAAAAGACTTGCTAGTTAATGCTGCTAAAGAAAAACATGCTTATGAAATTAGAACTAGAAGTGGTGCTGCCACCCAGGATCCTCTATATCCTGAGGGGCATCCTAAAAGAATTGAGAAAGATTCTCAACAAATTGAAAATAGTGGTGCTTCTCCTAAGAAAAGGAAAAAGAAACATAAAACTATTGTAGAATCTTCTGAACCTGCTAAAGATCCTAATAGTATATCTTTCTCTGATGCTGAAACTGAAAGTGGTAATGAGGAAAATGATGCTCATGATAAAGAAAAAATTGAAGAATAACTTGAAAGGCACACTAAGAGTACTAAATACACTGAAGAAGATTTTGTTGCTAAGAAACATGGTAGTGAAAGAGAGCCTTGGGTCTAAAAACCTATGCCTTTCCCTGATAAGAAACACAAGTCAAAGGAACACGAACACTATAATAAATTTTGTGAGTGGATGAAACCTTTATTTTTGCAAATTCCTTTGACTGATGCTATTAAATTGCATCCTTATTCAAAATATATGAAGGATATTGTCTCTAAAAAAAGGAAGATCCCTAATGAGAAAATTTATACTTTGCTTGCTAATTATTCCTTTAATGGTAAAGTTCCAAAGGAACTTGGAGACCCTGGGATTCCAACCATTCCGTGCTCTATTAAAAACAATTATGTTAGAACTGCCTTGTGTGATTTAGGAGCAGGAGTTAGTGTTATGCCCTTTTCTCTCTACAAGAGACTTCAATTGGAAAAACTATTACCAACTAATATATCTTTGAAAATGGATGATAAATCTACTACTATTCCTATTGGTATATGTGAAGTTGTACTTGTTCAAGTGGCTCATAATTGCTTGATATTAACTGACTTTGTTGTACTTGAAATGCCTGAAGATGACAATATGTCTATTATTCTTGGGAGACCTTTTCTTAATACTGTAGGAGCTGTTATTAATTGCAATCAAGGAAAGGTAACTTTTAATGTTAATGACAAGGAGCATACTATCTATTTCCCCAAGAAGATTGACAGGAATTATGGCTTAAATTCAATTGAAATATTGAGGGCATTCAAGTTGGAGAAATATATTGTCCCATACCAAGAGAAAAATATGAAATTATTATGATTGGGACCATTGCTATCAAGGTTTAGGTAACATGATCATTGAGTGGAATTCAAAGTTTTGTTTCATATAAAATTGTTTTGGTAACAAGACCTGATCAACCTTGTTAACAAAGGGATTTTAATGAACAAAACAATGTTTTCACCATGTTTATCTTCGCTTACTTTTATTTTATCCATTTTAGTTTTTGCTTTCGCTTAGTTTACTTTTCGATTGCTTGTTGCTTGCATATTAGAGTGTCTTAGAACTTCTAAAGTTTTAGTTTTCTTTTCAATTTGCATCTTTCAAAAAACATCTTTCTACTAGAAATTCATTCATCATCACCTGAAAATTGCTCAAAAATAAAGTGTCTCGAAGAATTCTAGAAAATTCATATTAAATTTTTACGTGAAAAAAGGGGCAGAGGAGTACCTGGAGTGACCCAGGGGGGCCCACAAGGCAGGCACACCACCTGGTGGCGCGACCACAGCAGGGGCGCGCCTGGCCAGGGTGTGGGCCACCCTGGCCCTCAACTTACTCTCTCACTTGCGACTTCTTTCTCTCTCCCGAGAAAACACCAGTTCATTGCTCAAACTCGCGTTCCTGCTATTCTTGCTCGTGATTTTCGATCTCCTTGCTTAGCCCATCTTTTCTACTGAGATTTGGAGCATTTGTTCTCCGGTATGTGGCTCCTCTGCTTGTACAAGTAGATTTATGTTTAGTGGATTATATCTTGAGTATTTTGCTACTATAGGTGATAGGTTATATGATCTTGTAAGCCTGTACAATGCTTAGATTTTTTTGATGCATGTTTAGGCCTCCTACAAGTCCCTATAAGTAGTTCCGTTCGTTATGTAATCACTTTGAAATCACTTGTATGATGGTTGTCTAAAATTACAGAAAAGAGGATGGATGAACACCAACTCAACCAACATGAATTAAGGGTGCGTACGGTTATGAAGGTTCACCGTGAGGAGGAAGTTTTTCCTTCTATCTATCCATGCCCCGAATTCATGAAGGATGCAGGGATTGCTCAAGATTTCCATACTTTAATTGCTAATGCAGGATTGGAGCATTTTGTGGGAGACGAACCCTACCAATTTGTGAAGCTAACTATGTCTATGGTGCAGGACTTTCAATTTAGTTGCTCTACTCCTAACCCCATGGTTTACTACAAAATTTACAATATAGCTGTCGACCTTCCTTTTGATGATTTTTGTGTAGCTATTAAAGTACCCCAGTGGGGATCATCTAAATTGATTAGAGAGCGACCTACACCACTCATGGACTTGTATGCGGAGATTTGCCAAGGGAGAAACTTCTCAAAGGCGAGTGGTAAAATTCGTAATATTCATCTCCCGTCTATTCGCTACTTTGCCTACTTTATTGCCAAGTGTGTTCTCGCTAGGAAAACTGCTAATAAATTATCCTCATTCATTTCAGCTACCTTAAAATGAGATAGGACTTATAATTTGGGTGCCTTGATAGCTCTCCGTCTGCCTGCTAACTGCGAGAAAGGTGGAATTTGTGGAGGCCTCATCGCCTCTTGTCTATTAGCTTTCCATGGTGTAGTGCCTCATCATTTAAACCTACAGTTTCCCATAGAGAGGCTTGACCTTAATTCCATGATACAACATAAATTCGTTTCTTCATGGGCTAATTTGAGTGATTTGTCTTATGAAATAACCTTTCTTAAGGCTGGTTGGAGAAGGGGTAAGTCAGAGCGTGTTGTTCTTCTGCCTGCGCCTGTTTTGTTTAATCTTGATACCAAGGTAGGATGGTCACTCACTAAGGAAGAGCTCGATGCGTATCTGGGGGAGCTCTCCCAGCAGGAGAAATATACTGGAAGGGAGGCTACAGATGATTTGGTCCAGCCCTCAAATGAGGGGGAGTCTTCGTACCAGCAGCCTAACTATGATTGGGGAGCTTCTTCTTCCCAAGGGCCTAACCACGATCATTCTTATGATGACCCGCCGGCTTGGAATCCTTACTCTCATTAGGGTTGATACCCACTTAAGCCAAAAGCCTAAGCTTGGGGGGAGGTACGCCGACATCACACCCATCTACATATCATGTTCAGTCGGCACTTTGTATATCGATGTTTCGCTTTCTTTTTACTTTTTGTTCTTGCTTTGTTTCTACTTTCCAAAACCCAAAAAGACCAAAAATATTTTTGTTGTTTCTCTTTGTTTGCTTCGTTTTCTTTTTGCCTTGGTTTTCCTTTTTCCTTTTAGCTTTGTTTTGATTATTCGAAAAACCCAAAAAGATTTCGCTTTGCTTGTTCTTCCTTTTGGTTCTTGCCTTTAAAAATCGAAAACCCAAAAATATTTGTTGTTCTTCTTTGGTTTTGTGAAGTTCGTTGCGGGGTTCAGCAGTCCTCAGTGAATTTGGTTTCATGTTATTATTCAAGCCACACAAGTGAAGGGAAATAATGAAGATTAATGACAACTTGAGGTGTGGTAAGAGGCTGGTAACGAACTCTATTTGTTTTCATTTTTGTACATATACTCATCATTGTGGGCATGCTTAGTCTGTTCATGTAAGGTGTATGTTATTTATAGATGCTTAGTAGTTCTTGCTCTCTTATGATTAGCTCCAGCTTGCTAATAGTTTGTAGCATGTCATATGAATGTTTGCTTGCATTGTTCTATTCATAACTTGGTATCACACTGTGGTATCCTCCTCTGAATGTTTCACTTGAATTGACTTGGTACATGCTCACGCATGGATCTGACTGAAACAATCAGTTAAGCCTCGATAAATTATTTTGCCTCAGGGTTCTTAAATCACTTTCATGCCATAATTAGTCCTATTTTGTTGCAAGCATGATTATGATAGTTATTGCTTTCCTGTTTGTCTCTCCCATACTATTGCTAGCCTTCACGTGCACTGAGTATGAGCTCTACTCATGTTTCCAACTCCCCAAAACCAATATTGCCAAAAGTGTCCACCATACGTACCTATTAGCATCATTTGCTACTCCTTGCATATTTATTATGCTCTGTTTTCTTCCGAATAAAATGTTTGCTTGTTATGAGAAAGTTAGTTAGTAAAGCTCTCACGAACTTGATGGCACACTTTATTTCTTGCACCTAATAAACCTGAACTATTGTGACTGTCGATGAAAGTTATATGCTTGCAAATTATAGGCTGGGAATTAGCAGAACCGTGTTGTCATGGGGAACGCTTTCAACACATGTAAATATATACCTAGTTGATATCATGCTCTTTTGTTTACGGATGTCATTGGTGTGAAATAAAATGGGAGCTTGCAAGTCCATGGAGTTATGTATGTGTGTTTGAGAAATGCATGGGCGGCTGGTTTAATCCATGCCTAATCATGGTGGAAACCTGCAGCGTAACCATAATTAGCAATCTATGAAGCATTCTTCTTATAAAAAAGAGATAGAGATTGAGAAAAAAGAAAAAAAGATGAGAAAATAGGAAAGAGAGAAAAAACACCATTTTCCCATGGTAAATAAGAAGATTGTCGAGATGCTCATTGTCTGCTTGCCTTGTCATTTTGATATGCGGATTCTTCCGTATCATCGGGCAAGGGGTACCCCGTTGCCGGTTCTCTATGATACACATGTATTTACTATGACAAGAACTTACCGGTAAATAAACTTGATTAGCATGAGGAGCGACCCTCGTACTCAAGGGACATGAGATTTCCAGTTTATGGTCTGTCAAGCATATAACTCGTATTGGACCTCACTTCACCTTAACCATTTAAAGATTCTTATGATAGGGGCAATGAGAGCTAAAAGCTAATGCATACCATACTTTCAGCATTTGGAAGCCTTTCAAACTTTTCAAAACCTTTTCACTTCCTTATTGAGTCATCACTTATTCTATGAGCACTTTTTTGAGAGAATAGTTGTTATTCTTAGTGTAATGTGCTTGTTTCAAAACTTGGTGTGTCATGACTTTGATGCTTGTATCTCTGATATCTTTACTTCTAGTCTTCACTTGAACTTCAGAGGTACCTTGGCATTTATGTTTGCTCTACAATCAAAGGCAAGCGAGATACCACTCTATCATACCTTTTTATGAGCATTGCTATGTTGCTTATGTTTATGTTTCATGCTAACTATTATTTTTGAGTTGGAATCTCTTCATAGCTTGCAATGACTATTGAGTAACCTTATTTGCATACTCCTTATTATGAATTGTCCAAGTACTTGATCATATGCTGAGAATATATACATCTTATGAAGCAAATGTGTTCGTGAAAGTTTCTTTTATCCCACCCTATTTTCAACTGAATTGCTTGAGCACAAGCAATAAGCTAAGCTTGGAGGGAGTTGATACGTCCAAAACGTATCTAGTTTCCTGAACACTTTTGCTATTGTTTCTCATCTAAACTTGTGTGATTTGGATACAACTAACACGGACTGGCCCTGTTTTTAGCAAAATTGCCTTAGTGTCTAGTTTTTGTGTAGAAAATCAACTATCCTGAAAAATCCCGGAAAATATTCCAAAAATCCTATTTCACCAGAAGACTCACGGAGCCAGAAGACGAGACGGAGGAGGGCCATGAGGGGCCCACACCACCTGGCCGCGCGGGCCAGGCCTGGACGCACCAGGGGGTGGTGTGGCCGCCTCGGTTACCCTCAGCCTCCCTCTTCACCTATAAGATGCCTCTTGACCTAAAAACCAAGGGGGGGTTTGACGTTTTTCCAGAAAGAGTTCTGCTACGCCGCCACCACCAGATTCCGTAAATCAGAACTAGAAACTCCGTTCTGGCACCCTGCCAGGACGGGGAATTGGAGGATATCATCGCCATCATCGTCACCATTGCTTCTCCATCGACCATCCATGATTCCCCCATCTATGAGTGAGTAATCCCCCGTTGTAGGCTATGGGGATCGTAGGGATTGGATGAGATCGTTCATGTAATGGCATCCGATTGTTAGGGCATGGCGCCTACTATTTATTATTAGTGCTTTTTGACTTCGTTGCAACTTGTTATGCTTAATGCTTGTCACTAGGGCCCGAGTGCCATGATTCCAGATCTGAACATGTTATTGATTCATGATGATAGTATTGTTTATGGTCTTACCTGCAAGTTGTATACACACATTGTCGTCCGAAACCAAAGGCCCCGAAGTGACAATAATCGGGATAACTAGAGGGAATGGCTTTGATGTGAGGATCACATGTGTTCACGGAGTGTTAATGCTTTGCTCCGGTGCTCTATTATAAGGAGCACCTTAATCGTCAGTAATTTCCTTGAGGCCCCGCTACAAACGGGCTGGCAGGACAAAAGATGTTGTGCAAGTTCTCATTGCGAGCACGTATGACTATATATGGAACACATGTCTATGATTATTTAATACTTGGATGATTTATCTTATTTATCTGCAAATGCCCTATGTCTTGATTGATATATGAATTGTCTTCTCCATGAAACGCCCGTGCATCCATCCCTATGCCTACCGCGCTTTAATCCTACTGTTTAATGCAATTGTTACTACTGTCTTTACTTCTACTACTGCTATTACTTTGCTATTGCTATTACAAAACTGTTGCTACTGATAAACTGCTGTGAGCAAGATTGTTTCCAGGTGCAGCTGAATTGACAACTCAATTGTTAAGGCTTCTAAATATTCTTTGGCTCCCCTTGTGTCGAATCAATAAATTGGGTTTGATAACCCCCAAGTGCAGGGGTATGGATCCATAGGAGCAAGAATGAAAAGCGATCTATTCTTTACCACTAAAGTGTCACAAGTTTTAGTTGATTATGCACTAAACAAGTTAAGGAAACAAGATGGTCAATTTAAGAGATGCAAATTTAATGTAACAAAACAAGAATGTAAATGTGTCCCAATCCTCTTCAATGCAAGAGGACAAGACAAGAGTTTTCTATTATGGGAACAATGGACACGGGTTCACTTAATCTTCTCTTCTCCATCTATGGTGATTATCATGTTATAGATAGTAAAGGTACACACAATTGCAATGTTTTAATGGTACTTTTATGGTGGCTACATGTCGTAAAACGCATAGGTGAAACAAGTACTCCTTTGTGTTTCTAGGTCACCCTTGCAATAAGGCTAGCCTGTGTTTTGTGTCACACAACACATCATACTTCTCCTTTTTTTACCCTTAGATAAAGGATGTTGGGATCAATTGCTGTCACTCAATACATATGCCACTATCACTCGGCCACCCATTACCTACATACATCATACTTCTTAATGGAAAACATTCTAAACACCAGTGAAATGATTCATATGTTGTGAGTATTATCACATCTCTCTCATCTACCCCCACTTGGTGGTGTCAATCACCTCATGACATGGATAAACAAGGCATTATGTATAGATCTAAACCATTACATGCATCATAGAATATTCCCAAAGTATGAAAAACCATACAAGATCCAACACAACGATAGATGAATAACAAGTACTATCTCATAACACAATATCCACCATAGGAACTACATAGATAGATCCATACTCATGCAAGGCACATCATATGGACTTCAACAATGATCATACATGGAGAGATTAGATCAAGTTACCACCATAAATCAAAGTCCAAGGGGTGGACTACTCCCCTCTCATCATGGAGAGTGTTGAGGAGGCTTTGGTGAAGGAGGAGAGGCGGCCGGAGGTGATTCTGGCAGTGGTTCACCCTCCAATCTCCCTCCGGTGGCGGCCATCAAACTCTCTATTCCTAGTGTTTTCTATATCCGCCTCCTCTATGTCGAGGACTCCCCGATGGATCCTTATATAGGGATTTTTAGGTCAAGAGAACTCTATGGGTGAAAGAATCGAGGCGATTGGACGACCGGGGAGGAAAAGAGGGTAGGTGGATCGCCCACCTGGGCTAGGCATGCCACCTAGGCTCCTTTGGGCCTCCTGGCCCTCTAGGTGAGGTTCTTGCACTCCAGATGCTTATCGTGGAATATTGACATCCCCAAAAGCTTAGATCCATTTAGGTCCCGAAACATCAAAAAACATTGAAAACGGGGTTTTTCTGCCGTGCCGGGTTATAACCAAAACAGAGGGGATCATTGGTAAATCCCCAAAAATCAATTTAAAACATGGATATAACATTATATATGATGCAAATATGTGGATAAACATGTTAACAAACTACAAAGTTCATGTACGCATTTTACATGCATCAACAACTACGGCCTCGCGAGGATGTCTCGCATCTCCATGATCCCTCAGGAGACCAAGGGGGGTAAACCGCCCCTCAGCAGAGATCCTGCCAAAAGGGAGATTTCTTGAGGAGGCTTCCCCCTGTTGAAAGGGAATCAAATTCCTACCTGATGAGCCATGGGAGCACTCACGTAACCGTGTTGGGAAGGAAAGAAGACGGCAAGACAACTAGCAGTCCATGAGGTCGCAGGCCGCATGGTCGGCCTTGGAAAAGATAAAGCACTTCCGGGCCCCTTCAATGATAAGAAAGAGCCAATAGTACCTACGTCACCACTGCCTTTCACGTGCTACTTTGGAGTAAGAAGATGCCGGCCAGCCCCGTGTAGAGGGCGGACGCTAGCGATAGCTTTGACTTTACCACTGAACCGATGGCCGGAAGGTATCCTAGATTGAGTCCACGTAAAGAAGTCCTATTCACCAACTTCCCTTAGGCAGCAATGTGGTGACCCTTCCCGCCCATCGATTTGGGGAAGAGGCCCATGTTGCCTATAAAAGAATAGCTCCTCCTACCTTAGAGGGGGATCGATCCCAGCGATCACAAAAATCCTAAGGATACATCTGCCATTGTACCCTCGCAAAGCATCGCAAATAATATAACCAAGTTGTTGGAGTCCTGGTACTAGGGGTACCACGATCCCACAACTAGCGGGCCCACCGCCTGAGTCAGCAGCGCCTCGAAGCTTGGCCACATGAGGTTGACCCCCTGGTGACTAGTCCCTCACGAGCCTCGCCCGAGTCCCCCACACGGCCTAGGTGAGCAGTCCCTCACGAGCCTCGCCCGGGTCCCCACTGAGCCTTAGATACTTCTGAGTATGCCTAGGGGCATGCTCGTAATCTCACACCAAAAGAAGGGAAGAGGACAAAACCCGTCAGACGGGCCTAGAGCTGCACAGACCGCCTCGGTAAAGTGGGGCCAGTCCACCCCCTTTGGTGTTAAAGCAACAAGGATGAACTCAGCACCAGCAACGGTGCCCCTTGCCAATTTGGTACAAGGGAGGCAAGGGAGGTGTCGCATAGCAAAGGGCGGCACTAGGAGCCTCAACATTATGAAGGATCAGTGAGCGTCCCGTAGTCCTAGACCGAGTCCACACAAAGTAGTCTCGTAGACCCGGCATGCTTCGAGCGACAATGTGGTGACCCTTCCTGCCCAAAGATTGGGGGAAAAGGCCTAGCGCCCCTATAAAAGGAGGGCGACCCCTACCTTAGAGGAGGTTGGTCCCATAGATCTAGAACTCTAGGCATTTGTCTACCATTGTACCCTCGCCAAGCATAGAGAGCAATACCACCAAGCAGGAGTAGGGGCTTTACCTCCTCATGAGGGTCCCGAACCTGGGTAAAAAACCCTTGTATCCCTCTCTTACGTGTTCGAGCTCTGCCGACTACTCCGTCGCCGTCTGACCAACAACGCACGTTCACCCTCTTCTCGGACTCAGGGCTTGTTGGACCCCTTGTTCCTTCACGGGACGCAAATCTCCGACATTTGGCGTGCCAGGTAGGGAGCTGAGACGTGCTTCCAAAGTCTTCACCCACTTCGTTGCCATGTCGGCACGCAACAAGACTCGGGCTGAGCATGCCCTTCTCCGCGCCGCGAGCTCAGACGGAGCCTATCCCTTGACGCACCATCACGGGGAAAACCCCGTGGACGGAGAACGAGGAAGATTCCTCCTTCCGACCATCCCGGGAGAAGCTACTCTCAAACCGAGGCAACACCTCGCTATCCCACACCGCCTCCTCCCGCGATAGGACCACCGGCCCACACCGAAGGCCGCCAAGCTTATGGTACAAGAACTGCTGCAGCACCCACCGACCAATTCGGGCCAGAAGAAGTGGCACGAGCGTATGGCCGAGCTTATCAACGTCGCCACGCCCAACCAGGCATCGTTGGGGATCGCGCTGTGGATCTAGCACATGGAGCTGCAGGTTCGCGCCTGCTTCCATGCTCCGACAATACCCCCAAGCCTGGCAACACCGCCCCTTTGCTCGACAATAGTTGCTAGATCGTTCTGCCTCATGATACTACCAAAGTGGTCACCACGACCCCACAAGGGCGAGAGGACCGTGTCATCGAGGAAATCATCACGGTCAGCTAGCAGAATCACGCGTCCGTCTCTAGCAGCAAGGAGGTTCAGAGCAACGGTTGCCTCACATTCACCAAGGACCTCCGTCGGGTGGTGTGGCCTCACAAGTTCTGCCCGGAGATACCGACGCGGTATGATGGAACCACCAACATATGCGAGTTCCTATAACTCTACACCATCGGTATTGAGGCTGCATGGGGCGATGGTCATGTCATGGAGAAATAGTTCCCCATGGCTTTGAAGGACACAACACGCATCTGGCTGATGAACCTCCCCGAGGAGTCCATCGGTTCGTGGCCCGCCATCTGCATGCTCTTCATCGCCAACTTCAAGGGAACCTACGAGTGCCCCTCGCCTATTACAACCTCCGCCAGGTACGCCAAGAGCATGGTGAAACTCTCTTCAAGTTCTTGCAAAGTTTCAGCCAGGTCTGGAACAAGATCCCCAAGATCTCCGACTCCAATGTCATCACCGCTTTCTCTGAGGGTGTCAAGGACATTTGGATGAGGGATAAGATCGACATCTGGGGGGGGATCTCACCACGGCGGCGGAACTCTTCATCATGACGGAGAAGTGAGCCAAGGCCAAGGCTGGTCGCATGTTCGGCCTCGCTGAGGAGGAAACCACGCCCAAGTCCTCACGCTCCTCCAAGAGCAAGAGCAAGGATGTAAGAGAAAGCATGCCGCTGTCCTCACCGTGGAACCCGAGCGCAAGAGTCCTCGCAAGGGCGACAGTGACGCTGACCATGAGATCGTCCGTACTGCCTCTTCCACCAGAAGAACGGACATCCCACGGATGACTGCTACGAGCTCAAGAGACTGCGGGACTAGCGCATCAGTCAAAGGAGGGGGAGGCAAGGTGGTGACAGGAACAGTGGACATGGTGGCCACCAGGGCTGTGGGCGTGGAACAACAACTACAGGGGTAACAACCTGCCTCAGCACGCTCATTAGGCCAACATCACGTAGCAGCATCACCCCCACATTGTTGTGAAGAACCAGATCAACGAGACCACCAGGGGCTATGGGGAGACCACCAGAATCATCGCCTGCATCCTTGATGGCTCCTAGGCTCCGGCCTCCAACAGCCACTTCAAGTATCTCACACGCGAGGTCGTGGTCGCTAGGCCTGGGACTCCGTCCCCAAGGCTCAAGTGGTCCTAGTGCGCCATCACCTTCAATGCCAACGACCAACCTACTTCCACTAGAGTCGTGGGAACCCTTCCCATGGTCTGCACCCCCACTATCAACAACATTGATGTTGCCAAGACTCTCATCGATGGTGGCGCCGACCTGAACATCATCTCCACCGAGACCTTTGCCAAGCTGCAGGTGCCCTACAACCAGCTGATGCCAACCATGCCATTGACCGGCATGACTGATGGGACCACCATACCCATCGGGAAGGTGCGGCCCACCATCACGTTTGGCTCCCGTGACAATTACCGGCCCGAGCTCATCGACTTCGACGTGGCACACATCCGCCTGTCCTACAATGTCATCCTAGGGGATCCCGCACTAGCCAAGTTCATGGCAATCACCCATCATGCCTACAATGTGGTCAAGATGCCGGGGGTAGCAGAGGGGTCATCATGATCCGCTGTGATGATGAAGAAGCTCTATGATCCCTCGAGCACGCCTACAAGACTGCCGCCACGGCGTACCTGGAGGACATGGATGCCCTTGACTACATATGGGGCACCACAAGGAAGAAGCAGATGATGGCCCAGGAGAATGCCCTGGTGAAAAGGGCAGTCGTCGTCTTATACCCGGGCGATAGGGTTCAGGCCTCCACCAATGCTCGCGATCGGGGAGAAAGGCCGGCGTCATTCCTGTCATCCCTCACCAGCACGACGGGGGCTCACGGGGGCTGGAGGCTCCCAACTTCCCCCTAGACTACACCCAGCGCACGAAAAATGCTAACCGCCTCCTCGACAATGCCTAAGAGGCATGATTCGGGGGCTGCTCCAGATGCCCAGGATACGGGCAAGCCTCCTCAAGCCACGCAGCCGACTACCCCGCCCCTTTTGAAGGTGACCCCTAACTCCAATCCTTTTTAGCCTTATATCTTGTAAGACCCCATGCAGATCACGACGACATTGTAATAAGATTGGACCCCCTGTGTGTCCTTTAGATCTCACGCCTCGCACAAACCTTTCTTTTTCCCTCACTTTCATTGAGATTTTTTTGGTAGTTCTTTGCTAAGGTTCTCTTGCATATGCCATGCGAGCGAGGGGCTAGGCACGATCCTCATCGAAGGGCCACTCCATGTCAAAGCCAAGGCCTAAAGTATCGAGATCTGAACTTGTAGACTAGCACCCACATTAAGTCACCACACCCACAATTCTTGGTGCCAACACCAGGGCTTAAAGTGTCGAGCTTTCAACTTGCAGACTAGCTATTGTGATAAGTCACCTCACCCACAATTCTTGGTGCTTGAGACCCTCACACAACATATGCAAAGAGACTAAGCAATGCACATCTTTCTTCATGCTAGACCTACGATCTCCTCCTAGTGAGGGTCCAACAGGGTAAGCATTTTCCCTAAGGCTCTCTCCTCGAGAGGCTTACATGGCTGAACCAAGCGTACGGAACCTACGATTACCTCTCCGAGGAACTATACAGGGAAAGTACTGGTCCCATGGCTACCTCCATGAGGAGCTCATGGGACCAAACCAAGCGTACGGAACCTACGGTTAACTTGCTGAGGAACTATACAGGGAAAGTCCTAGTCCCACGGCTAACTCCATGAGGAGCTCACGGGACCAAACCGAGTATGCAGAATGTATGGTTACCTCTCCGAGGAACTATACAGGGAAAGTACTGGTCCCACGGCTACCTCCATGAGGAGCTCACAGGAGCAAACCAAACATACAGAGCCTACATGACGCCTCTTGAGGAGCCTATAGGACAAGTACCAGCCTCATGACCTTCTCCTCGAGAGGCTTGCAGGGCGGCTCGTGAGGGCACCCAGTCCAGCGACCTCCTTCCATACTAAACCTACGACCCCCTTTGAGGGTCCAAACAAGATAAGCATTTGCCCTATGGCTTTTCCCCTCGGGAGGCTTACATGGCGATCCTTAGGGGTATTCCCCTCCAATGGCTGATGTTATGGTGCTTCTTCGAGGACCTGACCAGTTATACATTCCTCCATGGTTTCCCACCCAAGGAACTGCGGAGAATGCCATGGAAATGCTCCCTCTCCATGTGACCTCTCTCTCATGTTGGCAGGAATCCTCCCGCAAGCAACGTTGTAGGAGATGCAAAGGATGGATCAAAAGGGTTCCCCCGAGGCTCACTCAAGCCCATGGGGTCACCCTTAGGGTCTATCTAAGTGCAACATCCCTCGTGAGGACAACCTGCTCCAGCTGCCAGGGCCTAGGGAGTCTACCGTTCCATCCCAGAGGCTAAGGGAGAAGACCCGGAGAGGCTCCTCCTCCCGATAAGCCACGAGGGATGGATGCTTTTGTCTCTCCCGCGAGTACGTACATGTGTGTAAGCAAGCCGGGGGGCTCTAGACTATGTTTCCTCCGGAAGCCTTCCCTTTGTGCCACGCCAAGGGATCAAGCCCCCACCGAAGCACTCCTAGGGCAGCCCTTACTTGCCTAGTAAGGACAATATCCTGATGCTACTCACATGGTGACGTAATGGGACTCACGCATTAGTCAACTCTCATCGACCGTGTCGACACCCCCTGAAGCTCTCTTGTTTAACATGCGAGGCCACCAAGGCCAGGGGGCTACCCCCCGCGACACACCCTGACGGTGTGCACAAGGAAAAAGGTAGACACTTGCAGAAGGGGAACATCTAGGAGGAGTTCATTACAACCATTATTACAAGGCAATAGGCTAAGAGGACACCACTACATCATCAAAATAACTAAGGACCCATCGGCTTCGAGGACGCAGTTATAGCGTGACACCCTCCTCAGACCCCTCAGAGGTGACGAGGGAAGTCGACGTGGCACATCTGAGGATCAAACATCGATACCATGAAGCCATACCCAAGGATGTAGTGGAACCACAAAAATGAGGAACGGTTGATGTTGTGGTCGTGGATAAAGTGCTCCCATACAACTGTGAGGTACATCTCACTTGGAGCGAGGATCTTGATGTTCACGTTCTATCCATCACCGCCTCCGGAACACTTTCACCGCACGCCTCCAGGAATGTCGCTCTACGCACACAAGGCGAGGCGTGGGGTAAGCCTCACCCTCGAGGACCAGTCCACATCCCCAAGGACGAGGACAAAGTCGACAACATTCTCTGGCTCGGGGTCATCTTCAATCTAGATCACAATGTTTGAGGGAGGAGGAAGAGGCAGCGACCGTTAGCACTAGACTGCCGTTGTGGCTCCTGCGCCAGCCGCGAGCGCTTCCACAAGGTTGCCCGCGGCCACGCTTCACTGCTGCCTTGTCCCTGGTAGCCGTCGTGGCCCTGGAGGAGGAGACCCCAACCTGGCCTGCACCACGACCACCGCGCCTCCCATGGCCGCTTCCCCATAGTCGCTCGCGCCCATGTTTCGGCGACGGAGCCGCAACTATCTTCAGCATCGTCCCCATGCCCTTATAAGTGGCAGAAAGCTGCCCGGACTCCATAGGGAGGGTGAGGGCCTTAGCTTCGAAAGAGCAGGAGGAAGGAGGGAAGGAGACGAGGAGGTGGCTTTGAAGAGAAGGCACCTCCTCCATGCCCTCATTTTACGACACGGGGACGACACGACACCTCAGGTGCACAACACCAACCGCCAGTCTGCACCACAAGATGTCAGATAGTGGGGAGCGGTTCCCAAAGCAGTATAGGCCATGCTGCATCCAGCATCTAGGCAGACTCTGTTGCTTCGCGTGCACAGTCACAATGCGCGTAGTAGCGGTTCCATGTAGGCCAGAGCAGCGGAAGGACCCACCGTCATTGGGCCCTTTCCACTTCATGTCCTTGAAGGGACACGTGTGTTGCAAGCTCCTGAGGGCTACTATGAGTCCTGGTACTAGGGGTACCACGACTCCACGACCGGTGGGCCCATTGCGTGACTCACGATGCCCCCAGAGGAAGCAGTGCTCTGTAGCGTGGCCTCATGAGGTGGACCCCCGGGTGACCAGTCCCTCACGAGCCTCGCTCGAGTCCCCACATGGTGGTCACCTCGCGAGGAGGGGCTTCTGAGCGTGCCCCAGGGGCATGCTCGTGATGTCACACCAAAAGGAGGGAAGAGGACAAAATCCGACAGAATGGGCTAGATCTGCGTGGACTGCCTCGATAAAGAAGAGCCGGTCCACCCCCTTTGGTGTTAAAGCACCCAAGGATTACCTTAGAACCAGTAGAGTTGTCCCTTGCCACTTTGGTGCAAGGGAGGCGTCACATAGAAAAGGACAGCGCCAGGAGCCTCAGCTTTATGAAGGATTGGTGAGCGGCCCATAGTCCTAGACTGAGTCCACACAAAGCAGTCTCGTAGACCCGGCACCCTTCGTCCGACAATGTGGTGACCCTTCCCACCCAAAGATTGGGGGAAGAGGCCTAGCTCTCCTATAAAAGGAGGGAAACCACTAACTTAGAGGAGGTTGATCCTAGAGATCTAGAACTCTAGGCACTTGTCTACCACTGTACCCTCGCGAAGCATAGCAAGCAATACAACCAAGCAAGAGTAGGGGCATTACCTCTGAAATGGATCATATGGGCACCTAGAGGGGGGGGTGAATAGGTGCTACTTAAAATTTTAATGCTTTTTAAATTTTAGGCTTGTCACAAGAGGTAAATTCTATAGATATGCGACTATGTAGAATTTCCCTATATGCAAACCTAACTACTAGCGAGAAAAGGCGAGTAAGAGTGAGGCACGAGGACACCGTAGTGGAGCACACGGAGACACATGATTTGTTTTACCGCAGTTCCTTCCTTGTTAAGGGAAGTACATCTGCGTTGGAGGGGTGGGCGGTACTAAGACCACCACACCACAATAGGCCTCACCCTGTTCTCCGATGGATCTCGCCTCCAAAGGCCTGATCCACCTTTCCACTATTGGAACCCTTCGAGGCGGGAACCGGCACCTTTACACAACTAGCTGGGCAGAACTCCACAACCGAATTGGAGGCTCCCGCAATGACAACAAGCTGCCACAAGAACAATTGTTATCAATATCGAAACACAAGATCTAGATATTAACAAGAATACTAGATCGGGGATTCTCCAAATGAATGGAGAGGATTTGAAGCGCTTGATCCGTGATGACGATGAATGATGTCTCCTCCTTCAATTCCCCCAAAGAACGAAGCCTTCGAGTGGTTGAAGAGGGAGATCTTGGATGCTAGCTTTTTCAATAGGTCTAAACTTTTTCGAATGAATCAAGAAGAATGACAAGAGGGGTCAATGGGACTTTTATACCCCCTATCCAGACTGAGCCGTTGGAGCCATATGGGGCAGGATTATCCGGCCTAAGAGAGGGCCGGATTATCAGGCCTGGGGAAAACTCCGCCCTAGACTCGGATTATCCCGGGGAAAATCCGCCCCCGGATAGAAGCTCACACTGAACCATCCTTGGCAGCTCTACCTGGGGGCCGGATTATCCAGCCAAAGGGGAGGGCCAGATTATCCAGCTGGGGGAGAAAATCCGCCCTAACTTCGGATTATCCGGGGGAAAATCCGCCCCTAGATAGAGACTCGCGCCGATCTTCCCTTGAGCACTTCTCCTGGGGGTCGGATTATCCGGCTAGGGGAGAAAATCTGCCCTAGCCACGGATTTTCCGGGGGATAATCCGCCGCCAGACAAAAGCATGCACGCAACCGACTCTGGCCAAGAGGGTAAGGCCGGATTATCCGGCCCTTGATGGGGCGGAAAATCCGGCCCCCAACCACATGATTTCTTACCTGCAGCACTTAGCACACATGAGAAACTCCACGGTATGGTTATCTAACACACAAAACACAAGGGATCATAAAATTTTCTTTCAACCTCCTCGCGAGGGTCCCCGAACCTGGGTAAAAAAACCCTATCTTTGTATCTTTCGTACGCGAGCTCCGCCGCCTATTCCGTCGTTGGCGGACTTCGAACGCCTGTTCAGCCCCCTCTCGGACGCAGGGCTCGTCGGACCCCTTGTTCCTTCGCGGGAAGAAAGTATCCGACACAAGCAAGAGTAGGCACTTTACCGACTCAAGAGTGTCCTGAACCTGGGTAAAAAAACCGTGTGTCTACTCTCTATCGTGTGTGAGCTCCACCGCAACCATCGTCACCGAGAAGTTTGTAATGCGTGTTCAGACCCCTCTCGAACTCAGGGCAAGTTGGACCCCCCAGTTCCTTCGTAGAACAGAAAGTTTCGACACGGACGATGCCCAAACATTATTAACAGTCTTTTGTAAGAATAAGGGCAACCATGATTTATTATTGGTGCATTTCTGGTCTAAGCCCAAACATTACAAAATGTTCATGAACTGGCATCCTTTCATGCGCAAATATGTAACACCCTCGCCTGATAAGGCTGAGCTCCTGTGTATAGTGCTAATCCCTGGATTAGTTCACTAGCACTCATAATACAAAATGATACTAAATATAACCGTGCATCATAAATATAAAGAATATGATCCACAATTTACATTATATTATAGTGGAAAGAAATACAAGGTAGATATCCATCCTTCAAATGTGCCACAGGCGAACAATTGTTGAGTGGGGTCTCGCGACCTATGAACGATCACTCGATAACGAAAGAACCTGCAACATGAAACGTTGCAGTCACAAATGGTTAATACATCGAATGTATGGAAAGTAGGCTAAAGTGGTTTAAAATAGACCTAGCAACTACCTGCTTATTTGGCCAGGTGGAGTTCATGCTTATTTGCATAAAGCAATAGTTTTATCCTAACATTTGTAGCAAAGTACTTTTTCAGTAAGATAAATAGGACACTCTGGTTCACTCCTAGGTACACTTATCCAATTAAGTTCACCCAACAAGTTTTAAATAATTGAGACATTGGGATGGGTGAGAAATATGTCATAGCCTCAGAATCTAGTTGCTCAAATTGTCCATAACTGGGAACACGGCTAAGTACTTAGTTTATAACTCTCTGCAGAGATTTGTACACTTTACCCATGTGTCCTAGTGAACCCTCTCTTACCACTACACTCATTTTATGCCATGGTAGGGAGAAGTCTAAGACGAGACAATTCGGGAAGAGCTTCCCAAACCCATCCAGGCACCGTACCAACCTACACTATGTACATCTCTTCCTACGTAGGGTTCGAGTCGCCACAACCCACTAAGTCCAGCCAACAACCCATAACTCATTGGCACATGGTTGCTTAGGTAATCTACCAAACAAAGAAACCAATCCTTTCTCACTGTCCTGGGCGCCATTTCCCACCATAAATCTGCACTCTAATGACAATCAAGTCGATCGGTCCAGAAGGTTCATTAAAATTATGTTATTTTGTCAGTTAGCAAAATATAAGATTTCAAAACACATAATTTTTTTATGGTTTGATTCCCATCCTCGTCTATCTAGTATGGCTAATAAATATACCATACGATGGCTCATAAACAAAGAATGCCAAGGGAATACCATGGAATATAGCATATCTTATACATATCAATTCCTACATATCCAGTTCTACAAAAACATCTAAAATGTATAGAAAAATAGTAGGACATTTGTGACCAAGATAGTACCACTTGCCTTTGTTGTAGTCGTTTAGATAATCCTCACAATTTTAATAGTTACATTCATCACAATCACAACACTCACAATCATACTAGTTGTGATCATAGTAGTTACACTCCTCGCAATCTAACGTTTGAAACAAAGCACAACAACACACCATTCAAAACATTGGAACAATACAATGATGATGATCAAATGCAAGCATTTAATATCACAATGGTTGTATTTAGTTCTCTAAACATTATTATATAAGATGATGCACATGGGAAAGATTTCAATGCATAAAAATAATTATTATTAAAACTATATTGGTTAAAATAGGATTTAACTATTTTATTTAAAATTCTAATGTTTCTGTCAAATTAAATTGTTGAATAGTAAATACTAATGGATAGGTAACTCAATTTATAGCCAGTACACATTTGATTCGACCAAAAAGAGTTACAAACCTTTTTCTATGATTTAATTACTATTGCAATGAGTTTATCGCTTTCTATAAGAATTTCTGTTTAACATTACCAAATAATTTCGATAGGTATTTTCAGAGCAAAACACAAGCAATTGGTTTCACTAATTTTGGAGGTTTGTATAACTTTCTATGTTTTAAATACCATTTAAGGACTTTATATCTAAAAATTTAGCGTTGGTAAAAATTAGATCTAATTCAGTATAAATATTCTACATCAAATCAGAATAACAGGGACATTTTATTTGTATTTTTCTAATATATATTTATTTTTCTTTGAATTATTTACTATAAAAATGATATTAAACCAATTATATTATTAACGTAAAATTATACTGTAAAAGTTAGATCTACTCTTGGAATAGTGTTCTAAATAATATTATCTTTTCATCGGTATATTATTTTCTAAATTTGGGCTTTTAAATATTTTCTTATGAATTTTACAAGATTGCTATAATTTCTGACTATTTAATGAATTAACGGAATATATAGGGAATAGTCCATGCGACATGGCAGCGTCTGATTGGCTGGTACCTATTTTGTTTGGTGAAGCATCTACGACCGATTGGATCAATATCGGTCGATGCGGTTTGGCTACTCCGACTTTTGATTTCACTTTGGTTAGACGGTTCGGCCCAAACTTTGGTTTAGACCGGTTTTTATCTCGGAAATAGATTAGAACTAGATATATATCAAAGAGACAAATATGTATATCAAATCGAAAAACAAGCACGATAGAAAGATAATCAAATGAATTTGACTTTGAAAAAACAAGCACGAGTAGATCTTGTATTTACGCCGTTAGATCTGAAATATTGCGTTGCGGAATTCTCCGGCTATGCTGGATGAAAATATGTGAGGTTTTTTGAGATCGTAAGATTTCTACAACTTTCGTGTTGGAGCCAAATCCAAACGACGAAGTTTAGATGGCTTAAGAAATAAAATAACATTCGGAAAGGTGTAGATTCGCGATTTCAAGAAGGGAAAGTGATATAGTAGTGGTTCAAGAGTTTATATAGAGGTTTAGTATGATAGAAAGATAAAACTTGGAGTAGGTAACAAGTAGAAACAAACCAAAATTAATTTAGAGTTGTAGAAATAAAGATATTGAAGTTTTAGTGCACTAGGTCTCTATATTCGAATTCTACACAGATTTTAAAGCAACAGGTAGATCGATCAACGCGTGCATGCGTAGCTCGATCGCCTGGGTGGGCTGGGCCGCCTGTCCTGGGTGGGCCGTGGGCTATCTGGCTAGGTTTTCTTTTTGCATTTTCTTCTTCTCATTTTCCATTTTTCTTTTATGTTTCATATCTTTTGCATATAAACTTCAAATGATATGATTCTCGTTTCTAATTTTTTCTAAAATTCAATAGATCACTGTAGAATTATTTTTGGTAATATTTTCACTAGTTCACAAATAGTGGATTTATAAATCCCTATATATTCCTTATAAGAATATTTTGGCAATTCAAATATTGAATTTTGAAACTAGGATTTGAATTCAAATTTTAAAAACTTTGCATAGATGCAATGCGATGCTCATAAATGCTTCACGATTTTTTATTTTTTTTGCGAATTTTCAACAAAGGCAAACAATCAACCAAACTATTTTTATTTACTTTACGTTTCAAATCCTAATTTTGGGACGTTACAAACCACATACAACAAAGACAACGCCACTGCTAATAGAGTGTGTGCGTTTGCGTGTTCACGTATTTCAACAACACGTAGAGACACAGTTATTTGAAACACAACATGTACGATGATGCACTATCTCACGCGATTTGGATGTCAGAAATATGTGTGTGATGTTGGGCCCATTAGGGCCTAGAGAACGCAGCCCTACCATCTTTATTATATATATAAGAACTAGCAAGGACCCCATCCGATCTTACTCCATTCGATAGCCACCACCCTCTTTAGGATCACACAAT
The DNA here is from genome assembly GCA_910589775.1 of Avena eriantha. NCBI lineage: Eukaryota > Viridiplantae > Streptophyta > Magnoliopsida > Poales > Poaceae > Avena > Avena eriantha. The sequence goes on from OU342742.1 coordinate 444,790,607, forward strand.
ATACATCTTGCTCTCCTAGAAAACTCATCTGGACAGTGAGGTGAAAGCTAGTGAATTATGGAGCCATGTCGTGCTGGAATGCAGATGACCTCGCAATCGGCATATTCACCATGTACTCGTGTTGACCTATATAGGTAAAGGTTGGAGTGGGCAGTGATAACGTCATTCAAGCCGCATCCACCGTGTTCATGTGACAAGCATGCCCGAAATACACTTCACTGCCATGCATTTTAACTTATATATAGTATGGATGTGATGTGTAAGAAAGTTTGTTAAGTCCAGATTCATTAAAATATTGTGTTAGTATAGATGTGTTTGGTTTTTATACTCGTTAGCACATCACATGTAAGATATCTTGATCTATATACACTACAGAAATAACCCCCGGTGTGATGACACAAGAGAAAAGTACTTGTAAAGTTGGTTACCAAACGGATGAGCATCCGTGGCACCATTTTTTTAGCGGTGGCTAGGTATACGCCATGGCCAGCGTGGCACCGACACATATTAGTGTAGTGGTACGTGACCGGAAAGCCCGACGCCAACTGATGTTGCATTTGATCGATGAAGGTAGTTAAAAGTGCGATGTAGACGGCAAGCATCATGCTAACTGGTCAAACGCATCACACTAAGTGGTGAGACCCACCACTGCTAAGCTGTTGTACTGGGTTGTTTACATTTATAGAGTTCCCTTTTTATCATAGACCTGGAGCAATATATTTAAGTCCGAACGAGTAGTAGATAGGATATTTTTTGTACTCAAGAACCACGGTAGTAGATATGATATTTTTTTTAATTAGGAATAGTTTTAGTTTTTGGAGGTAGTATTGTTGAATACAGAGGGGATCAAGACCTTATCTATTATTATAAGATGCTAGCTCCAATATAATACATAGAGAGGGGCTCAACTTCTATGTAATATGATATAATGAATAAAGTTTTCTATCTCAATGAACTGGAATTTTCGATTTGATTGGCATTATCAACATTATTTGATTATTCTTACTGTAATTAATTTTCTGTATCGCTGATGGTGTACAAATCACGCCACACACAATAGGTAACACAACTCTAAAATTTCACCATCTTCTATAATGTACTGAGACAGATCCGTTCTAGTGCCGCGGAAACGCTAGGTCACTGGATAACGATGTATCAAGCAAAAAAAGCGCCACCTGTTCACTTTTCCTGACACAGTTGTCCCTGTCGATTTTTTTCTACGCCAGCGCGAGCACAACGATTAAGCATGTGCCCCGCGTCTATAAGTGCAGCGTCCGCCGTTCGTGTTGTAGTGATATTATATTGTATGATAAGGTTTGATTGTTAGATCTATATGTTATAATGTGTAAGCTAGTTGGATCTATATATTATATTGTATGACATGATTTAATTGTTATATCTATATGTTATTGTGTATATCTTGATCTATACAATATTGGTATATGTTAACTTGTATGACATGATTTGTTGTGTAAGCATAATTAACTTCTTGTGTTAGATCTATACATTATCATTTTTCTATATGTTTCACATGCGAACTATAGCTATCATCATCTCATATAGTGATAATATTTTGATGACACTGCATAAGAATTTGACCTTAACCTTGCAAAAGTACTTCTAAGGAACTCAACAATTGACGAAGGATTGTGAATATGACCCCACTACAATCTCAGCCAAAAGATCGGAACAGGGTTTATTTATTCGGTAGGGGCTCGGGCCAATAGGTAATGGATCGATGATGATGATGATCACGTAGTGATGATGGGTAAAATTTCTACTCCTGCCTTCTCCACTTCATTTTGAGTATCGAGGAATATATTATGAGGGAGGAAGAGAACTCGGAGGGATTTATAACATGATACCGGTAAGGTTATGGTAGACGAGTTAAGGCGTAGCAACCCTAGATTGGTACATGGAGTGTACGTATACTGATTAAGATGTCCTTGGTGGTGGCCTGAGTCTTCTTTATACACTAGTAGAAACCATCCCTTTAGTCCCGGTTTGTAAGGACTTTTAGTCCCGGATTGCAAACCGAGACTGCCAGATCGGGACTAAAGGTCTGGCCTTTTGTCCCGGTTATGTTACGAACCGGGACTAGAGGTCCACCACATGGCCCTGCGAGCCGCGCTAGGCTGGAGAACATTCAGTCCCGATTCGTGTTACGAACCGGGACTAAAGGTTCCCTGCCGCGGGAGCGTTTTGGGCCATCTGGCTGCCGCGGCAAAAGATGGAGTTTTAGGGTTTTGTGTTTTTCTATTCATTTTGTGTTTTGTGTTCAATTACTTTTCATTCTTTCTTTTCATTACAAACAAGTTTTAGTATACATACACAACGCTACTACACAGTACTTGTACATGTTGATGCATATATAATATAATTTCTCTTACAAGCATACATGCATGGAGGTCATTACATGGAGTCCCAACCGGGTCCATAGCCTATCTATTTGATAACATGGAGATCATTACATGGATGCTTTAGGGTCTATTTATTGAGTATTCTCCATATTGGTCTATGACCTCGTCGACCAAAAATCCAGCCAATTCCTCTTGGATTGCTTGTAGGCGGTCCTCTGGTACGAGCTTGCCCCGCATCGCGTCCAACTATAAAGAAGGAGGTCATATGAATTAGACTCAACACAACTTATTGTAATAAAAATAAAGGATGAGTATATTGTTTACTTACTCGAACAGTTTCCAAGGGCTTCTCAGTAGTGATGCAAATGAACTCGCACACGTAGATCCACATAGATTACTCCCACGTGGCTGCCTCGCGCACTTTATAGGAATAGAATTCAATCAAATAATAACTCTAGCATGATAAATGTACATAAACTGAAATTAAATAGATGCGCGGACCTAGCTCAGACTACTTACCGAGATCGGTTTAAAAATCAGATCCTCACGCCATTGACCGTAGACTTTGTTCTTGAACGTGTCCAAACACTACCCGACAAAGAAAATAAATGTATGAGTTAATAACTACTTGATATCTGAGAAAATGAACGAAAGAAACCGATATAGTGTGATAATGGTTGAAATTACCTCTGAAGCATATCGATAATGTTGTGGTACTCTTCCATGTCTTTGTTTAATGAGTCCATGATTTGAACTCTTCCCAAGTCAACAAAAATGCTTAGAAGAATTCAGTGGTAGCTACGCAAGGTTTACATACGTCAGTAGCTCATCATTTACAATGAACATCGAGTAAGCAAAAGTTAATGTGTACAAGACAATAACACACTCACTCCCAGTGGTAAGGAAATAGCATTTCATTACAGAAATGCTGGTTTGTTAAAAACCAGAGCAAGTTATCCTCGGTCTCCTGTGGCTTATCCTTTAGCACAGCTCCATTAACTCGATGTGGGTCAATGAACCCAAATCCGTTGATAGCCTTTTTTACATTCGAGAATCTTCAATCTGCATTATTATAGCGTACAAAAGAATATAGTGAGTGTACTTACCGGCAATGAATTGAACAAGCTGAGCTAGAGACTTAATTACATAAATAAACTAATCACTTACAGACAATAGCAACTAAGGATAGATTTGTCGAGTTCCTTTAGATTGAATAACTAAAAGAATTCTGTAAATTCAAGAGCGACCTCGTCTTCAGTGAAGTAATGCTCTTTTCGAACTTTCGCTATGAGCCAATATCACTCTTCTTTTGATACTTCCATGTACCATTCATGCAATCGTCGCATTTTTGTTGGCATATCCCGAAGCCTCTCAGAACTGACCAGAGGCTCCCCGTGAACAAATTTGGGTGCTACATCAGTCTTGGGCATATCATCGCCATGAATAATGTCATGAATAGACATATTACACTGCTCGGCTAATATCTTAGCCGTTTCCATATGTAAAGGTTCTCCCCCATATAGTTGAGGTTCGGGTATGTACACCTGGAGCGGGGGATCGATTGATTTGCTTGTTTCCCCAGCTAGGGAACGTCTCTTTTGATTCTTCCGCTACCACTCGATTGTTTTGCTTGTTTCCCCAGCCGGGGAACGTCCGTTCTGATGCTTCTACTACCACTTGATTGTTTTGCTTATTCCCCCTGCTGGGGAACATCTTTTGTGATGCTTCCTCTACCACTTGATCTCTTCTGTTTCAGTGTCTTCTGAAGACATCGTGTATAGTAATCTGGCGCATTTAACTGAGCTTGGGATGGCTGCGTTAGTAATTTCCTAAAGTGCTCCTTGGTTTCCGGTTTTATTTGGACCTCTGGCTCAGGTTGTTTCTTTTTAAAATGGGCATCCACTTCAGCCTGTACGACCGCATCAGTCTCCTCATCGGTCAGGTCGTATGCCCTCTTGGGAGGAACCGGTGGTACTCTTGGGGGGGGCGACAACTGTTGCTTTGGGCGTCGGTTATCGCTCGACGGAGCGGTGCTATTCTTCCGCTTTCGGCCCTTAGTGGGTGGAGGCAGCTGCGTAGATTGAGATGGACTTGTGTTGAGGTCATGGATTGGACTTGGAGGTGGTGGACTTTTACTGGGAGGAGACGGTGCTCTTAGAGGTGGACTTGGAGGTGGACTTTTACTGGGAGGAGACGGTGGCCTTGGAGGTGATGGATTGTTTCTCAGTAGAGACGGTGGCCTTGGTGCCGAGCCTGGAAACTTGATGTATTCCTTTTTCCAAAGAATGAAGCCACTCGTGACTTCTCCCAGTGTCGTCTCCCCTTCACCTCTAGGGATGTCAAGCTGTAGTGACTGACACATCGGTTGAACTTCATCCACACCGACACGAGCATAGCCAGCTAGAATCGGATTGCAATGGTAGGTCACTCCCAGTGCAGAAGGTAAAGCAAAGCCGACCGCCACCTTCATGGATATGTTCTTTAGTTCAACATGCAGCTCACAACTAGTCCTCTCCTTAATTGCATCCACGGGGTACACATCCATCATTGCATCATTAGTGTGGCCCTCCGTGGAAGCCATGCTGCTTTTCCTTTGAGATGGGCCGACCGTACTGTCTAGTGCAGGATCTTGCTATTGGAGTCCTTTAAGTTCATTAAGCTCCTGCCGATGCTCCTGTAACATGGCTTCTAACCTCACAAACTGCTCCACATCCTCCTCTTTTTGCCGCTTTGTTTTTATCGATCGGCTTCTATAGGTGTCAAGGTCCTCGGGAAACCCGATAGCCCATGGACAAGAAGGCCCGATGCCTCTTGTTCGTCCAACCTTTTCAGGATTCCTGAGGGCCTTTGTCAACTCATCATTCTCTCTATCGGGAACAAACTTTCCCTCTTGAACCGCTTTTATCACTTCAATAATTTCATCCTTGGGTCCAGCATCTTCTTTGGTTGCAACAATCTCGCCTGTTTGTGGGTCATACGATGCCCCATGCCTGAGTAACCAATTTCTTGACCTCCTAGGCCAGCGAGACATAGCTGGAGTGACCCCTTTAGCCGCCGAGTCGACCTCAGCTTTATCCCACTTAGGCATGGCACCCTTGTAGCCACCTGTGTCCATATGATGGTGATATTTCTTTTTCAATGCATTTAGCTTATTCTTTTCTGACAATGCCACAGCTGGTGCCGAGGTCTTGTATTCCACAAATGTGGCCCAGTTATCCTGCTGCTTCTCTAGTGGGCCAGTGAATGGAGGAGTTTTTTTCTTCAATACATAGTTGCGGTACAATCTTTTCTTCCAGTCCTTGAATAGTTCGCCCATCTTCTTAAGAGCCCATTCCTTGACTTTCCTGCTCATTTGCAGTGTGAGCTCATCAGTCTCCAAGACTGGTAGGGTGAAATGTGTCATGAGAGAATTCCACATTGCATCTCTCGCTCTGTCGTCTACAAAACTAGCCCCAGCTAGATCCCTTTTCTTTCCTAGCTTATTCCACTCTCACGTGGTGATCGTGATGATGTCTCTAACAATCACTCCGCATTGATGTACAAATGATTCACAGATTGTTTGGGCTCCAACGGTTGATCCAGCGTAGAGACTAAGTCAATGCTAAAACAAACTTGTGTCGGGACTCTTTTCCTTGTAGAAGATTGGCCCGATGCGGAGGTATATGAAAAGAAACATTTGTCAGTACATATATACGAATCAATTAGTGCATCTATACTAGTGATCGATCGGTAGAGGCTTTATATACCTCGCCGGACTTTGATATTAAGGTGTCTTCACCATGGTCTTCACCATGGTCTCAACCATGGTCAGCACCATCGTCTCCACTATCGTCTCCACTATTGTCTCCTCCAGACAAATTAAGATACTGGGAGCCATCATCGTAATAAGAACCTCCAGTACCCTCATCTATCATGTTGAGAAGCTCCTCTTCATTCTGTCTACCGTCCATAGCTTAACTAATACAGAAAAAGATAAAACAATATTGCGTTAAGTAAAAGAATATTACAATTGCGACGACTCGGATACAGAAAAAAGATTACGTACTAATAATGAAACAATTTTGCATTAAGATAAAGTACAATAATATAAGATAAAGTACAATAATACATCTCGCTCATATCTCGGTCATAATATCAAACTAGCAAACTTGACTGCCGAGTTCTGTGCCACGACAGCTCTGCACCCAGAGAACAGGAACCATCACCAGAGAATAGCTCAGGTGAGATCCGTGAACCTGCCAAAGATTGGAGAACCTGGTCTCCAAAAGATACATATACGGCAGACGTGCTCGTCCTCCTCTCTGATACGATGATGTACCACCTCCTCGGGGGCCGGCTCCCTTTGCACCGCTCCTGGACCTCGTAGACACCACCAAAGAAGCTCCGGGTCGATGATGATACCCGGATTCCTCACCAAGGTACGAGTCCCGATAGGTAGCACCTCCCAGTGCCAGCTCGGCGGAGCCCAGGCTCGGACATCCCCGAACCCGACGGAGTCCAGTATGCTTGGACAAGGAGGATGCGGCATAACTAAATAATAGCAATAAACAATCGTAAAACATACACAGTAACTAAATCACTAAGTATTGCCCTAATAAGACTAACCCTAAACCTAACACTAACTAAACTAAAAGTAATTAAGTAAGTATTCTAACTAACCCTAACTAGCCCTAATGAAATTGTTTTGACAAGAGAAGGCACAAGGTACAATGAAGAAAATAGTCTAACACTAACTACTATAAACAGCTATTTTGGGTTAGTTATACCCCCGGGAAGGATTAGACTCTCCGGGTCGTGGCTAGACCCAGGGTGGAGGTGGGGATATTTTTACCCCCACCTTTAGCCCCGGTTTGTAATACTAACTATAAACATATACTAACTATAAACCTAAACTAACTACTATAAACAGATATTTTACAAATATTATAAACCTAGCTATAAACAACTAATACTAAATAATATATATTAACCTAATACTAACTATAAACATAATACTAATTAACATATACTAATTAACCCTAATACTAACTATAAACCTAATACTAATAATTAAATTAACCTAATACTTATCCCATACTAACTAATACTACTCTAAATTAACCTAATAATAATAACTATAAACCTAAACTAATTAACCTATACTAACTATAAAGCGACCTCACTTGCAGGGGCGGCGGAGGTCGCGGGCGGCACCGGCGAGCTCTCCATGGGCGCGGCGGGCGGCAACGGCGGCACGACGAGAAGGACGGCGGCGGCGCGAACTCCTCCACACAGACGTGGTGGGCGGCGGCCTCCTCCACGGCGAGCTCCTCCACACAGGCGTAGCGGGCGGCGGCGAGCGTCTCCTCTGGTGCGGGTGATAGCGGCAGTTCGTCTAGGGAAGAAGGTAGTATTGGGCTCTCCGGGTCGTGGCTCGACCCGGAGTGGAGGTGGGGGTATTTATACCCCCCACCTTTAGCCAATACAAACCGGGACTAAAGGGTACCTGTAGGGTATACCCATGTCAGCGCCAAAAAACCCCTGGGACTAAAGGGGCTAAAGGGGTTTTTTGGCACTGACATGGGTATACGCTATAGGTACTCGAGTTTGGCATATACGGTCCAGATATAGCAGAAGCCCACGGTGTTGCCAAAGCCCAGTATAGGATTCAGGTGACCCATACAGACTCCGATTGCTTGCAACGCAAGAAGAAGCTTAAGATAGAAAGTTCAAAGGGAAGAACCCTAATCTGTAACCGACTCGACCTGCTACCCGAGACCTAGCCTATCTATATAAAGGCTGGGAGGGGTGGCGAGGAGGACAATCACAGCCCTAGTTTCCACAACCATCGCTAGATTGCATCTGCGCACCCCCTGTAACCTTCGAGTCCCTCGATAATTCCAAGAGTAGACAAGCAGGAGTAGGAACCTCTATGAGGCCTGAACCTAGGTAAACCTTGCATCCACGTGTGCTTGTTTGCTAGCCAATTGATGCCTCCACAGCTCCCTCCTTCTCCAAAACCCAAGTCCATAACAATGCGCATTGGTGAGTTAAACCCTCGTCAATTGGTGCCGTCTGTGGCAATTGGGAGTGCTGATGTCACGGCTTCTTTGGCCCCATCAACCGCCATCTACAACTCTGCGAATAGCCAGCTCTTCAGCGCTTTCGACTTCACCTTCCACACGCCGGCCACTCGCCCGGCTTTCGAGTCCGTGGGCGATGGGATCAGCCTGGCGATCAGGAGCTTTCGCTTCTAGGTCAGTCAATTGGGCATGGTTCGCATGCCCGACCAGCCGACGGCACCCACGATTGCTCTAGCATCATGGTTCCTGCCGCTAATCGGCACACTCAGCGAGCTCAACACCCGGCAACAGCTGGGAGCACGGACAGCGACAATAGTCGCGGATCCGATCTGGGTGGCTTCTCCACAGCAGATGGAGCCTACGGCTCCAGATCTGAAAGTTGTGGGAGCAACAGCTTCCCCATTCACTTCATGTGCGTCATCATCAATGTCGGCGACACCGGCATCAATCACGAAAACACTGGCACTGGACCGACCAACAGTAGCATACGAGTCGCAAATGTTGGCCCTACCAACGGTGGACCCACCAACAGCGGCCCCAACAATGATGCGCCCACCAATAACGGGACGGGAGGAGAACCGCACCTCATGGTGAATGAGAACACTAGAGAGCGCATGCTGATCAAGCTCAACGACAATGAATGGGCCCGCTGTCGAGAAGCTCTACGGGGCAATCCTCTACCCCCCAACACATCGCAGGACATGTTGATGGGCTACCATTGGCTGCTGAAGGTAGAATTCAAATGCCAGTAGCAGGTAATCGCGCAACTCGAGGCACGCAGAAAGGCGGCGAACGAGTCGAGCCTTCGGCGATCTGAGCTCTCCTCCCACGGAGGATCCTCCTCCAAGGGCAACGAGTACTTGGCCAACAAAAGGCCATCTCGACTAGCCCACCTCACCGACCAAGAACGCGTAGAAACCACGAAAGTCCTCGACTTCAGCTCTATGACAGTGAATACGTGAGGAAACTTGCTCCCGAAGACGCCGCAAGCTGCGGTGACAGCAGCCACCATGTACCTCCTCAACAACCAGCCACCGGCTGGAGATCCGCGTGCTGCCATGCACCGATCTACGATTGCGGGCCTGGGGCCAATCGAGGCCGCCCTTGATAAAGAGCCAAGTCTAGAGCCAAAGAAAAGCAAGGCTCTGGCCGAATACTACTAGTCGTACTACTCCAGGGACGATAGCCACGATCTATCACGGCGATGTCGCTCACGGCGGCATGACCACGACTACGACGCGCGTGATAACATCACGCAGCACAAAGTCGACATGATGCGGGAAAGGCGCGCTCGCTCGTCTAATTCGGAAGAAGATGAAATGGAGCTCTGCGGCGCCAGATGCTTCAGTAGAGCCATCAGGCAAAAGCGAATGCCTAAGGGGTTCAAACTCCCGTCGGAGAACCCAAAATTTGATGGCCTGCGGGACCCGAAAATATGGCTGGAGGATCACATTTCCTCTGTTAGGCTACACGGCGGAAGCTCAAGCACGGCAATGCAATGCCTACAGCTACAGCTGCAAGGCGCCACCCGCGCATGGCTCAACAACCTCCCGCGCGGATCAATTCGCAGTTAGGAAGAGTTGGTATATAGCTTCGTATGCAACTTCAAGGGCACTTACAAAAGGCCTGCGTCAATCGAAGAACTAAGAGGCTGCCAACAAAGGTCTGGCGAGTCGCTGCACTCGTACATCTAGAGATGGTCCATCATCAAGAATTCCGCAGAAAGCATATCCGAGGACCGCGCAATCGACGCATTCAACAACAGCGTTCGTCGTATCGAGCTCAGGGAGGAGCTCGGTCGCTCGAAGCCCAAAACGATTGACCACTTTTTGGAAATCGTGAATCGGTGGGCAGATGGAGAAGATTCGGTAAAAAACGCACCTACTCCAACGATGACGACGACCTTGGGAGCAGGCGCGACAGCCAAGGAAAACGTTGAATGCGTGTCTACGAGGACCGCGATGAAGTCAATATGGTCGCAGCCAGCTACGCCAACAAACACGACGACAACGGCAACAGTGGATATCGCAGTGGTGGATATCGTGACAACAGGAAAACCACATAGGTGTGGCAGCGCCGCATTCGCGAAGAGGCACCCGCAACATCTATCTAGGACAAACTGTCCGGACCATGCAACGTGCACTTCTATATCGATAAGCACAACGGCAAGAAAAAGTCCAGCCACCTCCTAAAGGACTGTCGCGAGTTCCTCAAGCTCCATGAAGGCCTGGCTTAGATGAATCGCGGCGCGATCAACCGGGGCTACGGAGCCGCCCCAGGTGCTGTGGCACATGGAGCTCCTCCACCACCGCCCGGACCACCACCACCCACGGCTGCGCCAGTCCAGCATCATGGAGGCGAGCCGTACCCGTGAGCCATGGGAAACATGGGGATGATCCAAAAAGGGCGCCCCTCCAATCGAATGCATAAGGCAATCACTCGCCAAGTCAATTTAGCAATAAACTCTCCACCTTCCACCACTGAGTACCTCAGTGGAAGCGAATCCTGCATCACCTTCGACAAGCGTGACCACCCGCGTGAAGTTCCTCGTCTAGGCCACTGCCCCTCGTACTCAAGGCGCAGATCGGGGGCTTCGATCTGAGTCATGTCTTCATGGACGGCAGAAGCGATATCAACCTCATGGTCGCAAGTACCTTGCGCGCGATGAGGATCCCTCTGACATGCTTGGAAGTCTCAGACACAACGTTCCACGGCATCATCCTAGGGAAGGTCGTATACCCCTGGGTAAATTAACCTCGACGTCATCTTCGGCACGCCGAAAAATTTTCGGCGAGAGCGCATCGACTTTGAAGTCGTCGACTGGCCCTCACAGTACCACTGCATCCTCGGACGTGTCGCGTTCACGAGATTCATGGCGGTGCCACACTACGCCTATTTGCAGATGAAGATGCCAGGACCAAACAGCGTCATCACAATCAAAAAAATCTTCGAGAGGTCCGATAGCTGCGATAGGCAATTCAATAGAATCTCCCAGTACTTTGGCATGCAAGAGGAACTCGCAAAACTGAAGGAGTTGACAGACAACAGTCTGCCTCCCCTAAGCAGGCCAAGTTCACCCGACCTGTCCTTCGACTCATTGGTGCACACAAAGAAAGTCCAAGTCCACCCAACGGACCCGACCAAGACAACCCTCATCGCGAATAACTTGAGTTTCACATAGGAACTCGCGCTCGTCAAATTCCTCCGTGAGCACTGGGAAATCTTTGCCTGGTGTCCAGCGGACATGCCAGTGGTTCTCAGGGAATTCGCCAAGCATTTACTCAATGTGAATCCAGACGCAAGGCCAGTCAAGTAGACAATACGACGACTATCTGAACCAAGAGCAAAAGTAGTCGGTATGGAGATCAACAGACTCCTCGACGCAAATTTCATACGCTAGATCAAGGAAAGCACCTGCCTCGCTAACACAATGCTTATACCTAAAAAAGACACGGATATCCTGCGGATGTGCGTGGACTTCACCTCCTTGAATAAGCATTTCCCAAAGGATCACTTCCCGTTGCCACGGATCGATCAAATAATCGACTCCACTGTAAGATGCGACTGCCTCTTCTTCCTCGACGCCTACTCAGGCTACAATCTGATTCGAATGAAGGAGGAAGACCAGGGGAAAATGGCGTTTAGAACACCATTTGGTGTGTTCTGCTACAACATGATGCCCTTCGGGCTAAAAAATGCAGGAGCCACCTATCAGCAGTACATGCAGGCTTGCCTCAAGAACCAACTTGGTCGCAATATCAAAGTCTACATTGACGACATCGTCATCAAAACCAAGGAAGAGGCCACGTTAATCGACGATATCCGCGAGACCTTTGCTAACCTCGACCGCTACCGGATCAAGCTCAATCCGGACAAATGTGCCTTCGTCGTGCCATCTAGGCAACTACTCGGGTATCTCATCTCTGCGAGGGGGATCGAGGAAAACCCGAAGAATATAAAGGCCATATTGGCCATGGAGAAGCCGAAGAACGTAAAAGGTGTCCAACAGTTGGCTGGGCGAATCGCGGCGCTCAGTCGATTCATCAGTCGAATGGGCAAAAAGGCACTGCCCTTATACCAACTCCTCCGCAAAGCTGACAAGTTCGAGTGGACAGACGAGGCGCAAGAAGCATTCGAATACCTCAAGCGTCTACTATCCACCTCGCCAGTACCGGTGACGCCTCGCAAAAAGGAACCACTACTGCTCTACATCTCCGCCTCCAACTAGGTGGTCAGCACGGTGCTCGTGGTGGAACGAGCCAAAGATAATAAAGTCCATGGGATAAAGCGCCCAGTATACTACCTCAGCCAGGTGCTCATGCCAACAAAGCAGCGGTACCCGCACTACCAGAAGCTAGCGTATGGCGTCTTCATGATAGCCAAGCGACTACTTCACTACTTCCAGGCGCACTCAATTGTGGTGGTAAACGACGCCCCACTCAGGCATATACTCAATAATCCTGACACCACTGGACGAGTTGCGCTCTAGGGCATAGAGCTCTCGCCACGCGACATCACATACGAGAAGCGCGACGCGATCAAGTCGCAAGTTCTCCCGGACTTCCTCGTGCACTGGATGGAGAACCAGCTCCTCGACAAACCAGATATGCCCTATCTCTGGACAATACACTTCGACAGGTCCAAGCGAAAGGATGGAGTCGGCGCAGGTGTCATACTGACATCACCCCATGGAGACAAGATGAAATATGTTCTGCGAATGCAGTTCACTGCCTCCAAAAACGAAGCCGAGTACGCGGCCTTAATCCACGGGATGCGGATGCAAAAGCCTACGGCGCCAAAAGGCTAATCATCTATGGTGACTGCAAGCTGGTGGTCAACCAAACGATGCACGAGTGCAATGCACTGAGCGACAACATGATCGCCAATCGCGACCTCTACGACACACTCGAGGGAGACTTCAACGGCTGCGAGCTGCGGCACGTCGGCCGCGAAAGCAACGAAGAGGCAGCTATACTCGCCAACATCGGCTCCACCTGCGCCCCCATACGACCTGGGGTATTCCTCGAGCGCATGTGCGAGCGCTCCATCAAGCCCAAGGCTCCAGAGAAGAAAGCAAGTACGACAACGGACTCGGGGGCTACGCCACCCAATGAGCCAATGGCACTCAATGACATGGATATTAGCATGGGACTCCAAGGCCCAGTGGAGGTCATGATGATCGATCCATATTGGACACAACCGTACATCACATATCTGATTAGCAAGAGGCTGCTAGATGACCCGAGTGATTCACGACACATCACGCGATGATCCAAGGCATTCGCCCTCATCAACGGCGAACTGTACAAGTGCAGCATCATAGGGGTACTTCAACGGTGCGTCTCCAATGGGGATGGAAGGGTCGTCCTCCTCGACATACATGAAGGCACTTGCGTACACCATGCTGGCAGTCGCGCCCTTGTCGGCAAACCTCTCCGAGCTGGATTCTATTGGCCCTCGGCCATGCGCGATGTCAAGGACATCGTCCAGCGCTGCAATGGTTGCCAGCGATTCGCGGACAAACCACACACACCCGGCGCGGAACTTAGGCCAATACCATTGGCTTGGCCCTTTGCACAATGGGGACTCGACATGGTCGGCAGGCTCCCAAAGTCCTCGCGAGGAGGCTACGTCTACCTCTTAGTCGCGGTCGACAAATTCACCAAGTGGATCGAGGCCATGCCGGTGATGAATCAATCAGGCGCCAGCACCGTCAAATTCTTCAAGTCCATTGTCTACCGCTTTGGAGTGCCACATAGCATCATCAGGACAATGGGACGGACTTCACCTCCAAGGACTTCCAGGAATTCTGTGAAAACCTGGGAATCAACATTAGCTACGCCTCGGTGGCTCACCCTCAGACCAACAGTCAAGTCGAAAAGGCCAACGGCCTCGTCTGCGGCGGAATCAAGAAACGACTCCTTCGGCCACTCGAACAAGCCGCCGGGTGCTCGCTAGACAAGCTGCAATCCGTACTTTGGAGCCTATGCACCACTCCAAACAGCGCCACGGGATAGACTCCGTTCTTCATGGTGCACAGTGCTGAAGCAGTGCTACCCGTAGATGTGCACTACAAAGCCTCGTGGGTGGTTGCATACAACGAGAAGGAGTCAACTCTCGCACTCGAAGACTCCGTCGACCTCCTTGACGAGGCACACGAGATCGCAGCGGAGAGATCAACGTTCTACCAACAAAGCCTCCACAACTACCACATCAGAAGGCTACGCCCCAGATCCTTCGTCGAAGGAGACCTGGTCCTGCGACTGAAGCAGCAAGGGCATCTCAAGCTCGAGTCCCCTTGAGAAGGACCCTATGTGATTACAGAAGTAATCCCAGGTGGCGCCTATCGTCTTAAAGATTTCAAGAGCAGAGTCGCATACTCCAACCGCTGGAACATCGCGCAGCTGCGTCGTTTCTACCCCTAGTCGTTTTTTACATTACAAATAAGGCTATTCAACCAGGCAACTTAGCCACACATTGTACCTCGTACTATTCTACGAATAAATAAAGCTAAGTGCCCCAAAACTTTGTATCTTTTTCTATTTTCTAGCAATTTCATCACTCGGGGGCTGCGCCACCCTTTAGACCTCTGTTCTATGAACAAATCATAGTATCCTGAGTATCTGACACACTACCAATCGAACCCTTGACAAGCACCAACCCAGTTGCAATGCACCTGACAGGTTGGCACCGTGCTGAGATAAATACACGTCAGACTAACGAAAAGGAACTCCAGAGTACAATACACTCGAAAAATACACAAGCTAGCAAGCTCTTCACATAACGGGTACTAAATACACCCAATACAATCATACGAACTTTACAACACTTGTACATCTATGTGCATGATACAAATTACGCTACTGCTGCAAAAAAAGAACGTTCGTCTGCTCCTCGAAGAAATCGATGATGTCCTCTGCTGGCCGATCAACCGCTTGATAATGCGGAACCATGTCCCAAGTAATTCCTTCTGGCGGAGAAGGCGGCCGAACGGCAACAGACACGACATCTACATCTGGCCTATACAGTCGGACCAGCGACAATGCAGCTTTGGCACCTGCGACCAACTGCTACCGTACACACTCATGAACCATGATCATATCCTGAAACTTCGCCAGGAGAGCCAGTAGGCTTGAAGGCACCACGTCGAGAGGAAACATTGCTTGGAAGATATGCCCAAGGCACGACTGCGCCTTCTTCAAGCATTGAAGTACTCGTGAAGAACGATCCTGCAGGGTCGCCAATGGGACTGCATGGTCGTGGTCCACCCAAAAATACCCACTAGCCTGCAGCTGCTCCTGGGTCAGGTTATTAATTTGGATGGCCACACGGTCGTTCTCATCCTGCGGATGATGAGCGCTAACAACTACACCAAGCAAGTAGCAAAGTGTAAGGACAAGGCATCACCGCGACTGGCTAAAAGACAAAGATGAGAAGATAGAGAGCTAACATTTAAATTGCTCATTCAACTGCGCCACCTTATCCAAGAGATACTTCTCACGGGCAGTGGACTTCTCAGCTTTCGACTTCCACACATCCGCTTTACCGCGGATGATGGGCAACTCACGCTCCAATTGCTTAATGCGGTCGCATAGTCGCGAAAGCAACGACAGTTCCTCCACCTTCGAACGAGGATGCATCATGGTTTCATCGGTGGTAAGAGAGTCATGAGGATCACTCGAAGGACCACTCGAAGTACCCTATCACAGTCAAGAAAGAAGCAAATAAGGTAGCAAGAATACATTGATAAAAGCACGAATGTGTTCAAGCACATCAAAGTATATATAGGGACACTCCCATAAAAACATAGTTCAGACAAAAGGAAGCTACAACTATTACAGAATGGCAACTAAGGAGCAATATGCTTCTTCGACTTGGACTTTGACTGAGGGGGCCTCATCGAATCCATGGCAGCCTCTGACGCCACAGACTTTCCGGTGGTAGCCCCGGACGCCGCAGTCTTCGCCGCCTACGCTCGTTGCAGCTCCGCGGAGTATTCGGCGACCGTATCAATGAGCTACGGCCCATACTTATCACAGCCAGTAGCGAAGGGAGAAAACACTACCTGTTGGCCATCCGCGTCGACCGGCATCGCCTTGGAGATCGCGTTATGATCCAACTCCACGCCATGGGCTTGTGCCATAATGAGTGCCATGGTGGCACCAATAGACCACTAGGAGTTCTTGAAGTCCATGGGAATACCTTCGATGAAGGACTCCACCAGATCGTCAAGATTGTCAATTAGGCTAGCCTTTGGAGTCAGATCCTCCTAGAGGCGGCTCAACACATCTTTGGATTTTCCTAGCGTCTCTTGGAGGGAGGCACTGCGATCCTCGACTGCGGCCACGGCATCAGCAAGAGCATCCTCGTGGCGCAAGGCCTGGGCGTCGAAGCCCAGACCAGCAGCATCTAAAGAAGACAAAGTGTCAACAAAAGGATAAGCAAACCAAGAAAGGAATAATACAAGCAAAGCACAAGGGAACGCAAATTAAGTACCTGAGAGCGCCTTCACAGTTGAGAAAAGATGTTCCGTGAACAACTTCTCCCTCTCAGTGGCGGAAGCGCGTAGGTCCTCCTCACGCTTCTACGACTCCTCCAAGGCCGTGAGTGCCTCATCGCGCTTCTTCTTAGCTGCCTCAAGCCCCTTCTCGAGGGAAGTAACGCGACGGATAAGTTCATTATGTTCACCAGCAAAAGGCAGAACACGGCAAGGTATATGAGCCCACAAATCCAAGTGCAAAGGAGATTAAAGAGATAAAGTCAAGAACAAACCTTCGACTGCGCGGTGGCGATTGTCCAGCGTGGCGTGCTGTCGACCCAAAGCACAGATTTGCTCCACAAGGCAAGCAGATTGCTTCACAATGAGATACACCAAGAAAAATGAAGACTCAACGTCAGCCAAAAGAAGAAATTTGACTGATAAAAAAAAGACACTCACATGTTACTCTAGGGACTCCGAAGATGCATGTCGGGCAGTCGTCCGTGCAACCATCTGGTGCCCCCCAGCATGTGGGGAACTCGAAGAATTGGCGCTAGAGTGGGCCGCCACTAGAAGAGAAGGAGACCGTGCGACCACCTCCTTGGTCTTGGAGTCTGTGACTCTGGACTCTTTTACAAATTGGACGTCGTCAGAAGTCGATGACGCTGTTTTACTACAAAACAGGCCCACGCGCCACCTCAGAAGAAGATGTTTCGAAGAATAACAAGATGAACTCGCGGATATAAACTCACATGTTAAATTTGTCGAGGTCAAAGGATTCATCTGATGACTCCTTCGGCAACCTCAGCTTCTTCCAAGCAGGAGGAGCCACGGTGCGGATAGGAACGACGGGGATGTGCTCCTCTGCAACAGCAGTAGGAGAGCCCCCCGGCATCGACGGCGAGGACGCGTCCGAATCTTTGCTGCGGGAACGCTTGTGAGTCCCGTGGTCACCAGACTCGGGGGCTTCCTCTTCTTCCTCCATGGGGACTGTGGACGCCGACTTGTCCTCTTCCTGGCAGCCACAGGATGAGGAGGAAAACTATTAGCCACATTCCAGTCCTGCAATCAGAAGATACGTCATTATATATCAAGTACTTGGTAGGAAATCGAAAAAGTAAACTACTTCATAGTATAGTTCTACCTCATGAGGAGAGTTATTAGCGTCGAAAGGAGGCACGACTGGTTCTCCTGGGAGATCCTCCTTGGCGGTGTACTTGGTCACCAGTCGCAACCTCCTATCTACCTCACCCGCAGAAATGCCCTCCACAGATATGCGAGTGACATCGCTCGCACTAGTCCAGCGGTACATCGGGTGGATTCTGGCCTGCAGAGGCTAGATGCGGAGGTGCAACCAAGTGCGAATGAGCGCAGCGCCACCTTCTTCTCTCCCGATACGTCCTTCGAGGTCACAGACACGCTGGTATAGCATCTCTGTTTCCTCAGACTCACCAAGCATCATGACGTTCTTCCAGGAGCGCCTCCTCTTGCAAGCAGCCATGGGATCGAAGGGCACGAGTCCATAGTGCTCTCTGTCGGCCTTCTGGTCACGGACGTAGAACCACTTGTCTCTCCACCCTTGGACAGACGCGGTGCGCTTGATATCGAAGTAGGTGGTGGAAGAGTCGATGTGGATCCCATAGCCTCCTCCATCATAGACTATAGAGCTCGACCCCGACTGACGCTTAAGCTTAAAAAGCTTCTTGAAGAGACCGAAGTGTGGCTCGATTCCGACCCAGCACTCATAGAGAGTGATGAAACAAGAGATATGAAGAATCGAATTTGGGGACAGCTGATGCAGCTGGAGCCCAAAGAAGCAGAGAAGACCCCTAATAAATGGATGTAGGGGGAGAGAAAGACCTCGAATGATGAACACAATGAACATCACTCAGAAACCCGCAGGAGGACGGGGGATTACCTCGTCACCAGGGACTCGAGAGTCATCTTTCGTGGAAGGAAGTGCTCCATCTTGACGAAGCGTGTGCAGCTCCGAAGACTTGATGCCAGATGCGCGCTAGGAGCCATTGGTGATGCGGGTGCCCGCACCTTTCTTCTTCCTAGCGCCGGCAGCACTGGTGCCCACGGTGGTGGTGCCTACCTTCTTCTTGGCAGCGACAATGGTGGCCGTAGATCCCGCGGCGGCGCCTCCTTTCTTCTTGCCCACCTTTTGATGGCGATGAGAACACAGAAAGTAGCTAGGGAATATGTGCAGCTGGTTCAGTGCCACACAGGGGATGAGCGCAAGGGAGCAGAAAGAGCAAGAATGGCGAAGGAAGCACGAGCGAGAAGAGAGATGGGGAAAAATTACCGCAGCTGTGCTGCTACCTAACCACCTCGCAGGTGTCATCCAACGACTAACAGAAACCCTACTAGACGCGTGGCGCACATTGCCATCGATGTGTGGCGAAGGTGAATCATGAACCGTCCCCCACTACTCCCATTACGCGTGGAAATCGAGGAGATGCAGTTAAACTAGAAAATTACGAATGCCCGGTCAAATCAAAGTCAGAAAGTGGGACCCACTGCTCGTCACGTCCCATCAAAGCCGCTCACGCGGGCATCTGAAGTCATCACATCGTCAGCAGTGATGTCATCGATTCCAACAGAAGAAGATTTTGACTACTTTAGTCCTTGCTCGAGTCTTCGACTCAACCAAGCACTCGGGGGCTACTCCTAACAGGAGCGCTGGCCGCGCACTCGAAAGAATTTTTATGCAGGTGTATAAGCTTCACGAAAACCCATCACTCAAATCAACGATTTGATTGTGAACTACGGGTTAGGGAGCACCGGAAGCACATTCGACTAAAGCCAAGCAACAAAAGACGACAGCAGTCGCAAATGTTTTAGTCCCCAACCGATTCTACGACTCGAATAGGCACTCGGGGGGCTACTCCCATAGGGAGCGCTGGTCACACACCCTATGATTATTTGTACATCGTACTGTGTGTTGATAACATCCACACTCGAATGATGTGGCGACTCCGCCTCATATTTTCCCTACAAAGAGATCACGTCTCTTGGGCCACCCGAATCATCTCCGCGATGACAAAAATTCGGATGTCGCGCTTATAACGTGAAGATAAGACCTGAATAAGGCCTGGCAACGCATCTGCTGCGCACTGCCAGAAATATATCCGTACCTACAGGTACGATGAACATGCCTTGACGGATGCATCGAGTGCTCACATTTATACACTAGAATTGGACTCCTATAAGACCTATGTGGCCTGAGTCGAATTACGCCACCACTTTTCCGAATTCGAGTCCAGGGACTCGAGTTTGAGTAGATTGCGTTGTTTTGACTTAAGGCAGTTAACATGTATATCAACAGTCCCTATAGGTATAAATCAGGCACGTATATCAACAGTCCCTATGGCATAAATAGAACACTCAAAAAAAATGCTCAGTCATGCACTCGAAAGACTTCATAATGTCTCCAGTCGAATCTGCGATTCCACTAGACACTCGGGGGCTACTGACATGGGTATACCCTATAGGTACTCGAGTTTGGCATATACGGTCTAGATACAGCAGAAGCCCACGATGTTGCCAAGGCCCAGTACAGGATTCGGGTGACCCATGGAGACTCTGATTGCTTGCAACGCAAGAAGAAGCTTAAGATAGAAAGTTTAAAGGGACGAACCCTAATCTGTAACCATCTCGACCTACTACCCAAGACCTAGCCTATCTATATAGAGGCTGGGAGGGGGCGGCGAGGAGGACAATCACAACCGTAGTTTCCACAACCATCGCCAGATTGCATCTGCGCACCCCATGTAACCATCGACTCCCTCGATAATTCCAAGAGCAGTCAAGCAGGAGTAGGGACCTCTACGAGGCCTGAACCTAGGTAAACCTTGTGTCCCCGTGTGCTTGTTTGCTAGCCAATTGATGCCTCTAGTGCACCCTCCTTCTCCAAAACCCAAGTCCATAACAATGGGCATTGACGAGTTAAACCCTCGTCAGGCGCCAAAAAGAAAAATGGTGTATAGTTTTCAGAAAATTATGTATTATATATCAAAAATTTCAGAAAAAGAAGAACTATAATTAAATCTATTATCATACTCTATTATACAACTTAAATGAAATTATTTATTGTTTAACAAGTATTATATTTAGTATAAATGTTGGAAAAATATAGTTTATTTAAAAAACAGAAAAATACATATAATATACCAAACTATTCACAAAAAATAATATACTCATTAGAAATATAATATTTTATAGTAAAACTAGTAACTGGGACTAAAAGATATTTTGGGGGACCTTCAGTCCCGGTTGGAGCACTAATCGGGACTAGATATTTCCCACCATTTCCCCCGCTTCCCGCCATTTTCCCTCGCTTCCTGCCATGTTTTCCCGCCATTTCCGTCTATATCTTGGCGGACCGCCATGTCCATCCACACATCCACACATCCGCTTACTGGGCATTTATGACGCTCGAGGAGACCAAGGCGCTATGCGCCTCCAGCTAGCCATGCCTGTCGGGGTACCTACTACCCGCCGGCTGGATGCTGAGCGCTGGAGGGGTTCATGTTCCTCCTGTGCCTCAAGGTTCGGCCCGCTAGGCGGCCATCACAAACCACTTCTACCTCGAGCTCACGCCGGAGCAGCAGATGGATCCTCATTGGGATCCCGACAACCTCGACACCTGGAATGCCTTCTTCACAAACCGGCAGGAAAGGCAGTTCGCTACGTACGAGGGTGACGGCCCGCCCCCAGTGAACCACAACGAGGTCGGTCGCTGCTTGTGGTGGGTGAACCGGACTATCGCTGGCATGATGAGCTACATCGCCATGGGAGACCATCCTCGCCTGAGGTACCCGCACTTTCACCAACCGCATAGCCACAAGCATGGTGGTGGTGGTGAAGGCCGAGGGCATACCGGGGTCGTCATCCGGGAGCCCGCTTCCCGCGCATCGTGAATCCGAGGCCGGAGTGGAAGGTGCCCCCTCCCCCGTTCCCTCGGGCACAAGCCGGGGAAGGGCTGAGGATCCAGCCACGTGCTACGAGCGACGACTATGACAATGACGATTCTGAAGACGACCCTCAAGCTATGTACTACAGGGCTAGATATGATTATGACTAATTTTTATGTTTTAATATTAATAAATCTCTTTGTTGTTGGCCACAACAAGTTGCAATACTACCTATTGAGATCGAGACAGTTCATATCCATATATATATAAGGAGATCATTAAAAATAAAGGTTTAATAATATTGTACATCACCAACATCCACACATCTCTATTGTTAGGGTTTTCTTCTGATCCGTAACCATGGAGCATCTTCCTTACTTAACGGGATGCTTGCGTCATCCTTCACAGCGAAGGGCGGAATTTCATGAAACTTATCATAATCTTCTGACATGTTTGTCTTATCCTCCACCCCCACAATGTTTCTTTTTCCTAAAAGAACTATGTGGCGCTTTGGCTCATCGTATGATGTATTCTTATGCTTATCTTTCTTTTTTCTCGGTTTGGTAGACATGTCCTTCACATAAAAAACCTGAGCCACATCATTGGCTAGGACAAATGGTTCATCTCTATACACAAGGTTGTTGAGATCCACCGTTGTCATTCCGTATTTATTGTCTACCTCAACCTCGCCTCCTGTCAGCTTGACCCATTTGCAGCGAAACAAAGGGACCTTAAAATAAGGTCCATAGTCAAGTTCCCATATCTCCTCTATGTAACCATAATATGTATCCTTTTGCCCATTCTCGTCTGTTGCATCAAATCGGACACCACTGTTTTGGTTGGTGCTCTTTTTATCTTGGGAGATCGTGTAAAATGTATTCTCATTTATCTCGTACCCTTGGAATGTCAATATAGTCGAAGATGGTGACCTGGCCAACAAGTACAACTGCTCTCCAACATTGATGTCATTCATGAGATGTTTTTGCAACCAACCGCCAAAAGTCCTCATGTGGTCATCTCAAATCCAGGAGCCAGGCTTCCCCGGGTTGTTGGAGTGTAAAATATTCTTGTGTTCCTCAATATACGGAGCCACCAAGGTGGAACTTTGCAGAACTATGTAGTGTGCTTTAGTGAGAGAATTCCCATCCATACATATCCTTGCTTTCTTTCCTAACGTGCCTTTTCCACTAAGTCTACCATCATGCCGTGATTCAGGATCACCGATGGGCTTAAGGTCAGGAATAAAGTCAACACAAAACTCAGTGACCTCCTCTGTTCCATATCCCTTTGAGATGCTTCCTTCTGTCCTAGCACGGTTATGAACATATTTCTTTAAGACTTCCATTAACCTCTCAAAGGGGAACATATTGTGTAGAAATACAGGACCGAGAATGTTAATCTCTTCGACTAGGTGAACTAGGAGGGGCGTCATAATATTGAAGAAGGATGGTGGGGACACTAACCTGAAGCTGACAAGACATTGGACCACATCTTTCTGTAACCTTGGTAGACTATCTAGACTGATTACCTTCTAAGAAATTGCAGTGAGAAATGCACATAGCTTTATAATGGGTACTCAAACATTTTCCGGCAGGAGTCCCCTCAATGCAATCGGAAGCAGCTATGTCATAAGCACGTGGCAGTCATGAGACTTTAGGTTTTGAAAAAATTTCTCTGCCATATTTATTATTCCCTTTATGTTCGACGAGAAACCAGACAGGACCTTGATATTGTAAAGGACTTCAAAAAATATTTCCTTCTCTTCTTTCGTAACAGCACAGCTGGCAGTACCTTCAATAGCTCTGGATGCATATCGTCTCAGTCTTTCATACGTTGTTGGTCCTGTCGTGCTTCCGGTGTATCTTTATTCTTCCCATACACACCCAAGAAGCCTAGAAGCATCACACAAAGATTTTCCGTCAGGTGCATCACGTCAATTGCAGAGCGGACCTCTAGGACTTTCCAATAGGGTAGCTCCCAAAATATAGATTTCTTTTTCCACATGGGTGCGTGTCCGACATCGTCATTCAGAACAGATTGCCTACCAGTACCCTTTCCAAAGATTACTTTTAAATCCTTTACCATATCAAATACATCATCACCAGTACGACGGATAGGCTTACACCGGCTGTCTTCCTCACCATTGAAATGCTTACCTTTCTTTCTTAGGGTGTGCGTGGGAGGAAGAAAACAAAGATTCCCTGGATACATATTCTTCTTACATTTATTCAAATATCCCTTGTTTGTCTGTCCTGAAATGTTACTAAGAGCAGGCCAATCATTGATTGTTATGAACAACAACGCTCGTAGGTCAAATTCCTCCTGCTTGTTCTCATCGCACACACGTACACCTTGTCCATGCCACAACTATAAGAGTTCTTCAACTAATGGCCTTAGGTACACATCAATGTCGTTGCCGGGTTGCGTCGGGCCTCAGATGAGCACTGACATTATAATGAACTTCCGCTTCATGCACAACCAAGGAGGAAGGTTATAGATACACAAAGTCACATGCCAGGTGCTATGACTGCAGCTCTGCTCCCCAAAAGGATTCATGTCATCTGTACTTAGACCAAACCATAAGTTCCTCGCGTCACCTGCAAAGTCCGGGAACTCTCTCTCGATTTTTCTCCACTGCGACCCATCAACGGGGTGTCTCAACATCTCGTCTTTCTTACGGTCTTCCATGTGTCATCGCAACAACTTGGCATGCTCTTTGTTCCTGAACAAACGTTTCAACTGTGGTATTATAGGAGCATACCACATCACCTTGGCAGGAACCCTCTTCATGCGGCACTCGCCCTCAACATCACCAGGGTCATCTCATCTTATCTTATACCGTAATGTAGTGCATACTGGGCATGCATCCAAATTCTCGTACTCCTCGCCGCGGTAGAGGATGCCGTCATTAATGCATGCATGTATCTTCTGCACCTCTAATCCTAGAGGTCAAACAACCTTCTTTGCTTCGTAGGTACTGGCGGGCAGTTTTTTATTCTTTGGAAGCAACTTCTTCATTATTTTCAGTAACTTTTCAAATCCTTTGTCAGTCACACCGTTCTCTGCCTTCCATTGCAGCAATTCTAGTGTGATACCTAGTTTTTTGTCCCCATCTTCACAATTTGGGTATAACAATTTGTTGTGATCCTCTAACATCTGCTTGAACTTCAACCTCTCCCTTACAGTTACGCATTCTTCCGTTGCATCAACAATGGCCCGACTAAGATCATCATCAGGCAGATCTGATGCCCGTTCTTCATCTTCTTCTTCATCATTGTCTTCCATTGTAGTACCATCATATTCAGGGGACATAGTAGGGTAGTCGTTATTATTATCTTCTTCTTCGTTGTCTTCCATCATAACCCCTCTTTCTCCGTGCTTGGTCCAACAATTATAGCCGGACATGAAACCGGACCGAAACAGGTGGCTGTGAAGGACTCTTGAGGAAGAGTATTCCTTATGATTCTGACAGTCACCACATGGACAAGACATAAAACCATCCCGCTTGTTCGCCTCAGCCACAAGGAGAAAAGAATGCACGCCTTTAATGAACTCGCTAGAGAGTCAGTCAGCGTGCATCCATTGCCAACTCATCTGCATTATATAATTAATTACATCAACAGAATCATGATGATAAAATTAGTACTGGTCTAAAAAACAAAATTAAAGCAAACAACCGGGACTAAAGATATGATGAACCTTTAGTCCCGGTTGGAGGCACCAACCGGGACTAAACGTGGATGTGGTGACAACATGTCGACACTATGTCCTCAGTGGGTAGCACTAAGCCAGTAAATGACAACACTATTTTGGGTGGGTGGTAGCACTATACCAGGCGTGAGTGTTGACATTATGTCTTCAGTGCCCGACACTATGGTGTGCTGCTTAATCTATAAATAGGTATGCATTCTTGTGAATAACTGCAAGATGTTGTGCGAGAGCAGGGACACCACTACGGTGGAGCTTCTCGAAGATGTCTTAGGATCCCGTCCTCAGACATCTTCGAGGAGATCGCCATAGAACCACTCCCTAATATGTGAATTGTTTTAGTTACCCGGCGTATTAATCTATAGCTGGAGAAGTTATTAACTCCAAGATGGTGCAAGAGGGACACCACTACGGCGGAGCTTCTCGAAGATGTCCTAGGATCCTATCCTCAGACATCTTCGAGGAGCTCGACATAGAGGAGCTTCTAGAAGATGTACTGTGATGTATTCTTATCAAGCTTTTATGAATTAACCCTATCTTTGTTACAATTTTTCAGTTAGCTGAAGGCAAGTGGAAGACGAAGAAGGGTATTTTGCCCAGCTGGTTAGAATGATGAACTCATGCACGTGTGTGCTTCTAAAATCAAATTTCGAGACTATGTGCCAAAACAAGATATATAGATATAATGAACATATTGTGATATTTACCTTGGAGTTCCTTACATTAATACAAGTTAGATATAATCTAAATATCGATCTCATGTTATCATTGCAAAAATTACTACCAAACTAAATCCACAAATCCATCTACAAGATAGAGCATGAAATGAGCTAATATAGCAATGAAAGTTCAAAGGATGAAGTTGCTCACCTTTTAGAACCTTTGGATATATGGGGCACCACAAAATATAGACAAATATTGAGAAAAAATTGGGTATGAACTTGATCTTGTTAAAACAAGAGAGAGCCACCAGCTTGAAATGGTGGCTTGAGCAGGTGCGGAAGAAGATATAGCCAGACCTTTAGTCCCGATTTGTTTCTAGAACTGAGACTAAAGGTCCACCTTTAGTCCTGGTTCGTATAACAAACCGGGACTAAAGGGTCTGGCGCCGGACCTAGCCTACCTGACGCCCTTTAGTCCCGGTTTGTTACACGATCTGGGACTAAAGGGTCCATTCGAACCGGGACTAGTGTTTACCGCCCCCTGCGGCCAGATAGAGCCGTTGAGACCGGGTCATTAGTCCCGGTTTGTAGCAGAATCGGGACTAATACCCCTAAACCAAAGGTCCGTTTTCTACTAGTGATATAGGAGTTGGAGGAGCCTTCTTGCCATGCTCTTCAAGTCTTACAGATTTTCTTCCTTATAGAATTCAGGTCGCTTGGTTCATCCAGGAACTCAAGAGCCACACACGAGGCAAGTTGGTACAGTCTCGTAGATCTCCGCGCGGGCAGGATGGGAGTAGCCACCATATACTGTCGTTATGCTGCATCCAGATTAGGTCTAAGGATACGACTAAGTACCATTTAGTACCATTTCTCGTATGACTCCCTTTCCATAAGGATTTTTTAATGATGCAACCACCTAAGTATACAAATAAAGAAAAATCCTACTTACTCTTGGGTGTAGTTACACCCATGTCTCATATACTCTCATACGAAAGTATACGTGATACTTTATCGGTTCGAGCAACTATATATATGATACTTCAAATCAACTTCTGTGAAAAAATTGCAAGTGGAGCCATAGTTTGCACTATATTTCCAAAATACCCTTCATATTTGTACATAAAATATGAGTATGTGAAATACTTATACATACTACCTCAAAAGTAGTATATATAATATCAAATATCTTATAATCCTTCATACTACGTGTACATACTCTTCGGTATGACAGATACTATCTAGATGGTGTGAAACGCACGTGGGTGTAGTTACACCCGGGAGTAGTATGAAAGTGTCCTATATATATAAATATATATATATATATATATAGAGAGAGAGAGAGAGAGTTGTGCTATTTGACATCTAGGGTGTAGAATAGTTATTCTTCATCCATCCCCTATCTTTCAAACCGTGCATGATTTTTACGTCACGTAAATTTTCTCTTATCTCGGAAGTCAAGAAGAACATAAAAAAATTTAGACATGTCGTAAAAAAATTATTTACATGCCGTAAAAAAATATAGCGTAAAATGCGTAATTTGTATGTTTTTTACACTATAATGACCCATAAATCGTATTTTGATGTCGATTTTTTTACGTTTCTAATGAATATGAACATAATTATTAGTATACAAAACATAAATTTATTTATGTGAGAACATAAAAATATGTGGGGTGCAAAATAACTATTCTGCACCCTGGATGCTGAATATGGTTTCTTATATATATATATATATATAGACACCGAAATTTTTCTTTAAGTATGCCACTGATAAACTTCTCTACATTTATGAAAATATGAGATGCATCCCAATCTACTGGATATGCCTCTAACCATGGCTATTGTGATGTTTTGGCTCACTGTATTTTTTTTTGTTAAGAGTACATATGCGGTGCTACCAAAATAACACAAAGGTGTTGAGAAGACTACACTAAAGATTATAAACAAATTGGCTATTACCAGATATGGTATGAAGTATCATGCCGGCAGAACCTGTCATGGAGACAACTATCGTAACCAAAAAATATTTCCATAGCTCTTTCATTGTGTAGCTAGGAATTGAGTCTATGTTAAAATACATAAAATGCATGTATATACGTGGTGTATGAATTCTAAAATCAAATACAAATTAGTTTTGCTAATACATTTGCAATCTTTTAGTTATGGTTTGCTAGGTACAACTGGATATAGATGCATGCAAACTTCGACAAATCTGTCACGTAGTTACTCCTCTGTACTTACTACTGAGAGGGGATAATGGATCAAAAGTTAAAGGGAGAAGTAATTATGGAAGTACTCCCTCCATTTTAAAATATAAGATATTTTAGATTTGTGAAAGGAGTGTACTAGACCTCTTTTTTTTTCGAGAACTCGCAGAGATCTGCGGGTCATTGAATTAAGATGGCAAAAGATGTTACAGGCGGATTACTACCAAACTAGCTGCCAAGCAGCTCCACGAAAGTCATCCTACGCGTCGAACATTCCCACGCCTACGACTAGGATGACAGCTTAGCCAGTCTCGCCATTCGTCCGAAATGCGAATGGCCAAGGCCGTTGCAGCGCACGTCTTTCCGTCGAAAACCCGGACGTTACGCTCAAGCCAGATCGATCGCATCACCAAGGAATAGATGGAGTTGGTTGAGCGACGGTTTTTGGCCACGACCTTGGCAGCAGCCTCGGGCCACCATAGTGTAGGTTCATTTATATGTGAAGTGAACCTACGTAATAAAAGAGGTATAGATATACTTTTTTACAAAGCTAAAACATTTATATTTTAGAACGGAGGGAGTAGTACGCAGCGTTTATCCCGTGTCCTAGCTCCGAATGACATGTTCGCACCCCGTACTGCAGCCAATGAGTGAAAAATATCGTACGGTTATCAGGGAGCACACCAGATACGTCCATACCAAGGTATGGAGACGTAGCAAAGGTCATGCCGTGCGTAACCCTCCATGTATAATCTCCCATGTGATCGCCGCCAAATAAATGTCCATTCACACGTGCGTGCTAGCTCAGTCTTACTTGGCGCAGAAGTCAAATCTAAAGTCGAAGGGGTAAGAAACAGGACAACTCAAAATGCTGGAGGCTCTTACTGAAGAGACTAAAATACCGATCTAAATCTGCCATCGATAGCTAGAGAATCGTCCTGATCTAATCTTTTGCATCATGTATTTTTATTACTTTTAGGACTGTTTGTAGTGCTGTTGATGATTGTTAATAGATTGGTGGAATTTCGTAAAGAAAAAAGGCAATGACTCTTGGATTAGCAACAATTTTTTATTTTCTCTTTGCCAAAACGTAATGCATTTAGTTCTTTTGCAAGAGTCTAACAATGGTACGTTTGATCAAATATGAAAATAAAATCAGTATCCAAAAAGGTTCCCTAGCACACAGAAGCCTCTTTTCTTATGCGGCACAGAGAATAGCTGCTGCCGTAAAAATTCGATCGTCTGCAGGTTCTCCACCGGCTCGTGCCGCAAAAACATCGCACATGGTAATTGTTTTGCCGAGTGTATGATATATGTCACACACGATTCACATACTTCAAATCATACGTGAAGTCTCCGTCTTCCGCACACCATTTTAACATTCAATACCATGTGCTTAATTTCGAATAAAGGGTCTTATATTGGTTCATTTGCGATGTTTCGTCGGATGTCAAACGCATTAATTTAATTGTGTGTGATCCATCACTAGTTAATAATTGCGGTCCTGACCGTCCACTAAAATCCAGACAACATCGTTTCATTCCATATAGCAGGTTGTGGAGGTGGTGGCCATGGTGTTGGTGGTGTTTTGAGGTGCGGCGACTAGGAGAGGTCAGGCCTGAGGCGGTTGCTGCTGTGCTAATAGCTGGCCGACAGATCCTGGCTTTGCCGAGAGCTATTGATGTATCGAGCGGACGGCGGGCTTCTGCGCCTATGGGCTGTGTGGCGGAGGGCTGTGCTTAGGTGTGGCGATGCAGCAGAGGGTTGTGCCTTGGTGTGCCGGTGAGGCGGAGGGTGGTGCCTAGGTGCGACGGAGGACGGTGCGCACATATCAGAAGATGAATCGGAGGTTTTCTTTAGTTACTCGACTGTGAAGTGGTAGTTTATAAATAGCTATGATAGTCCATAAATACTTGTATACAGAGATGAATTAAGAATGGCTGAACTAGAGACGTGCAAGCGGTGGCGTACCGTGTAGGCATCAGTAGTTTCAAAAGAGAAGCTCTCATACATATGAAGATGAACAAGGAAAAATGGATACAACGTATGTGTCGTGATTACAAGAATTATCTGTCTTGGGATATCATAAGGTACACTTGTGGGCTCACTCGATCTTCTTCTCCAAAAATTGATTGCCATAGGCTCAACTCCCACTCGATTCTTCTGATCACTCCTTGAATAACACTTGGTTATCGCTTAATCTTTTTCACCTTCTTCTTTCAACCTTGAAGCAAATATATGATTCAAGCAATTCTTTTGAACAATACCTACAAGTATAACTCGATGAAAAAATTGGCCGCCAACTCCGAGCCCCTGTAGGTGGCTGCCTTAACCCTGACCCGCCTCTGCCCGCCCATGTCATCCTCTATCACCCGCACCTCGTCCCCGGCCGTCGTCCCCGACCCCGACCCTCATCATCTTTAGATATATATGTTGGTATTAATGCTCTAGAGGCAATAATAAACAATTATTATATAATACCGTGTTTAAAATATATAGGTTAATCGAATTATGCTAGAACTGTTATGAACCTTGATTAGGCGAATCAATGGAAGCATCACATGCAGGTGTAGTAAAGATGAACACACCAAGATGTTCCTAGTCTAGCCTCTAGGACTAGGCCATGTGTCGAGTGATCATCAAGTTTCGTAATCATGGTATAGGGTATAGCACCAACTATGAGAGTACATTGCCTATAGAGGCAAGGGTATGAAACAGATCCACCATATGATTTACTATGAGATAGAATCATGTTGCTAATAGTAATATCTATAGGGTTCCGTAGAAGAAAATAAAAAATCCTAACAACGAGAATGATATAGCCAAGATCTATTCTATGCAAATGTAAGGTAACGTTGATGATGTAGTCATACGAAAATGCTGACCTTAAAAATGCTGACCTCAAGGTCGTGCAGATGTGCAAGCGATGAGTGCTACAATTGGCAGCACCTACGAAGTTCTACACACATCCAGTGTAGATGACGTACCCCGGACTCTGGTCCAGTGAAGCAGCGGAAAAAGAAAGATCTGGACCGAGGATCCAGCAGCATGACATCATCCGTATGGTGGAGAACTCAAACCCCGTATGCACGTTCCAATATTCTGGAACCACACGTGAGGGAGAGAGAGGGGGAGAGAAGGAAAAATCTAAGGGGATGAATGAAGGGAGAGGGCTATCATCCTTTATATAGGCTAAGGGGGAGGAGGTGCCATCTAGGGCACCTCCACCTAGGGTGGGGCCCACCCTAGGGTGCCGCCCGCCCCCCTCTCCATGCCTCGTGGCCCCACCCCTCCTTGGGACGTCGACCACCTCCATTGTTATGAACTTGGATTTTGGAGAAGGAGGGAGCGCTGAAGGCATCAATCGGCTAGAAAACAAGCACACAACGATGCAAGGTTTACCCAAGTTCAGGCCTCGTAGAGGACCCTACTCCTGCTTGTCTGCTCTTGGAATTATCGAGGGAGTCCAAAGTTACAGGGGTGCGCAGATGCAATCTAGCGAGGTTGTGGAAAGTAGAGTTTTGATTGTCCTCCTCGTTGCCCCATCCTAGCCTTTATATAGATAGGCTAGGTCTCGAGATAGCAGGTCAAGTCAGTTACAAGTTAGGGTTTTTCCCTTTAAACTTTCTATCTCTGAACTTGCCGTGTGTCGCTAGTAGTCGGAGTCTCCTTCGGTCACCCGAATCTTTGATTGAGCTTTGGTAACACCGTGGGCTTCTGCCAGATTAGACCGTATATGCTAAGCTCGAGTACCTGTAAGGTATGCCCATGTTAGTAGCCCCCGAGTGTCCGGTTGAATCGTAGATTTGAGCGGAGACTAATGAAGTCTTTCGAGTGCATAGCCGAGCATGTTTTCAAGTCCTTTGATTGATATCATAGGTATTGTTGATATACGTGCCTGATTCATCTGATGTATCGGGATCAGTTAACTTTCTTAGGGCAAAACAATGCAATCTACTCAAACTCGAGTCCCTAAACTCGAATTCGGAAAAGTTCTGGCGTAATTCGACTCGGGCTGTGGAGGTCTTATAGAGTCAAATCCCAATGTATAAGTGTCAGCACTCGACACGTCCGTCAAGGCTTATTTCGTCGTACCTGCATGCACGGATTATTTCTGGTAGAGCGCAGAAGGTGCGTTTCCAGGCCTTATTCAGGTCTTATCTTCACGTCGTAGATGCGACATCCTAATTTTATCATCGCGGAGATGATTTGGGCGGCCCAGGAGACGTAGTCTCTTGCAGGGAAAATATGAAGTAGAGTCGCCAATGCTTTTTAGTGTGGACGTACTCAATACGAAGTTATGTGTAAGAAAAAATCATAGGGTGCGCGGCCAGCGCTCACTATGGGAGTAGTCCCCGAGTGCCTATTCGAGTTGTAGACTCGGGTGGGGACTATAAGTATTTTGTGACTGATGTCGTCTTTTGCTTGTTTCAGTCGAATGTGCTTTCAATGCTCCTTATTGGAGTAACCCGAAGTCCACAGTCGAATCGTTGATTCGAGTGAATGGTTTTTGGTAAGAAAATATGTTCCCATTATGCTTGGATGTCTTGCAAAGTTCTTCGGGTGCGCAGCCAGCGCTCCTGTTAAGAGTAGCCCCCGGTTGCTTGGTCAAGTCGAAGACTCAAGTAAGGACAAGTGTAGTCAAAAGGTGCTCCTTTTGAATTAATGACGTTAGTGCTGACGATGAGATGACCTCAGTTGCTCGTGTGAGCGGTTTTGATGGGACGTGACGAATAGTGGGTCTCATTTTCTGACTTGGAATTGACCAGGCGTGTGTAATCTTCTTGTTTAACTATGTCTCCTCGATTCTCGCGCGTAATAGGAGGAGTGGAGCGAAGGTTCGTGGTTTATCCTTGCCACGTGCTGACACTGATTTGTGCCATGCGTCTAGTTGATTTTCTTTTGGCCATCGGATGGCATCGTCGATGAGGTTAAGTAGAGATCCTTTGTGCGGTAATTTCTCCACATCTCTTCTTCCTCCTTGCGCACAACCTCCATTGCTGCTTCCTGCTACTCCATTGCTTGCATCTTGTTTGCGGCACTAGACCAACTTCGCACTTACCCGAGCTACTTCCTGCGCTCGCACCGCTAGCGCCAGATGGGCAAGAAAAAAGGGAAGCTCTGGCGCTGGATCTGCGACGGCCACTGCTGCGGCCAAGAAGAAAGGCACTGCCACCGCGGGCACCAGCGCTGCCGCCATGGCTGGGAAGAAGAAGGGCCCGGGGACCCACGTCACCAATGGGTCATGGCGCCCATCCGTCATCAAGCCCTCAGAGCTTTTCACCCAGCGCCAGGATGGAGCGCTCTCTGCCGCGGAGGATGACCCCCGCGTTCCCGGCGATGAGGTAATCCCCAGTCCTCCTGCAGGGTTTCGAGTGATGTTCCTCGCGTTCATCATTCATGGTCTTTCTCTCCCCCTTCATCCGTTTGTTAGGGGTTTACTTTGTTTCTACGGGCTCCAGCTACACTAGCTGACCCCAAACTCTATCCTCCACATCGCCTACTTTATTACCCTTTGCGAGTGTTGGCTCAGAATTGAGCCACACTTTGGCCTCTTCAAAAAACTCTTCAAGCTTAAACGTCAGTCGGGTTCAGGTTCAGTAGTCTACGATATAGGAGGCTGCAGGATCCATGTCTACTCCAATGTCACCTATTTCTCCATCAATCTCACTGCGTCTGTCAAAGCATGGATGGAGAAGTGGTTTGACATCCGTGACCAGAAGGTCGATGGAGAGCACTACAGACTCACGCCCTTTGATCCGGTGGCAGCCTGCAAGAGGAGGAGGTCGTGGAAGAACATTGTGTTGCTCGACGAAGTTGAGGAAATACAGACTCGGTATTAGCGTGTCTGCGACCTTGAACACCGTATAGGAAAATAAGTAGGCAGCGCTGATCTCATTTGCACTTGGATTCATCGCTGATTACAGCCTCTACAGGCCAGGGTGCATCCGATGTGCCACTGGATTGGTACTGGTGATGTCACTCGCACCTCTATAGAGAGCATTTCTTCTGGCAAAGTAGACAGGAGGTTTTGACTGCTGACCAAGTACACCACCAAGGAGGATCTCCCGAGTGACTCAGCATGCATCCCTTCTCTGCAAGCCATCCTTCGCCTGAGGTGGATTTCCTTTAAAAGTTATTCTTATTTTTAGATTGCTTGCTCATTGTAACTTATACTTATTCTTGGTGCTGGTTTGAGGACTGGAAGGTGGCTGCCAACTTGCCTCCTCAGCCCGAGGGAGTGATTCCTTCCTAGGCCGAAGAAGAGGATGACTCGGGCTCTACCGTTCCTGTGGAGGAGGAATGCGAAGCCTCCCGAGTCCAGCGGGCATGGGACTCGCAAGCGCTCCCGAAACAAGGACTCAGATGCCTCTTCACCGATGATGCCGGAGGGTCCTCTTGCTGCTGCAGCGGAGCCAATCCCTGCCGTGCCCGTGCACGTCGTGGATCCTCCTTCGCGGAAGAAGTTGAGGTTGCCAAAGGACTCGTCTGATGATTCCTTCGACCTCGACAAGTTTGATGGATATGTGTGTATGTTTTTTGCGAGTTCGTCCTGCCTTCTCAAAATCTATCCTTTTGAAATAGTTCTGGGTATTCTTGTAGTCAAACAACATCGTCATCTTCCGACGACTATCAATTTGTCAAGTAGTCTAGAGTCGTCGACTCCAAAGACAAGGAGGTGGCGGCACCATCTCCTTCTCCTCCGGTGGTGGCCCACTCTGGTGCCAACTCTTTGAGCTCTCCCCATGTTGGGGAGCATCAAGTTGTTGCCCAGACATCGATTCTGAAGGAATCTTCGGAGTCCCTGGAGGAACACGTGAGTTTTCTTCATGCCACTGGCAGTTGAATTTTGTGTTAATGCTCACACTGTTTCTCTTTTCTTGTAGCCTATCGTGAAAGATTCTACTCGCCTTGCCGAGAAGATCATTTCCTTGGGTTAACAACATGCTTTGCTAGAAACCCATCACCATGCCTTCCAAGGTTAGTTTTATACTTTTATCTCCGTTCCATTTGCATAGAGGTTGGTAGGCTCAATTTTTGCCATTGTAGGTGAGCATAATGATCTTCTCTGTCGCGTCGACTCCCTCGAGAAGGGACTTGCCGTAGCGGAGAAGAAACACAACAAGGCACTTGAGGAGTCAAAAAAGCGTGAGGAAGATTTGCACTCTTCCACCGCTGAGAGGGAGAAGGTGTTCGTAGAACAGCTCTTCTCTGTCACGAAAGCGCTTTCAGGTATGATATTGCTTCACTTGCATTTTCCATGTATTTTGCTTTCATGTTATTCTTCTCATATGTATATTTTGCAGATGTCGCTGGCATAAACTTTGACGCCCAGGCTTTGACCCGCGCGGATGCCTTGGTCGGCGCTATGACTGCAGTCAAAGACCAAAGCGTCTCTATCAGGACACATTGGAGAGGGCCAAGAGCGTGCTGGGCCGTCTTCGAGAGGAGATGCTCCCCAAGGCCAAGATGATCGAGAATCTTGATGTCTTGGTGGAATCCTTCGCAGAAGGCATGCCTATGGACTTAAAGATCACACAACGGGGAGTTGGAGCTACCATAGGTCTCGCGATGGCGTGGGCTCATGGTATGGATTTGAACCCCAGCCAGATCTCCTCAGTGATGCCGGTCACCTCGGATGGCCAGCAGGTAGTGTTTGCTCCTTTTGATACTAGCTGAAGTAAATATGGGCCTCGGCTCATTGATACACTTGCCACATATTTGTTTGAGTTGAGGCGGCAGAAGAAGGCGAAAGCTACGGCATCAGAGGTTGTAATCAAGAAGAACGTGGCGTCGGAGACTGCCACAGACTCGAGGAAGCCCCCGAGTGCCAATGCCTATCTGTAGCCTGCTGTCTTAATCTTCTTTTGTAATAGTTTAGCTTTTCCTATTGGATTGTAGCTCGTGGGGGTTCCCCTTTTGAGACTTGTTTAATTTGAGTACACTCCTCTCTTTTATTGATGGATGGTTGGTCTTATATGCCTCTTGATTTGGCTATAATAGGGTCCTTCGAGTGGTCCCCTGAATCTCCTCCCACCGATAAAACTATGGTGCAACCACATTCAAAGGTGGAGGAGTTGTCGCTGCTGGCGCGACTACGCGATCGCATAAAGCAGTTGGAGTGAGAGTTGCCCATGATCCATGGTAACACGGACGTGTGGAATTCGAAGGCTGAGAAGGCCAGTGCGCGCGAGAAGTACCTCTTGGACGAAGTTGCTCAATTGAATTAGCATTTTAAGTGTTAGTTCTGTAACTTCTTATCCTTTTCTTTAGCCATTCGCATCAAAACTTTGTCCCTATTCTCTCCTCTGCTTCTTGTAGTTGTTAGCGCTCATCACCCGCATGATGAGAGGGATCGAGTTGCCATTCGTCTGAACGACTTGACCCAGGAGCAGCTGCAAGCTAGTGGATATTTCTGGGTGGATCACAATCGTGCAATCGTGTTGGCGACGCTGCAAGATCGCGCATCTCGAGTCCTGCAGTGTTTAAAGAGGGCGCAATCGTGCCTTAAGCACACTTTTCAGGCGAATTTTCACGTGGGGCCTTCAAGCTTGCTAGCTTTCTTGTCGAAGTTTCAAGATATCAGCGTGGTCCGCGAGTGCGTGCACCAGCAGTTGGTCGCGGGTGCTAAGGTTGCATTGGCACTTGTTTTCCTGCATCGGCCAGATATGGATTTTGCAGTTGTTGCCGTTGGACCACCGCCTCCACCAGATGGGATGACATGGAACATGGTGCCACATTATCGGGTGGTTGATCAGCCAGCCAAACATATTGTCGATTTATTTGAGGAGCAGACAGATGTTCTCCTTTTGTAGTAGTAGGATACTATGATCCTGCACATGAAATGCATAGGTGTTGTAAAATTCATAGAGTTGTGTCGGGTGTGTTTTTTATACCCGTTAATATGTAAAGAGCTTACTAGCTTGTATATTGAGAGTTTTTGTACTCTACAATTCCTTTTCGTTAGCCTGACATATATTCATCTTAACACCTTGTCAACCTATCAGGTGCGTTGCAGCTGACTTGATTTTGCCAAGGGTTCGATTGATAGTGCGTCAACTACTCGGGATACTGTGTTATTCGTGTAACAAGGTTAAAAGGGTGGCGTAGCCCTCGAGCAATGTAATTGAAAGTAAAATAGAGACACAAAGTTTGGGGCACTTAGCTTTATTTATTCACAAAATATCACGAGGTACAATGTGTGGCTAAGTAGCCTGGCTGAATAGCCTTATTTGTAAAGTAAAAACATCTAGGGGTAGAAACGACGCAGCTGCGCGATGTTCCAGGGGTTGGAGTATGCAACTCCATTGTCTACGTCTTTAAGGTGGTAGGCGCCACTTGGGATTCTTCGGTAATCACGTAAGGTCCTTCCCAAGGGGACTCGAATTTGAGGTGCCCTTGTTGCTTCAGTCGCATGACTAGGTCTCCTTCGATGAAGGATCCAACTGTAGTCTTTTGCTATGGTAATTGCGGAGGTTCTGTTGGTAGATAGTGGATCTCTCCGCTTCAATCTCACGTGCCTCATCGAGGAGGTCGACGGAGTCTTCGAGTGCAAAGGTTGATTCTGCCTCGCTATATGCTACTACCCGTGGGGTCTTGTAGCGCACCTCTGCAGGTAGTACCGCATCGGCACCGTGTACCATAAAGAAAGGAGTGTATCCTGTAGTGCTGTTTGGAGTTGTGTGCAGGCTCCATAGTACCGATTGCAGCTCCTCAGGCCAGCACCCGGCAGCTTTTTCGAGTGGCCAGAGGAGCCGTTTCTTAATCCCGCTGCAGACGAGGCCATTGGCCTTTTCGACTTGACCGTTGGTCTAGCGATATGCCACCGAGGCATAGCTAATGTTGATTCCCAGGTTTTCGCAGAAATCCTGGAACTCCTTGGAAGTGAAGTTCGTCCCATTGTTCGTGATGATGCTATGTGGCACCCCGAAGTGGAAGACGATGGACTCGAAGAATTTGACAGCACTGGCTCCTAATTGGTTTGTCACTAGCATGGCCTCAATCCGCTTGGTGAATTTGTCGACTGCGACTAGGAGGTAGATGTATCCGCTAGGTGAAGATTTCTAGAGCTTGCCGACCATGTCGAGTCCCCATTGCACGAAGGGCCAGGCTACAGGTATTGGCCTGAGTTCTGCGCGAGGTGCATGCGATTTATCAGCGAAACATTGGCAGGC
This sequence comes from Avena eriantha, assembly GCA_910589775.1. Classification (NCBI taxonomy): domain Eukaryota; kingdom Viridiplantae; phylum Streptophyta; class Magnoliopsida; order Poales; family Poaceae; genus Avena; species Avena eriantha. The sequence continues at coordinate 444,829,182 of OU342742.1, forward strand.
GTTGCATTGCTAGACGATGTCCTTAGCATCACACATTGTCGTTTGAGGTGGGACAGTCGAGAGCGTGTTTTGGAGATCATATGCTCATTGCCTTGGAGGAGGATCCTCCCATGGAGGAGAGTTGCGCTCGCCGAAGGCTCGACTCGTCCGCTGCCTTTCTTCCTTGAGCAGCCAGTGGTAGCCCATCAGTATGTCTTGTGATGAGTTTGGCGGTAGGGGGTTGCCCCGCAAGGCCTCTCGGTAGCGGGCCCACTCGTTGTCATTGAGCTTGATCAGCACGCGCTCTTCGGTATGCATATTCGATGTGAGATGCGGGTCTCCTTCCGTCTCGTTGTTGGTGGGTGCGCCGTTGGCGGGACTAGCGTTCGCAACTGGGATACCACCGTTGGAGGGACCAGTACCGGTGTTGTCGCAATTGCCATTGTTGTCGCCTAGGTTGACGATGGCACACATGTATTGATTAGGGAAGTTGTTTCTTCCGCAACTTTCAGATCCGGAGCCGTAGGTTTCCATCCTCTGTGGCCAGATCACCTAGATCGGATTCATGACTGATGTCGCTGTCCATGTTCGCGACTGTTGTCGGATCCTTGAGTTTGCTTAGGGTGCCGATCGGGGGTGGAAACCACGATGCTGGGTCAATCGCAGGGACCATCGGCTGATCAGGGAGGCAAAGTGTGCCCAACGGACCAACTTGGAAGTGTAAGCTCCCGATTGCGAGGCCGATCCCATCGCCCACGGACTCGAAATCCGGGCGAGTGGCCAGCGTGTGCACGGTGAAGTCGAAAGCACCAAAGAGGAGGTGAATCTCCACTGTTGCGGAGTTGTAGATCGCAGTTGACGGGGCCGAAGAAGCCATGACATCAGCACTCCCAGTTCCCACAGACGGTACCAATGAACGAGGGTTAAACTCATTAGTGCCCATTGTTATAGACTTGGGTTTTGGATAAGGAGGGAGCACTAGAGGCATCGATCGGCTAGCAAACAAGCACACAGAGACGCAAGGTTTACCCAGGTTCAGGCCTCATAGAGGACCTTACTCCTGATTGTCTGCTCTTGGAATTATTGAGGGAGTCGAAAGTTACAGGGGGTGCGCAGATGCAATCTGGCGAGGTTATGGAAACTAGGGTTGTGATTCTCCTCCTCGCCGCCCCCTCCTAGACTTTATATAGATAGACTAGGTCTCGAGATGGCAGGTCTAGTCGGTTACAAGTTAGGGTTTTTTCCCTTTAAACTTTCTATCTTTGAGCTTGCCGTGTGTCGCAAGTAGTCGGAGTCTCCTTCGGTCACCCGAATCTTTGATTCCTCCTTGGTAACGCCATGGGCTTCTATCAGATTGGACCGTATATGCTAAGCTCGAGTACATGTAAGGTATGCCCACATCACTTAGTTTGTCCAAGATCTGATCTTCGGTATCTCTATACCTAGTTTGATTTTGTTACCGATAACATTTACTTGTTCCGTGATATTACATTCTCATGACATAGTCACATGCTTGCAAGCTTTGTAGATGTAATCTAACTAAGTGAGCCTAGAGTATCTAATCGTCACGCGAATGGACAAATACCGATCTTGATTCATATGCATCAACCTATTCCTCCGGGATACCCGAGAGACACCTTTATGATCACCCTATTTTGGTGTGACGGTTGATGCAGTCAAAGGTCCCTCCGGTGATAGTGATTAAATATGATCTCACGGTCAAAGGATCGGGTTACTATGTTTTCTTAGTTATTGCAATTTTGAACTTGACTAGATCTCATTGCAATACTGAAGTTGGGTGTGTGTCCATCACATCATTCATCTAATTACATGACCCCATTGTCAATTGACATAAATTTCCATGATCAGGAAACCTTGATCATATGTTGAGCAATGGGCTAGTTGAATAGAGATTACTAGGGACTTGTTTATTTACGTAGCACACATGTACTGATGCTTCCACTTAATACAATTATAGCATATCATAAAACTTATTATGAACATTTGAGATATGACAATAAAAACATATTTATTATTTGCTTCTAGGGCATATCTCAAACAGTCTCCCACTTGCACTAGAGTACGAATAAGCTAGTTTTCATTTTGCGCATTTAACACCTATGAAATTCTGGTGTTGTACACACACGATACTTGTGGTAAACCTAATCTCTAGAACCAACACTTTTAGTTCTGTGTGTATTTGCATATCTTTGCGTCTCTATGCATTACTCATTCTCCAATGAGATGGCATTGTATAAATTTAGTCTTCTACTGAGACTTCAATTCTTTAGCTAAAACTGTGTGGATACTATTGTCGTACAATAGATGTTTATAGTATAGCCTACTTGGAACTGTACCTAGTTTGATGAGAAACTACTTAACACAAACTCCCTCATTCTGCTGCTACTAGAGTAGTCATATACTCAGCCATCGTTGTAGTATTAGTCACAATGTTATAACTTTGGAGCTAATACAAATTCATCGTGGAACTTTCTTCCATTTTACTGTGCCACCTTCTTTCTTAACACATTGCCTAAATTTAGATAAACTTCATTTGTATATGTGACAAAACTTATATCAATATAACACATTACAATGAATATTTCATCACTTCTACATACAGAGTGATGTCTATGAAAATAGCCATCTTTATCTGCGTTTAAATCTTATTTAAGTCAAAAAATTGACCAAATATCTATCTAGCCCTGATACTAATAACTAATTACTGCAAAGATGTGCAAATGTTTCTCTTGATTTATGATGTGTAGAAAATGATGCTTTTATGGTGAGATCAGGAGCAATTACTGAAGAATATGTAGTTATCAACACAACCAAGTCAACTAGGGAAAAAAGGCATTTCCAGGAGGTGCAACGACCATCGGGTGAAGCCCGCCCATACCATCCACCTGTACGGCCCGCCGGCTCCTTATTAGGTCAAACCAAACTACTTATGTGAAGGAAATGAGATCATTCGAGGGGATACACACCCTCCAGCTGCCACTGAACACATTCACCATTCATATCTCATCCATGACACACCGAAGGAGATCCACACCACCATATTTCAGCACCTGCATCTCCTTCCTCCTTCATAGCCATATCCTTTATCTGTAATATAGATCTTGTGAATTGGCGACCATTGTAAGAATATTTGATTTCTATCTAAGTATTTTGACAAGTTTTCATATTCTTGATCTTATTATTATGATTGAGTAGTGTCCTCATGGGCTGTGGGCTGGGATGAAGCCTCACACCGTCTATGTGCATCTAATTCTATGGGAATATTGTGTAGTGATTGAATAGGAGATTTGTTATGTTGTATATTTATCTCTAACATGATCCGAGGACTTGTAGGTACCCAAGATCCCACGGATTGATCAAGGTGTGAGGTGAGATGAGTGGAGAACAGCGTCTAACACGCGAAACCCCAGTGACAGAAAGGGGGAGTACGGTATTCACTTAGTGATATGCTTGGGATCAACAATAACGTCACTAATCTTAAGGCTTTGGTCTGTTTTACTTAAAAATCATTGTAACCCGTGGTTTCGAGGTATGATGATTGGACCAACAGACTATTTTCATCTGTGGTTTCTAGGGCTCTAGTAGCTGAGGATGTACTGCCATAATTTCTATCACTAGTAATCGTGCACGTGCAATGCGCGTTGTAATCTTAAGAGTGAACTATTAATTATTAAAGCATTAATGTATTTTTGGTACATCGACATCACATTTTAAGTTTTTTATTTTGGCTAACTTTTTCTCCATCGATTAAAAACATATTGAGAACAAAGTGTGTAGAGATAGTACATCACAAATAACAACCAAGGGCAAAAGATCTAAGTTATTAGTCAACTCCAGCAAAAATTCATAGTACCCAAGCACGATCTAAACCATCACCTTAAAAAACCACCATTAAAAAATATGAATGTTATATTTGACATGCTACGACTATGGAAATCCACCAAAATAATGCACAAACTGGATGTGTATGTATGCACACTTATTCTCACCACAAGTACCAAACAGCAAAATACAATATGAGCGAAAGATTGATCTAAGTCATCATCAATGAAAAACATTGAACATTTATTTCACATTCATATCTAAGCTATGGAAAGTCACATAAGTAATACATACATAAACTGGATGTATTTTCCGCGTGGATGTTCTCACCAAAAGTACCAGGCAACAAAATTTGGTATTATACATACAACATAACAGCAAGGTTCTTAGGTCGTATGCATTGCAAACCTAAATGCAAGATCCACATGTTTTATCTGAAGATGAGGCACAACATGTTATTGAAAACTTCAAGCAAGTAGTACAACAGGTAATTGAGCAACATCAAGGCAATTTTCTATATGCATCACATTCAGATGTTACAGGGTAAATTTGTAGCTTCTGCAGAAGGTCTATAAAACATTTTAGCACATTTCATAATCCACCTCTTTCGAGATAACTAAGGTCTATTTACATATTTCTGAAAGTGCTATGTGTATCTTAATCAAAATCAAAGCTTTCCCTCGTACAAAGAATGTCTATAAACAAGTATTATAGGAAATGAACAAAATTCTAGTGCTAGCTTGACAACTTAGTTACTTGTAAAAATGCTTCATGTGCACACATACCTTGAATGGTAAATGTGATCCATTCTCTGAAAATCAAGAATTGTCGCTTAGTCCACTGAAGCCAATGAGGCAGCGTCTAGGGGCCGCGGGCTGGAGTCGAGTCATAAGCATATAGGAATAAATGGTGAACTATATAAAAAAATATTTAGTGCTCACGTAATAATATGCCCCAAATCCAAAATTTCCAGCAAGGGTGTGGCAGATTCCTATTACATAAAGAAATTATAGAAAACAATATGTATATAGTAAGTTTACCTCCAAATATGATATTCTAGTAACATAAAGAAATCATTTAAATACTTACAAAAGGAAAGTCATTAAGCATGAATAAAGTATGTAGAATGTGTCAACATCAAGTCATAATCATCATATTATACAAAATATAACCCATCCAAATTACAAACATCCAATTTCTACCTTTGATGCGGTCAATTGGATCCAGCTGTAGGAAGTTCAACTATGGCTACATGGTGTCAAGGTAGGACCGTGATGCACCCTCTAATGGAGTTACACCAAGAACCTACAATCTCCAAAGAATGACATGCAGATCCATTTGACAGTGAGAGAGGAGCATAATTATTAGCAAATTTCTTGTTGCCTTTCACCTTGAATATCTTTCTATCCTCACTTACACGGGGAGGCCACCTTTGTAAGATCACTTGAGAAAAAATGAACTCAAGCAAAAATGTACTCAAGCGCAAAGAAATACATTAACTAAAGTGTACACGGTGTGAATGCAAGGTGCCCATCAACGATGGGTAGTTCAGCTAGAGGGAGGGAGAGGGAACAAGAAACGATGGGGCAACCGGGCAAGAGATATTTACCTTGCTTAGGGATTTCACCTTGTCACTCCAACAACTACACCATCAATGGGCTTGCAGTGCCACCCATCAGCAGTGTGGCCGGCTTGAAAAAAGTCCCCACTAGATCATCACAGACTATTGTGTTCTTCTTAGTTTTCACCTGCTAAGGAGCTGGTTTAGAATTTTGAATGATATATTTCCAGATGCATGCAATAAATTTTGGACCACCAGGGTAATCGAGTTCAATATTCACCAAAAATCTCAAATAAAATAGTTCTGCAAGAAGTAAATACTGATTGCCTTCTCTCACTCAGACCTGATAAATTAATAAGGCCACACAAAGCATGGTTATTATAAATTTCTACCTCAATATTATAGCAGGGGAACAAATGAGCCCCCTACTACCACTGCTTAGGTACAAGTCTTTAAATATTCCATGGAAATCCTAGTATTGGTATTAACTTTTCCCATGCAATCAGATTTGAGAGACTGTGATTAAAGTTACCACTGAAGGTTTGCAATCTTACTGCAGAGCCTAGTTTGTACTATTGTCAAGGAGTAAATTCATATCAGGCCTGAAGAGTGAAGAAGCACGGGGAAGGATACAAAACACATGACTGAAGAGTGAAGAACAAAGTGCAAGGAAAAAAGACGAAAAGACTAACCCAAAAAATCAGCGGTGGTACAAGCTTCGCTTCCTGGAGACAATGGCGAGGCGATGTCAGGCAATGGAAGGAGGTCGCTGTTGTCTGTGTCCGCATTTTTAAAGCTACACCTTGTGGCTAGAATCCACCACCACCATCTCTCCAAGTTCATGCACACCAAGAATTAATCACTGCCCCAAAGTCAGGACTTCTGCATACCTTATACGTGAAGCTCTTAATGAAAATTTAGAAAATACACTGGATATCTCATTTATTGATCTAGCTATCTTCACTAATTGATAGAGCATGACCATAATACATACTACTACATGTGAATTGGGGCTTATATGCCTATATCGTCATATTTTCTAGCTAGGAAAAGCATTCACAGTTTATCAAGGTACAAAAACACAGCCTATCGAGGTAGAAAAACACAACCCCTCATGGCCTCATACTCGATTGCAACTGATATATCATAAAAAATCTTGGAGAATAGCATAATATTTATTTGATATTGGTAAATAAACCTGAACCTATGTGCAATTGGTGTTCAGAATTACCACGCATAGCAGAAAAACCACAGCTCAAGCATCTTTAAAAATCAGAAACAGACCTAAAATTACCAGAGCATGCACTGTGATCTGAATTTAAACCTGTTGAAAACAAAAATCATAATCCAAATTCACAAGTGGGTAGAGAACTACAGCGAGATAGGCGACGATGCGATCAAGGGAGCGAGCACGTATAAGGGAAAATTTCTTTGTACCTTGACTGCGAGCAGGGGGACAGCAAGGAGGCGACCGAGGCAATGGGATTGCCACATCCCACACACAAATCTTGCTGCATTAGTCCCAGATGTGCTCTTCAGAAGCCCTCGGTTGGAGCGAGGCAGTGAACACGTGTGGCCAGATGGCTTCCGTATCAACATGCACCTTCCCTCCCATCTTGGCTTCCCTTCCGTCGCCCCTAGTGAGGAGACCATGGAGCCGACAGCTTTCCACTCTCCTGCTCACCGCGATACAGAAGAGGCGGGGGCGTGTGGAGAGGAGCATGGAGAAGAGGCGGCGGTGTTGGAGAGGAGGCGACGGCCTATGGAGAGGACCATGAAGAGGAGGCTGTAGGTCAGGGAATGAGACGATCCTTATGTAGATCGTGCGATGAGGTGTCTTTTTGTCTTCATGGGATGTGATAATTTCGTGGAACCGCGATGGGGTGGAGGAAGCTGGTCGTGGTTCACGAGGGATAAGTTTGTCCGACGCTAGTTATTGCTAAGTGTACCCGGTAATTAGATTAGCTTAATCCCATGCGTTAGATGATCCAAACTGGGCTTGATCGTGTGGCTATGTTCTGTATGTGTGTGATTTGCGGGGTACATGAAGCACAATTATTTTTTGCTCATTTATAAGTAATAGAGATGAATATGCTTAACCTTATTTTTATCCCATTTGTATGCATAGCTGCATGTGAATCTTCAACCCTGGCCTATCCCCATCATTGAAAACAACCAAAATATACAAACTAAACTAAAAAGGTCTCGTAAACAAAAAACAAAATTAATTATAAAGTCTTGTAGAAGTTCCTCAATTCCTTTTAGCAGTGTTTCCCAAGGTTCGATAAATCTAGGCCTTTTCTAGGGAAAAAGCTACTATACTACATCCGTAATCCAGATCAAAGGTATCACAAAGCTTATTCTTGGTTCTTCCGAAGTACACAAGAATATCATTACTATTATCAAGGGATCATCTTATGAATCACTATGGTATATGCTCCTAACATTTAGAGCATAGGACTCATCTTGATAAGTACATATCAAGTTATTCATGAATAATCAAATCATTCATGAGGTTTCACTTACCAGTTGTTAATACAATTGATCTTGATTCCATGTGGCAAGAACTTTTCATATCTTTCCCATATTGCAATAACTAAATATTTCATCTATGTACTTTGGCATAACTATAATAGCATTTCAATCTATCCGTATAGACTTTGATATCTAAGATTTTGGTTCTGCCTAAGTCTTTCATCAAAATCCAAATTTAATGAAAATTCTTAATTTGCGTTAAATAAAAGATACATCATTTCGAATCAACAAAATGTCTTCTACATAAAGCATTGGATGTATGTCTTAACACTCCCACTTACTTTTTTTTGTAAACACAAGCATCTTTATCGTTTTTTATGAAATTAAACTCTTTAGCAGTTTTAACATGGTGAAGATTCCAACTCCAGGATGCTTACTTCAACCATTGAAGTTTACATATATCTTAGCACCCCTCGAATTAACATAACCCTTTGGATAATGTCATGTACACATCCTAGGTAACCATTTTACTAGAGGAACGCTGTTTTCTTTATTCAACTACCATATCTCAATATATAGTGGTTGCTACAATAATTCGTACTAATTATCGCTGTGGAAGATCAACCCTTGTCGCAGTCAACTCTTTGAGTTTTGTCGTAAACTTCTTTTCGACATGTTGACCATTTCGTAGATGTAAACATCCATGTATGTTTCTTCGTAGATCCACTTACTCTTTCGAAGAGCTTCACACCTTCCGGAGGGTCTACCAAGTTCATAACTTGATTTTTGTATATCGATACTTGAAGGGGTTCCTAGCAGAAAACAAAAGTTTCCTAGCTAACACAACACCAATGCCAAGATCTATCTATGAGTTAATGCATTAATGAGGATAGGGGTTTCATTGACATATCCTTATAGATCGAAAGTGTTATGCTTGTGGGAATGTTGGTGATGTGGTCATACTCGTAGGTGACCTCAAGGTCGCGTTGCCCCTCGCACGTCACCTCCTAGTCCTTCATCATAGCTCTGGCGCCACAAGTGGTAGTGCCTCCGTGGTTTCGCACACGTACGGTGTCCGACGATGAATCCCGTTCTCCTTGATCTAACCATGATGCGGAAGTGGATCCTCTAGAACTGGGATCCAGCAGCACGACAGCGTGCCGGGTGGTGTCGTCCTCCACCCGTGCAGTTCATCTTGGAACTGCACTCGCGTGATTCAATAGAGAGAGGGAAAAATCCCCTAAGGAAAATGCCTTAGGAAATTCCCTATTAATTTTTCTATTCATTTCACAAATAAAGACCTTCTTATATAGGGGAGATGGGAGACTCCTTCTCCCCAAAGTCCCGGGGTGGGACTAAAGAAGAGTAGGAGGAGGGGAGAAACGCTAGTCAAGCGAGGAGGCTGGCCTGGTGGGGCCCCACCCTCGTGCGTGGCCCAAGGCTGGCCGGATGGGGCCCTCCTAGACGGTGGCAACTGCCCCCTTTGGGTGGCTTCCCTTTGGGCCTTTTCCCTCCGTGGATTTGGCCCAATAGGGAAGTTTCCCTTTTAAATTTAATTTAAATATATAGTCATTATTAATTACGACAGTTAACATATACTTACATATTTTAAAATGGCTTTTGATCTAAAACACCTTTCGGTTTACGGACGATCCATGTCATTTTTTATGACGTGACCTAAAAATGTCATGATTCCCGACGTTCTAGAATGTTTCGTCACGACGAGCTCCAAGCCCCCTCAGCTCGGTTATCCATGATGTTGCTTGTTTTTGTCGTGGAAAATTCATCGCAGATTTTGTCCTGGGCCCTGAAGCCTAGTTTGCCATTTCGTCTTGTGCGAAATTCGTCATGAATTTCATCACGGCCCATGTTTGACTATTTTTTCCATCGATCGTCTCCTCCGTGCTTCAACCCCACATGTCAGTGTCCATGGTAGTATCTCATGGTAGTGCTGGGTTTGACGCTGCCTCGTGATGTTTTTGGCCGGCCCTAGCTGTCAGTGTGTTTGATAGAAATTAAGTAAGAGAAAAACAGTTCATTGGTTTTGTGTAGATCTACTACTTTGGCAGAAAAACAACAGGTAGATAGAATTGAACCGCCAATGCGTCTTTGGCTGAACTAACTTGCAACAAATGCACCTGTCCATTTGTTTTGTGTAGATCTACTACTTTATTTTGTATATCACATACCAGCGCTCTCAGTCATAGCAAATCAAGTAATTCGAAAATAGACAATCAGCAATGCATATATGTATCGACACGGTTGATACATATTGTACATTTCACACAACTATAAAAAAGAGAACAATGGAGCATATTTTTAGATCATCTTTTATGAGTACGTAGAAAAGCAACAACATGAACACAATCAACCAAATATATACAACCCATGAAGCCATGTAGCCCCCCATTTAGAAAGGTGAAGATGTGCACATTCCCCGCCCTGATTCCAGCAAGTTCGAGAACCTTATACCAGCCTCTTGCTATCTAAACAACATCATTCATTTCCTGGAAGAAGTTAACATGCTAAAAGTGGTCTTGTAGGAGCATGCGAGTGGTACACCCTTTGGGAGATAGCGGTTGAGGTGGGCACTACTGTAGCTAGCTGAAAAGTAATGTAGGAGAAGAATAATATAAGTTATTGGCTAGAGTTCATTGTGCATAATAAAAAAATTATATTGAAATGTCAAATTTTAACCATCATGGCCTTCCCGCAGATGACATTTGACTTGTTCATCTTACACAAATAGTATGGTATATATGACTTGTGTTGTTTAACTATCACTTTGAGGGAACTTGGTCAGAAGTTAATTCCAAAGTATTTCCAAACACGTAGTGATCATCGAATTCCACACCCCCTTCATCCTTGGACCTATAAAGAAAATATTAGAATTAATAATCTGTATCTGCCTATAAATGTACCAAAACATGTACTTAGCCAATATAATGTCACACCTATACGAATAAGGATCCTCGGTTTCTCGAGTACTCTAAATCTTTTCATATAATCTTTAGTTCTTTGCCTTGCTATCTTAGCTTTCATCTTGCAAAAAAATCCAGTAGGTTTCTTCACATCCTCATTAGATGAGGCATCGATGACATCATCATCCTTTGTATCCTAAATTAGACATTTCACTGATTTGAATGTTTAGTTTTTATGCCGTATATAGTAGTGTCAGTAACATCAATTTTAGAACCTGCTCATGTATCTCCATGTCCTTCATCGTACCTGCCCCAAAGAGTAAATACAAGAATTAAGTTAGAATACAATTCTAATTAATAAATTATTACGACAATCAAATTCAGTGAGTAAACTAAAATGGTGCTTCCAGTGAACTAGATTGAGCCATTGGCATAAGCAGCAACGTCGATATGCGGAACACTAGATTGTGAGTATATACGTGCTGCCACAAAAAAGGAGGCAATACATCGAACTAGAATGATGTGGCATCTAGAGAATAAAACAATGACATTGAACTAATTAAACAACAACATCGACGCGGTGACCTATAACAAGGAGGCGATGCGTCGAACTAGAACGAGGAGGCGACCACATCGCCGTCCGGTTAACGAAGAGTTGACACGGTGAAAGGGTGCTAGGTTGAGGAACACATACACGTTAGTTTGCAGCCTCTGATGCCACCGTCGTCACCAGGATTTGGTCGTCAGTGGGGAGGGGGGAGGGTTTTCTCCAGGGTGGATTTAGGGGAAGTGGTGTGGGATTTGAATAACGGCACATTTTTTCTACCACAAAAAGAGCTTTTGTTCAGCAAAGTTGGACAGACATAATAACAACAGAATGCTTTGGCTATTTTTCCCAATGAATAACCATTAATTCCATGAACCAAAGGACATTCATATTGATCAGTTCAATGGCATGCACACAACCATTAGTTCCACACAAAGCATGCAACACATGCATGCACATAACCATTATTAGTTCAAGCATGCACCACAAGCATGCACACATCCATCGGTTTAAGCATGCAACACAAAGCATCCAACACTCCACCAGCATAAGCTGGAACTACTCTTCGTCAGTATCATCTGACACTTCATCTTGTTTGTCACTGTAGTACTCCTCAATGGTGTCATCTACTTCAGGCTCACTATCAACTTCCTCCTCTTCAATAGCTTTACTTTTACCTCTGATGCGATCGAACACTAATGCATCTATGGTGCGGCCTCCGTTGACAGAGGGTCGATGTTTCTTGAAAGGCAGAGCCTCAAATATAGTCTCATTGTCAGAGCCTACAAACTGTTGGTATGCTACATCAGTATGCACCACCTCCTCCTCCTCCTCTCCTCCGGCAACATCAAACTTATGTATTTGAACTGTTTTTTGAACCACCCGCCAGTTATTCCCCTTGGCTGTGCCTGGCAAGTAGAACACTTTTGTAGCCTGAGTTTTGAAGATGTAACTATCATCCTTGTACCAAAAATTGGTAATGTTGACACTCCGGAAGAGTTTATCATACACCATCTCTATATCCTTGCAGCCCTCAAGCTGATACCAATCATAGTGGAATAACATAACTGATTGTTGGTGTTCCAAATGAGAGTTAAAATACAATACCTTGTTATCCTTGAGGACACCATAAAAATGGATATCCTTCTCCAAGTGACAATCTTCAGTCATTACTCCGCTGTTTTGTGTTTTCTTGCCCTTCTCACGGTTAGCAGCGAGGAACCGAACACCATCCACAATACAAGCTGAATATGTTCTTACTCGGAAGTCTGGGCCGCATGCCAATGCAAAAAGCTCTTCATCCACAGCTTCTGGATTCTCCTGTCGCCTTTTCATGATCTGTATGTACCGCTGCAGAAATACAATATGGTCAAATCATGCGTTGAAATGCTATATATGAAGGACATAGATAAATGCAAAAGGAAACTAACATGGTCCTTGAGCCATCTTTGAAATCCCTGCTCAAGCCTTCTTTCCACATTGGACATCCCATCGCTCACCAGTTGTTCTCGGCAAAGACTCCAATCCAGGGAGTAACTTGGAATTAAAATCTTTAGGTGTATGGAAATATTGGATTTATAAGTATGGGAGGTTAGAACATACATGATATACGACTTAACCTCCTCGCAGTTGTTTAGGACATACCAAGTCATATTGTGTAGCTCCCTTTGGAAGGTCAAATCAGTATCATCGGTTCCTCCATAGCAGGTGACATGGATTCCTCCAATCAAATTCACACTATGGACAAACACATCAGAAGTTGAATCATGTTGGTCACCTACATTTCTCGATGGCTGATTGAATCTTGTCACCATATCATTAAGGTATCTAGAGAAAAAAGTCACACACTCGGTAGCAATGTAGGCCTCTTCCACTGAACCTTCTAGACGTGACATGTTCCTGACATATCTCTTCAGAGTACACAACAACCTCTCTATTGGATACATCCACCCATAGTTCACAGGGCCTTGGAGCATTGCCTCATCAGGTAAATGCACAGCCAGGTGGAACATCACATCAAAAAATGCCGGTGGAAAGATGTGTTCAAGTTTGCATAGAATTACTAGGATTTCATCTTTGAGCCTTTCCAACACCAACAGTTTCAAGATTTTAATGCACAATTTCCTGAAAAATCTTCCCAGCTCTCCAAGTGCCATGTAGATATCGGGATGCAAATACCCTCGCATGCCAGCATCCAATATTCCCTACAACGGGATATGTCAATCATGGGTTTTAAGTCCCGTGAACTTACATGTAGGAACTCTGACACATTTGCCCATGTTTGAACAAAACCCATCAGGAAAAGTGTAATCCCACAGATATTGACAGAAACCCATCTTATGCTACTTATTTAGGTAATACAATGCATATGGATAGAGAAGGTCCTTCTCTATGTCTATGGGTTGCACCTCTAGATCTCGCCTAATGCCTAGGGCTTCACAATCATATCTAGCCTTCAAGGTGTCCTTATTCTTCCCGTCAAGTTCAATTAGTGTGCCAATCAAGTTGTCGCAGATGTTTTTCTTGATGTGCATCACGTCGAGATTGCGCCGAAGTTTCAACGATGCCAAGTAAGGCAAGTCCCAGAAACCATGTCGTTGTTTCCACTTTGGTGAAGGATCTGTTCGCTTCATCTTTTTGCTCCTAGGATCACCTCCAACTCCTAGTTTAAGATGTATAACCTTCTCCAGCTCAGCTTGTAACTCAACTGTAGTCAATTTTCCTGGCTTCAAGGGGTCATCATGAATGCCGGCAAGCTCCATCTCTCGCCGCAAGCGGTGGCGCTTCAGGATGAAACGATGGTGCCCAATTTATCATATTTTTCTCTTTCTGGATTTGGACAAAGGATTTTTTTCACAATGTAGGCATGCATAATATAATTTTGTTGTACGCCAAGACATAGTGCTGCAAGCTAGGTAGTCATGGGTACACCAAAGAACCACTGCTCGAAGATCAAACGTTTCGTTTTGAAATGCATCATAAGAGCGCACGCCCTTCCAAAGCTATTGCAAATCTAGAAGAGGCTCAATAAAGATATCAAAGTCCTTTCCAGAACTTGATTTGCGAGGGATTAGAAGGCAAATCATGTAGTTTGATGCATCCATATAGTCCCATGGTAGAAGGTTGTACAGCTGGGCAAATACATGCCACATACTGTACCTTGTGCTCATGGTTCCATAAGGATTGAAGCCATCGGTGGAACAGCCGAGCCTTATGTTTCTAGGGCCAGCTGAAAAGTACTGCCATGTTCTGTCAAAATCCTTCCATGCTTCACCATCAGCTGAATGACTAAGCATATCATCTCTGGGCATTCTCTTTAACTTGTGCCACTTCATGTTCTTTGTTGTTTTCCTTGAAGAGAACAATCTCTACAACCATGGTGCCAAAGGAAAATGACGCAATTCTTTGACAGTCGACGACCTTCTTTCCAGATATTTCCACCTTGAGGCGCCACACGTAACGCAGTTGTCCAGCTTGTCATTGTCCTTCTAGAAGAGCATGTAGTTGTTTTTGCAAAGGTGTATGCTGTCATAGGAAAGTCCAAGCTCCTTTAGATAAGTTTTTGTTTCATGGTATGATCTTGGCTGGGTATTGGGCTCCCACAGTGCATCAGCAAATAGCTTCATCTAATCATCGAAAGTAGTGTTGGTGATCCGGTGATATGACTTGTGATGAAGGAGCTTCACAAAAAATGCAAGCCTAGAGTGTTTACTTTCCGGGTAAAGCTTGCGCTTTGCCTCTTCCATCAACTTTGCAAACAATTTCTCATGTTTACCGTTAGTTGGGACATTAGCAGCAATCTGCTCTGCAGTTAATGCATTGTCTGCATGCTTAAGGTCTTCCAATATATCTGGAATGCTAGGACCTCCATCATCACCGCCTTCATCATCCGTATACATATTGTCATTGTCATCACCGGCATGACCACCATTGTTGCCACCATGGGGTGCATCTTCAATAATAGCAAGATCAAGTGGCTCTCAATGTTGTATCCACCGAGTATACTTGTGCGACATGCCATTGAGGAGTAAGTGGTGATAAAGAAGCCCTACATGTACCGTTCTCCAGCTCAGGCACTTACAACAGGGGCATGGAACCTCAGCATTCTCGTTATATCCCTCCTTGACAAATATGACAAACTATTTCAGGCCAGCTTTGTAGGGTTCAGTAAACTATCTGCCATCAACAATCCAACTCCTATCCATCTGTTAAGAATTAAATAAACAAATCACACTTTCAGAACAGGCTAGTGATTTTTAGAACAATTTTATTTATAATGAACAATCCCACTCATATCCATGTGTTGAACAATTAAAACAACAAATCTCATTTAAAGAATAGGCTAGTCATTTTTCAGAACAATTTACTTTACCATGAACAAATCCAACTCTTATCCATATGTTGGACAATTAAACAAACTAATCACATTTCTGAGAAGAATAATCCTTTTTAAGAAGATTTTTTTGTAGATGAACAATCCAAGTGATATCCATGTGTTGAACAATTAAAGAAACTATTTTTTTACCTTGGCATACACGGAGATGAGCGAGTTGAGGAAGGAGATGGCGCCTAGAAGGGGAGCTACTGAGGTGCGCAAATATGTTGGCCAGAAGGGGAGTCCCAGCGGACAGCCTTGGACTGCGAACATCGAAATGGACCGGGAGACGGCGGATGGACGGGAGCTCCGGCGCCGCAGCGTATGGTAGACCGGCAAAGGCAGTAGTGTCGCGTGTGGTGGACTGGATTTCATATCTGATTTTGAAATCTCCCAGGTGGAGTTCAGGTGAGTGTGTCGGCGGCAAAGAGGTGGGTCCCACAAGTCATCAAAATAAACTTCACTTGTCCAGCTAACACGTGGGGTTCATCGTAGGTGGGTCCACCAGTCAAGGACCTCTTGGTTGCATGTTCGAGACCTAGAGGTGTCCATTTTATTTAATTTCTTTGGACTTTATTTTGGCTCCATTTTTTCGGAACCAAAGAGGCACGTAGAGAGAGAGTGGACAATATAAGTGAGTCTCTTCTAGATAGAGAGATGGAGCATGCCCCATCGCTGCCTCCGGCGAACTCCTCTCCAGCGAGCTTTCATCGGAAGCAGGTGCACGACTTATATATTCTCCAATCTCCGGTGAGCTTCCTTCGCGTGTAGGTGCGCGGCACCCCGCCCAATCTCATGTGTTTTCTGGAAGAATGCAGGGGAACTGCAGCATCCATAGGCACGCGCGATGACGGCGGAGTGAGGGACAAAATCGACCGTAGAATAACCGGTAGCAAGGCTCTAAAGCAGCGATAAGAATCCCCTTCACCGGAGTATAACCGGCGGCAAAGATTTTCAGCAGCAGCTCGATGAATCTGTAGGGTTTTCAGAGCTGCGTAAATAGTACTTGTTCTTCATCGAATCCATAGCATTTTCTCTATGATTGCTTCATCGAATTCGTAGAGTTTTCTCTAAGATTGCTTCATCGAATCTCTTAAGTAAATCTAGGATGTGCAAATATTGCAGATTTTGTTGGGTTGAATTTCTGCAGATTTTTTTGTTGGTACAGTTTCTGCTAATATTTTGTTATTAACAATCTTCAGTATATGTATGCGGAACTACATATTAGTATATTATGCACATCATTAGTTGTATTTTTGCAGGATTATCTATGTAGAACTGTAGATTAGTTGTATTTATGCACATATATAGTAGTAGTTGTAGTTAGTAGTATATATATACTAGATAAAGTACAATGTAATCAGTATCATTAATATTCCTAGCTTGGGTATAAATCCCATAATTTTCCTAGCTTGGATAATGTAAGTTTTCCTCAAAAGATCATTGCTGCAAATTTAGAGTTTAGTTTTGATATTTTTAATTACACTAGCAATAGTGATATTAGTAACATCATACCATTTATATATTTTGACACTAGTAGTAGTGTTCAGAGATGATATTAGTAACATCATCTCATTTATTTTCCTGATCTTTTGTAATTTTTGTGTTCATAAAAAAGGAATATGGCTCAAAATGAATGTGTGACATCTCAGCAGCAACCTACCTGGTGTGGGAGTGGAAACATAGACCATGTGATGTATTTTAGAATGAGGGTGAGATCACCCTTTTTTGCAGTGGGATTTGTAAGTATTCTTGATTTTCATATACACATCTTATTTTAAATTTCCATATATATTGCTTTATGTTCATGATCTTATGGGTTTTTTTCTGTTTCACAAATTTATGCAGGGTATCCTTGTTGTTTCATTGAGTGTATGCGACAATTCTCTCTTGGTCCACATCTGACCTAGATCCTTGCTTGGAGTGACCACCATGATCAAAACAGAACAATTGATGAATACTACTTCTATGTGCTATATGGTGGGAATTTTGGGAGGTCGGTAGCATTATGTGGGCCATATTGAAGGGGGTTTTGTGCAACTTATAACATTGAACAGAATGATGTTCTCATATTTTCATATGATAGAGTAGACATGTGCTTTATTGTTAAAGTGTCAAATGTTGATAATGTTATCAAACCTTGGGTTGATCAAGACCAGTGGATGTATTGACTTATTTGCATTGAATTGGTTTTTTATTACACACATGCCTAGTTTCTTAATTATATATGTTCCTTCACACAAACCTTCTTCAGTTTCATCTGCATGATCAGGGTGTTATAAGACCGAAGACTGTTGCAAGGTGACACTAGAGAAATCCATATTTCAGCACCCATGTAATGCCAGTTGCTCTGAAATGAATTCCATATCTTGGGCATTCTACAAGGAGTTTGTAAGAGACCTGGATGAATATGAGGTCTTTGATACCCCTCAGTTATTGGTGTACCGGGTGCAGGATGAAGATGATCTTCATTAGATGGTTAGTTAATCACTTTTTCCTATGCTTTTCCTTCTTATTTTGTAAATTTATTAGGGTGGTTAGTTAACTAAGATCTGTTATATATTTTTGATACTTAGGAAATTCCTTTGAGATGCACAAGGGAACACCAAATCCCAAAAAAAGGGTTCTATTGTGTATGCATGAAGAATAATTGTGACGGAGGCCTAAAAATATTGGGGCGATATCGCATATCGGAAGTATATGATGATTGCATTGAGTTCACTGACCCTTGGCCTAAACTTTGTGCTGAAAAAAGAATTTTCCTTGATGATCTGCTCGTCGTCCAGGTCAAGGTGATGAGGCACTATATCAAGCTGATTATTGAGGTGGTCACTGCTCCAGCACAGGAACATGAGGATGTGTAAGACAACAGCGACAAGCAGCAGGAGGAGGACGAAGATGACAACGTTGGCTCTGTGATGTTGGTTGTAGCTCAGAACTTCTAAATAAATCATCAAAATTTAAATTTCAAGAATGCATGCTCATAAACTTTTGTGTTGTTGTATGTTAAACTAGCAAATCTCTTT
This sequence comes from Avena eriantha, assembly GCA_910589775.1. Lineage (NCBI taxonomy): Eukaryota > Viridiplantae > Streptophyta > Magnoliopsida > Poales > Poaceae > Avena > Avena eriantha. The sequence goes on from OU342742.1 coordinate 444,847,909, forward strand.
TATTCAAATCTCTTGGGTTGTACCAACTTTATTCGGTTTAATTATAAAGAGAAAATATAAAATGATTTCTCTCAATTTCTCGCATAGAAAAATGCACAACTAATTCCATATTCTCATAGGAACCGGACCCACTTGTTGAACCAGCGGCACTGCCACGATCTCCACGCAACCACGGTGAGTTCTCGAACCGAAGTTGTAGTTATTCATTATTACCACGTATCCATGACCTCTGCAGTTATTCCTGACGCGCTTATTTTTCCTCTTCGTCCCTCATTCCTCTATTCTAGATCCATAATTTCTTCTTCTTCTTCTTCTTCTTCTTCTTCTTCTTCCTCGCAGGCATTTCATTGCAGGCATTTCCTTTCACCCATTTCCTTGCAGGCATGGACGATTTGACAACGCACAACAGAGACCCACTGCGTCCTTGCCCATGGTACCACGACTTTGATGGTGGTGTACACAAATGATGAAGTGACTGTGGAGACAACTCTCGCCAGGTATGAGCAATTTCTTGAGAAAAATAAGTACAAGTTCGTGGGGCTAGACTTGGAGTACACCCATGCAGATAAGCAAAAAAGTCCTTCACAAGAAATCGCCATCGTGCAAATCGCCATACATGAGGAGGTCCTCGTTTACCACTTCTGCAGGTATGAGAAATTTAAATTTGAGATCACCACTTCTGCATCCCTTGTTCCCTTACATCCCTAAAACCCTCTAACTGCGGGAGTAAACCAACTGAGAAGCATTGTCCGGCTCTGGTCGAGTTCTTGTGTAGGAAAGGGATAACTTTCACTAGTGTGGATATCACAAATGACACAACTATGCTTTCAAGTGTGTTGATAAAAATCCCACACGGGTACAACATCGACATCCAAAATCTATACAAGATCAAACCATACCCAGCAAAGGATGGCATGGGTGATCTAGAAGCAGAAATCATCGATGGATCCTATGAAAAACTGTAGAAATTGAAGCGAATGGAGCACAACTACTAGGAGTGGAAGCCGATGAGCCAGGTGCGCCTAGAGTATGCATCCAGATACGCCTACTTGGTGTACGAGTTGTATAGTAGGCCAAGTACCATGAAAGATGGGATGGTTTAGGGTTTTTCGCGATAGATCTATGCCCTAGTTGCAAGTGAGCCTAGGAGAAGAAGCACGAGGAGGGCAGAAAGCAGTATCAGGAGGAGCAGGAATCTTGGAACGGTGGCGACAGCAAGCGATTGAAGGGGAAGTAGTCAAGGACAATAACAAATGGTGGTAAATTATGTGTTTAAACTAGATTAGTTTATAGTTTATTTTGTGTAGTATATATTTTGGGATGTATAGATTAGTTTGGGATCTAAGCGTTGGAAGAACTTGCATGCATGTATGTGTTTTCCTATATGATATATGTACAAAAGTCTGATGGGTTGTTGAGATAGGCATTATCTAGGCCTCTGGTGAGCATGGTCTCTCACATATATCGATATGCGCATGATCCAGCATCTTCTTTGTCTCAAACTTTGATATTGATATATACCATGTTGCTATAACCTAAAACTAACCAAAATAAGGATAAAAATCCATTCTTCAACCCTCATCTAGAGAAATAATCTAGGGGTAGATCGTCTGTGGGGACCGTGGTCTAGGGTTTCATTGATAACCGAGCATCGGGCATCTAAATCCCTCCAGATCTTGCACGTGTTTCTAGAGTATGTACAAAAGTTGAGATATGTATCATCTAGGCAACTTCAGTGGATCCTGTGATGAAAACTCTGTCACACACTGGTGCGCATGCGATATAATATGGAAGCTACTTATTTATTTCATATATGTTTTGGTCTCTATGACCATGGTTTGACACATGGACCGCCTAGAGTCATTACATGTTTGTTATCTTCCTAAACCACATTGATATCCACTAGAGGCATTGATCCACATATGACCACATTGCATGTGTTCTTTTCCAAAACCACATTGATATCTACATGTCCACACACACTCTAGTAGATTATGTGATGCAACTTGTATCACACTGGTGCAACATGCAATGTGGAAGCTACTTTTCCTATGTGTTTTTTGTCTCTGTGACCATGGTTTGACACATGGAACCCCTAGAGTCATTGCATGTGTTCTTTTCCTAAACCACATTGATATCCACACTAGATGTCATTGATCCACATGACCACATTGCATGTGTTCTTTTCCAAAACAACATTGATATCTACATGACCACACACACTCCAATGGATTCTGTGATGCAACTTCTATCACACACTTGTGCAACATGCAATGTGGAAGCTTCTTGTTTATTTCCTATATGTTTTAATTTTGTCTCTGTGCCCATGATGGTTTGCCACATGGATCCCCTAGAGTCATTGCATGTGTGTTCTCTTCCTAAACCACACATTGATATCCACTAGAGCCATTGATCCACATGATCAACATTGCATGTGTTCTTTTTGAAAACCACAATGATATCTATATGCATGACCACACACATACTCTTGTGGATTCTCTGATGCAACTTCTATCACACTGGTGCAACATGCAATGTGGAAGCTGCTTTCCTATGTGTTTTTGTCTATGTGACTATGGTTTGACACATGGATCCCCTGGAGTAGTCATTGCATGTGTTATTTTCCTAATAAACCACACACATTAATATCCACTAGTCATTGATCCACACATGACCACACATTGCATGTGTTCTTTTCCAAAACCACAATGATACCTACATATGCATGATGGCCACACACATACTCCAGTGGATTTTGTGATGCAACTTCTATCACACTGGTGCAACCATGCAATGTGGAAGCTGCTTTCCTATGTGTTTTTGGTCTCTATAACCATGGTTTGAAACATGGATATCCTAGAGTCATATTGCATGCGTTCTTTTCCTAACCCACATTGATATCCACCAGAGTCATTGAGAGATACACATGACCACATTACATGTGTTCTTTTCCAAAATACATACCACATTGATATATCTACATGAACACACACACTCCAGTGGATTCTGTGATGCAACTTGTGTCACACTGGTGCAACATGCAATGTCACTACAAGAAATGTTTCCTTCCGCAACGACATGGCCCGACGATGGTCATAGAAGGTGCGTCTTCCACGGCAAATTTCTCGGCTCGGCCGTGGCCGATGGAAAACTTTTTTTTCTGGTTTTGTGGCCCTCTACTATGACATAACCACTAAAAAGATGGAGGAAGCTTAGTTGGTGTGTGGCAGAAGAAATTTTTTCGGTTCCTCACGTGATGTTGACTCGCTAAAGTCTTTTGAGGCGTGTGGGTCCCAGACGTTAGTGTATCTAGCGGACCATACTTTTCGGTCTCGCCTCCCTGATTTGAACTCGATAACATTGCTCGATGCGTCTGCCATTTAGTTAGGCTGCTGGGTCCCACATGTCAGCCTCTCATTAGAAGAATCGTGCGTATGATGAAATTTTTTCCTTTACTTGTGCTACCCTTTTTCAAAGTTGATAGTGTTACTCGATGCATCTACCGTTTAATTAGGCTGCTGGGATCCATATGTCATTCTCTCATTAGAATAAATGTATGTATGATGGAATTTTTTCCTTCGCTCGTGCTACCTGTTTCGAAGTTGATAGCGCTGCTCGATGCATCTACCGTTTCATAAACCTCCTAGGCCCCACATGTCATCATCTCAATAGAAAAAACATGTGTATGATGGATTTTTTTGCCCTCGGTCGTGCCTTTGTGTTCCGAACTTGATAGCGTTGCTCGTTGCTTCAGCCATTTATACAAGCTGATGGGCCCCACATGTCAGCCTCCTCTGTACAGGAAACGTGTACATGATGGAGTTTTTTCTTCTCTCGCGCCTCCCCGTTTGGAACTTGCCAACGTCTCCCTGCTGGGTCCACATGTTAGCCCCCTCTATAGCGAAAACGTGTGTATGTTAGATATTTTTTTCGGTCGCGTCCGCCGGTTTGACCTTGGTAACGTTGTTCGATGCGGCAGTCATATATGGTCTTGCTGCTGGGGCCCGCGTCTCAGCCTCTCTAGACAAAAAACGTGTTGATCTTGGTCTTTCTTTGGTTATGACTATTGTACAACTACTTTCTAAACCCGCTCGTTAAACTTGATCTCATGGATGGTAAGATTGATGGGCACTAGCTCTAAGCAGGTGGCTCGGCCATGTCAACCTCTCAGTACAGTAATATTGCTACAGATAAACTGCATGCGTTGCCACTACACAAGAATTTTTTATGCTTTTATAAAACGTAAAAAATGTATTCTAATATCGTATATAACATATTTATTTTTATTCTTAAAAAATTGCTTGTCCATCTACTACGCATGATTTCTAGCAACTCAACTAAAAAATATTATACATAATATAGTAGGTAGTACTTAAAAAACATGGATAGGCGAAGTTTTTTAGGGTAGGTGGAGAGTGCCCAAAAAAGCCTGAATTGAAGAAAAATGGGCCAAGCAGGGATTGACGGGCTATTTTTCATGGGCTCTTGCCCAATCTAACTAGGCTATTTGCATGGCCGAAAGACCGAAAACATGGCCAAATTAGAAGGTCTTGGACTGTAATGAGGCCAGATGGCCAATTTCTTGGGCTCGATAGTTAAAATCCCAAGGTATGTGCTGGGGCTCGGCCGGATTCAAAACAAAGACGTCAACAAGGAAAAAAAGGTATAAAATATGAGCGCCTAGATCCTAGGCGCCTGAGAACTTGTTATGTTAAGTCGCCGACGTCACCCTACTAATTGTGTTAATTCTCAATTGTAACCTAGTAGTTGCAACTCATTAAATTCCCAGTTAGAACTTAGTTGCAACAAATGTGTAACCCTCACGTTGCACAAATCGCGATTTAAATCCAATGGCGAGAGAGGTGACCCTTGAGAACTCTCAAATCCGATAAAATATTTATAGACATTTCTGTGAAAATTATGGACAAACACCCCGCGCCCGGCAAAACTTTCTGCCGAGACCCCAAACTTTCCTAAGCGTGCCCACCATCTAGCGACCAGCCCCTGTTTCTTCAAATTTTGCGCCGTTCTTATGGGAGATGCATAGGATTAGAACCAGGCCGCAAACCTCTCCACACCTAAAAAAACTTCTTGACGCCTTTCTATTAACGGTGCCAGCCTACCAACATTGGCCGCGCCGTTCTTCACAAGACACACCGCCCGACGGTCAGCTGGGAGATCCCCATGCTTCGCCTGCTAGATTCAGACACTAGAAATTCTTCTTGTCTTCGGTTTGTTCTCCACCTCTCCTAGAAATAGTTAAAGCTTGTGACCATCTAGATTTACAAGGTCCTTCCAGATTTGGGTAGGTACGTTCTTTAGGTAAATCTATAGTAAATCTCTGGACAGAAGAGTTGGAAAAAACCTTAAAAAGGACTTGGCAGGATCATGTGCAAGATTTTAACCTGATATATTCCCCATCCTTCTTTGATATGATGGAGCATTTTGGTTGTTGATGTACCTAACGAGGAAGTACTTAGAGGTATAGTACAGTATAGATGGATGTACCCTATAGAACGGGGATGTTCGTCTGTGGTACCAAAGTTCCCTAGCAAGTACACCGCGCTACCTAAGTTGCTTGAAATTGCCGCGTTTCGAAATGTTGGGCCGCCAACTACCGAGAGGGGCCATTCGAGGCAAACTCATCTCACCCCTACCAATTCCAAACATTTCGTGAATCTGCCCCGTGAAGTAGACGGTCGGGACCCTCATGTCAGTAATATTTCCATGACGCGAGCGCCAACGCGGCAACCATGTAGGTGAAACGAGGGATTAAAGGAGCATGGTGCATTGACCAAATTCACAAATCCATTCCCTCCGTCCTTTCGCATGAACCCTAGCACCAGCAGCGTCAAAATCCCCTCTCCAACCAGAATGATCACTTTGGACATTTGACTTCCGGTGCCAAGTTGTTGTGCCTACTCGCTGCTACCGAGCTCTAATGCCAAATGCCATGTCAGCCGTTGCGACGATCTAGCGCGCCTCTACCGCCGACAAGCTGAGCAGCGTGAAGGATGGAAGATCCATATGCCGAGGAAGAAGTACTTTTGGCTAATTGCAGGTGAGCTACTCTTGTCTTTGCTATTCGCACTACCTATAACTGCTAGCTGGCTATTGGCATTACAGAGATAAATCGAACATAGAATTGTTTGCTAGCACGACGTTGACAAACAATTCTTATCTTTTGTCCCCAATTTTCTGTCAAGTAGGATCTCCGCTGAATCCAAATACACGGTTATGGTCACCCTCTGCGGCAAACACATTAAATTAGCAGATCGGAAGAGCAAGTGGAATCGAGCTAGCTCTCTGAAGATGGAAGTAGCGCATGTGCATTTTTGCACTATCCCTGGTATGGTTGCTGCTGTGCGTGAACTTGTTGAAATGGGGCCGGAGCAGACTGCACGGCTCAGCTTCATTAATGTACAAGGTTTCACGGTTCCTATAGCGTGTGATAGTCAGCTAATTGGGTTGATGAAACAGTATGCTAGGCTTCGCCTGGTTATGCTGATTTGTAACATACTGGATGTGGAAGCTCCTGCTACTGGGGGTCGCCCAACTATTATTGGACATGGTGGTCTAACTTGAACCCCTACTGTTGTTGAGCAAAATGTGGTTCCTCATCTGCGACATGCTTCTGTCAGGCAACCTCCTCGTAGGAGTCCCCGTATTGCCGTTGTGGAAAACTCTGCTCTAGAATCTGCTAGTACTGGTCGTCCCCGTGGTGTTGTTGCTCCGGCTACTGCTGACCCAATGCATGCAGCTGTTGAGCAAACTAAGGCTTCCGGAGGCTGCCCCGCTGTTGTTGTTGCCAAGACCACTGCCTTGTGTGTTGCTCCTCCTCGAAACTGTCCTCAAGTTGTGCGAACCCATGCTCTGGAATCTGCTGGTACTGGTCGTCCTCGTGTTGTTGTTGATCTGGCCGCTATTGCCCCAATCCCTGCCGCTGTTGAGCAAACTAAGGCTTCTGGACGCTGCCCCACTGTTGTTGCAAAGACTGCTGCCTTGTGTCCTCCTCGAACCCGTGCTCAGGTTCAGCAAGCTGCTGGTCTGGAGCTAGCTCATGGTCTGGACTCTGCTAGCACTCGAAACACTGCTGTTGTGGGAACTGCTCCTGATCATCAATGTGGCATGGCAGCAGCTGATCCTATTGTGGTGTTGTTAGAAGGGGCCCTTCCTGTCCACCATGTAATGTAGCTACCACTACTAAGGGCCCTCGCCTTGCTCCTGGTCCTGATACTTCCACCGAGGTTGATCTAGCTAACGATGAACCTGGTGATGGCGACGGTGGCATTGTGGCTGGATCTAATGGTGCCACTCCACCTCTCGAACCTCTCAGAGGTTTTTATCCTGCAGAACCTGATGATGGCAAAGTAATCGTTCGTATTGGTGTCGCGGATTATATTGCAAAATTAGATGATGGCACAGAAAAATTCTATGACGAGTTTGATGTAATCCTTGGCAGATACAATCCTGAAGTGGTAGAGTTATCTGACCTGATGGCATCGTTACGTGTGAAGGTGTTGTGGGGGTCCTCCCAGGAAGCACGTTTGTTATATTTTAGTTATAGGTGCAAAAAAGGCTATCGAAGTGAAAGATACCAGGGATTTAGTCGTACCGTTTACAAGGAAACATTATAGAGGTGAAGTGTACTTCCACTTGATAGTGCAAATGGTTGGAGAGGAATTGGAACTCGACAATAGAGATGATGGACTTTTAGAAGGCATGCGTGACTTGATCCATGGCATCACTAGGGCTGGTGCGACTGAGGGTAGCTTCGAACAGAGGAGAGTCTTACAGAGGAGCGTCATAAAGAGGAGCAGGAAGAGCATCCCCAGAAAGGGCACCCTGAAGAAGAACGTCACCAAGGAGACCACACCAGAGAAGAGGACGCCCAGGAGTCGCACGAAAAAAGGCACCACGCCGCAGAGTATACCCCTGAGATCTAGTCAAAATGCCACACCGAACGGTAGCAGCAAAAACGCTAAGCGGGCTACAACGGTAGTGAACACTCCCAGGAGTGGTAGCAAAGAGGCGAAGATGGCCAGCACGGAGGCTACCACACCTAGTGGGAGCAGAAAATACTTGGAGTGGAACACGCTATTGAAGTCAGGCAATAATGCCAGCACGAAGGAGAACACGCCCAATAGTAGCAGCAAAAGGGCTAATTTGGAGCAGAACACGCCGCTGAGGTCAGGCAATAATGCTAGCACGAAGGAGAACACACCCAATAGTAGCAGCAAAAGGGCTAATTCGAAGAAGAACACGCCGCAGAGGTCAGGTAATAATGCCAGCACCCTGGAGCCAACACCCATGAGGGGAGGCAGTAAGGAGATCACACCGAAGAGCGGCAGCAAAAAGCCTAGTTCGATGGGGAATGGAACGTAGATGTCAAGCCTTATTGATACCATCAGGAAAGATTACATCAGGAAGGAGGATGTACACAGGAAGAGCAAGTGGGTTCTGTACAGTCAAAATGAAATTGATTTTGACTGATGTTTGTCTACTGAAGTACCTAGGATGCGTGCAAATGTAAGACCACCCCATGTGGTTGTAGCAGAACCAACCGAGTGTCCTGGAGAAAACAGAGTTGCTGGTGAGGTGGATTGGGGCAATGTTCCGGTCCATCCAGGTGGAGACGATGGTGCAGCCCCACCCATGGGAGTCAATATGATGTGTGCAATACTAGGCATTAGAGACGATGGCCAGGATTCTGAATCAGATGAAGAAGAAGGCACTTTAGAGGATCAAGAATCTAGTGATGAAGAAATATATGAGGAACTTAATGATGAGGCTGGTATTCCAGTCGATGATTTGGGTGTTGAAGTAGAACAAATGAAACATGACCACGGGCATCCTATAATTTCGGTCGGCACCGAGTTCAAGAGCATGCATGAGTTCAGGATGTCGTTCCGGCATTTGTGTATCAAGGGGGAGTTCTACGTTTATCGACTGAAGAACATTGCCCAAAGGTATGAGGCTGTTTTCAAGTTAACATGGATGGATGGGCGGGCCAAGGTACATTGTCCATGAAGGATCACAACAAGAGCCTTACCTGCATCGAAGGGAATTAGGGTACTGGGGCAATCAATGCAGCAAACCATTAGAACTTTCTCTCTTTTCACTCTGTAACTACAATTGTTGTGCGATATCTTTCTGGCAACTAGTCGACTCTGCTTATCTTTTAAATGAATCTGTGTTGCAGGTGAACAAAATGGGCCCTCCACACATGTGTTCGACGCCAACTGTCGTGGTGGTGTCACGGCAGTTGCCATGGATAGGCTAAAGGTGGGGACTAATACACGCTAGGGGAATCCAGGGAGGGATAGTGAAGTGGTTCTTCACACAGAAGTTTGTATTTGCTTTGCTTCCAAGATTACAAGTGATCCTGGAGCTGTATTGGTGAGAGGAGGAAGAAGGAGCTCTCTTACTCTCACCCACAGATCACACTCAAAACCCTAGCCAAAACAGAATAGCGGAACCCCTTCTACTGAAAACCTAGCCCTCCTTATATAGAGGGAGCTAGGTCTCAGCCTAGGGAATACGTGGAGGCATATTCCTAAGAATATGCCTCGCCTCCTCCCAAAGTAGTAAGCCAACCGAGGTGCTTTTCCCCCGCGTCACACATGCAGAGGCTATGTGAGCCTCTGCGGCGCCCGCGTCAGCCGACATGGGTGTCGTCACCCTTGTCGGCCACGCCCCGGTGGTCTTGCCCTTGTTTGCTTTGCTCAGGTAGTGCGTACCGGGGCTTCTTCTGACCAGCGAGATTCCTTCCTTCTCCTAGAAGCTAGACGTGACCCGGATCATAGTTGATCCGGCCACACCCGTTCCTGCATACAAGTAACACAGGCATTTCCGACTTACTCCTTAAGTCGGTTGAGACTTAGTTAGGCGAACGCCCCTGGTCCGGGTTACCCCGTGATTCGGCCTACCTTGAGGCGACCCGGCCAGCATCCGCTTTGGCCTTGCCGAACCTCGGCTAACTCGGCCTTTATACCCCGGCGTGACCCTACCCGGGGGTATCCCCCCAACATTAGTCCCCGAAGCTGGTGCGGTCTTAGCTGCCTTGGCCGCTAAGGCCACATCAGGTTCAATTCTGTGCTCTGGTCGTTATTTCTGAGTTACCTCTTTATCTCGGATTATATGGTTTTACGTTCTCTTCACACATTCCAAGTTTTCACTTGCCGGTCGGGTTACCACTCTAACTCGGACCTCATGGTTTTACTTTCCCTCTACACATTCCAAGTTTTCACTTGCTTGCCGGGATACCACGGTTCCATCCGGGTCTTGCTTCCTTCTCTCGTACGCCAACCCATGTGGAGGCTAATCATTATGTTGTCTTATTTTAAGGGCCAGCACAGTAACCGCCACAGTGATTGTCAGTTATCACTCTGCGCGGGTCACGTCACCCCTGCCTCCTCGTTTACCGCATCCACGCGTCACGTCATGGGATCAATTTCGTTATGTGGCCTTCTGTGTGGCTTCGTGTTGATTGGTTGATGTGGGTAATAGATGGCCACATCGTGTGGCGCGCCTGCAGGACACGATCCCACTTTCCCCTCGTGGGAGAGGTTAAATAGGGGAGGGGCGTACTCCTTAGGATTTTTTCCCCTTCCGCGCCCCTCTTCCCCTTGCTCTTCTTCTTCTTCTTCCCCACGACAGCGCCGCCGCCAGTGCTTCTCCGTAGCAGCGCCACCGCCGCACTTTTTTCCCAGACCTCTGCCTCTTCGCCACTTCTACGCGCCTCCTCCACCACGGGTCGTTGCCAATCTAGGCCGCTACCCCCCACTGACGCGCAAGAGATGGAGGAGGACACCGCGGCGGCAAACCGTGGTGCGTGGGCCGGGTCTTGGGTCTGCCAAGATGACCTGGATTGGCTCTACCGCACCAGACACATCCCCGCCGGCGTCGCCGCTCGTCTTGCCTCTGCCGAACTGACCCCCTCACCCAATTCGGGTGAGTATGTCGTGTTCTTGTCCCACTTCCAACGGGGGTTCGGTTTGCCGGTCAGTGACTTCTTCCGGGATTGGCTTAGCACCTACGAACTCCAGCCGCACCTTCCTGCCAATGCCATCACTTCTCTTTCCGCTTTTGCTTCTATGATCGAGGGCTATGCCGTACTATGGCCCACGAAGGAGCTATGGATCCGGTTTCTCGGCCTTCGTCGTAATGTCATCCCAAACATCCAACTCGATCCGGAGGACAAGCAGCTCACTCAATTTGGAGCTCCTTCCATCTCACCCTGGAGGCTTTCCGTTTTCCCCCGGGTCACTGGGCTAGAGTCCTGCAAAGGGTGGACCCGAAATTTCTTTTATGTCTGGAATATAGGCACTGAAGATTTAATCCGGCTGCTCCCCTATACTCCGGGACCACCTAACCCGGAACTGTGGGATGTCGTCCCCAAGAAGCCCACGGCCTTGGCCAACCAGGTCAACAAGAGGTTCGCGGAGCTGAAGAAGCTCGGGTTGCGCAACGAGGATGCTATGATCATGTTCGTGCGCAACCGAATTTCCCCCCTCCAGAAGCGCACCCACAAGGTGTGCCACATGAGCTTCAGCCGCGACCCCAACCGGACCTCATCCTTTGAGTTGAGAAACACAGAGATATATCGCCGGGTTAAGGCTCTCTTCACCACCCACAAGGACTTCTCCTCTGAGTGAACTTGGGGAATTGAGCATTATTGCCGTGACAGGCTTCATCCCGCGGTAAGCTTCGTGGTGCAAACTTACTCCGGACTAATTATATATCGGTCATTGTTGCATTTTTGACTCTGCTGTTCATTCTTTTCCTCAGCTATTTCTTCCGCGGACCCTCAAGGACAGCACTGATCCGACCCTTAAGTGGGCGCCGGACCGGGAGATTCCGGATGAGGAAGAGCCGGACCAGGAGATGTTCCTCCCGATGACCAACGCTACCAAGCGACCCACGGGTAAATCCTCTTCTATTAGAGATTGCCCCGATGATGAAGATGGCTCGGATGTTGAGGTGATTGAAGCTGTTTATGTTGTCCCCCTTTCTTTTGCTTTTTTGGCATCAGCTAATCCCGGTGGGCATATCCACGAGGACCCTCCCCTTGCTATGGGCAAACCTATTCCGGTAGCGCCGAAGAAGAAGCACGGAGCGGCACCAAGTTCTTCCTCCGGACCTTCTCAGCCCGCCAAAAGGCGAAAGAAGTCCAGAGACAAAACTGCCTCCAAGCCCACAGGCAAGGCCCCAGCACGAAGGGCTCGGAAACCCAAGGAGCCCCAAACCTCGGATGCGTAAGTCATTTTTTCCTTCTACAACTTGCTCTTCCTTGCATTGTTGTAATTTCTCTTCTGACATTATTTGATTTGGCAGGGCTGCGGTGGAGGTCCCTCAGAGTGGATCTAGCATCTCTTCGCCGCTCCGGCCTAGCCCTTCTCCTCCTCGTGACGACGAGTCACGCCCGCTGAGCCCTATTCCAGAGGGTTCTGCGGCTGCTCCAGGTTCTGTTCCACCTCGTCAAGAGGGGGGTAACCTTGGAGTGGGGGAGACCGGCCCGGCCGAGGCGACGACATCCACAACTTCGGCCTCGCCGCAATCAGCAGCCACCGAAACTACCTCAGCACCAGCACCAACTCCAGCACCACTAACCGAACCAGCACCAGCACCAGTTCCGGCACCAGCACCAAGTCCGGTAGCAAGAAAATCAGAAGTTGCACCAAGTCCAGCAACAAGAACAGCAGCGCCAAGCTCCTCCGCCTCGTCCGAGTCTTCTCAACCTCGGCGAGGAACTATCCCGGTAGCTCCTAAGGGAAAATCCGCTGCAACCACTTCCTCTTCTCAGCAAGCAAAGGGCAAAAAGGCTCCTGACGCTACCAAATCATCATTCGTCGAGGCTGGGCAGCGTACCCTCACATCAATGCTTCCCAAGAAGGCTCCAGCAGCGAAGGACGCCCCTGCCGAGCCAACCGATGCACAACAGATGGTTTTGCACACCAGCCCAGCCCTTGCTGTGGTTGAGAGTAAAGAGGCGCAGGCGAAGGGCTTGGTGGCGCCCCATATGCCCACCGGCGAGCGGTACCCTCCAATGTTGATTGAATTTGTCAACAACAGGAACAAGGCTGAGTTCGTCCATGACGACGATCTCCCGGAGAGGTTCGGCCCCGCCGAGTTTTCCGCCCAAATGAACATAGCCGCTAAGGCAATCAACCTCGCCGGGCAGATGATGGAGGTACGTCGCTTCCCCTTTACATGCTGTAGATAATAACCATTAGTCCCCGAGCCTCCGGGGGAGTAACTTGTTACTCGGCCGGATGCTCTTTAGAAAACTGATGTAGCTCCATGAGAACTTTGAACATGCACACACCTAGAGAAGGGTAAAGTTCCACTTGGCCCGGATTTTGTACACTTCGAACATGCACACACCTAGAGCCGGGTTAAGTTCCACTTGGCCCGGATTTTTGTACACTTCGAATATGCACACACCTAGAGCCGGGTTAAGTTCCACTTGGCCCGGATTTTTGTACACTTCGAATATGCACACACCTAGAGACGGGTTAAGTTCCACTTGGCCCGGATTTTTGTACACTTCGAACATGCACACACCTAGAGCCGGGTTAAGTTCCACTTGGCCCGGATTTTTGTACACTTCGAATATGCACACACCTAGAACCGGGTTAAGTTCCACTTGGCCCAGATTTTTGTACACTTCGAATATGCACACACCTAGAGCCGGGTTAAGTTCCACTTGGCCTGGATTTTTGTACACTTCGAACATGCACACACCTAGAGCCGGGTTAAGTTCCACTTGGCCCAGATTTTTGTATACTTCGAATATGCACCAAGCTAATTTATGTTTCTGTATTCCTTTCAGGTGACCACCAATCGCCAGAGTGCTGAATTCCAACGTCTGTTGGATACCCACAAGATGCTACACGCCAAGCAAGCTGCACTTCTCGTGGAATACGAGAAAAGGGGTAAATTTCTTCCTTGGCACTTCTTCGTTTTTCTTCATCTTCCTCTGCCGAACTAATCTCATCATTCGGTTTCCGCAGCTAGGGTGGAGGCTGAGAACAAGATTATGCGGAAGAATCTAGAGCAGATCAAGGGTAAGTCATTTTTGTCCGACCTCACAGTTCTTTCCATTTCCTTTTCTCCTTGGCTCGGCAAACATTCATACCTCGGCTCTGCAGGGTCAACACACTATTTCAGCATCGCTTGAAGATAGTGTGCCCGTGCCTGATATGATGCTGCATTTTCTCGAACAAGCAGGGCAACATCAAGCCGAGCTTAAGAAGAAAGATGAAGAGCTCGCCCTCCTCCGGACCAAGGACGATGAGATTGCCAGGCTCAAGGCTGAGATGGAGAAAATGAAGGCCCAGCACCAATCCGAGCTCCAAAAGGTTGGTCAGGATTATACAGAAGAGCACGAGCGCCTCAATCTCCAGATTGCCAAGGACCAGGATCTACTCAAGGAGTCCGGCATCCAGCTTGGGTCGGCGAATGCTGAGCTTGAGCAGCTTCGTAAGAGACGTGATGACTGCACCAGGGAGTTGACCCAGATCCTCAGCCATATATCACGTAAGTTCCTTTCCCTTATCCGACCTACTTCTCCGGGTTACTTCATATGTCTTTTCTTTACCTTCTTCCTTTGTCTTGTTTCCAGGAAAATTTCCAGAGGGCACTGCTATTGCGAGCGCAGCAGTTGCAGACTTCCACCGAGAAAGGGGTACTCCTGCCGCTCCTGACGGTGAAGAGATTCCCTATGACATGGAGGACCTGTTGGTCAGCTTGTCATCTCGCGTGGAGCTCATCAAGAATTATGGCAAGGACATCCTCGACATTGCAGTTCGCATCTTCAACATGTTCTGGCCCGGAGAAGATACTTCGGAGACCACCGCAATGCTCGTTGAGAAGCTAATGGAAACCGAGACCCAACTCCACCTCTGGAGAGAGTCCGTTGGACGTGCCGCAGCTGATACCATTCTTCACCACATACTCACGTGGTATGAGAAGATCGATCTCAACCTCCTGACACGCCTGCGCACAGGATCCAGATGGACCAATGACCCAGAGTGGGTAGCTCGGTGCTAGGCTTGCGCCCATAGCCTCATCGAATACGCTCCCATTCATGAATGGGCTGAGAGACCGAGCTTCCTGGAAGCCGCTGGGGAGGAAGAGGTTGAGCATGATGAAGATGGCTCGGACGGTGAAGGAGAAGATGACGCCTCGGATATTGAAGGCAGCGAAGATGATGCCGAACTTCCTCCTCCTGCTGCTCCTTGAGCGAAAAAACTTGAAAATTTATCAGATCCCTGGTATGCCGGGTGGAGTTGTATCCCATATACATGTGATATTTTGCTACTAAGTTCTTATGCCGGATTAACTTGGGCATAGTCCCCGAGTTTCTTTTTCTTGTTCGTCCAATCTTTTGGCTCGGCTCGTGTCTACCTTGGTTCGGTTTTACAACTTACGAATCCGAGCTTGAAAAATTGTCTTAACAATACTGGGAAACTTTTAGGCTTAGCTCAAAAATAGAACAGCATAATAACTTGAAAATGAATACTGGGTTAGTCCGAAAAACAAACGTCGGCTCGAATAAATTCTTTTCCTTAGTTGTTTTTCATCTTCTACGCAAATACAAACTTGTTCTCTTGCTTGCCATGAAGCCAATTCTTGTTGGACAGCAGCAAGTCGAAGAGTTGGGTTCTTGGTGCTCGCACATTACTAATCCGAGTTAAGTAGAATAACTTATTCCAGCTGACGCGCGAAAAACAACAAACAATATTAAGGCAGTCCCCGAGTCACTGCTCGAGGCGCCAACACTTCATTGATAAGCTCATTGCCGGCATACATACCAACACATGAGAAGACTCGGATACATACACTTCTTTGCTAAGTGTAGAAAGGACGAAGGAGAGCTACATTCCATGGACGCTTAGATTCCTCGTCGGACCTGTCCGCCTTGTTCTTTTCATGTGGCTTTGCATCTATAAGATAATAAGATTCATTGTGCAATACCTTGCTCACGATGAATGGCCCTTCCCATGGGGGATAATTTATGCATGCCGGCAGTACGTTGTACCAACCGGAGCACCAGATCGCCTTCCCGAAAGACTCGGGGCTTACGTTCTGGCTATGATAGCGTCGGAGATTTTGCTGATATATGTCGGATCTGGACAATGCCAGTTCTCTCACTTCTTCCAGCAGATCAACATCATTTTGTCGGGCTTCTTGCACTTTGGCCTCTGTATATTGGGTGACCCTAGGCGAATCATGCTCTATGTCGGCTGGTAATACAGCTTCTGCCCCATGTACCAGAAAAAACGGCGTATAGCCTGTTGATCGATTCGGAGTTGTTCTTAAACTCCACAGTACTGCTGGTAGTTCTTCTATCTAGCACCCCGCTGATCTTTGCAGCGGCTCAATTAGCCGGGGTTTTATCCCGGATAATACTAATCCGTTGGATCTTTCCACTTGTCCGTTCGATGCGGGGTGGGCTACCGAAGCGACGTCCAGCCAGATCTTCTTATCCCCGCCGAAACGCGCAAATGCTCCTTCCGCAAAATTTGTGCCATTATCAGTTATGATACTATGAGGATAACCATATCTCAAGATGATGTCTTTGAGAAATGTTATGGCAGTAGCTCCATCACACTTTCTTATAGGCTTTACTTCAATCCACTTCGTAAACTTGTCCACCATTACCAAAATGTGATTCATATTTCCCCTTGCTGGTTTGAACGGGCCGACCATATCCAAGCACCATACGGCAAATGGCCAAGTAATTGGTATGGTCTTGAGTTCCGACATTGGCATTAGTGTCTTGGTAGCGTACCTCTGACAACCATTACATTTTCTTACCAGATCTTCTGCTTGATCTAAGGCACTTGGCCAGTAGAATCCCTGCCGGAAAGCTTTTGCTACCAAGGCTCGGCACGAGGCATGATGCCCGCATTCCCCTTGATGTATATCTCGGAGGATGTCAAGCCCTTCTTCTGGGTCAACACATCGCTGGAGGACATTGGTCACACTTCTTTTGTATAGTTCAGAATTGATGATCGTGTACGCCTTTGCCCTCCTCTGTGTTTACCTGGACAGCACTTCCTCAATGGGTAACGTTCCATCTTTCAGGAATTGAAATATAGGTAGTGCCCAAGCTGGTATTGCTCGCACAGGGAACACATCCTCATCAATCTCCATATGATCCACCGGCATAACTTCAACCGGATCACGCTGAGCAGTCCCCAAGTCTTGCGAGCAGTCCCCGGGTTTGCTGAGGCAGTCCCCGGGTTTCGCGCACCACTTCCCATGTCAATATCCATGGGCACAACTCCAGATTCCGTGTCATCTGGGACATAGATTGAGTCGGTTTCTGGGGACGGCCTGATGGATGGTTTCTTGAGGTGCTCTAATGCTACACCCAGTGGAACTGCTTGTCGGGTTGACCCGAGCTTCGACAGCATGTCGGCAGCCTCATTTTCCACCCAGGGTACATGGTGAAATTCGCATCCCTCAAAGTAACCAGATATCTTCTGCACATGAAATCTGTACAGTGCCATGTTTGGATCAAGGGCGTCCCACAGTCCCGACACTTGCTGCACCACCAAATTCGAGTCCCCAAAGCATATGATCCGACGTATCCCGATCTCTTTTGCCACTTTGAGCCCATGCACAAGTGCTTCATACTCAGCGACATTGTTTGATGCCGCGAAATGGATCTGCAACACGTATTTCAACTGGTCATTTTTTGGCGAAGTAAGTACAACTCCGGCACCTAACCCGGTTTTGGTTTTTGATCCGTCAAAGTGCATTTGCCAATAGTTCGGATCTGGGAGTGGCGGTTCGTATTGCACCTCGGCCCAGTCCACGAAAAAGTCCGCCACAACTTGATATTTGATGGCATCTCTTCTGTCATATTGCGGCACATAAGGAGCTAGCTCAATTGCCCATTTTGCAATTCTGCCACTCGCATCCTTGTTACTCATTATCTCGGATATGGGGGCCTCACATATGACTCGGATAGGGTGCTCCTCAAAGTAGTGCTTCAGTTTCTTGGCGGCCATGTACACGCCATACGCCACCTTTTGGTAATGTGGATAGTTCTTCTTTGAGGCTGACAACACCTCGCTCAAGTAATACACTGGCCTTTGCACCGACTTACCTTCCTCGTCGCGCTCCACCACTATCACTGCACTTACAACTCGGTTGGTTGCGGCTATATAGAGCAACATTGGCTCCTTCGATAGTGGTGAGGCTAGTACTGGTGTTGTGGCTAACATTTTCTTCAGGTGGGTAAAGGCTTCGTCAGCCTGTGGCGTCCAAACGAACTTATCCGACTTTTTCATGAGTTGGTAAAGAGGCAATGCCTTCTCTCCCAACCGACACACAAACCGACTTAACGAGGCCAGGCAACCTGTGAATTTCTGGACATCGTTAAGACACTTCGGCAGTTCCATTCGCTCGATGGCCCGGATCTTAGTTGGATTAACCTCGATACCTCGGCTGGAAACCAGAAAACCAAGCAGTTTTCCAGCCGGGACACCGAAGGTGCATTTTTCCGGGTTAAGTTTCATCCGGAACCTCCTTAGGTTCGCAAACGTCTGTCTGATATCGTCAAGGAGCGTTTTGCTTTCCTTGGTCTTGATAACCACATCATCCACGTACACCTGTACATTTTGACCTATTTGGTCGTGCAAACATTTTTGCATACATCTTTGGTACGTTGCCCCTGCATTACGTAAACCAAACGGCATGCTGCAATAGCAATAAGCCCCATACGGGGTAATAAATGTAGTCTTTATTTGATCATCAATGAACGACAACAGTTCACATCCAGCAGTTGAGTCTATGACTTGATCTATTCTTGGCAGCGGAAATGGATCTTTTGGACACGCCTTGTTCAGGTTCGTGTAATCGATACACATTTGCCAAACCACTGGCACGTTCGGATCATCCTTCTTCTTCTCCACCAGCACCGGATTAGACAGCCAATCCGGGTAAAGAACTTCCATGATAAATCCTGCAGCTAGCAACCGAGCTATCTCATCCCCGATGACTTTCCTCCTATCCTCGGCGAAGCAGCGGAGAGGTTGCTTCACTGGCTTAGCTCCGGGTCTCACATTCAAAGAGTGCTCTGCCAACTCCCTCGGAACACCTTGCAAGTCCTGTGTGGACCAAGCAAAAATGTCCCGATTCTCACGGTGGAAGCTGACGAGCTTGCTTCCTATTTATCACTTAACCTGGAACCAATTGTTACGGTGCGCTCCGGGAACATGTCATCAACAGGAGCCTTCTTGGTATCTTTCGTGGCCTGGAAGGAGACACTTCTATGCGGGTTACTCAGCGCCGGCATATACTGCTGGGCAGACTGAGCCAATGCCGCCACCTCTTGAATTTTCCTTTTTTCCTGCGTAATCACAAGTGACTCGGCTAAGTTAGACCCGCCCGACGCACACTCCATGGAACGTCGGAAATCCCCAGCAATGGTGATCACCCCGTTTGGTCCGGGCAAATTCATCTTCAAGTAACTAATATGACAGCTCGCCATGAACTTGTTCAGCGCTGGCCTTTCGAGTAATGTGTGGTACACACTTTCTAAGTTCACCACCTCGAACTCCAAATTATCGTTCGGCAGTTATCCCTCGTGCTGAACAATACGTCAACCCGGACCTTGCCTATGGGATCACAAGAAATGTCGGGCACAATACCATGGAAAGTTGTCCTCGTGGCCTATAGCATGTTCTCCGAGATACCCAACTTGCACATTGTGTCCGCATACATGATGTTAATGCTATTGCCATTGTCGATCAGTATCTTTGAGAACCTTACGTTAATGCTAGGTCCAATGAATGTCGGATCCAGCACCAACGCATACGAACCAGGGCTTGGCATAAGCTTGGGATGATCCTTGATGCTCCAGGTGATTTCTTGGTCAGACCAAGGCATATACCTAGTCACCGCAGGCATCACTGCATTCACCTCCATATGTCACCGCTGCAAGATCTTTCTATCCGTTTCCTCAGTGGTGAACACACAATAGCTCTGATGATGCTCTCTGTACTCATTTCTCCCCTCATTTTCGGGGTACCTCTGATCCGGCTGATGCTGATTTTCCACTTGATGCACCACATCCCTTCTCTCATTGTTATCATATATCAGCGGAGGGGGAGGCAACATTGCTGTTGCGTGTTCGCTCCGGAGAGCAATTGCTGCCGGGGTAACTCCTACCGAGGTTGATCATTCTGGGGTTCCTGAGCATTCCCCGAACCACCTTGTTCGATCTTGCGCATCCACTCACATTGCCTCGTTGTATGACCCGCTGGGTTATTCGGATTTGACGTGTGAAATTTACACGGCTGATCCAACATCGACTCATAAGTATACCTCAGACGGTCTTTCTTTTCATGCCACTGTTTCTTTTGCTCTAGTGTCCAAGTTTTCTTGCCATCATTTCTCAGAGTCCACTGCCCTCCTGTTTTCTAACGTTGACTGCCCCCTGCTCCGGGCTGATCTTGATTCACAACTGCAACTTGTTGCGAACTGTATCGATGATCCGGTCTATCATCTCTCCTTTTTCATCTGTAGTCATTCCTCCGGTATGATCCGACTCCATCTCTCTGGTAGTACTCATCGTTTGACTCATTTGACACGAGCCTAGGTTGAGTCGGATCACCCAAAGCATACGAATCTGCAATCCAGATCATCTCTGCCAACGTAGTTGGCATTTTCCTTTGCAACTTCTGCCATAGCTCGCTCGCATATCTACACCCTTGCGCAAACCATGCTATGGCCTGTGATTCTATCACGCCCTCACACGAGTTTTTCACTGTACACCACCGGGTTAAAAACTCCCAATCTGTCTCATTTGGTCTTTGCTTGCACATAGCTAGGGTCTGCGGCCTATTTGGCCTCTGATACGTACTCGAGAAATTTCTGATGAACATTTCCTCGAAATCTATCCAGCAGTTAATGCTTCCGGGCGGCAAATTGTTCAGCCATACCCTTGCTGGCCCCTCCAACATCTGGGGTACATATCGTACAGCCCATCTCAAGTTGCCAGTGGAAATTTTCACAGTTGTAGCATAATTTATCAGCCAATCTCCGGCTTTGTACTGCCGTCATACGTCTTCGTCCCCTTGGGTAACTGGAAGTTGGGTACCGGTGGCTCCTTCATGATCCGAGGTCCAAAACACGCTGGACCCGGCGGACCTTGACATTCAATTTGTTCCGACCTATACAGTCGATCCAATTTCAACCTGGCATCATCCGGCATCAAATCCCTACTTCCCAATCTTGACCCTATCACATGATAGTCCAGTCTAGGGTATCCCACATTTTCCATTTCCGAATCTCCATCATTATACCTGTCTTGCTCTCGTGGAGCACCTTTCTGTTGCATACCTCGGCCGACACTTTGCTCTTTCCTTGGTATATTCCACTGCTGCGGTTGTCCTGCGCCTGCCGAGTTTCGTTGTCCGGCATTGCCGTTGACGGCGTTCCCTTGACCGGCATTGCCTTTGTCGTGGTTACCTCGGCCAGCTTCACCTCGGCTCACACTCCGTCGATCATCATTTTTCTGTGCTTCTTTTCCTTTCCCTGCCCGCGTTGGGTCATACGGGACGATCTGTTTGTTCCGTCTGGCCGAGGTTACTACCTCTTCTCTCCTTGGACCACCATGAGGAGACGATGCGGCTCCACCGGATTTCTCCGAGTTACCCATCGCCGAATGGACGATCTTGGAGGCTCCAACTCTGTCTGGGTTAGCTCTGCGTAGTTCTTCGTTTTGTCTGTTCGCGATCCGAACCAGCTCGTTAACCCTATCTTGTTGTCTTTGCCGAGCCTCGCCCGTTAGACCCTCTAACTCGGATGCCGCTACATCCGCTGCTCTGAGGTTCTTTGCCAGGGTACGATACCTGTATCACCTTCTCTGTTCATCTCGCTCATGAGATTTCTCCCCTTTACTTTTACAGCGTCAACTTTGTTCGCCTTTGCGTACTCACGCAGCGTCATATTCAACGACTGCTGAGCCGCGGCTATCTTTTTCGCACACTCTAGTATTTTTGCCTAGTTTCTTCTAACTCGGCCTACGCCCGAGCCGGATCTACTGCTGCTACCACAGGGTTTGCCAAGCTATCCATCCCTTCCCTCAACACGTTCTCTGGCCTCTCTAGTGAAGGACCTCTACCTTTCCTAGGTGCCTTAGGCGTTACCTCCGGATCTGGCGCCGGATCCTTGCTCGCGGCCGCGCCAGGCGCAGTCATCATCACCTCTGCATGGTCTGGGGAGCGAGTGATACGCTTCCCGGAAACCATGGTGAGGGGTGGCTCCCCTGCCTCGACGACGTGGCGCAGATGATCACACGACACATCAACAGCAACGTAGACCTTGTGCGCGCTGAGCCTGACGAAGAGGCTATTGCACGGAAGTGGGCGCGTGCCGAAGCAGCCAGCGTTGTCACTGACGAAGTCCAGCGCTCCAAAGTGCTGAACGAGCCCGGAGACGATACATTCGCCGCTGCCGATGAAGTTTCCTGTCCGGATCTTGACCCCTGCTAGCGCCGCTATCCCCACGGTGGGCGCCAACTGTCGTGGTGGTGTCACGGCAGATGCCATGGATAGGATAAAGGTGGGGACAAATACACGCTAGGGGAATCCAGGGTGGGATAGTGCAGTGGTTCTTCCCACAGAAGTTTGTATTTGCTTTGCTTCCAAGATTACAAGTGCTCCTAGAGCTGTATTGGCGAGAGGAGGAAGAAGGATCTCTCTTACTCTCACCCACAGATCACACTCAAAACCCTAGCCAAAACAGAATAGCGGAACCCCTTCTACTGAAAAACCTAGCCCTCCTTATATAGAGGGAGCTAGGTCTCTGCCTAGGGCATACGTGGAGGCATATTCCTAAGAATATGCCTCCTCCCAAAGTAGTAAGCTGACCGAGGTGCTCCCCCCCGTCACACATGCAGAGGCTACGTGAGCCTCTGCGGCGCCCGCGTCAGCCGACATGGGTCACCCTTGTCGGCCACGCCCCGGTGGTCCTGCCCTTGTTTGCTTCGCTCAGGTAGTGCATACCGGGGCTTCTTTTGACCAGCGAGATTCCTTCCTTCTCCTAGAAGCTAGACGTGACCCGGATCATAGTTGATCCGGCCACACCCGTTCCTGCATACGAGTAAAACAGGCATTTCCGACTTACTCCTTAAGTCGGTTGAGACATAGTTAGGCGAACGCCCCCTGGTCTAGGTTACCCCGTGATTCGGCCTGCCTTGAGGTGACCCAGCCAGCATCCGCTTTGGCCTTTCTAAACCTCGGCTAACTCGGCCTTTATACCCCGGCGTGACCCTACCCGGGGGTATCCCCCCAACATGCAGCAAACTGAAATCCTCAATGGCTGATACGGAGTGGGTGGCTATACAATCTATGTCCATACTAAAGGATAACCATAAGGAGACCGCGAAGAATATTCAGACTAGCCTCTGTTCTAAATACAACATTGTCCTACCGTATTACATGATTTGAAAAGGTAAAGAGAAAGCTCTGGGGGTCTTGCACGGCGATTGGACCAATAGCTTCAGGATGATGTACAACTTCAAGGCGAAGGTACAAGCTAGGTGTCCAGGGAGTGTTGTGGAGATTGACACCGAATCAGTACGTGGTAAAATATATTTCAAAAGATTTTTCATGGCGCTTAAACCTTGCATCCAGGGATTCAAGGACGGTTGTAGGCCGTATCTGAGTGTAGACAGCACTGTCCTAACTGGCAAATGGAAAGGCTGCCTGCCATCTGCCACAACACTTGATGGTCACAACTGGATGTTCCTAGTGGCATTCGGGCTATTTGAAATAGAAACGGAGGAAAATTGGGTCTTGTTTATGAGGCAGCTCAGGAGATCAATAGGCCACATGGATCCATTGGCTATATCCACAGATGCATGCAAAGGGCCGACGAATGCAGTGAAGGAGGTGTTCCCGTGAGCTGAAGGTAGAGAATGCCATGCCCCTATGATGCTCAACTTGTACTCACACTACGCAGAAGCGTATTTCGTTACATGTTTCCTGCTGCTAGAGTTTACAAACCTAGTAGCAGCGAATATTTCATTAGCAAGATTTTTGCGGAAGCCCCTGTACTTCCAGAGTACTTAGCCATCCATCATTCGCAGCTATGGAAGAGGAGTGAATTCAACCCTAGCATCAAAGTTGATTACATAAACAACAACCTTGCAGAATGCCTGAATAACTGGGTGAAGGACATAAAAGTGTGTCATGTTCATATCTTGATGGACAGCATACATGGTACGATCATGAAGCTTTTAAATATAAGGAGAGACATCGGTAGGAGACTTAGAGGACATATGCTACCGCCAGTTGTATAGCAAATGCACAAGAGAAGCCAAGGACTTGCTCATCTTAAGGTTCTCCCGTCAACCAGCAGCATCTGTTAGGTGGCGATATGTCCAAGAGTGGCAAACGGGATGTTGTGAACATCTAGCTGCGAGAATGCACCTGCTTAGAGTGGCAGCATACCGGGAAACCTTGCGACCACACCTTGGCCTTCTTGGTGAAGAAAAGAACTCTACCACATTTGGATCAGTATTTGTCAGACTACTACTCTATGGAAAAGTTCAGAGCTGCGTACGTTGGATCCGTCGAGCCATGTACAGACCCATCTCAGTGGCCTCAAGTCCAACTGGCTTTCAAGCTTTGCCAGCTAGTTACAAAAAGGGTTGGGCTTTCTGTGCTACCAAGAAGGGCAAAAACAGATGCAAGACCTGCCATCTTATAGGCCATAGAGCAGCGGGTTGTCCCCTTAATGCTCTGAAACCTATGTATGAGATGGTACATTCATAAAAAAATGTTTATAGTCTGTAGATATAAGGTAGTAATCCATGTACTATTTTTTTACAGGAAGTGCAAGGTAAGAAACAAGATAGCCGACTCAGTGATTTTGCTATTGGAACAAAACCAAAACGAGTGGAGTGATGATGCTGGAAAAGATTCTGGTGCTGATTGGCCTGACTTCCCTTGACTCGGAGATGCAGGGTACGTGAAGGTAAGAAAATTGGCACCCAGGAAGAGGAAGAAGGCAGGAGATGAAGAAGCCAATGGACGTGAAGGCAAGAGGAAGAAAGTTGGCACCCAAGCAGAGAAAGAAGGCTAGGAGTGTAGAAGCCTAATGATGTATTGAACTTGAACCTATATATGTAGTTCAGTTAAACTCTGGAACTGTGTGCGTGGAACTTGTCGGGCGAAACAATCTGCCTCTCGTACTTTGAGTAAAATTTATTGTGACTTTAGGATTGGATACAGCCGAGGCCACTAGTTGAATCTGAAATTGTGATTGTGCCACTACTATCTGAACAATCGTGATAGCTGAGCGGTTAAGGGGTCTCCAAAATCGATGGGTGTTAGTAGGACAGACATGAATTATTTATAGGCGCTTAATAAATCCCTGCTATTGGAATTACACTTATGATAAGTTTCTGGGCTGAAAAACAAGTTCTAAGCTGGATGCTACACTCCACGAAGCAGCAACTTATTTCAGCTGCTGGACAACGACATGGCAACATAAACTGCAAATGCAACAGATAATGCCCAGATAATGAGGAAATTGTTTCCACTATCTGGCCTAATCTTGAGCCCATCTGTCTCACCACCTCCCTGCCCCTTCCTCTCCTACACCTGGCGAAGCTCCCGGATCTCTCGCTCCATCGCACGAATCTCCTCTTTATTGTCCCACACAGCATCACGCAGATCCTGAACAAGCTCTTTGTGAAAACCTGTTAGTGGCTTTTCGATCCACACAAACATGTCACAGCCAGTCCCCCTCCCTTCCTGCGAAGTAGATCAAAGGAAACAAAAAAAATTACATTATGTTTTCCAGATCCGGGTTACCATTGTACCTACAGTAGGAACTTACTGCTCTGATTTTGTTGTTGCTGAATTTTCCTGCAGTATTTTCATCGGTCCACGAAATCCATCTCTACATCTTCTCACTGCACAAACACAGCATATCAGGGTAGTAATCGTAGGGTGCCCTCCGGTACCCGTTGGGGGCACCCGCCTAACGGCGTTGAGCCGACCTTGATTCCGCCCGAGACGAACTGCATGAGCTGCGAGACATGAGCGAGGGGAGCGAGTGCAGAGGAAAGAGGAGCATTTGGATGTCAGGGTAGTGGTGAAGCGTGATTTATCCCCACTTAAAAACTCAGGCAGAATCCTATCGTCCACATTCGGCTGCCAGGTGGGGGACCTAGCGTGCGGACTTGTCAACCAAACCTCGCGCCTTTGTGGTTCAAAGGCACTCTCGCACGCATTGGACGAAATTTTTTGGCACCTTGCCCGCGTACATATCACTGGGAGGCCTTGCTCAGGAACCACACACGCCTGGCCCACAATCTTACTCCCTCCTAGGAACTTGTCATGGCTCACGCTGGCAGATCCATCCGCTCCACCGCTTCCGGTACGGCTCGCAACGGGGATCCACCCCAAGATCCTACCGTCGCAGTATCAAATGGCCATGGTTTCTTGAGAGGAGCAACGACGCTACGTCTCTAAGCTCGGCCCCTCCTACCTGTAGAAGGACTGATGCGGCGTCGAGCTCGAGCAGGAGTCGCTAGGCACGACGGCGCTCGGTCCATGCCAACCCCGTCACCTTCGTCATTGTCAATTCCGATGTGGAGGATGACGGGGATGAAGCTGTGTAGAACGCCATTGTTGCCTCCTTGGCGAAGGACAAGCCACAGGCGGGAGTGGATGTCGCTGGTAAGGGCACAGCGGTGTCACCAATCGAGGTGGACTCCGATGATAGCGCTGTGATGTGGGTTTAGATGTTGTTTAGGATGGTTGCAATTTTGGTTGTGTTTAGTGCGAGTACAATTATTGTAATAGGTTTGTCAAGCTATATGGAGAAATATGTGCAATAGCAGCGTGTGAGTGCTTCCACTTTAGAAATTGTGTTTGTGCCATTTGCATGTTGCATTATCAACGTAGATTACATGTAAACAGTCCAACAAAAATCAGATTACAACCATCAGACTGGAGTGGCGGGATGGAAGAGAATTTGGGACGGTGGCTTCGAGGGGAAGGAAGATAAGTAAGGGGGCGTGACACTGGTAGGTGGGCCCATGGAACATGTGACATTGACATGCGGGAGCGGGAGCACGCGGTATTGTCAGTCTGTCCAGAGCAAGCAGACTTTGCAACGTGACAACAGCAAGCTGATTGGACCAATAACTCGTCGAATTATTAAGGAGTACAAAAAAACTACAACTGGGGTACATTCGCACAACACGTGCTCTACGCACCTGAGAAGCTTCGCTTAAGTCTAACAGTAACGACAACATAAGTACTACATTTCCCTATCGGTCTTCTTGATACAAATGTAGAAATGCATCTGCATGTTCGGTCCAACACCGGCAAGGTAATAATATGGCACACATATGATCGGCCTTAGGTCCGCATAATCCACCTCCCGCGGCGTCGGGTAGCTCAGCGCCTCGGCTAGCACAAGAATGCTATCGGACGACAGCGGCTGGGCGTTCGCCCACATGCGCACCATTTATAGGGGTGAGGTGCACGAGACCGACCTGACGCATACCGCACACACGAAGGTGGGCCCAGCTCTAGTTCTCGGAACACCGGCAGTGATGGTCAGGACAAAAACAGAGCCGTCCCCCCCCCCCACTGGAAAATTAGTCGGCGGCGTGCCGAGTCAGTGAACGGCACCTGCTCTTAGAGAAGTTGGGCTTGCCCATACGAGATCCTAATCACTTCAATCAAGTGCTCCTCTACAAGGTGGATGACCAGCTCTACCGGTGGGCCAGTGTAGTTGCAGCTCGGCTCCGTGCAGGAGCACGCGCCGTGCAGGCACGCGAGCTCGTGGAGCGGGAGCTCATGGTAGGAGTAATGGCGAAAGCATCCTAGGTGGGAGCACACGAGCGGGAACGTCGCTATGAAGTTGCACGCGAGGATCTCCAGATTCTTGGGTTGCAGCATCTGCCACATCTGAAGTTCGTCGAGAAATCGGAAAAAAGATCAGCAGTTAGATCGGCGAATAGCAGGAATATGTAGGATAAGTTCAAAAGCTTGTAAAATTATTTCTTAGCATGAAGGTAGCAACCCAAGAATTATCGGATGTCGTCCGGGCACGGCGCACAAAAGCTGGTGGCATCGTCCGGGCATAGTGACGTGCGGTGGATGAGGGGTGAGGGGCTGCGGAGTATACGTGCTCACTCATGAGCTCTATGATATTACTAGTAGGCTATAGGGGATTGGAAATAATAGTAATATAAGTGAAAATGTAAGCGCAGCCAATCATGTCGCGGAACAGCCTAGTCGCGGATCGCTCTTACGAAGAACCATCTTATTCGTCCACACGCCCCAATCGAATGGTCTGCAACAATTCGATCAGAAAACTAGTTCTTTAGGGGGGGCTTCTAGAAGACGCAATCTTACGTGGTTTAGTGGAAAGAACACACATGCAATGACTCTAGTGGATCCATATATGGTTTGTGGAAAGAACACACATGCAATGAATCTAGTGGATCCATATGTGGTTTGTAGAAAAGAACACACATGCAATGACATTGGTTGATCCATATGTGGTTTGTGAAAAGAACACACATGCAATGACATTGGTTGATCCATGTATGGTTTGTGAACATAACACACATGCAATGACTCTGGTGGGTCCATATGTGGTTTGTGAAAAGAACACACATGTAATGGCATTGGTTGATCCATGTGGTTTGTGGAAAAAACAGACATGCAATGACTCTGGTGGATCCATATGTGGTATGTGGAAAGAACACACATGCAATGACATTGGTTGATCCATATGTGGGTTGTGAAAAGAACACACATGCAAGCTATTGGTTGATCCATGTGTGGTTTGTGGAAAGAACACACATGCAATGACATTGGTGGATCCATGTGTGTTTCATGACATGATCACACATGCAATGGCATTGGTTGATCAATTTGTGGTTTGTGAAAAGAACACACATGCAATGATATTGGTTGATCCATATGTGGTTTGTGGAAAGAACACACATGCAATGAACACTGGTGGATCCATATGTGGTTCATGAATGGAACACACATGCAATGACATTGGTTGATCCATATGTTGTTTGTGACAAAAACACACATGCAATGCCATTAGTTGATCCATGTGGTTTGTGGAAAAGAACAAACATGCAATGAACTCTAGTGGATCCATGTGTGTTTTGTGGAAAGAACACACATGCAATGACTCTAGTGGATCCATGTGTGGTTAGTGGAAAGAACACACATGCAATGACATTGGTGGATCCATATGTGGTTTGTGGAAAATTGCACACATGCAATTACTCTAGTGTGTACATATGTGGTTTGTGGAAAGAACACACATGAAATGACATTGGTGGATCCATGTGTGGTTCATGATAGGAACACACATGCAATGACATTGGTTGATCCAGATGTGGTTTGTGACAATAACACACATGGAATGCCATTGGTTGATCCATATGTGGTTTGTGACAATAACACACATGCAATGACATTGATTGATCCATGTGGTTTGTGTAAAATAACACATATGCAATGACTCTAGTGGATACATATGTGGTTTGTGGAAAGAACACACATGCAATGACATTGGTGCATACATATCTGGTTCAGAGACAGCACGCACATGCAATGACATTGTTGGATCCATGTGTGGTTTGTGACATGAACACACATGCAATGACATTGGTTGATCCATATGTGGTTTGTGATAGTAACATACATGCAATGCCATTGGTTGATCCATGTTGTTTGTCAAAAGAACACACATGCAATGACATTGGTTGATCAATGTGGTTTGTGGAAAGAACACACATGAAATGAATCTGGTGGATCCATGTGTGGTTTGTGAAAAGAACACACATGCAATGACTCTAGTGTTGGTTTTAGTATAATAACACACATGCAATGACTCTAGTGGGTCCATATGTAGTTTGTGAAAAGAACACACATGAAATGACTCTAGTGGATCCATATGTGGTTCATGAAAAGAACACACATGCAATTACTCTGGTGGGTACATATGTGGTTTGTGGAAAGAACACAGATGCAATGACATTGGTGGATCCATGTGTGGTTCATGACAGGAACACACATGCAATGACATTGGTTGATCCATATGTGGCTTGTGACAGTAGCACACATGCAATGCCATTGGTTGATCCGTATGTGGTTTGTGGAAAGAACACACATGTAATGACTCTAGTGGGTCCATATGTGGTTCGTGGAAAGAACACACATGCAATGACTCTAGTGGGTCCATATGTGGTTTGTGAAAAGAACACATGAAATGACTCTAGTGGATCCATATGTGGTTTCTAGAAAGAACACATATGCAATAACATTGGTTGATCCATATGTGGTTTCTGGAAAGAACACACATCCAATGACATTGGTTGATCCATATGTTGTTTGTGACAACAACACACATGCAATTACTCTAGTGGATACATATTTGCTTTGTGGAAAAGAACACACATGCAATGACTCTAGTGGGTCCATATGTGGTTTGTGAAAAGACCACACATGCAATGACTCTAATGGAACCATATGTGGTTTGTGAAAATAACACACATGCAATTACTCTAGTGGGTACATATGTGGTTTGTCGAAAGAACACATATGCAATGGTACTGGTTGATCCATATGTGGTTTGTGAAAAGAACACACATGCAATGACATTGGTTGATCCATATGTGGTTTGTGGAAAGACACACATGCAATGCCATTGCTTGATCCTTGTGGTTTGTGGAAAAGAACAAACATGCAATTACTCTAGTAGGTACATATGTGGTTTGTGGCAAGAACACATATGCAATGACATTGGTGGATCCATATATGGTTTGTGAAAAGAAAATACATGCAATGACATTTTTTGATCCATATGTGGTTTGTGAAAACAACACACATGCAATGACATTGGTTGATCCATATGTGGTTTGTGACAATAACACACCTGCAATGACATTGGTTGATCCATGTGGTTTGTGGAAAAAACAGACATGCAATGACTCTGGTGGATCAATATGTGGTTTGTGGAAAGAACACACATGCAATGACATTGGTTGATCCATATGTGGGTTGTGAAAAGAACACACATGCAATGCCATTGATTGATCCATGTGTGGTTTTTGGAAAGAACACACATGCAATAACATTGGTGGATCCATGTGTGGATCATGACAGGAACACACATGAAATGGCATTGGTTGATCCATATGTGGTTTGTGAAAATAACACACATGGTTGATCCATATGTGGTTTGTGGAAAGAACACACATGCAATGAACACTGGTGGATCCATATGTGGTTAATGAAAGGAACACACATGCAATGACATTGGTTGATCCATATGTGGTTTGTGACAAAAAGACACATGCAAGGCCATTGGTTGATCCATGTGGTTTGTGGAAAAGAACAAACATGCAATGAACTCTAGTGGATCTGTGTGTGTTTTGTGGAGAGAACACACATGCAATGACTCTGGTGGATCCATGTGTGGTTAGTGGAAAAACACACATGCAATGACATTAGTGGACCCATATGTGGTTTCTGGAAAAGAACACACAAGGAATCACTCTAGTGGGTACATATGTGGTTTGTGGAAAGAGCACACATGCAATGACATTGGTGGATCCATGCGTGGTTCATGACAGGAACACACATGCAATGACATTGGTTGATCCATATGTGGCTTGTGACAATAACACACATGGAATGCCATTGGTTGATCCTTATGTGGTTTGTGACAATAGCACACATGCAATTCCATTGGTTGATCCATATGTGGTTTGTGGAAAGAACACACATGCAATGACTCTAGTGGGTCCATATGTGGTTTGTGAAAATAACACACATGCAATGACTCTAGTGGATCCATATGTGGTTTGTGGAAAGAACACACATGCAATGACATTGGTTGATCCATGTGTGGTTTCTGGAAAGAACACACCTGCAATGACATTGGTTGATCCATATGTGGTTTGTGACAATAACACACATGGAATTACTCTAGTGGATACATATGTGGTTTGTGGAAAATAACACACATGCAATGACTCTGGTGGGTCCATACGTGGTTTGTGAAAAGAACACACATGTAATGACTCTAGTGGATCCATGTGTGGTTTGTGGAAAGAACACACATGCAATGACATTGGTGGATCCATATGTGGTTCATGGTAAGAACACACATGCACTGACATTGGTGGATCCATATGTGGTTTGTGAAAAGAACACTAATGCAATGAAATTTTGTCGTGGTGGTGTCACGGCAGATGCCATGGATAGGCTAAAGATGGGGACTAATACACGCTAGGAGAATCCAGGGAGGGATAGTGGAGTGATACTCCACACAGAAGTTTGTATTGATTTCCTTCCATGATTACAAGTGCTCCTAGAGCTGTATTCGCGAGAGGAGGAAGAAGGAGCTCTCTTACTCTCACCCACCGTTTACGTCCGAAACCCTAGCCCAAACAGAATAGTAGAAAGACCCGCCCCCTCTACAGAAGCCCTAGCCCCCCTTTTATAGGGGAGGCTCGGTTTCTGCCTAGGGCATACGTGGAGGCATATTCCTAAGAATATGCCTCCTCCCTAAGTGGTAAGCCGACCGGGGTGCTTTTTCCCCCGCGTCACACATGCTTTAGCTACGTGAGCCTCTGCGGCGCCCTCGTCAGCCGACACGGGCGTCGTCACGCTTGTCGGCCACGCCCCGGTGGTCCTGTCCTTGCTTGCTTCGCTCAAGCAGTGCGTACCGGGGCTCCTTTTGACCAGCAAGATTCCTTCCTTCTCCTAGAAGCTTGCTGTGACCCGGATGATGGTTCATCCGGCCACACCTGTTCCTGCATACAAGTAAAACATGCACTTTCGACCACTGCTTAAGTCGGATGAGACCTAGTTAGGCGAATGCCCCAGGTCCGGATTACCCCGTGATTCGGCCTGCCTTGAGGTGACCCGGCCAGCATCCGCTTTGACCTTGCCGAACCTCGGCTAACTTGGCCTTTATACCCCGGCGTGACCCTACCCAGGGGTATCCCCCCAACATTAGTCCCCAAAGCTGGTGCGGTCTTAGCTGCCTTGGCCGCTAAGGCCACACCAGGTTCAATTTCTAGCTTTGGTTGCTTTTTCCGAGTTAGCTGTTTTACCTCGGATTTTATGGATTTACATTCCCTTCACGCATTCCAAGTTTTCACTCGCCGGCTGGGTTACCACTTTAACTTGGATCTCATGGTTTTACTTTCCCTTCGCACACGCCAAGTTTTTACTTGCTGGCCGGGTTACCATAGTTCCATCCGGGTCTCGTTTCCTTCTCTCGTAAGCCATCCCATGTGAAGGGTAATCATTTTGTCTTCTTATTTTAAGGGCTACAGTAACCGCCGCACTAATTGTCAGTTATCACTGCGCGCGGGTCACGTCATGTCTGCCTCCTCGTTTTTCGCATCACACTATCACGTCATAGGATCCTCTCCGCTCTGTGGCCCTCCGTGTGGCTCCCCGCTGATTGGTCCGGATGGACGATACACGGCCACTGCGTGTGGCCGGTCCACAGGACACGATCCCACTCACCCCTAGTGGGAGTGGTTTAAATAGCGGATGGGTGCGTCCCTTAGGATTTTTTCCCCCTCCGCACCCCTCTGCCCGTTGCTATTCCTCTTCGTCTTCCTCGCGACCGCGCCGCCGCCAGCACTGCCAAAAAGCAGCATCGCCGCCGCGCTTCTCCGCTGCACCTCTGCGTCACCGTCACTGTGATGCAAATCTCTCGCTACGGGTCCTCGTCAATCCAGGCCACTGTCCCCCACCGCCTCTAGCGCCAGCGAGGGCCTCGAGGAGCATATGACGGAAGAAGAACTCGCCATTGCTGAACAAGAGATGGAGGAGGACGCCGCGGCGGCGGACCACGGTGCGTGGGCCGGCTCCTGGGTCTGCCAGGACGACCTAGACTGGCTCTACCGGACCAGACACATCGCCGCCAGCGTTGCCGCTCGCCTCGCCTCCGCCGAACTAGCTCCTTCACCCAATCCTGGGGAGTTCGTCGTGTTCTTGTCTCACTTTCAACGGGGCTTCGGACTGCTGGTGAGCGATTTCTTCCAGGATTGGCTCAGTACCTACCATCTCCAGCCGCACCATCTTCCAGCCAATGCCATTACTTCTCTCTCTGCCTTTGCTTCTACGATCGAAGGCTACGCCGGACTTTGGCCCACGACGGAGCTGTGGATCCGGTTTTTCGGCCTTCGTCGCAATGTTATCCCCGACATCCACACTGATCCATAGGACAAGCGGCTCACTCAATTCGGAGCGGCCTCCATCTCTCCCTAGAGGTTTTCTGTTTTCCCCCAGGTCGCCGGGTTAGAGTCCTGCAAAGGGTGGGCCCGGACGTTCTTTTACGTCCGGAACACAGGCACCAAAGATTTGATCCGGTTGCTCCACTGTACACCGGGTCGACCTAACCCGGATCTGTGGGGCGCCATTCCTAGGAAACCTACGGCCCTGGCCAACCAAGTGAACAAAAGGTTCACGGAGCAGAAGGAGCTCGGGCTGCGCAACGAGGATGCGATGATCACTTTCGTGCGCAACCGAATCTCCCCCCTCCAGAAGCGCACCCACAAGGTGTGCCATATGATCTTCGGCCGCGATCCCAACCGGACTTCATCCTTCGAACTGAGCAACACGGAGATTTATCGCCGGGTTAAGGCTCTCTTCACCACTCACAAGGACTTCTCCTCTGAGTGGACTTGGGGGATTGAGCATTTCTACCGTGACCGGCTTCCTCCCATGGTAAGTTTTATGTTGCAAACTTACCCCGGACTAACTACATGTCAGTTATTGTTGCATTTTTGACTCTTTTGTTCGTTCTTTTCCTCAGCTATTCCTTCAGCAGACCCTCGAGGACGGCACCGATTCGGACCTCAAGTGGGCACCGGACCGGGAGACTCCGGATGAGGAGGAGCCAGACCAAGAGATGTTTCTCCCCATGACCGACGCCACGAAACGACCCACGGGTAAATTCTCTTCTATTAGAGATTGGCCTGATGATGAAGATGACTCGGATATCGAGATAATTGAACCTATTGAGGTTGTTCCCCTTTCTTTTGCTTTTCCACCATCAGCTCATCTCGGTGGTCATATCCACGAGGATCCTCCCCTCGCTACGGGCGAGCCAGTTCTGGTGGTGTCGAAGAAGAAGCGCGGGGCTTCCTCAAGCTCTTCCTCCGGACCTTCCCAGCCCGTTAAAAGGCGAAAGAAGTCTGGGGACAAGACCGCCTCCAAGCCAGCAGGCAAGGCCCCAGCACGAAGGGCTCGGAAACCCAAGGAGGCCGAAACCTCGGATGCGTAAGTCATTCTTTCTTCTGTAACCTATTCTTCCTCACTTCGTCGTAATTTTTCTTCTGCCGTTGTTTGATTTTGCAGGGCTCCGGTGGAGGTCCCTCAAAGTGGGTCCAGCATCTCTTCACCTCTCCGGCCTAGCCCTTCACCCCGTCGTGACGACGAGCCACGTCCGTTGAGCCCTATTCCAGAGGGCTCTGCGGCCGCTCCGGGTCACCTTGGAACGGGGGGGACCGGCCCAGCCGGAGCAACGGCATCCACCACCTCGGCAACGCCGCAACCAGCAGCCACTGAGGCGACGTCCGCTCCCGCACCAGTTCCTGTACCAGCAACTAGACCAGCACCAACTCCAACTCCGGCGTCAACACCAACTCCGGCTGCGAAAACATCAGCGCCGGCACCAAGTCCGGCAACGAGAGTACCAGCGCCCAGTTCCTCTACATCTTCCGAATCTTCTCAACCTCTGAAAAGCGCTGCTACGGCTTCCTCTTCCCAGCAAGCCAAGGGCAAGAAGGCTCCAGACGTTGCCAAGCCCACTGCCGTCGAGCCTGGGCAACATACCCTCGTATCGATGCTTCCTAAGAAAACACCAGCGGCAAAGGACGCCCTTGCCGAGCCAACCGATGCCCAACAGTTGGTCCTGCATACCAGCCCCTCCCTTGCCTTGGTGGAGAGGCAGGAAGCACATGCAAAGGGCTTGGTGACGCCCCATATGCCCACCGGTGAACGGTACCCCCCGAGCCTGATGGAATTTGTCATGAACTGGAATAAGGCAGAGGTAGTTCTGGATTCTGATCTCCCGGAAAAGTTCAGCCCTGCAGAGTTTTCTGCTCAGAAGAATACCGCCGCAAAGGCAATTAACCTCGCTGGACGAATGATGGAGGTACGTCGTTTCTCCTTTACAAATTGTAGATAATAACCATTAGTCCCCGAGCCTCCAGGGGAGTAACTTGTTACTTGGCCGGATGCTCTTTTATAGAACTAACGTAGCTCCATGATAACTTCGAATATGCACCCATCTAAAGCCGGGTTAAGTTCCACTTGGCCCGGATCTTAGTATACTTCAAATATGCACACACCTAGAGCCGGGTTAAGTTCCACTTGGCCCGGATTTTAGTACACTTCGAATATGCACACACCTAGAGCCGGGTTAAGTTCCACTTGGCCCGGATTTTAGTACACTTCGAATATGCACACACCTAGAGCCGGGTTAAGTTCCACTTGGCCCGGATTTTAGTACACTTCGAATATGCACACACCTAGAGCCGGGTTAAGTTCCACTTTGCCTGGATTTTAGTACACTTCGAATATGCACACACCTAGGGCCGGGTTAAGTTCCACTCGGCCCGGATTTTAGTACACTTCAAATATGCACTAGGCTGACTTAAGTTTCTGTATCTCTTTTAGGTGACCACCAACCGCCAGAGTGCTGAATTCCAATGCTTGCTGGATACGCACAAGAATCTTCGCGCAAAACAGGCTGCACTCATCGCGGAGTACGAGAAAAGGGGTAAATTTCTTCCTTATCCTTTCCTCATTTTTCTTCAATTTCGTTTGCCGAATTAATTTGATTGTTCGGTTTCCGCAGCTGGGGTGGAGGCTGGGAACAAGATAATGCGGAAGAACTTGGAGCAGATCAAGGGTACATCCTTTTTGTCTACCTTCACCGTGCTTTCTGTCTCCTTTCTCCCTTGGTTTGGCAAACATTCATACCTCGGCTCTGCCGGGCCAACACACGATTTCAGCATTGCTTGAAGAAAGTGTGCACATGCCTGACATGATGCTGCATTTTCTTGAACAAGTAGGACAACACCAAGCCGAGCTAAAGAAGAAAGATGACGAGCTCGCCCTTCTCCGGACCAAGGATGATGAGATTACCAGGCTGAAGGCTGAGATGGCGAAGATGAAGGCGCAGCATCAAACTGAGCTAAAAAAGGCTGGCCAGGACTACACCGAAGAGCGTGAGCGCCTCAACCTCCAAATTGCTAAGGACCGTGAGCTTCTTCAGGAGGCCGACGTCAAACTTGAGTCGGCTAACGCTGAGCTTGAGCAGCTTCGGAAGAGGCGTGATGATTGCACCAAGGAATTGACCCGGATTCACAGCCACATCTCACGTAATTTCTTTTCCCTTATCCGCCTTATTTCTCCGGGTTAGTTCATACGTCTTGTTTTTCAACTTCGTCTTTTGCCTTGTTTCTCAGGCCACTTTCCAGAGGGTACTGCTATTGCGAGTGCTGCTGTTGCCAATTTCCGCCGAGAGAGGGGTACTCCCGCTGCTCCTGACGGTGCGATCATTCCCTTAGACATGGAGGACCTATTGGTCAGCCTGTCCTCTCGTGTGGAAATCATTAAAAACTACGGCAAAGATCTCCTTGACATTTCAGTCCGAATCTTCAACGCGTTCTGGCCCGCTGATGACACTCCGGAGAGAGTTGCGCATCTCGTCGAAAAGCTTTTGGAAATCGAGACCCAGCTCGACCTCTGGAGAGAGTCCGTCGGACGTGCCGCAGCTGATACTATCCTTCACCACATTCTTACGTGGTACGAGAAGATTGATATCAGCCTCCTTACACGCGTGCGCACAGGATCTAGATGGACCAATGACCCGGAGTGGGTGGCTCGGCGCCAGGCTTGCGCCCATAGTCTCATCGAATATGCTCCAATTCACGATTGGACTGAGGGTCCGAGCTTCCTGGAAGTCGCTGGCGAAGAAGAAGTTGAGAACGTTGAAGATGATTCGGGTGAGGACGAAGAGGACACTGCCTCGGATATCGAAGAGGGCGAAGATGATGCCGAACTTCCTCCCGCTGCTTGTAAGTAAAAAAACACTTGAAAACCTATGAGATCCTCGGTATGCCGGGTGGAATTGTATTCCAAACATATGTGATATTTTGCTACTAAGTGCTTATGCCGAATTAACTTGGGCGTAGTCCCCGAGTTTCTTTTCTTGTTCGTTCAATCTCTTGGCTCGGTTCGTGTCTACCTTGGTTCGGTTTTACAACTTACGAATCCGAGCTTGAAAAATTGTCTTAACAATACTGGGAAACTTTTAGGCTTAGCTCAAAAATAGAACAGCATAATAACTTGAAAATGAATACTGGGTTAGTCCGAAAAACAAACGTCGGCTCGAATAAATTCTTTTCCTTAGTTGTTTTTCATCTTCTACGCAAATACAAACTTGTTCTCTTGCTTGCCATGAAGCCAATTCTTGTTGGACAGCAGCAAGTCGAAGAGTTGGGTTCTTGGTGCTCGCACATTACTAATCCGAGTTAAGTAGAATAACTTATTCCAGCTGACGCGCGAAAAACAACAAACAATATTAAGGCAGTCCCCGAGTCACTGCTCAAGGTACCAACATTTCATTGATAAGCTTATTGCCGACGTACATACCGACATATGAGAAGACTCGGATACATACGCTTCTTTAGCTAAGTGTAGAAAGGACGAAGTAGAGTTATATTCCATGGTCGCTTAGATTCCTCTCCGGACCTGTCCGCCTTGTTCTTTTCATGTGGCTTTGCATCTATAAGATAGTAAGAATCATTGTGTAATGCTTTGCTCACGATGAACGGCCCTTCCCATGGGGGGATAACTTATGCATGACAGTAGTACGTTGTACCAACCGGAGCACCAGATCGCCTTCCCGAAAGACCCGGGGGCACACTTTCCGGCTATGATAGCGTCGGAGATTTTGCTGATATATGGCGGATCTGGACAGTGCCAGTTCTCTCGCTTCTTCCAGCAGATCAACATCATTTTGCCGGGCTTCTTGCACTTCGGCTTCTGTGTATTGGGTGACCCTAGGCGAATCATGCTCTATGTCGGCTAGTAATACAGCTTCTGCCCCATATACCAGAAAGAATGGCGTATAGCCTGTTGATCGATTCGGAGTTGTTCTTAAACTCCACAGTACCGCTGGTAGTTCTTCTATCCAGCACCCTGTTGATCTTTGCAGCGGCTCAATGAGCCGGGGTTTTATCCCGGATAATACTAATCAGTTGGATCTTTCCACTTGTCCGTTCGATGTAGGGTGGGCTACCGAGGCTATGTCCAGCCGGATCTTCTTATCTCGGCAGAAACGCGCAAATGCTCCTTCCGCAAAGTTTGTGCCATTATCAGTTATGATACTGTGGGGATAACCGTACCTCAAGATTATATCTTTGAGAAACGTTACGGCCATAGCTCCATCACATTTTCTTATAGGTTTTACATCAATCCATTTCGTAAACTTGTCCACCATGACCAGAATGTGAGTCATGTTTCCCCTTGCTGGTTTGAACGGGCCAACCATATCCAAGCACCATACGACAAATGGCCAAGTGATTGGTATGGTCTTGAGTTCCGACATTGGCATATGTGTCTTGGTGGCATACCTCTGACAACCATTACATTTTCTCACCAGATCTCCCGCTTGCTCTAACGCATTCGGCTAGTAGAATCCGTGCCGGAAAGCTTTTGCTACCAAGGCTCGGGATGAGGCACGATGCCCGCATTCCCCCTGATGTATATCTCGGATGATTTCAAGTCCTTCTTCCGGGTCAACACATCGCTGGAGTACATTTGTCACACTTCTTTTGTATAGTTCAGAATTGATGATTGTGTAGGCCTTTGCCCTCCTCTGTGTTTGCCTGGACGGCACTTCCTCAGTGGGTAACGTTCCGTCCCTCAGGAATTGAAATATAGGCAATGCCCAAGCTGGTATTGCTCGCACAGGGAACACATCCTCATCAATCTCCATCTGATCCACCGGCATAACTTCAATCGGACCACGCTGAGCAGTCCGCGGGTCTTGCGAAGCAGTCCCCGGGTTTACCGAAGTAGTCCCCGGATTTGCCGAGGCAGTCCCCGGGTTCAGCGCTCCACTTCCCGTGTCCACGTCCATGGGCACAGCTCCGGATTCTGTGTCCTCCGGGACGTAGATTGACTCGGATTCTGGGGATGGCCTGATGGATGGTTTCCTGAGGTGCTCTAATGCCACACACCGGTGGAATTGCTTGTCGGGTTGACCCGAGCTTCGACAGCATGTTGGCAGCCTCATTTTCCACCCGGGGTACATGGTGAAATTCACATCCCTCAAAGTAACCAGATATTTTCTGCACATGAAATCTGTACAACACCATGTTTGGATCCAAGGCGTCCCATACTCCCGACACCTGCTGCACCACCAAATCCAAGTCGCCAAAGCATATGATCTGACGTATTCCAATTTCTTTTGCTACCTTAAGCCCATGCACAAGTGCTTCATACCCAACGACATTGTTTGATGCGGTGAAATGGATCTGCAGCACATATCTCAACTGGTCCTTCTTTGGCGACGTGAGTACAACTCCGGCACCTAGCCCGGTTTTGGTATTTGATCCGTCAAAGTGCATTCGCCAATAGTTCGGATCCGGAAGTGGCGGTTCATATTGTACCTCGGCCCAATCCACGAAGAAGTCCGCCACAGCTTGAGATTTGATGGCCTCTCTTCTGTCATACTGCGGCGCATAAGGTGTAGCTCAATTGCCCATTTTGCAATTCTGCCACTCGCATCCTTGTTACTCATTATCTCGGATATGGGGGCCTCACATATGACTCGGATAGGGTGCTCCTCAAAGTAGTGCTTCAGTTTCTTGGCGGCCATGTACACGCCATATGTGGATAGTTCTTCTTTGAGGCTGACAACACCTCGCTCAAGTAATACACTGGCCTTTGCACCGACTTACCTTCCTCGTCGCGCTCCACCACTATCACTGCACTTACAACTCGGTTGGTTGCGGCTATATAGAGCAACATTGGCTCCTTTGATAGTGGTGAGGCTAGTACTGGTGTTGTGGCTAACATTTTCTTCAGGTGGGTAAAGGCTTCGTCGGCCTGTGGCGTCCAAACGAACTTATCCGACTTTTTCATGAGTTGGTAAAGAGGCAATGCCTTCTCTCCCAACCGACACACAAACCGACTTAACGAGGCCAGGCAACCTGTGAATTTCTGGACATCGTTAAGAAACTTCGGCAGTTCCATTCGCTCGATGGCCCGGATCTTAGTTGGATTAACCTCGATACCTCGGTTGGAAACCAGAAAACCAAGCAGTTTTCTAGCCGGGACACCGAAGGTGCATTTTTCCGGGTTAAGTTTCATCCGGAACCTCCTTAGGTTCGCAAACGTCTGTCTGATATCGTCAAGGAGCGTTTTGCTTTCCTTGGTCTTGATAACTACATCATCCACGTACACCTGTATATTTTGACCTATTTGGTCGTGCAAACATTTTTGCATACATCTTTGGTACGTTGCCCCTGCATTACGTAAACCAAACGGCATGGTGCGATAGCAATAAGCCCCATACGGGGTAATAAATGTAGTCTTTATTTGATCATCCAGATTTAGAGGTATCTGGTGGAAACCTGAATATGCATCAATGAACGACAACAGTTCACATCCAGCAGTTGAGTCTATGACCTGGTCTATTCTTGGCAGCAGAAATGGATCTTTTGGACATGCCTTGTTCAGGTTCTTGTAATCGATACACATGTGCCAAACCACTCCCACGTTCGGGTCATCCTTCTTATTTTCCACCAGCACCGGATTGGATAGCCAATCCGGGTAGAGAACCTCCATAATAAATCCTGTAGCTAGCAACCGAGCTATCTCATCCCCAATGACTTTCCTCCTATCTTCGGCGAAGCGGTGGAGAGGTTGCTTCACCGGCTTAGCTCCGGGTCTCACATTTAAAGAGTGCTCGGCCAACTCCCTCGGAACACCTTGCAAGTCCTGTGTGGACCAAGCAAAAATGTCCCGATTCTCACGGAGGAAGCTGACGAGCTCGCTTTCCTATTTATCATTTAACCCGGCACCAATCGTTACGGTGCGCTCTGGGAACATGTCATCAATAGGAACCTTCTTGGTATATTTCGTGGCCTGGAAGGAGACACTTCCATGCGGCTTACTCAGCGCCGGCATATACTGCTGCGCGGACTGAGCCAACGCAGCCACCTCTTGAATTTTTCTTTTTTCCTACGCAATCACCAGTGACTCGGCTATGTTTGATCC
Source organism: Avena eriantha (assembly GCA_910589775.1). NCBI lineage: Eukaryota > Viridiplantae > Streptophyta > Magnoliopsida > Poales > Poaceae > Avena > Avena eriantha. The sequence continues at coordinate 444,890,262 of OU342742.1, forward strand.
GGCCGACGCACACTCCATCGAACGTCGGAAATCCCCTGCAATGGTTATCACCCCGTTTGGTCTGGGCAACTTCATCTTCAAGTAGCTAACATGACAGCTTGCCATGAACTTGTTCAGGGCTGGCCTTCCGAGTAATGCATGGTAAGCACTTTCCAAGTTCACCACCTCGAACTCCAAATTTTCGGTTTGGCAGTTATCCCTCGTGCCGAACAAGACATCGACCCGGACTTTGCCTATGGGCTCACAAGAAATGCCGGGCACAATGCCATGAAAAGTTGTCCTCGTGGCCTGCAGCATGTTCTCCGAGATACCCAACTTGCGCATTGTGTCCCCATACATGATGTTAATGCTGCTGCCATTGTCGATCAACACCTTTGAGAATCTTACGTTAATGCTAGGTCTAATGAATGTCGGATCTAGCACCAACGCATACAAACCAGGGCTTGGCATGAGCTTGGGATGATCCCTGATGCTCCAGGTGATTTCTTGATCGGACCAAGTCATGTACCTCCTCACTGTAGGCATCACCGCATTCACCTCCATATGCCTATGCTCCAAGCTTTTTCTATCTATTTCCTCAGTGGTAAACACACAGTAGCTCTGATGGTGCTCCCTGTACTCGTTTCTCCCCTCATTTCCGGGGTACCTCTGATCCGGCGGATGCTGATTTTCCACTTGGTGCACCGCGTCCCTTCTCTCATTGTTATCATACCTCGACGGAGGGGGAGGCAACATCAGCTGTTGTGTGTTCGCTCCGGAGAGAAATTGCTGCCGGGGTAACTCCTTCCGAGGCTGATCATTCTGGGTGCCTGAGCATTCCCCGAACCTCCCTGTTCAATCTTGCGCATCCACTCACATTGTCTCGTGGTATGACCCGCTGGGTTATTTGGATTTGCCGTGTGAAACTTACACGGCTGGTCCAACATCGACTCATAAGTGTACCTCGGAGGGTCTTTCCTTTCTTGCCACTGCTTCTTTTGCTCTGGTGTCCAAGTTTTCCATTGTTGATCCATATGTGGTTTGTGAAAAGAACACACATGCAATTACTCTGGTGGATCCATGTGTGGTTTGTGGAAAGAACACACATGCAATGACTCTGGTGGATCCATGTGTGGTTTGTGAAAAGAACACACATGCAATGACTCTAGTGCTGGTTTTAGTATAAGAACACACATGCAATGACTCTAGTGGGTCCATATGTGGTTTGTCAAAAGAACACACGTGAAATGACTCTAGTGGATCCATATGTGGTTTTTGAAAAGAACACACATGCAATGACATTGGTTGATCCATATGTGGTTTGTGAAAACAACACACATGCAATGACATTGGTTGATCCATATGTGGTTTGTGACATTAACACACATGCAATGCCATTGGTTGATCCATGTGGTTTGTGGAAAAAACAGACATACAATGACTCTGGTGGATCTGTATGTGGTTTGTGGAAAAAACTCACATGCAATGGCATTGGCTGATCCATATGTGGGTTGTGAAAAGAACACACATGCAATGCCATTGGTTGATCCATGTGTGGTTTGTGAAAAAAACACATGCAATGTCATTGGTTTATCCATGTGGTTTGTGGAAAAGAACACACATGCAATGACATTGGTGGATCCATATGTGGTTTGTGGAAAGAACACACATGCAATGACATTGGTTGATCCATGTGTGGTTTGTGAAAAGAACACACGTGCAATTACTCTACTGGATACATATGTGGTTTGTGGAAAGAACACACATGCAATTACTCTAGTGGATCCATATGTGGTTCATGACAGGAACACACATGCAATGACATTGGTTGATCCATATGTGGTTTGTGACAATAACAGACATGTAATGCCATTGGTTGATCCATGTGGTTTGTGGAAAAGAACAAATATGCAATGAACTCTAGTGGATCTATTTTGGCATACTTTGATGTATGACATGATGTATTTCATTGTAAAAGGCACTCACTTTCCATTTTTATACTACTCAGCTTTGACCTTGGTTTTTTGATACTACTCAGTTTAGCCCCCTCTCTCTCTTTCGTAGAAGCCCAAACCTGTGCCCACTCTGTCTGCTACGGCATGATTGGTTGTCACGCGGATCGTGCGCACCAACCGTTGATCCTGCGTGATCCAACGAGGCTCGTTGCACACGTCGTGCCTTTCACAGGACAGCACAGGATAACACGAACGTCTCCCTCAGCGAGACTTCTACAAGAAGGAACACGATGCCGTCCATGGAAAAAGTCATCGAGTGGTCATGTTACATTTAATCTAGTCTGCAAACGCTACAAGTCTACTACACGGCAACTAGTCATCCATCGCCCATGGGCTATACCATTTTTACTATGCAGCGTGCCTGCACTCTCACGTCCGACAGGCCCCCATCACACGAACCTTCCACGTGGCAGCCGCAGCCAGAAGAGCTGCCTACTGGGGCCCTCGAGGAGGCCTAAACGTCCCCACATTAAAAACCCAGCCTATCGGGTCCTCCATTCACACTCATACACTCCTCTCTCTTCCCTATATAGCAAAACCCCACAATCTTGAACGTACATGAACGAACCTTCTCCATGAAACCAGTGCGTGGGGGTGAGTGTGCGGGCATCGCCGTCGGGGTGGTGCTTCACGCGGTAGATCTGGAGGAGCATCACGTAGCACAAGGCGAGGAGGACGTGCAGTTCAACCCCTTGGGGGACCATGTGCTCGCTGGTGCTGACGACTTCGGAGGCCCTGATGAGGGCGTGGAGTTCGACGAACATGCTTCGCTCGTGTACACGGAGGTACATCTATTTCTACATGTTTCATATTTTCTGCTCAAGCTTAATCTATCCTGGCTTCATAAAAAATCTAGTCCTAATGATTACATGCAATGTACAAACCGGTACATGGAGAGATCTAGTTTGTTCTGAATGAATCCATATTATTTATTTATTAATAAGTTATCAAGAACACAAACCACATTAATTTAGGAGTGAGCTGGGGAGACAGCCGTAATGAACTGCTGAACTTTTATAGACATGTTATTGCATCGAAAGTAACTCGTTATGGTGGAAGGAATATATATTTATTATTTTGCTCATTTCAGTTTGCATTCCATACATTACAGGTAGATTCAAGTGAGATGGACTCTGACAAGGAGAACAGGGACAACAAGAGCCGCCGTGTCATGAAGAAGCTCAGGAGCAGGATAATTCCTTCACGCACTCGACTTGGGAAGCTCAGGTGCCCTTTCTATAAGAAAGGAGTCAACCCGAGGATTGCCAGCTTGATTCCGCATGCGGTTGGCATCGGTAAAATCCTGGCTAGTAAACACAAGTCGGCGACCAAGGCTAAGCACACTGCTTATGGAAAATTCCTAAGGGAGTATGTCAAGACCGGACTAGTGTCCCCTTACTTAGGAATTAGCAACTTCCAGCCGACCAACCGGTCACTGCGTTGGCCCGGGCACTAATAATATTTAGTTCTCTTACCGTATCTAGACCCTTAGACTATGGGGATTTCTATTTTCATACCCTTCAAATTATATTCAAGTTCATCTGTTTATGGAGTTAAAGTTCCGGTGGCATACTCGTTATTTTGCATGGATAGAGGGGTGCCCCCGACAGATATAAGGGTTATCTTGTCCGCTAGATCATAGAGGATCAACGGTTGGTGGGCACGATCCGTGTGACAACTGTCTTGACCAATCAGAACGTAGCAGGGAAGGTGAGCACAGGTGCGAGAGATAGATACAAAGAGAGGGGAAAACCGAGTAGCACTTAAGAACCAAGGGAAAAACTGAGAAGAACTTAAAAACCAAGGGAAAAACTGAGTAGAACTTAAAACCAAGGGCAAGAGTGACAAAGGGATTCAAATAGAAAATAGAAAATGATTAAAAAATGGAACCAAACTGCCAGTGTTACGCTCGAGGCTAAAACTGAGTACAACTAAATCACCAGGGTTAGACACGAGGGAAAAAAACGTGACTCATAGTACGTGTGTGCGGTGCACGGGGCGGTAGTGGACACGTGTGTCCGTGCACGGTGCAATAGCGTACGCGGTGCACGGTAGTGCAACGAAACGTCGCTTTCCTTCTCCTTTAATAGAGGCCTCCCCACTCCCACTCATCACGCACTCACTCACTCAACCGTCTCCACTGTCCCATCACCTTCTATAAACCCCCAACAAAACCCCAACCACGCCGGCGATGGAGAAGAACAGTGTGGTGGACATCAGCGCCTCCAAGGCTTCCGGCGAGGAGGCCCCCATCCCTGTATAGGCCCCCTTCCTCGTCCCCGCTTCCGTCGTAGCCGCCGGCGAGGAGGCCCCCACCGGTTTCGTATAGATCCCGCTCGGCTAGGACCCCTACGAGGATGTTGTCTACATAAGGCCGGAGAACCCCTAAGACACTAGCATCGCTGAACCATGGTCGGAGGTAACCAGGGTTTTCTCCCCTTCCCTTGTTCTTTCTCCGTTCCCATCGTTGGATGCTAGATCATATGTTATTAGGGCTCGGTTGTTCGAATTTTTACAATAGCTAATCCTCTTGTGTTAGATCTCGATTTTCGATGAATCCCCCTATTCGTAGTTGGGATCAGTATTCGATTTGGTTTGAGATTTGGGGAATAATCAGGAGATCTCAATTGGTTAATTTATGCAAATAATCAATCCTGATAATCAAAGTATCTCAATCATGTCCTTATTGCACTCTACTGTTTTTTTTCAACTGGAGGATAGCAGCGATGTCCGCAGCGACGACGAGTCCAAGGACACCAAGACTCGTCATGTGCTGAGGAGGCTAAAGTCCATCCAGTACAATAACTTCTTCTCTGGCGATGTGTACAGGTGCCCCTTCTGCCCCACCAGGAGGCTACGCGCCACATACTTCAACTACCTCGTGAAGCATGCCGAGGATGTGAAGACCTGTGGCGAGTCCGTGAACGTCCACGGCTTCATAGCCAAGCACCAGGCGCTCGGTCTTCACCTCCTCAACCTCAAGAAGGTGGCTATCGAGGAGGGTCGCATGGCCCCGATCAAACCCAAGGTGCCCAAGATAAAGGGATTGGGTAGCAAAAAGTGGAGGAGGCGCCAGAGGGAGGAGGCGGAGGCCCTCTTGGCAGAGGCCACGAGGGGCCACTAATCAGCTACTGCTGCTGCTGATATAAAGAAGCTTATTTTGCCTTGTCTATGTTGAACCTGTCAGCTGCTGCTATTGAGCAGCCTAATTGTCGAACCTCGTTAACTATCGTACTATATCACCTATATTAGCTGCTTTATCTACATCTGCTCTGTTTACTGAATTTATTTATGGTGCTGGTTAGTTTTGTTGCTCTAGATTTGCTACCAGATTGGGAAAAAACAAGGGTAAAAGGAACAATGAATGAAGAGAGAAGCTGCTCTAGATTTGCTACCTTTTTGGGCAAAAAAACAGAACTGCTAGCAAGAGAGGGGAAAAGACGCTCTTAAAAAGGGCAAATAACAAAAAAACTTCCAATTTAGGCGTCAGGGAGCACGTAATGGCCAAGCCTTTGACCAGACGGCACCCCCCTCCGAGCGCATGTGAGGGATTTGGAATAGAGGGAGGGCAAACGTGAGGACAAACGAGACACAATGTTGCTATAGCTAAATCTGACAAAAGCTGAATTTGGCTTTACCATGCAATTTGGCTAGAGCTCCACAATGTAGATATTCTAAATTCCTGCACCATGCGGTCCCACCGCTGACAAGAATAGCCTTATTTTTTTGTCTAAAGATATGAGAGCAGAGGACACATGTCACACACAGGTTGTCTAATCAATTTGGAACCACATTTGGCATAGGAGCACCCTCTTGCTCCGGTTCCCTCTTTTGCTCAAATTGGAACCACCTGCACAGTGTAGGGAACTAGTTCCAAAAGCCAAAAAGTAAATATCGAACCACTTTTGCTGGGCAAATGAGCTTCAATTTGGCAAATTCTAGACAATATCACAAAATTAAAGAAAAGAAATCGCAAGCTTTGTGCAATCGGCAGGCCTGAGCGGCTGTGCGGCTGCCCCGGGGTGCAGGGATGCTAGGTACCTGCCTATGCTTACACTTCTGGACATGGGTATACCCTACAGGTACTCGAGCTTGGTATATACGGTCTAAATACGTACAGGCCCACGGTGTCTCCAAGGCCCAAACGAAGGACTCGAGTAACCTACGGACTCTCGATTGCTTGAAGAACAAGAAGAAGTTAAAGATAGAAAGTTTGAAGGGGAAAACCCTAATTTGTAATCGACTTGACCTGCTACCCGGGACCTAGCCTATCTATAAAAGGGCTAGGAGGGGCAGCGAGGAGGACACACGCAACCCTAGTTTCCACAACCCTCGCCAGATTGCATCTGCGCACCCTTCTAACCTTCGGTTCCTTCGATAATTCTACGAGTAGACAAGCAGGAGTAGGGACCTCTACGAGGCCCAAACTTGGGTAAATCTGTGTCCCCTGTGTGCTTGTTTGCTAGCCGATAGATGTCTCCAGCGCTCCCTCCTTCTCCAAAACCCAAGTCCATAACAATGGGCATTGATGAGTTAAACCCTCGTCAATTGGCGCCGTCTGTGGGCAGTGGGAGTGCTGATGTTGCGGCTTCTTCGGCTTCATCAACTGCGATCTACAACTGCGCAACAGCAGAGATCCACCAGCTCTTCGGCGCGTTTGACTTCACCGTCCACACGCTGGCCACTCGCCCGGCCTTCGAGTCCGTGGGCGACGGAATCAGCCTAGCGATCGGGAGCTTCCACTTCCAAGTTGGTCAGGTGGGCACGCTTCGCATGCCTGATCAGCCGACAGCGGCGGCGATTGCCCCAACATCAGGGTTCCCTCCATCGATCGGCACCCTCAGTGAGCTCAACGCCCCGGCAGCAGTCAAGAACACGGTCAGCGATAGCAGTCGTGACTCCGATCTAAGCGATCTGGCCACTGAAGATGGAACCTACGGTTCTAGATCTGAGAGTTGTGGAAGCAGCAGCTTCCCCAATCACTTCATGTGCGCCATCATCAATGCAGGCGATACCTCTGCCAATCGCGACAATGGTGGCAATCCTGGTAACGGCACCGACCCGCGCAACGCCGGCAACGGTGGCAATGGCGGTAATGGTGCCAATCGCACCCCCGTTGACAATGGAGGAGCAGTCGAACCTCCAACCATAGTAAATGAGCAAACCGACGAACGCGTCATGATCAAACTCAACGAGCAAGAATGGGCTCGCTGCCGCGAGGCCCTACGAGGCACCCCTCTACCCTTCGGATCCCCGCAAGAGCTGCTGATGGGCTATCAATGGCTCCTGAAGGAATAATTCAAGTGCCAAGTACAAACAATCGCGCAGCTCGAGGCGCGCAAAAAGGCGGCAGACGAGTCGAGCCTTCGTCGTGCTAGGCTCTCCTCCTAAGGAGGATCCTCCTCAAGAGGCAACGAGTACCTCGCCAAGAAGAGGCAGTCTTGGATGGCCCATCTCACCGAGCAAGAACGCATAGAAGCCGCAAAAGTCCTCGACTTCGGCTCTATGACAGTCGACACATGAGGCAACGTGGTCCCCAAGACGTCGTAGGCTGCGGTACAGCAGCCACCATGTACCTCCTTAACAACCAGCCGCTAGCTGGAGATCCCCGAACCGCCATGCACCGATCTACGATCGTGGGGTTGGGATTAATCGAGGCCGCCCTCGACAAGGAACCAAGACCAGAGCCAAAGAAGGGCAAAGCGCTACTCCTCTCCCTCGTCCAGCGATGACAGTCATGACCTGTCTTGACGCCGCCGCTCATGGCGACATGCCGTGACTATGATGCGCGCGACGACCTCACGCAGCGCAAGATCGACAAATCAAGGGCACGGCGTGCTTGGTCGACTGACACGGAAGAAGAAGATGTGGAGCTCTACAGCGCCAGATGCTTCAGCAGATCCATTAGGCAAAAGCGAATGCCTAAAGGGTTTAAACTCCCGTCGGAGAACCCGAAGTTTGACGGCCTACAGGACCCCAAGATCTGGTTGGAGGACCACATCTCCTCCGTCAGGCTCCACGGAGGCAGTCGAAGCACGGCCATGCAATTCTTGCAGCTACAGCTGCAGGGTGCCGCCCGAGCATGGCTCAACAACCTTCCACGCGGATCCATTCGCAGTTGGGATGAGCTAGTTTACAGCTTCGTGCGCAACTTTAAGGGCACATACAAGAGGCCCGCATCAATCGAAGAGCTGAGATGCTGCCAGCAAAGATCTGGCGAATCACTGCGCTCCTACATCCAAAGGTGATCCATCATCAAGAACTCCGCAGAGAATATCTCGGAAGATTGCGCGATTGACGCATTCAACGGTGGCGTCCGCCGCCTAGAACTCAGGGAGGAGCTGGGCCGCTCAAAGCCCTAGACCATTGACCACCTGATGGAGATCGTGAATCGGTGGGCCGATGGAGAAGATTCGGTGAAGAATCGTGTTCACTCCGACGAGGAGGCGGAACTCGAACGCAGACGTGACCGCCGAGGGAAGCGCCGCATGGGCATCTACAATGACCGTGACGACGTCAACATGGTCGCGGCTGGCTACGCCGATAGACGCGACGATAACCGCAACAACGGATACCGTAGTGGCAGATACCGCGACTCCGGGAAAACCACGCAAGTTTGGCAACACCGCACTCGCGATGAGGCACCCGCGAACTCCATTGAGGACAAACTGTTCGGGCCATGTACGGTACACTTCTACATCGACAAGCATGATGGCAAGAGGAAATCCAGCCACCTCCTCAAGGATTGCTGCGAGTTCCTCAAGCTACATGAGGGATTGGTTCGGATGAACCGCAATGCAGTCAAAAGAGGCTACGGAGCCGATCCAGGCGCCGTGGCACATGGCGCACCGCCACCACCACCTGGGCCGCCCCCGAATGCAGCCGCACCGGACCAGCACCACGGAGGCGAACCGTACCCACGAGCCATGGGCACCATGATGATCCAAAAGGGACGCCCCTCCAATAGGGTGCAGAAGGCCATCACTCGCCAAGTCAACTTGGCCACACACTCGCCACCCTCTACCACTGAGTACCTCAGTGGAAGCGAGTCATGCATCACCTTCGACAAACGTGACCATCCGCCTCAGATACCCCATCCAGGCCATTCCTCCCTCGTACTCGAGGCGCAAATCGGAGGCTTCAACATGAGCCGCGCCTTCATGGACGGCGGAAGCAGCATCAACCTTATATTCGCGAGTACCTTGCGAGCAATGAGGTTCCCTCTAACTTGCCTGGAGGCCTCGAACACAACGTTCCACGGCATCGTCCCAGGGAAAGGCGTGTACCCCCTAGGCAAAATTAACCTCGACGTCATCTTCGGCACGTCGAAGAACTTCCGGCGCGAGCGCATCGACTTTGAGGTCGTCGACTGGCCCTCACAGTACCACTTCATCCTAGGGCGCGTCGCGTTCACTAGGTTCATGGCAGTGCCCCACTACACCTACCTGCAGATGAAAATGCCAAGTCCCAATGGCGTCATCACGATCAAAGGGAGCTTCGAGCGATCTGACAGTTGCGACAGGGAATTCAACAGAATTTCCCAGTCCTTCGGCATGCAGGAGGAACTCGCGAGACTAAAGGAGACGACAGACAACAGTTTGCCTCCCCTGAGCCGGCCAAGCTCACCTAATCTCTCCTTCGACTCATCGGTGCACAAAAAGAAAGTGTAGGTCCACCCATCGGATCCCGCCAAGACGGCCCTCATCGCCAACAACTTGAGTCCCGCATAGGAACTCGCGCTCATCGAATTCCTCTGTGAGCACTGGGAAATTTTCTCCTGGTGTCCTACGGACATGCCAGGAGTTCCCAGGGAATTCGCCGAGCACGCACTCAACGTCAACCCCGATGCAAGGCCAGTTAAACAAACAATTCGGCGATTGTCTGAGCCATGAGCGCAGGCAGTAGGAATGGAGATCAACAGACTCCTTGAGGCCAAGTTCATACGCGAGATCAAGGAAAGCACTTGGCTCGCCAACACGGTACTAGTACCAAAAAAGGACACGGATATCCTGTGGATGTGCGTGGACTTCACCTCTCTGAACAAGCACTGCCCAAAGGACCACTTCCGTTGCCGCGCATAGACCAGATCATCGACTCCACTGCGGGGTGCGAGCGCCTCTGCTTCCTCGACGCCTACTCAGGCTATAATCAAATTCGAATGAAGGAGGAAGATCAAGAGAAAACAGCGTTTACAACGCCCTTTGGTGTATTCTGCTACAACACAATGCCCTTCGGGCTCAAGAACGCGGGAGCCACCTACCAGCGGTGCATGCAGGCTTGCCTCAAGGAACAACTGGGTCACAACATTCAAGTCTATGTCGATGACATAGTAATCAAGACCAAGGAGGAGGCCTCCCTAATCGACAATTTATGCGAAACCTTCGCCAACCTCGACCACTACCGGATCAAGCTCAATCCGGACAAATGCGTCTTCGGCGTACCATCTAGGCAGCTACTCGGATACCTCATTCCGCAGAATTGAGGCAAACCCGAAGAAGATAAAAGCCATAATGGCCATGGAGAAGCCAAAAAACATAAGGGGCGTTCAACAACTGGCTAGACGAATCGCGGCCCTCAGTCGATTCATCAGTCTGATGGGTGAAAAGGCGCTGCCCTTCTACCAGCTCCTCCGCAAAGCTGAAAAATTCAAGTGGACCAATGAAGCGCAAGAAGCATTCGAAGACCTCAAGCACCTGCTATCCACTTCGCCAGTGCTGGTGACCCCACGAGAAAGGGAACCACTGTTGTTGTATATCTCCGCCACCAACCAGGTGGTCAGCACAGTGCTCGTCGTCGAGCGAGCTGAGGAAAACAAGGTCCACGGCGTACAACGCCTAGTATACTACCTTAGCGAGGTCCTCACACCAACAAAACAACAGTACCCGCACTACCAAAAACTGGCGTACGGTGTCTTCATGACCGCCCGGCGACTGTGCCATTACTTCTAAGAACACCCAATCGTGGTGGTCAACGACGCCCCATTGAGGCACATCCTCAATAACCCCGACGCCACGGGGCGAGTCGCGCTTTGGGGAATAGAATTGTCTCCACGAGACATCACATACGAAAAGCGCGATGCAATCAAGTCGCAAGTTCTCCCTGACTTCCTCATTTACTGGGTGGAGAACCAGCTCCCGGACAAACCAGACATGTCCTACCTCTGGACAATGCACTTCGACGGGTCCAAGCGGAAGGACGAAGCAGGCGCAGGTGTCATACTGACATCACCTCAGGGGTTCAAGCTGAACTATATCCTGCGAATGCAGTTCACAGCCTCCAACAACGAGGCTGAATATGAGGCCCTGTTGCATGGGATGAGGATGGCAAAGCCTGCAGAGCCAAGAGGCTCATCATATACGGTGACTCTAAGTTGGTCTTCAACCTAACGATGCATGAGTGCGACGCACTGAATGACAACACGATCGCATACAGCAACCTCTACGACACACTCGAAGGAGACTTCGACGGTTGCGAGCTGCGGCACGTAGGTCACGAAAGCAACGAAGAGGCGGACGCACTCACCAACATAGGCTCTACCTGCGCCCCCATACCACCCGGGGTATTTCTCGAGCGCATCTGCGAACGCTCCATCAAGCCAAAGGCCGCAGAGAAGAAAACAAGCACAGCAACGGACTCGGGGCCTACGCCACCCAATGAGACAATGTCACCCGATGACTTGGAGCTGGACACAGGACTCGAGGGACCAATGAGCGTCATGATGATCGAACAATCCTGGACGCAGACGTACATCATGTACCTCCTCAGCAAGAGGCTACTAGACGATTCGATAGATGCACGACACATCGCGCGGCGATCCAAGGCATTCGCTGTCATCAACGGCGAACTGTATAAACGTAGCATCACAGGAGTACTCCAACGATGTGTCTCCACGGCCGATGGAAGAGCATTTCTCCTCGACATCCATGAAAGGACCCGCGGGCACCACGCCGGCAGTCGCGCCCTCGTTGCCAAAGCTCTACGAGCGGGATTCTACTGGCCTACGGCCATGCGCGACGCCAAGGACATTGTCCAAAAATGCAACGCTTGCCAGCGATTCGCGGACAAGCCGCACACACTAGGCGCAGAGCTACGGCCAATCCCATTGGCCTGGCCCTTCGCGCAATGGGGGCTCGACATGGTCGGCAAACTTCCAAGGTCCTCACGAGGAGGCTACGTCTACCTCTTGGTTATAGTCGACAAATTCACCAAGTGGATTGAGGCCATGCCAGTCACCAACCAATCAGGACACAGCGCAGTCAAGTTCTTCGAGTCCATTGTCTACCGCTTCGGAGTGCCCCACAGCATCATCACCGACAACAGGACGAACTTCACATCCAAGAAGTTCCATAAATTATGCGAGAACCTGGTGATCAATATCAGCTACGCCTCAGTAGCGCATCCACAGACCAACGGTCAGGTGGAAAAAGCAAATGGGCTCGTATGTGGCGGCATCAAGAAGCGACTCCTCCGGCCACTCGAACAAGCTGCGGGTTGCTGGCCGGACGAACTGCAATCCGTACTCTGGAGCCTACGTACAACTCCAAACAGCGCCACGGGCTACACGCCATTCTTTATGGTGCACGGAGCCGAGGCAGTGCTACCCGCCGAGGTACGGTACAAGGCGCCGCGCGTGGTCGCTTACAGTGAACAAGAATCATCCCTTTCACTTGAAGACTCCGTCGACCTCCTTGACGAGGCAAGGGAAATAGCCGCAGAAAGATCCACGATCTACCAGCAGAACCTGCGCAACTACCACAGTAGGAGGCTTCGCCCCAGATCCTTCGTCGAAGGTGACCTGGTCATGCGACTGAAGCAGCAGGGGCATCTCAAGCTCGAGTCCCCCTGGGAAGGACCGTACGTGATTACAGAAGTAATCCCAGGTGGCGCCTATCGCCTTCAAGATTTAGAAACAGGAGTCACATACTCCAACCCCTGGAACGTCGCACAGCTGCGACGCTTCTACCCCTAGTCGCTTTTACTTTTACATTGCAAATAAGGCTACTCAGCCAAGGCTACTTAGCCACACATTGTACCTCGCACTGTTCTTCGAATAAATAAAAGCTAAGTGCCCTAAAACTCCATGTTCTCCTTTACTTTGTCAATTTATGTACTCGGGGACTGCGCCACCCTATATACATCTGTTCTTCGAACCAAAACGCGATATCCTGAGTAGCTGGTACATCAATCGAAACCCTTAAGACAACATCAACCTAGTTGCAATGTACCTGATAGGTTGACAAGGGACTGAGGTAAGAGCATGACCAGGCTAACGAAAAGGACTCGCATAGTGCAACGCACTTCACGCTAACAAAGATCTTTATGCATATTCGACAATAAATTATTTACAACATTTATACGAATTTTGCAACACAAGTACACTTATGTGCAGGATACAAACTAAACTATTACTACAGCAAGAGAACGTTGGCTTGTTCCTCAAAGAAGTCGATAATCTCTTCTGCTGGGCGATCCACCGCTTGGTAGTGCGGCACCATATTCCAGGCAGAACCTGCTAGCGGTACAGGCGGCCCAAACGCGATTGCCGCAACATCTACGTCACGCCTATGCAGTCGCACCATTGATAAAGCAGCCTTGGCAGCAGCCACCAACTCTTGTCTCACGCACTCGCGAATCGCGGTCAGGTCTTGAAACTTGGCAAGGAGGGCCAGCAAGCTTGATGGAGTATCATCCAGCGGAAACATCACCTGATAAATTGTCACATCCCAAAATTCTCCTAATTTTGGAATGTAAAGTTAATATAATAACTTGGTTGAATTGTTTGACTTTGTTGAAATTTCTCAAAGAAAAGAAACTTTCTGTTATGATTTTCCTTCCTTGATTTCAGAAACTTGTATGAGATTGGATTAACATGACTATCCAACTTGTTTTCATTTTCTTTTCAACCATTTGATTCTTTAAATATCCAACCATGCTTAGATGAATAAAGAGGGGGAATAAAATGCCTTTCCCAATTATGGTGGAGTGATATTCTAATTTCCCTATTTGACCCTTTAAGTCTCTACTTCGATTTATGAAACCATTCTAGATGCTTTTCACCACTTGCTTGAAAAGAGAGAAGATAACATGACATATCCATTTTATTAGATGTTAAAAACTATGTTCCTTTATGTTATATGAATGAACTTGTTGTTTTGGATTTGTGGCATTGTGTGTCTTGATTGAGTGACTAAAAATAAACCATAATAAACTATTTAGAAATATTGCATAGTAGCCATATAAGGCCAATTGCATAAAACCACATATCCTTTTGATAAAGCCTAAGTAGCCCTATTTGGAAAAAGGGCATAAAATGATTTGTGTTTTGGTGATTGACATATGTTATGCATCTATGCATTGCATAAAGCATCATGCAAAAATTTCATCTTCAAAACCCTTTGTGTCAAAACCCTATTTCAAAATCTCTATTTTAACCTATTAAGGTTTTATTTGAAAAATACATGTTTGAATTTTGAGTGGACAAGATTATGTGACCTAGTAGTCCTATAAAGATATTTTGAATTTTTGAAAATTTTACAAACTGGTTTGAACTCATTTAGAGCTATATTTCAAAAGTTATTAAAAATAAGAAAAGGAATATATAGAAATTTGTGAAGACACCATCTTAAAACTAGTGAAAATGTTATAAATATGATCCTATAATGATCTACTGAATTTTAGAAAAATTTAGAAACAAGAATCATGTCATTTGAAGTTCGTATGCAAAAGATATAAAGAAAATACAAAAATAGCAAAAAAAAGAAAAAGAAAAGAAAAAGGATAAAAAACAAAAAAACGAAATGGGCCACCCGGCCGGCCCACTAGGCCGACCGAACCAGCCACCATGTGCACAACTAGGCCGATCGATCCCACGGATTTCTTTAAAAAGCGTGCGAAAATCTGATTTCTAAACATATCTCTATTCAAACACTTATAACTTTTTTATCTATAACTCCGAATTGAATTCCGTTTGTTTCTACTTGTTCTCTACTTCAATATCTATCTTCCTATTATCCTAAAAGCCTAAATAATCCCTTGGAGCCACAGCTATAACACTATTCCTTCCTGAAATCCCGAATCTACACCCTACTGAATCGTATTTCGCTTCTAAACCCATCTAAACTTTGTCGGATGCCTTCGGCTTCAACACGAAAGTTGTAGATCGCGTCGAAATCTTTCAATTCCGACAAACCTCACCTCTTTTCATCCACCACTGCCGGAGAATTTCGCAACACAATATTTCAGATCTGATGGCGTAATTTCCAAGATCTCCTCGCGGTCGTTTGTTCAAATCCAAATTAATTTGGTGAAAAGGTAGATCTAATCATCCTCCACAACTTTTATGTTCAAAGTTTTTCGATTTGACCTACGGATTTGTCTCTCTAACACAGATCTACTTCTATTTCTTTGTGAGGCAAAATCGGGTCTATTTTGAGCGAACTTCTCTTCTAGCCACCAGATCTCATCCCGACGGTCGAGATTCAATTGTCCCGATCAGTTGCCTCGTCACCGCCATGTCGTCGTCAGGTCAGCGTCTAGTCCCAGTCATCCTGCACGGTCAACCTGTCCAGTCAGCGGAATATTCCCTGGAATATTCCGTTCGAATTTAAAATTGCAGATTATAGATCTCACTTGTAAAATCCATATAAAATGCATACTATGTCTAAACATTGCAAATAATATACCGTTGGAATCAAAAAATTGTGTAGAGTATTAATATATAATCGTATCATACATTTACTATAAATATTTGTCCTGATTATTTAAATGGTTTAATACACTTTTTGGAGCAATTAATTCACAGAAAATAAAATACAACTCAGAAAAATACAAATGATATACCCTTGGATTCAAAAAATTGTATAGAACATGATTCTGGAATAAAATTACAAGTTTACGGTATAGATTACTGGCGAATAATTAATTAGTATTATTGGCCTTTTAAATCATTAAATTCATAGTAAATAATCTATAGATCCGAAAATATGAGTAATATGTCCCTGAGTTCATAATCTTGCGTAGTTTTCAGATCTGTACTTAGTTTTGTTTGTTGTCAGTACGATCTGTTCAGATTTATTAAACTCCATTAAACACTAAATAAATCCTAGAAAAAGATCTATAACTCCGGTTAGGGTGAATCCAATTGCTACTGGTTCGTATTATAGCCCTCTATCCGTTACAGTTCAGATATAAATTTAATTAGGCAACTAGTACAGAAGCTACAACAGTTATGTTAAAACCCCTTTATTGGCAATTGAAATTGGATGACAAATACTATATTGCATTAAAACACTTCTACATGCATCATGTGATCTAGTATTGTTTAGATAACTAATTACAACCATTATGATATACTAAATCATCATGCATGCATTGGATCATCACTGTTTTATTGTATTGTTGTATTGTTGCATGATTGCAATGTTTGAATGATATGTTGTTGTGATTTTGCTTTTGAACGATAGATTGCGAGGAGTGTAACTACTATGATCGCTACAGCTATGATTGTGAGCATTGTGATTGCAAGTCTTTTGAGTGCGACGAGTGCAATGATTGCAATTATGAGGATTGTTTGAACGACTACATCAACTAAAGGCAAGTGGAGCTTCATAAATGTCCTATTTACTTTCTATATGCATGGTAGCTTGTTTTGTTTTTACAAGTTTATCTATTGCTATGCTATATCCTACTATGTCGTAGCCTTTCTCGTTAGGTGAGCCGTCGTAAGTAGTTGTGCTTACTTGTGCTTATATAGACGAGGGTGGGATACACCATGGCAAAGATTGTTTTGAAAGAACATGTTTGGAAAGTTTGAAAACAACTTAATTAATGAACTCTCTGGGTGGATTGGTAATTGCTTGGTTCGTAAATGCCGGGTCCATGTCAATGGTTTACCCGAGTAGCTCACTTGTGGATGGCCACCCAGGTTTCTGAGAAATGATTAGTGTCTTGATTTGGTAGCTTCCTTGTGCAACCATATACTAGTGAGTTATGGGTGGCTGGATGGACTTAGTAGGTTGTGGTGACCCGAGCTCTTCGTATCCAGAGATGTAGTGATTTGTTATAGGTTGGAACGGTGCGTGGATGGGCTTGAGGAGCTACCTCCCGAATTGTCTCTTCTTGGGCTTCTCCCTATCACGTCTCAATATGCGTGTCATGATACGAGCGGGTCGACCAAGTCATATGGGTAAAGTGTGCAACCCCTGCAGGGTGTAAAACTAAGTGCTTAGCCGTGTCCCCGGTAATGGACGTTTGAGTTGCTGAATTGTGGGTGCTATGACATATTCTCATTCATTCTAACTTGTAACTGCTAAAACTTGTGGTTGAAACATAATTGGGTTGTGTGAAGAAGATCAAATGTTTTACAAATTATTTACAAAAGATAGGATAAAGTATTTTGCTACTGCAACTAAGCCTGAACCCCACAAGCCAGATATGCATATAGTTATTAGCCTTGTTGATTCTCTCATTGTTGCACTTGCCAGTGCATTCCAAGTGCTGACCCTTCGGGGCTGCTACGTTTTATGTTGTAGGTTATACCGATTATGAGTGATCGAATAGGTCGCGATACTCCACTCAACAGTTGTTCGCCTGTGGCACAATTGAAGATGGAGCCTACTATCTGTTTATGCTTCCGTATGCTACTTTGTTATTTGAGCTAGCCTTTGAGCTACGCATTATGTAATAATTACAGATTCTGGATCATTCGGTGTAATAATGATGCATTGTTATATTCTTTGGTATTCATCTGTACTGCGTGTGCCAGTAAACCGATCCAGGGATTGGCACTATACACAGGAACTCAGCCTTATCAGGCGAGGGTGTTACAGAATGGTATCAGAGAAGTGTGTTGACTGTAGGATCGTGACCTAGGATTGGAATAGGAAAACCATATGAATATAAATCCTCTTTCATTCTATCTATTCTCATCTTACAATTATTTCTTGTATCTTCTTGTCACTTCAATTCTCATACCCTTCTCCTTTAAAACATAGAAGGAAGACTCTTTGTAGGATTAGATTCTTGTAATTCTTGATCCTTCTTTTCTAATCTCATCTTGTTCAAAACTTATAGATGAGCACTCGTGCGAAGAAGTGCGAGATCCAAGAATAGTTAGATGATGCCTACCATATAGTTTTGATAGGATTTCGTTTAGATCTAGCAATCAATCGATGCAAGAACTTGTGTGTTAGCTGGTTTATTATGTTTAGGTTGTACTATTTGATACCCCAAAGTTTCAGAATATTTTTGATAGTTTTTATAATGCATTAATAAAGGTTTTCATTAAAAATTCGTGGTATTACTGCTACAGTTTTCTGCCTGACCAGTTGTACTGCGCGATTTTTAATTCCTTACTGGTAACTCGGTTTGCGCTCATATTTTAGGATCTGGAGCGTAATAACCTGTAGCACCTGCACAAAAATGGGCCAAAATTCCTGATGAGTTTAAGGTGCCCAGAAAAATTCGTGAACACTGCTGTAGTTTCAGGACAGATTCTCCCCAATGCTTTTATGATTGTAGGTTCACCCCAAACAAATTTTAATCAAATGAAAACTATTTTGTGGATGGTATGCCACTAAAACAAAACTTCTGGAACATAAAAAATATTATTTTGGCTTGTGTGTAGCTTGTTATGATTGTTGCTTGTGTGTTGATTGCTTATGGTTGAATGTTTGTATGCTTATTGGTGTATGAGCTTGTTTGCATGGGTTGGAGTTCTTCCTTAGTAGTTTCTTTCCCCTAGAATCTATTCTTCTCTATCTTAAAACCTTGAAGATTAGAATGATGTGTTGATTATATGGAGAATTAGTTAGTGGAAATATTTGGAAGATGATGCCCAAAGAGTGTGAATAGTTCGTCTAATGCAGCAAAAGGATATGGAAGTATGAAGTGTTGCAACTGATGTTTTGTAGTAGATTTACGCAACCCAAAGGTGTTGAAGTATCGATAATTTACCTTGTTATAGTAGCCTTGTTGATTGAATACATGGAAGTCCACATTAACCTTGGTTTGTGCCCATGGAAACGATCTGCAAGAAAAGTGAGGTTGTCCGAGTGATAGAAAAACGTGATTCTCCTATCCTCATGCAAAATAATAGTTTGAGAGAAGGATGGATTGGCCCCCATACCGAATACTCTTATTATTCGCTCTTGTATTGTTGGCTTTGCGAATCTTAAGTGCCTTTTCAACCTTAGTAGAGATTCGGCGTTAAGCCTAGCCCTTAGAATGGTATGATCTTACATCTTTACAAAAGCACTTGTTGCTAACCGTAGGAATATACGGTAAGGATAAACCTTCAATAGTATTTAAAGGGACAGCATGAAGAAAATGTTCCCTAGTTGACCACCATGAGGGTTTTGCTAGTTCGAGTAGTGTTTGTCTAGAATATGCAAATCCTGAAGAACAAAATGTGCAATAGACATCATGCCAATAAATGTCTAAAGGATGAATCCTCAAGAAGTGACCTAGTAGATTTTCTTTTAAGGGTGGTAGCACTCTATTGTATCCTGAACCTATTTCTTTCTAGCCTTCCCGAATCTCGGGACGAGATTCCTTTTAAGGGTGGTAGTTTGTCACATCCCAAAATTCTCCTAATATTGGAATGTAAAGTTAATAAAATAACTTGGTTGAATTGTTTGACTTTGTTGAAATTTCTCAAAGAAAAGAAACTTTCTGTTATGATTTTCCTTCCTTGATTTCAGAAACTTGTATGAGATTGGATTGACATGACTATCCAACTTGTTTTCATTTTCTTTTCAACCATTTGATTCTTTAAATATCCAACCATGCTTAGATGAATAAAGAGGGGGAATAAAATGGCTTTCCCAATTATGGTGGAGTGATATTCTAATTTCCCTATTTGACCCTTTAAGTCTCTACTTCGATTTATGAAACCATTCTAGATTCTTTTCACCACTTGCTTGAAAAGAGAGAAGATAACATGACATATCCATTTTATTGGATGTTAAAAACTATGTTCCTTTATGTTATTTGAATGAACTTGTTGTTTTGGGATTTGTGGCATTGTGTGTCTTGATTGAGTGACTAAAAATAAACCATAATAAACTATTTAGAAATATTGCCTACTAGCCATATAAGGCCAATTGCATAAAACCACATATCCTTTTGATAACGCCTAAGTAGCCCTATTTGGCAAAAGGGCATAAAATGATTTGTGTTTTGGTGATTGACATATGTTATGCATATATGCATTGCATAAAGCATCATGCAAAAATTTCATCTTCAAAACCCTTTGTGTCAAAACCCTATTTCAAAATCTCTATTTTAACCTATTAAGGTTTTATTTGAAAAATACATGTTTGAATTTTGAATGGACAGGATTATGTGCCCTAGTAGTCCTATAAAGATATTTTGAATTTTTGAAAATTTTACAAACTGGTTTGAACTCATTTAGAGCTATATTTCAAAAGTTATTAAAAAATAAGAAAAGGAATATATAGAAATTTGTGAATACGCCATCTTAAAACTAGTGAAAATGTTATAAATATGATCCTATAATGATCTACTGAATTTTAGAAAAATTTATAAACAAAAATCATGTCATTTGAAGTTCGTATGCAAAAGATATAAAGAAAATACAAAAATAGAAAAAAAAGAAAAAGAGAAGAAAAAGGAAAAAAACGAAATGGGCCACCCGGCCGGCCCACTAGGCCGATCGATCCCACGGATTTCTTTAAAAAGCGTGCGAAAATCTGATTTTCTAAACCTATCTCTATTCAAACACTTATAACTTATTATTTATAACTTCGAATTGACTTCCGTTTGTTTCTACTTGTTTTTTACTTCAAGACCTATCTTCCCATCATCCTAAAAGCCTAAATAATCCCTTGGAGCCACAGCTATAACACTTTTCCTTCCCGAAATCCCGAATCTACACCCTACCGAATCGTATTTCGCTTCTAAACCCATCTAAACTTTGTCGGATGCCTTAGGCTTCAACACGAAAGTTGTAGATCGTGTCGAAATATTTCCATTCCGACAAACCTCACCTCTTTTCATCCACCACTGCCGGAGAATTTCGCAACACAATATTTCAGATCTGATGGCGTAATTTCCAAGATCTCCTCGCGCTCGTTTGTTGAAATCCAAATTCCTTTGGTGAAAAGGTAGATCTAATCATCCTGCACAACTTTTATGTTCAAAGTTTTTCGATCTGACCTACGGATTTGTCTCTCTAACACAGATCTACTTCTATTCCTTTGTGAGGCAAAATCGGGTCTATTTTGAGCCAACTTCTCTTCTAGCCACCGGATCTCATCCCGACGGTCGAGATTCAATCGTTCCGATCAGTTGCATCGTCACCGCTACGTCGTCGTCAGGTCAGCGTCTAGTCCCAGACAGCCTGCACGGTCAACCTGTCCTGTCAGCGGAATATTCTCTAGAATATTCCGTTCGAATTTAAAATTGCAGATTATAGATCTAACTTGTAAAATCCATAGAAAATTCATACTATGTCCAAGCATTGCAAATAATATACCGTCAGAATCACAAAATTGTGTAGAGTATTAATATATAATCATATCAGACATTTACTATAAGTATTTGTCTTGATTATTTAAATGGTTTAATACACTTTTTGGAGCAATTAATTCACAGAAAATAAAATACAACTCAGAAAAATACAAATGATATACCCCTGGATTCACAAAATTGTATAGAACATGATTCTGGAATAAAATTACAAGTTTACGGTATAGATTACTGGCGAATAATTAATTAGTATTATTGGCCTTTTAAATCATTGAATTCATAGTAAATAATCTATAGATCCGAAAATATGAGTAATATGTCCCTGAGTTCATAATCTTGCGTAGTTTTCAGATCTGTACTTAGTTTTGTTTGTTGTTAGTACGATCTGTTCAGATTTATTAAACTCCATTAAACACTAAATAAATCCTAAAAAAAGATCTATAACTCCGGTTAGGGTGAATCCTAGAAAAAAGATATAAATTTAATTAGGGAACTAGTACAGAAGCTACAACAGTTATGTTAAAACCCCTTTATTGGGAATTGAAATTGGATAACAAATACTATATTATATTAAAACACTTCTACGTGCATCATGTGATCTAGTATTGTTTAGATAACTAATTACAACCATTATGACATACTAAATCATCATGCATGCATTGGATCATCACTGTTTTATTGTATTGTTGTATTGTTGCATGATTGCAATGTTTGAATGATATGTTGTTGTGCTTTTACTTTTGAACGATAGATTGCGAGGAGTGTAACTACTATGATCGCTACAGCTATGATTGCGAGCATTGTGATTGCAAGTCTTTTGAGTGTGATAAGTGCAATGATTGCAATTGTGAGGATTGTTTGAACGACTACACCAACTAAAGGCAAGTGGAGCTTCATAAATGTCCTATTTCCTTTCTATATGCATGGTAGCTTGTTTTGTTTTTACAAGTTTATCTATTGCTATGCTATATCCTATTATGTCGTATCCTTTCTCGTTAGGTGAGCCGTCGTAAGTAGTTGTGCTTAGTTGTGCTTATATAGACGAGGGTGGGATACACCATGGCAAAGATTGTTTTGAAAGAACGTGTTTAGAAAGTTTGAAAACAACTTAATTAATGAACTCTCTGGGTGGATTGGTAATTGCTTGGTTCGTGAATGCCGGGCCCATGTCTATGGTTTACCCGAGTAGCTCACTTGTGGATGGCCACCCAGGTTTCTGAGAAATGATTAGTGTCTTGATTTGGTAGCTTCCTTGTGCAACCATATACCAGTGAGTTATGGGTGGCTGGATGGACTTAGTAGGTTGTGGTGATCCGAGCTCTACGTATCCAGAGATGTAGTGATTTGTGATAGGTTGGAACGGTGCGTGGATGGGCTTGGGGAGCTACCTCCCGAATTGTCTCTTCTTGGGCTTCTCCCTATCATGACTCAATATGCGTGTCATGGTACGAGCGGGTCGACCAAGTCATATGGGTAAAGTGTGCAACCCCTGCAGGGTGTAAAACTAAGTGCTTAGCCGTGTCCCCGGTAATGGACGTTTGAGTTGCTGAATTGTGGGTGCTACGACATGTTCTCATTCATTCTAACTTGTAACTGCTAAAACTTGTGGTTGAAACATAATTGGGTTGTGTGAAGAAGATCAAATGTTTTACAAAAGATAGGATAAAGTATTTTGCTGCTGCAACTAAGCCTGAACCCCACAAGCCAGATATGCATATAGTTATTAGCCTTGTTGATTCTCTCATTGTTCCACTTGCCAGTGCATTCCAAGTGTTGACCTTCGGGGCTGCTATGTTTTATGTTGCAGGTTATACCGATTATGAGTGATCGAATAGGTCGCGATACTCCACTCAACAGTTGTTCGCCTGTGGCACAATTGAAGATGGAGCCTACTATCTGTTTATGCTTCCGTATGCTACTTTGTTATTTGAGCTAGCCTTTGAGCTACGCATTATGTAATAATTACAGATTCTGGATCATTCGATGTAATAATGATGCACTGTTATATTCTTTGGTATTCATCTGTACTGTGTGTGCCAGTGAACCGATCCAGGGATTGGCACTATACATAGGAACTCAGCCTTATCAGGCGAGGGTGTTACATAAACGTTCTTCAAGCATGACTGCGACTTTTTCAGGAAGTGCAGCACTCGCGACGCATGATCCTACAGGGTCGCCAGCGCGGTCGCACGATCATGATCTACCCAGAAGTATCCACTCTCTTGAAGTTGCTCCTGGGTGAGATCATGCATGCGAATGTCAATTCTATCCTTCTCCTCTTGCGGATGACGCGTGCTGACAACTACACGAAGAAGCAACAGCAGCATGAGTACAACGTACCACTACAAGTGACTACAAGAAAGATGAGAGCAAGCAAACTAACACTTGAATTGGTCGCCCAGCTGCGTCACCTCGTCAAGCAGATACTGCTCTCGGGCGGCGGCTTTCTCCGCCTTCGACTTCCACACATCCGCGTTACCGTGGAGCACGGGCAACTCACGCTCCAACTGCTTCACGCGGTCGCGCAGTCGCGAGAGCAGGGACAGTTCATCTACCTTGGAGCGCGGCGGTGCCAAAGTATCATCAAGAGGCGGCGAGTCCTGAGTTTCCCTCAAAGGATCACTCGATGAACCCTACCACAAGTCAAGATAGAAACAAATAAGAAAACCAAATCAATACAACGGTAAAAGGTTCAGATGCATTCAAGACTAGCAAAAGTATCAGCAGATACACTCGCCAGCAGGCATGTTCTTAACAAAAGGACATAAACTAGTCGACTATTACAAAGACTACTAAGGAGCGACTGGCTTCTTCGACTTCGACGGCTTTCTGGGATTCATCGAGTCCGTGGCAGTATCAGACGCCACTGACTTTCCGCCAGCCCCTGATGCCGAAGCTTTCGCCGCCTTCTTGGCACGTTGGAGCTCCTCAGAGTAATTCGCAACAGTATTTATGAGATGATGCCCATATTTGCCACAGGCAGCCGCGAAAGGAGCGAAGACTACCTGCTGGCCATCCGCGTTAACAGGCATCGCCTTCGACACCGAGGCTGGATCAATCTCGACTCCGTGGGCCTGCACCATGGCAAGTGACATGGACGCGCCGGCTGCACGGAGCGATTTCTTGAAGCTGGAAGGTACACCTCCAGTGAGTGACTCCACCAGCTCATCTATATTTTCGACTAGCTCCGCCTTGGGCATCAGCTCCTCCCGAAGGCGACTGAGTACGCTTTTGGCCTTGGAGAGCGTGTCCTGCACGGTGGTGCTGCGGTCTTGGACTGCTGATAGTGCACCCGCTAGAGCGTCATCACGACGAAGGGCCTGTGGGTCGAAGCTCAAATCGTCAGCATCTGTACATAAATCCACACATGGATAAGAACATCAGCGCGACCAGCAAAAACATTTGAAGCAGAAAAGGATAACAATATCCACAAGAAAAGTACCTGAGAGAGCCTTGGCAATTGAGAACAGTTGTTCTTCGAACAACTTCTCCCTGGCTGCGAAGGAGGCACGCAGATCCTCTTCACGCTTCCGCGCCTCGTCACGCGCCGCGATTTCTTCGTCGCGACCCTTCACAACCGCGGCGAGTGTCTTCTCCAGGGTGGCGGCATCACGTAATAGGGCATTATGTTCAGCTACACGACAAACAAAAGTTGACTATTAGTCGACTATATCAAAGGGGAAGAGGAAAAAGAAGAGGAAGTGTAGGACACTCACTTTCAACCACACGATGACGCGTCTCCAGCATCGCATGCTGGTGGCCCATCGCAAGCACTTGCTCCACCAAGTGCGCGGCTTCCTTCACAAGGAGCTATCGCACAACAAGGAATCAGCAGAGGCAAAATATAACATCAACTGCAACACTAAAAAGGAGAAACACTACACTTACATGGTCCTCCAATGACTCCGAAGATGTCTGTTGTATCGTCATCCGGGCAACCATTCGATGCTCCCCTGCATGGGGAGTACTAGAAGAGTTGTGCCCGGAGTGGGCCGCCAATGGAGGGGAAGGAGCGCGCTTGACCACTTCCTTGGCCCTAGAGGTCGCGACTCCTGATTCTTTCAAAAATTGGACGTGGCCAGAAGACGACGACGCCTCTTGACTGCAAGACAAAACCCACATTGAGAAAGGGCAAACTCCAAGACGAGCCAACAAAGGACAAAACAAAGAAAGAACAAGTGAACCAGAAAACATACCAGTCAAACTTGTCAAAGTCAAAAGTGGCCTCCCCCGACTCCGACGAGGACTCCTTGGGCAATCGCATCTTCTTGCGAGAAGATGGTGCCACGGCGCTCACAGGAGTAGTAGGTATCGACGACTCTGCACCAACACCTGTACCTTCCGGAGTCGATGGAGATGACACATCGGAATCCTCGCTGCGCGAACGCTTGCGAGTATCCGGACTACCGGACTCGCGGGCTTCCTCCTCCACATCAGAGGGGACGGTTGACTCCGACTCATCCTCTTCCAAGGCCTCGCGAGAAATAATCCCCTTAGGGAGAGGGGGCATACAAGGTGACACCGCCCAATGCTGCATACAGACAACAAATTCAGCAAAAAGCAAGTACACAACAGAGAAGAAATCGACAAATTTAGCTACTTCGTAGTACAACTATACCTCAAGAGGAGGATTCGCAGCATCAAATGGAGGAACAACTGGCTCACTGGGGAGTACATCCTTGACGGTGTACTTGGTGACCAGTCGGACCCTCTTGTCCACCTCACTCACGGACATGCCATCGGCAGACACGCGAGTGACATTATCGGCGCTAGCCCACTGAAACATAGGGTGGACTCTGGCCTGCAAAGGCTGGACGCAACGGCGCGGCCAAGTGCGAATGAGAGTGCAGCCTCCCTCCTCTTTGCCTATGCGACTCTCAAGATCGCAGACACGCCTGTATAGCACATCTATCTCCGCGGACTCGCCAGGCATGAGTACATTCTTCCAGGAGTGCATCCTCCTGCACGGTGTCGCGGGATCGAAGGGCGCGAGTCTGAAGTGCTCACCGTTAGCCTTCTCATCGCGGATGTAGAAACATTTGTCCCTCCACCCTTGGATGGACGCCATGAGCTTGATATCGAAGTAGGTGGTGGATGGGTCGACGTGGATTCCGCAACCACCTACATCGTAGACTAAAGAACCAGATGCAGATTGGCGCTTCAATTTGAAGAGGCGCTTGAAGATTCCGAGCCAGCACTCACAGAGAGTGATGAAGCAAGAGATATGGAGGATAGAGTTTGGGGACAACTGATGAAGATGAAGCCCGTAAAAACAAAGGAGACCCCTAAAGAAGGGGTGAAGAGGCAAGGAGAGACCGCGAATGATGAATGCTAAAAACATCACTCGAAAACCAGCGGGAGGAACAGGAATTGTCTCACCGCCGGGGACGCGCGTGTCGGCGACTGCGGCGGACAATACTCCGTCTTGGCAAAGAAGACGGAGATTAGATGACTTGATGATGGAGGAGCGCCACGCACCATTCGTGACGCGGGTGCCTGCGGCCTTGTTCTTCCCGCTGACGGCGGTGCCCGCAACAGCGGAGCTGCCCTTCTTCTTCGCCGCGGCAACGGTGGCCGCAGAATCAGCAGCAGCGCCTCCCCTCTTCTTCCCCATTGCGTGACGACGATGCGAGCGAAGGAAGTAGCCCGGGAACGAGCAGAGCTGGTCCAGCGTCATGGAAGAAACGAGCGCAGAGAAAGCAGAGGAGCAGCGGCAATGGCGATGGAAGCAAAGGATGAATGAGAGCAGATGAGAAAATTACCTTCGCAGCGCCGCTACTTAACCCCTGGAAGATGCAATCCAACGGTTCAGAAAAACCCTACTAGACGCGTGGTAAATATCGCGTTGGACACGTGGAGGAGTGGAAGCGTGAACCGTCCCTCCACTACTCCCATTACGCGTGGAAATCGAGGAGGCGTAGTTAAAATAAAGATTACGCACGCCCAGTCAAATCAAAGTCAGAAAGTGGGACCCACTGCTCGTCAAGTCCCGTCAAACTCGCTCACACGAGCAACTGAGGTCATATAAGTGTCAGCAATGACGTCATCAAAGCTACGCAGTGGAAAACTTCGATTACTTTAGTCCTTGCTCGAGTCTTCGACTCCACCAAGCACTCGGGGGCTACTCCCATAGGGAGCGCTGGTAACGCACCCTATGATTATCCTTTTCTTTTTACAGGAACATGGACAATCACGAGAAAACCCAACCACTCGACTGTGGACATGGGTTACTCCCATAGGGAGCGCCGGAAACAAATTTGACTGAAACAAGCAAACAAAAGACGACAGCAGTCGCAAAAGTTCTTTAGTCCCTGCCTGAGTCTTCGACTCAACCAGGCACTCAAGGGCTACTCCCATAGGGAGCGCTAGTCGTGCACCCTATGATTATTTATACAAAAAACTGTGTGTTGATAACATCCACACTCGAAACTCATGGCGACACCGCCTCATAATTTTCCCCTACAAAGAGACTGCGTCTCCTGGGTCACCCGAATCGTCTCCACGATGGTAAAATTCGGATGCCGCGCTTACAGCGTGAAGGTAAGACCTGAATAAGGCCTGGCAACGCATTAGCTGCGCACTACCAGAAATATATCCGTGCCTACAGGTATGATGAACATGCCTTGACAGACGCATCGAGTGCTCACACCCATATAACCGGAATTCGACTCCTGTAAGACCTCCGCGGCTTGAGTCGAATTACACCAGCACTTTTCCGGATTCGAGTCCGGGGACTCGAGTTCGAGTAGATTGCGTTGTTTCACCCTAAGGTGGTTAACTGATACCGATACTTCGGTTATATCAGGCATGTACATCAACAATCCCTATGACACAAGTAAAGCAGTCGAAATACGCTCGTTCAGGCACTCGAAAGACTTCAAAAAGTCCCCAGTCAAATCTGCGATTCCACTGGACACTCGGGGGCTACTGACATGGGTATACCCTACAGGTACTCGAGCTTGGTATATACGGTCTAAATACGTACAGGCCCACGGTGTCGCCAAGGCCCAAACAAATGACTCGAGTAACCTACGGACTCTCGATTGCTTGAAGAACAAGAAGAAGTTAAAGATAGAAAGTTTGAAGGGGAAACCCTAATTTGTAACCGACACGACCTGCTACCCGGGACCTAGCCTATCTATAAAAGGGCTAGGAGGGGGCGGCGAGGAGGACACACGCAACCCTAGTTTCCACAACCCTTGCCAGATTGCATCTGTGCACCCTTGTAACCTTCGGTTCCTTCGATAATTCCACGAGCAGACAAGCAGGAGTAGGGACCTCTACGAGGCCCGAACCTGGGTAAATCTTTGTCTCCTGTGTGCTTGTTTGCTAGCCGATAGATGTCTCCAGCGCTCCCTCCTTCTCCAAAACCCAAGTCCATAGCAATGGGCATTGATGAGTTAAACCCTCGTCAATTACTCCCATAGGGAGCGCCGGAAACAAATTCGACTGAAACAAGCAAACAAAAGACGACAGTAGTCGCAAAAGTTCTTTAGTGCCTGCCTGAGTCTTCGACTCAACCAGGCACTCGGGGGCTACTCCCATAGGGAGCGCTGGTCGCGCACCCTATGATTATTTATACAAAAAACTGTGTGTTGATAACATCCACACTCGAAACTCATGGTGACACCGCCTCATAATTGTCCCCTACAAAGAGACTGCGTCTCCTGGGTCACCCGAATCATCTCCGCGATGGTAAAATTCGGATGCCGCGCTTACAGCATGAAGGTAAGACCTGAATAAGGCCTGGCAACGCATTATCTACGCACTACCAGAAATATATCCGTGCCTATAGGTACGATGAACATGCCTTGACGGACGCGTCGAATGCTCACACCCATATAACTGGAATTCGACTCCTGTAAGACCTCCGTGGCTTGAGTCGAATTACACCAGCACTTGTTAGGAATAACTTGTTAGGAACAATAGTTGTACACTTCCTTCTGTCCTGTCACATTACGTCGTGTCAGCACCGTGCACCCGCTGCAGATCAGCAACGGGACGGTGGTCTACGTGACCGGTCTCTGCCACGCCAAAGCCACGTCGCACACTCGTCCCATCGCCTACCAGGACGGACGCTGAATCTAATCGCTAGGATTGGAAACCAACGGTGCTCGCCCGGTCAAACTTGCTTCTGCTTGGGTATGACCGGAATATTGGTAAACACAATTTAAGCATCGCCTTCCATCTCCTCAGCACATCACTGTGCAAAAATCCCTAACTCCTTCCTTCCGCCGCCGCCGCAGTCACCGCAAAAACCATCGACACTGCCGCAGGCACCGCCTCCGCTGGGCCATACCACCGCAACAGATCACTCCACCACCACGCCCAGTCCCAGCCACCGCTACCGACCCTAGGCCACCGCCGCCGCATTAGCTGCTGCCATGGACACAGAGTACAATGTGTTCGACGACAGGAGCGACTTCACTGACGAGTACACCGTCACCGCCCTTGGCACCACCAAGCTGACGGTCGTCCATAAAAATGCGTTAGCGGAGGTCGCCAAGGTCATTGCAATGTACGAGCGGTGGCTACAGGAGCAATGGACATGTACAAGATCGTCGGCCTTGACCTAGAGTATACCGGAGATAGGAAGAGGGCGGCGCTTTTGCACCTATCCATGCGCAACCACTGCCTCCTATACCATGTATGTAGGGCCAAATCTATATGCCCAGAGCTTCGTGAGTTCCTACATAGGAGGGAGATCTACTTTGCCAGCGTCGACATCAAGAACGACACTCCGAAGCTAGAGCGGGATCTCCTCGTTCATGTCGTCAATCATGTCGATCTCCAACATTTGTGCAGGTACCCGGATGGTGATATGGGGAAAGCCGACATGGCTAGACTCGCTGCTAACATCATCGACTGCGAGTACGCCGGCATGAAAGTCGAGTTTCCAAAGCACCTGCACGAGCGATGGGAGTGGAGGCACCTGGATTACGATGCGATCAAGTACGCAACCAAGGACGCGTATGTATGCTACGAGATGCTCAACAGGATCTGGCGGGTGGGTGAGTGTGTTGTTTACCACTACTAGTTTCGCATTTCATTCCTAGTTTTATCTCGCATGTATTTTCTAAGCATTCTATGTGTAAGAACCAAGCTCGTATGATCCCTGTGCTATTAGGTAGATAACCTGTATGAATTACATTTCCCCCTTTTGTATGCTCAATATTCATTCTTACCAATTCTGTCTGCGCCATTTGCATGCGGTAGAATCTAGGACTGACATGCATAAGGTGTGATACAGTCATAAGTCATAACCAAACCCAGATTATAGTTCGACAAAGGTAATACACAACAGTTCGTAATTGCTCACATAGTATATTTCTGAAATAACATGTTTTCATAAACATAACAAGCCCCATACAAACACAACAACCATGCACTAAAAGTCTACATCCCAGCCTGTTAGAGAAGGCAAATGATCCCAAGATGCCTTCGGTCGCTTGCCCCGGCTTGTACATTCATCTACACTTCGGCATCTGGGGCAAACAACCTGCCTTGGTGGTGGTTCAATGATGCGATGCCTGGAACGATATTTTACAATCTGGCGATACAGCTCGTGGCTAACATAACCGTCAACTGCAGCGTACTTCAGATTAGGTTTAGAAAGCGGGTTATCCTCCTAGTAATCGTGCCCTAAATGCCTCCACAAACATCTCGGCAATTTGGCCTTCATGTCAGCGTACCATGGGTCGATGAGTTCGGAGGCAAGATCGGCCATCCCGATCCTGCCGCCCTTCGTCCCTGGGATCAAGTAAATTTCCTGGAGCACTCCTTTGGGATTCTAATGTTGACAGTCGGGCTTTAAAGCAGTTTAGTGTCATTCGTGATGTCAACACTAGTAAATGTTATGTGCTAGTTCACGAGAAAGTCATGAAACAGATGCCTAATCCTTTCGCCCCACTTGCATGAAAATGAATTTAGACAAATAATATAGCAATAACTTTTGCAAACAGACGGTTTAGGAACAAAAAGACAGCAAAGTCTACCAGATCCCGTCAGCCCCCTTCTCGCAAAAAGGCTGGTATACGAGGACATGCCCTTTCATGGAGAGTTGCACCACGGAGATCCTACGATGATCATGGCTGTACTCGAGGTCGAGACCTACGAACCTGTTTTCTTCGAACCGCAACCAACTCGTGTAATTACTCAGAGTGTTCCTCACCGTCCGAGGGTCGGTGGTGTAGACGACATTGATCTTCTTCCCGCCATGTACTTCTATGTCAAAGTACACAGTCGCTTGCCTGCCGTCATTTCGTACATCTAAAAAGTCCATGACCACAGGCAAGAGGGAAAGGATACGGAGGAAGAGGGTGATGTCGTGGCGGAGGAAATGGATGAGGTCGTGGAGGAGAAAGACGATGAAGCCGTGGAGGAGGAAATGAGACAAAGAAGTGAAATTGCTTACTGCAAGATTGGAACCGTCCTTACTAATATCTGGAATGGTGCACGACCGTTCGTAGAAGGGTCAAGGTGGAGAAAAATGGCGGTTTTACACGTCGAGGCTAGAGCTGCCTAAAACTTGTTCTGCGCCACTTGCATGCGGTGGAATCGAGGTCTGCCATGCACGATCCAAGTCAAACGTAGTCGCGTTTGAGCGTGCCGACCTTCACTCACTAACAGGCGGGCCGCACATTTCTCTCTCTTACGATTTATTTTTTCACTTCCTCTAGACGGTTCCGGTGCATGCCCTCAACAATTACGCCGCCTTCCTTGTCTTCCACGCGGACGAGAACCGGCGGCGGCGGTTCCTCACCGGGTCACTCCCTACTCGAACAACTGCACCCATCCCTGATTCCATCCCCTCTTGAATCCATTAGCCTCCTTATCACAACGCCTCCATTAATCTACCGGATTCCAGACTCCATTTGCCGCTATGGGTAGAGCTTGGGGTAGCTGCAGGCTGAAGCAAAAGGCATGCGACGACGATGCGGATGGCCAGGGCGACCACCACCGTGAGGATTGGGGATGGCGGAACCTCAGCGCCGCAAACGTGCACAGGATCTCCACGGGGTTGGACATCATCTCTGTCGGCCGCCTTGCTCGCTGCATCCTTGGCTACCGCTTCACGATGCGGGACATGGACGAACAACCGTTCGGCACGCCAGGCCTTCTTTACCCCGATACCAGCAAATGGCCAAACAACCGCGATGACCACATAAGTTCGAGTATCTTGCTTATTGGTTCAGTCACATCGTTGATTCATATGTGCTGAACTCTAATCGGAATGCTATGTTCCTTTCGTCGAACGTGTTGTGTGCACACGCGGTTTGAACAAATTGAACCATTTAAGACTATTATGTATAGCGGAAGCTCTGCTAGTACCTGATATTCTGGTATTTTCGTAGTGACATAGTCTTACTTTAGGTGATAGACGAGTTTTCAATTTCAATTTGCAATGGTATGCCTACTAGGTGATATTCTGTTTCCTAAAATAAAAACAAATAGATTAGACGATTTAAGGTTGTTATGCCCCAAGTCGTATATGATCATCGTCAGGAGTTTGTTCTGGGGGGCTCTGCTTCTACTCCATATATTGGGTATCTTCGTAGTAACACAGGCACAATTTAGGCGATATCTGAGGAGACACTCGTATTTAGGCAATATTTTGTGTACTTTAATCTGAAGGTCCAGTTGTCAAATTGTATTTGCAATAGAATCCATGCTAGGTGATTCTACCAACTGACAACAAACTCTGCAAAATATTCATGTAAAACGGATGCTGCTGGATAAGTGGTCGGAATCAATAGTGGTGAATATCAAGAAAGAAGAAGAGACGGAAATGGGAGATGACCAGAACTGGGTGGGTGGCAACGGCGAGTGGCTGACCCTTTTATCCCAGGATGGGAGTACTTGGACTCTAAAAATGGCTACAGATCGTTGAGATTTACATTGCCATCTTTGGAGGGTGTCGGCATTACTGCATTCAACAATGGGTGGCCGCCGCCCATTTCTGAATTTGCTTACAGGTTCAACATGGCAGGACTTGAGCTCCTAAAGGTACAGCTCCCACATAGACCGCGGGAGGTGTGGAAGACCTGGGAGTACGACCTCTTAGCGGTGTTTGACAAGGCAATCACATTCATTAGATGCCTAGAAGACAAGGAATGGACAGTCTTGCGCAACGACATCCTGCGGCCGGAGAAGTATGTTGACGCCGTCTTCACCTCCAGCTACCATTCGAACAAACCACAACGCATTTCTGCGGTCACTGAACCTAGCGGCAACGTGCATGTTTGGGAGCCCTCCATTTGGGGTGAATCATGGTGTCATATAACATGTAAAATCTCATTCAAAATTCTGCTTACTGACTGTAAGTAACACGCAGGTACCCATGCAGCCCCGCGCATCATTCCAACTCTGGTGATCGAATTGAACTCATGTGGATTCATATCAGGGGAGCACTAAACAGTGTTGGTGATACAATAGAACATATGGGGACACAACTTTCTTCGTACCCATCACTGCGGTGTCACGTTTTCTCGAGGTTCGCATGCCCATCCAAAGATCCAGTAGAGCAACTCTGGAGCAGAGTCGACAATCTGAAGGGACAATCTGTGTTTCTTAGGATCAACTACCCTTTCTTTGTTGGAGCCCCTGGAGCTGTTGAACCTGTCATTGCTCAGGCAACCCTGGCTCCTGATGCTGCTACTGCTCGTGGTGGTGGTGGTGGAGCTGACGAAGAACTAGTTGCTGCTACTCCTGATGAAGCTGACGAAATACTTGGTGATGCTGCTACTGGTGAAGCTGACGAAATACTTGCTAATGCTGCTACTGGTGAAGCTGACAAAATACCTGATGAGGCTGCTGCTGGTGAAGCTGACGAAATACCTGCTGAGGCTGCTGCCGGAGTCCAGGAAGAACATGCCGGTGTTGTTGCTAAGGTGCCAGCACTTCCAGTGTTTATAGCAGACTATGTGTTTGCTGCACACTAACGCGCCTATCATGTTGATACTCCAGATCTGACCTGGAGCCGCATCCACGTCGGGGGGAGGGAGCCTACAAATGGCTCATCAGTGGGGTCGTACGATTTGATGGAGAATGACAGACGGCCAAACGCAGCATTCTGGTTTGTTCCGACGATACCACCAGCTCCAGGGACCTAGTGCTCATACTGGCAGATCCGATGAACCATTTGTCTTTATCTTTATCTTTAGTTACGCTTATTTGTGTAAAGATTAAGCTGTGCTTATTTATGTAAAACTAAGTTAGGCCTAACTGTGTAATATTCAGTGAAGCCCAGCTTTTCTTTCCACGCCCATAACAGTAGAATTGCAGCATAGAATAGACAAACGTAATGTGCATGCTAGGCACTTTTGCTCAGGATAACAACCACTTCAAGTAAATGATACATGGTGTACGCATTTGAACACATCACTAGAATGTGCCACCTATTGATGATTGATGACATGGATCTAGCTTTTCTGCACGTATTTGCATTGAATCGCTCATTGATTTGTTCACATATTTTTTGGCAATGGCTGAGAAACTCCACTCTCTTGGTAACATGCTTCGTCAGCGAGCACTTGTTAATGCAATGCAAAGTACATAATATGGTCGTCATCTTCATTCCATTTAGGTTTTCTATGTTTCGTCATCACGGAGCTACTAATTTCAAATGAAAATCTAGTAAACAACATATGTGTACATTGTTAGAGTATGCTACGGACACGGTACATACATGTTTTTCTACAATCACAAGAAGAAAACTTGATGCATTTTCACCTTGTTGGCGTTGTGCCAAACTGGGTGGATGTGGCTTTGGGGTTCGGAGAGGAAGGCGCCATGGCTGGTGCGTGTGCGACCACGGCGAAGTGAGCTCGGATTCTGGAGGAGGCCAACAGGACCGAACATGGTCGGCATGGTGACAGATCTCACCCGGGAATGAATTCCCGTCCCCGCGCCGTGCCATGGGTGCGGCCATGGTGAGGGCGAGCTCTGATTTGGGATGGGGAGGAGAGCGGGGCCGAGTAGGTTCGTCCAAGTCCTAGCTCCGCGCCATGGCCGTGACCACAGATTACCGCCCCGGAGGAAGAAGAAGACACATAAAAGATGCATGTGCCAACACTACAAGCCTACATGGCAGCCTACATGGTAGCCACGACGGCAGCGACATAACGGCGAAAGCTGACAGGGGGCCCAACTTGACGACCGTTAGCCTGATATTTCGTATTGAAACATAAAGTTGAATTCGTGCCAAAAAAGACCCTCTGAGTATTTGGCACGCCAACTTTGGGCAACGCAGCTGATTGTAAGCAACTTGGGTACCGCGTTGCCTGGACGCCCCAACTTTCGGGCCGCAAAATGATGTTCTCCTATAGAACGTCGACTTCGCATTTCCAAGGAGCGGTAAGATATCCGTAGATAGTTTGATAAGTGAGTGTTATGCAAAAATATCTTCACATATAATATAGACCATAGAAAAGTTAGATATATTCAGATGTCTGACTTGGCTATGCTTTGTAGGTTTTTTGCAGAAATAAAAGTACCAGCAAATTTTGTTCCACCAATAAAAAGACCGGATGGACTAAAATCCAAGGATCATATAAGACGCTCAAATTGCATTGTGAATTGTCTATGAATTGTCTAGATGGGATAACCTCTTGTCTATTTTGTAACGCTAGATTTCGGAGCTTGAATTTCTGACCCTTATCTATGGTCCTGATAGGAGTATAACAACAGATTCAGCTTGCATTTCCAGCGATGTCTGCCATAGCATTGATGTACCTTCTGTGGAGACTGATCGCAACTGGAGGTGGTCCTGATGAACCTTCACTAGATTGTGTTTAGACTCGAAATCCTGCACTTGACATTGTCGTCCCAAAGGAAGAGAAGGTTGTGGAATACTGCCTTTGTAAAACAAGATGCTAGAGGTGATGATTCATATGACAATCCCTACCATTCTATGACTTGTACGAGTAATGTAATTGAATTGCATGTCCCTCTCTATCAATGAAAATAGCAAATCTTTTGCCTTGTTTCAAAAATAAATAAATATTTGCATGTATCCTTGTGTTAGTCGTTACAAACAATATACTGTTTTCTCTTCAAGTCATGTGAACAAATATGTGTGTATGTAGAGACATAAATGCGGACTGAGTGACAAAATGAAAATAAAATTGCCAGATCAATAACACATGCATAATGACATCATCTATTATATATTAAAAGTACATGATGGGTTAACCAGAAATTAGAGAATTAGCTAGAAAATCCCACAAAAATCAGAAACACCCGAACGTTGATTTGGTGGGTCCTTTATTAACAACCAAATATTAGCCGATGGATCATCCTAATCCTAATCCTAATATATTAAAAGTACATGATGAGTTAACCAGAAATTAGAGAATTAGCTAGAAAACCCCACAAAAATCAGAAACATCCGAACGTTGATTTGGTGGGTCCTCTATTAACAACCAAATATTAGCCCATGGATCATCCTAATAATGCCAACCAATGAGAACGAGCCTCCTCAGATTCCCCATGTTCCCACGATCAGATCCCCATTGTATAGCCATCTTCCTTCCTGCCCTACCACGGCTGGCCGGCCCCATCCGTAGCCATATTCCTCTGTGCCCTACCATGTCCGCCCGGCCGCATCCTCATCCACCAAATCCTACAGGCCAATACCATGCAGGTAAAGTGGAGGCCAATGGGCGGCATGCAAAGTTAGATTTTTGGGTGTCAAAACTCAAAATGGCGGAGGACTTGAGCATCGATCGAGTGCAGATCGGTAGGGATTTGATAGCCTTATCAGATGTGGAGGTTTCATATTATCATCGCTTCCTTCTCCCCTTCCTAATGCCCAGCCATGATGGTTCTACTTAATTACATGCTTCTTCCTCTTATTTGTTTTCTTAGATCAAATCAAAACCTTGGGATTGATGCCATCCCACCATCCATGATTGTTTTCCTAAATCAGATACATCAGCCATCGGCCAGGACCGACATGGGTGTTGGTGTTGGAGCACCGTTTAAAGCAAGCACGTAAAGCCAGACAAGATAGTTTCAGCACACCTATATATGGATTAATTGGTAAATACTGGCACCTTTTTGCTTATGATTTTTGACTCCAAATCTTTGCTATATTTTCTGCAGAGAGATGCTACAGGTAATCTAGGACCGTGCTTAATGCTGATGAAGTGCCATGTGACATGTGCTAAGGAATCACTCAGTGTTCTTTATCATAAGATTTGGCTGGCAATCTACGTGTGTTTGGTCTTTGCAGCCAGACATGCTTTTTAGCTTTACGCATCAATCCAAGTTGACGTTTAATTTTTATGGTATGATCGTTCTCACCAACGATTGCAGCATGGCTTACCATCAGTGCATGATATCTCCTAATGATCCACAGGAGATCAGCGACACAAGGTATCCTATTTATTCCGTGTTTGATTTTTTCCATCACCCACAAAATTAATCGACCAAAACATGGTTCTTTTATTAGATTAATGTTCATCTCTTCATATATGCAATCGTCTTAAGATTCAGAAATACATGACATAGAAAATTTGAGTTGCTTAAGATCAAGAAAAAGTACCCGATACGTGCATCTTTCTGCTTGAGACATATTAAGAAGTATGAAACTAAATGCACTAGGGAATCAAGTGCCAACATATCTAAAATAATTGTACACGGAAAAAATACCTCACATGTTAGGATAGTCAAAATGAAGACCGTGGATAAATGTACGAAGCTCGGTGG
Organism: Avena eriantha; assembly: GCA_910589775.1. Lineage (NCBI taxonomy): Eukaryota > Viridiplantae > Streptophyta > Magnoliopsida > Poales > Poaceae > Avena > Avena eriantha. The sequence continues at coordinate 444,928,454 of OU342742.1, forward strand.
ATTTTTCTTGAAACACATCAGCATATAGAAGATCAACCAGGACCGACATGGGTGTTTGTGTTGGAGCACCGTTTAAAGCAAGCACGTAAAGCCAGACAAGATAGTTTCAGGACACCTATATATGGATTACTTGGTAAATACTGGCACCTTTTTGCTTATGATTTTTGACTCCAAATCTTTGCTATGTTTTCTGCAGAGAGATGCTACAGGTAATCTAGGACCGTGCTTAATGTTGATGAAGTGCCATGTGGCATGTGCTAAGGAATCACTCGGTGTTCTTTATCATAAGATTTGGCTGGCAATCTACGTGTGTTTGGTCTTCGCGGTCAGACATGCTTTTTAGCTTTACGCATCAATCCAAGTCGACGTCTAATTTTTATGGGATGATCGTTCTCACCAACGATTGCAGCATGGCTTACCATCAGTGCATGATATCTCCTAATGATCCGCACGAGATCGGCGACACAAGGTCTCCAATTTATTCCGTGTTTGATTTTTTCCATCACCCACAAAATTAATCGACCAAAACATGTTTCAAGGGAAGTATTAAAAAATACCAAGAATTTCTTTGACACTGGCTTGCGTATGACCAGCCTTCGAAGGAGATTCTTTCAGTGACTTTCCAACTAGCAAGCTCACCTTGGATGTTGGCTTTGTCAAGTGAATATGGATTATCGGCTCATCTAAAGACCACATCACCTCCGGTAAGTACGATCAATTGTGTGATTCTACCAAAAAAATTGTGAGGATAGAAGAATTGATCAACAAGTCAATTATGCTTTAGTTACTACGTTCTCTCATCAAGCGTGATTGCACAACTTAGCTCACAAGATGATGTGCTGAATGCTGATCAAGCGAGATTGCACATTTTAGTTCACACATAACTGTTGACTCCGATGCATGCATTCAGACAGCCTGCTACAGTATATGCTTTGTGACTATTCAAGGACGGTGTGCAAGATAGATATTTGGAGAGGCGGGAGGCTATGGAAGAAGCGGCGCAACCCGCTTGGGGATTTCTAACCGAGCTATTCAGCTGTATCATCCAGGTTCGTTCACTTAACATGTCCCCTTTGCTATTACCGTGTAGGCTAAGGTTTAGTTGGGAAACCTTTCATGTTTTTTTCACAACTTATAAAACGCTAGGTCATTGTCTCAATATGAACTGCAGATTTGAAAGTAAGTTAATTGCTCATTTACATGTCGTTCAAGCACTGCCACTGACCTAGCTTGTGTGTATGCATGTAAACCAAAACGTACAGTCCGTTATGTCCGAATGCATATATTAACTATAGCCCTAATTTCAATTTGAATGCAGTCACATTGATAGGTGGACCTCTAGAAGATAGATGTGCTATTATCTGAGATATGTATTGCGATGTGTAGATTTATATTAGTTGTTCTATTCCTAAACGTTGTACAAAATCGATGTCTAAATGATCCGTATATTGTCCCAAAATAGACAATCTGCTAGGTTTCATCGTTGATTTCTTTGTTTTATACGCAGCATGAAAATTAATTATTATTAATCTTTATTTTTGAGGTACAAGATGATCCGGTTTATAGACATCTCAATTTCTTATTCTAATAAAGTTGGTTGGTTCTTTTATTAGATTAATGTTCATCTCTTCATATATGCAATCGTCTTAAGATTCAGAAATACATGACATAGAAAATTTGAGTTGCTTAAGATCAAGAAAAAGTACCCGATACGTGCATCTTTCTGCTTGAGACATATTAAGAAGTATGAAACTAAATGCATGAGGGAATCAAGTGCCAACATATCTAAAATAATTGTACACGGAAAAAATACCTCACATGTGAGGATAGTCAAAATGAAGACCGTGGATAAATGTACGAAGCTCGGTGGATTTTTCTTGAAACACATCAACATATAAAAGATCAACCAGGACCGACATGGGTGTTGGTGTTGGAGCACCGTTTAAAGCAAGCACGTAAAGCCAGACAAGATAGTTTCAGCACACCTATATATGGATTAATTGGTAAATACTGGCACCTTTTTGCTTATGATTTTTGACTCCAAATCTTTGCTATGTTTTCTGCAGAGAGATGCTACAGGTAATCTAGGACCGTGCTTAATGCTGATGAAGTGCCATGTGGCATGTGCTAAGGAATCACTCGGTGTTCTTTATCATAAGATTTGGCTGGCAATCTACGTGTGTTTGGTCTTCGCGGCCAGACATGCTTTTTAGCTTTACGCATCAATCCAAGTCGACGTCTAATTTTTATGGGATGATCGTTCTCACCAACGATTGCAGCATGGCTTACCATCAGTGCATGATATCTCCTAATGATCCACACGAGATCGGCGACACAAGGTCTCCTATTTATTGCGTGTTTGATTTTTTCCATCACCCACAAAATTAATCGACCAAAACATGTTTCAAGGGAAGTATTAAAAAATACCAAGAATTTCTTTGACACTGGCTTGCGTATGACCAGCCTTCGAAGGAGATTCTTCCGGTAACTTTCCAACTAGCAAGCTCACATTGGATGTTGGCTTTGTCAAGTGAATATGGATTATCGGCTCATCTAAAGACCACATCACCTCTGGTAAGTACGATCAATTGTGTGATTCGACCAAAAAAATTGTGAGGATAGAAGAATTGATCAACAAGTCAATTATGCTTTAGTTACTACGTTCTCTCATCAAGCGTGATTGCACAACTTAGCTCACAAGATGATGTGCTGAATGCTGATCAAGCGAGATTGCACATTTTAGTTCACACATAACTGTTGACCCTGATGCATGCATTCAGACAGCCTACTACAGTATATGCTTTGTGACTATTCAAGGACGGTGTGCAAGATAGATATTTGGAGAGGCGGGAGACTATGGAAGAAGCGGCGCAACCCGCTTGGGGATTTCAGACCGAGATATTCAGCTGCATCATCCAGGTTCGTTCACTTAACATGTCCCATTTGCTATTACCGTGTAGGCTAAGGTTTAGTTGGGAAACCTTTCATGTTTTTTTCACAACTTATAAAACGCTAGGTCATTGCCTCAATATGAACTACAGATTTGAAAGTAAGTTAATTTCTCATTTACATGTCGTTCAAGCACTGCCACTGGCCTAACTTGTGTGTATGCATGTAAGCCAAAACGTACAATCCGTTATGTCCGAATGCATATATTAACTCTAGCCCTAATTTCAATTTGAATACAGTCACATTGGTAGGTGGACCTCTAGAAGATAGATGTGCTATTATCTGAGATATGTATTGTGATGTGTAGATTTATATTAGTTGTTCTATTCCCAAACGTTGCACAAAATCGATGTCTAAATGATCCGTAGATTGTCCCAAAATAGACAATCTGCTTCGGGTTTCATCGTTGATTACTTTGTTTTACACGCAGCATGAAAATTAATTATTATTAATCTTCATTTTTGAGGTACAAGATGATCCGGTTTATAGACATCTCAATTTCTTATTCTAATAAAACTTGGTTGGTTCTTTTATTAGATTAATGTTCATCTCTTCATATATGCAATCGTCTTAAGATTCAGAAATACATGACATAGAAAATTTGAGTTGCTTAAGATCAAGAAAAAGTACCCGATATGTGCATCTTTCTGCTTGAGACATATTAAGAAGTATGAAACTAAATGCACTAGGGAATCAAGTGCCAACATATCTAAAATAATTGTACACGGAAAAAATACCTCACATGTTAGGATAGTCAAAATGAAGACCGTGGATAAATGTACGAAGCTCGGTGGATTTTTCTTGAAACACATCAGCATATAGAAGATGAACCAGGACCGACATGGGTGTTGGTGTTGGAGCACCGTTTAAAGCAAGCACGTAAAGCCAGACAAGATACTTTCAGCACACCTATATATGGATTAATTGGTAAATACTGGCACCTTTTTGCTTATGATTTTTGACTCCAAATCTTTGCTATGTTTTCTGCAGAGAGATGCTACAGGTAATCTAGGACCGTGCTTAATGTTGATGAAGTGCCATGTGGCATGTGCTAAGGAATCACTCAGTGTTCTTTATCATAAGATTTGGCTGGCAATCTACGTGTGTTTGGTCTTCGCGGCCAGACATGCTTTTTAGCTTTACGCATCAATCCAAGTCGACGTCTAATTTTTATGGGATGATCGTTCTCACCAACGATTGCAGCATGGCTTACCATCAGTGCATGATATCTCCTAATGATCCACACGAGATCGGCGACACAAGGTCTCCTATTTATTCCGTGTTTGATTTTTTCCATCACCCACAAAATTAATCGACCAAAACATGTTTCAAGGGAAGTATTAAAAAATACCAAGAATTTCTTTGACACTGGCTTGCGTATGACCAGCCTTCGAAGGAGATTCTTCCAGTGACTTTCCAACTAGCAAGCTCACCTTGGATGTTGGCTTTGTCAAGTGAATATGGATTATCGGCTCATCTAAAGACCACATCACCTCCGGTAAGTACGATCAATTGTGTGATTCGACCAAAAAAATTGTGAGGATAGAAGAATTGATCAACAAGTCAATTATGCTTTAGTTACTACGTTCTCTCATCAAGTGTGATTGCACAACTTAGCTCACAAGATGATGTGCTGAATGCTGATCAAGCGAGATTGCACATTTTAGTTCACACATAACTGTTGACTCCGATGCATGTATTCAGACAGCCTACTACAGTATATGCTTTGTGACTATTCAAGGACGGTGTGCAAGATAGATATTTGAAGAGGCGGGAGACTATGGAAGAAGCGGCGCAACCCGGTTGGGGATTTCTGACCGAGCTATTCAGCTGCATCATCCAGGTTCGTTCACTTAACATGTCCCCTTTGCTATTATCGTGTAGGCTAAGGTTTAGTTGGGAAACCTTTCATGTTTTTTTCACAACTTATAAAACGCTAGGTCATTGCCTCAATATGAACTGCAGATTTGAAAGTAAGTTAATTGCTCATTTACATGTCATTCAAGCACTGCCAGTGGCCTAGCTTGTGTGTATGCATGTAAGCCAAAACGTACAATCCGTTATGTCCGAATGCATATATTAACTCTAGCCCTAATTTCAATCTGAATGCAGTCACATTGATAGGTGGACCTCTAGAAGATAGATGTGCTATTATCTGAGATATGTATTGCGATGTGTAGATTTATATTAGTTGTTCTATTCCCAAACGTTGCACAAAATCGATGTCTAAATGATCCGTAGATTGTCCCAAAATAGACAATCTGCTTCAGGTTTCATCGTTGATTTCTTTGTTTTATACGCAGCATGAAATTTAATTATTATTAATCTTCATTTTTGAGGTACAAGATGATCCGGTTTATAGACATCTCCATTTCTTATTCTAATAAAACTTGGTTGGTACTTTTATTAGATTAAATTTCATCTCTTCATATATGCAATCGTCTTAAGATTCAGAAATACATGACATAGAAAATTTGAGTTTCTTAAGCTCAAGAAAAAGTACCCGATGCGTGCATCTTTCTGCTTGAGACATATTAAGAAGTATGAAACTAAATGCACTAGGGAATCAAGTGCCAACATATCTAAAATAATTGTACACGGAAAAAATACCTCACATGTTAGGATAGTCAAAATGAAGACCGTGGATACATGTACGAAGCTCGGTGGATTTTTCTTGAAACACATCAGCATATAGAAGATCAACCAGGACCGACATGGGTGTTGGTGTTGGAGCACCGTTTAAAGCAAGCACGTAAAGCCAGACAAGATAGTTTCAGCACACCTATATATGGATTAATTGGTAAATACTGGCACCTTTTTGGTTATGATTTTTGACTCCAAATCTTTGCTACGTTTTCTGCAGAGAGATGCTACAGGTAATCTAGGACCATGCTTAATGCTGATGAAGTGCTATGTGGCATGTGCTAAGGAATCACTCAGTGTTCTTTATCATAAGATTTGGCTGGCAATCTACGTGTGTTGGGTTTTCGCGGCCAGACATGCTTTTTAGTTTGACGCATCAATCCAAGTCGACGTCTAATTTTTATGGGATGATCGTTCTCACCAACGATTGCAGCATGGCTTACCATCAGTGCATGATATCTCCTAATGATCCACACGAGATCGGCGACACAAGGTCTCCTATTTATTCCGTGTTTGATTTTTTCCATCACCCACAAAATTAATCGACCAAAACATGTTTCAAGGGAAGTATTAAAAAATACCAAGAATTTCTTTGACACTGGCTTGCGTATGACCAGCCTTCGAAGGAGATTCTTCCAGTGACTTTCCAACTAGGAAGCTCACCTTGGATATGGCTTTGTCAAGTGAATATGGATTATCGGCTCATCTAAAGACCACATCACCTCCGGTAAGTACGATCAATTGTGTGATTCGACCAAAAAAATTGTGAGGATAGAAGAATTGATCAACAAGTCAATTATGCTTTAGTTACTACGTTCTCTCATCAAGCGTGATTGCACAACTTAGTTCACAAGATGATGTGCTGAATGATGATCAAGCGAGATTGCACATTTTAGTTCACAGATAACTATTGACTCCGATGCATGCATTCAGACAGCCTACTACAGTATATGCTTTGTGACTATTCAAGGACGGTGTGCAAGATAGATATTTGGAGAGGCGGGAGACTATGGAAGAAGCGGCGCAACCCGCTTGGGGATTTCTGACCGAGCTATTTAGCTGCATCATCCAGGTTCGTTCACTTAACATGTCCCCTTTGCTATTACCGTGTAGGCTTAGGTTTAGTTGGGAAACCTTTCATGTTTTTTTCACAACTTATAAAACGCTAGGTCATTGCCTCAATATGAACTGCAGATTTAAAAGTAAGTTAATTGCTCATTTACATATCGTTCAAGCACTGCCACTGGCCTAGCTTGTGTGTATGCATGTAAGCCAGAACGTACAATCCGTTATGTCCGAATGCATATATTAACTCTAGCCCTAATTTCAATCTGAATGCAGTCACATTGATAGGTGGACCTCTAGAAGATAGATGTGCTATTATCTGAGATATGTATTGCGATGTGTAGATTTATATTATTTGTTCTATTCCCAAACGTTGCACAAAATCGATGTCTAAATGATCCGTAGATTGTCCCAAAATAGACAATCTGCTTCAGGTTTCATCGTTGATTTCTTTGTTTTATACGCAGCATGAAAATTAATTATTATTAATCTTCATTTTTGAGGTACAAGATGATTCGGTTTATAGACATCTCAATTTCTTATTCTAATAAAACTTGGTTGGTTCTTTTATTAGATTAATGTTCATCTCTTCATATATGCAATCGTCTTAAGATTCAGAAATACATGACATAGAAAATTTGAGTTGCTTAAGATCAAGAAAAAGTACCCGATACGTGCATCTTTCTGCTTGAGACATATTAAGAAGTATGAAACTAAATGCACTAGGGAATCAAGTTCCAACATATCTAAAATAATTGTACACGAAAAAAATACCTCACATGTTAGGATAGTCAAAATGAAGACCGTGGATAAATGTACGAAGCTCGGTGGATTTTTCTTGAAACACATCAGCATATAGAAGATCAACCAGGCCTCTGTTACCCTGCTAACTGTCGGCAATGGCTGTTTCTATTGTTAATTGTGTAGTCTCCAGTGATCTCTACTTAATAGTCATTACTTACATTTCGCTGAGATTATTCTTAACGATTTGATTTATCTAGCAGACTGAATACAAATTAGAAACACTAGGAAGTTGATTATAATTTTTTAATGGAGCCAAGGATCCTATCTTTTAGTTTTGTTTTAAAGCTTATCCTAATTGTGGTTGTTCTTGTACTAATGACAAGCAATTCTTACATTATCCTTGTAGTTCAAGCTTGACAAATCAGCAATATGATTTACTTTCACATGTGAAAAGAATTTCTTCTCCACCAGACGCGAATGATTATTAACCATTGACTCACCTTTGGAGGAAACAATCGCTAAGGTAAATTATGATTATATTGACCATTCATTCATCGCCATAGCAAGGGTTATTTTTTCGACCGATGAAAAGTTAATTAGTTAATAATCTGATTAAATATCTTTAAGTGAACAACTCCTGTAGCGGTCATGGTTGTCTACCACATTTTAGGAGATACATTTTTGGTCAGGGTGCCAAAAGATGTGATATGGCCAAGTAAGATGCCAGTTCTCCTCCAGATTTTTCCCCACGAAAAAGCAAAGTTCTCCAGATTTTATGAGGGTATGCTGAGTGAATTTGTTAGCTGGATGGTTACATGCCTTGGTGTAGGTAGCAACAATACACATATATGGTTTTATTTCTATTACTGAATTTGAATCTTGGAAACAACAAGTGATTATAGTTTAATTTGTAACAGTTAGGGAAAATGATTACCATGATTTAAGTACCAGCGTTGTGTAACCTTTGATATTATCCTAGTAAATTTGCCCATGCGTTGCTACGGGTTTATTTTCTTTGTGCGGATCCATCTTGGGATAAGCCAAGCCCCATCAAAGTAAACATATCCGCAATGGTTGGGAACGGCCAGCTTGGGGACAGCGGCGAAACTTACCTTGGTGATAATTCGACATTAATAGACGACGAAGGAGGACAAATGCAGGCTAAGTAGGAGAGAACGGTTAAACCACATTAATTCAAAAATAAATATTCAAATTTGCATTTCAGATACATAGGTTAAATACAAATTCGAATTTTTATGTGCATATGCATATACACATACAAAAATTATACACCATTTTCTCTTATACAAATGCACAAAAGGTAAACAATTCTCCTACACAATGCACAAAAGGTATGCAAAATCTTGTATACACTCATATTCACAAAACACAACAAGAAGGAACTAAACACACTACTCAATACTTGGCTCTAACAGAACAGCATGGAGCAGCACAACTAAATTAGTATTCATTGCCACCACCGATCCACTAACAAGCACCTCTCTTTCAGCTCCCGTTCTCTGTTCCCACTGTTGTGGTCAAGTCATCATAAACCACTTAAGTTGGGAAGCTAGTTTCATAGTCACAACCCTGTTGTGGTCAAATCAAGTCAGCATTCACTTCATAAGTTGTTTTGAAAACATCTGACAATGGAACAGTATGGCCACTCCAACTGTCCATAACCGCGGACGCGGCTATTTAACTAGTTTGATACTCTGCAGAGGTAGTACACTTTCACCACAAGATTCGATACATCTGTTAGGGATAACCCTGAATCATCATACTTGGTATGCAGATAATCAAACATAACCTTTCAATTACACACCCTAGAATAAGCACCTCTCCTATGAGCTTGGCCTCCCAGCCATGATCATCTGTCATCCTGGGCACTACATAGGTGGACAACATTGAGAGGTAGCCTCAGCTCAAACCTCTGCCGCGAGGGAACTAATACTAATGCATATAAACTTCCAGCTAAGTCTTATCCAATTCAGGTAATGTGGTTGTACGGTAAATTTGGAATGGTATCGCATTCGAACCCAACCATCAGTTTTTATAAAAGGGCTAAGGCTCATGCCTCAACATTTTCACCATCATAAACCATTTGTGTTGCTCAACACATGTCAAAACATCTCAATAGAATGACTCATCATTCCAAGGTTTTCACAAGTCATTTTCACCAAGTATTCCCATCTAAAGTGATCAAGTTTTTGGATTAGCTCTAAACCACTAAGTTAAGAGTGTTCACTAAGGTAGGGTGCTAATGTCAATTTCATGCCATAGAATGACATCTAAGTCTAACTAGATAGGTCAAGTTTTATACTTTTTATGCCACCTCTAAACAAAGTAAAGAACTTTGGTAAAGTAAAACAAGGTGAAGCTTGTAAGAAAACTTGGGGTAGGTATAAGTCAATATATAACCAAAGCATGCTTAAGGCATCTTGCTTAGGTCATCTAGCTTGCAAGGTTTAGCTAGCATTGTTAATGATGGCTTGCAAGTGTTTGCTTGCCAATAATAGCTTGCCTTGTGTGGTGTAGTGGTTGAAGTTTTCTTCCTCTTCTTCCTGGTAGAACTCCTCCTCCTTGAAAGCTTGGTCGATACTACTGCCTAGAAATACATACGGAATACACAATCACCAAACAATATTTAACTAGTCTACTTAGCACACTAAGGCATACTTTTGATGATCTAGTATCATCACAAGGTTTAATGAACTAATTTCTTTCTTTTTATTTGAGAAAAGTAATTTCTACTCACTGAAAATAACTAAGATTTAATATTCTCCAATTAAAATATGGGATCATGTGGACACATGTCATCACCACATATTCTAACATATGAGAATGTTATTTCAAGGTTGGATCATATTTTAATAAGTTTAAGTTTAATAATTAATTATTTAAAGTGACTAGAAATGCCTATATAGCATTATTTTGGTACTAGTCCAAATTCACTTCATGCAAACCTTAATATTATTACATATTCAGATAGATATGGTTAAATGTGATTTTTGAGAGTTGGAATCAACTCAAAAGCTATTATGGTTTATTTTAGAAAAAGTTTGAATGCGCAAAAGCTTCTGTCTTGTTATTTTTACTAGGAGAGATCTCTAACGCTAAATGATTTAAATCCAACGGGCTTGGATAGAGATTTAAAGTATCTTTCCAATAAAATTGGAATCACTCAATTTGGATTTGTAAAACTCTCTGAATTGATTTTTAAACTCAGGGACAGATTAAGTCTAAGTCTAAAAAGAATAAACCTTATTTGAATTAACTGGGTCAGCGCGGGAAACTAAATAGGCCGGCCCGTGTACACGCCACGACGCTGAGGGCTGCTGACAGGGGGGTCCTGCCTGTCAGTGACTCATTAAACGCGAAGCGGTACGGGGCGAGCTGGACCGCACGATTAGAACTAGATCTAACGGCTCATAGTCGTCGTCGACGACGGACACGTCGCCGGCGAGACTGAACCCTAGCATGGTCGGTGGGGGTGTGGGGACGTACCGGGGCTCCAGTTAGTGCGGCGAGGCGGGCAAACGAACTGGTCGACGACGACGGTTCTCCTGGTACTAGCAGCGGGGGCTGAGGTGGGCGAAATCGACGGCAACGTCTCCTCCTCTGCTGCGGCGGTCTCCAGCTCAATTCCGGCGATGGGCTGCTCGAGCGGCTCCGGCGAGAGAGGAGAAACGATCAGTGGAGAGAGGGGAGTGGAATGGTGTGGCGATTGAGGCTGGGGGTGGCCTCCTTAAATAGACCCGACGAGGGGACCAAAGGGTGTGGGCGGAGCTCGTCGGTGACGACGGCACAGGGGGCTACCGGCGTGGGCGAGGTAGGCGGATGGTGGGCGGTCTGCTGGCGGTCTTCTACGGCGTAATGGCTTGGCTAGGGGCGGTGGAAAATGGTCGGGAGCTTCCCGTGCTCTGAGGGACATGCTCGACGCTGCTCCCGGCGACTGTAGGTCGCGCGGCGGTGCACGGCCATGTCTGGCGGGGTGAGGGGGTCGAGGCGGAGCGGTGTGTGCGGTTTGGTGTCGAGGCGCGGTCTGTGGCATGCTGGCGGCGAGGGCGCTCTGGCGCGCTCTGGCTGCACGCAGAGAGAAAGGGCGACGCTGCTCTGGGGTGGTCCAGTAGCTAGCAGGGGCCGTGGGGTGGACCGTGGGCGGCGGTGAGGTGGCGCCTCACTCCCTGGAGCGGTGGAGAGGGGCTGGCGGTCTGCTGCGGCTTGTGCATGTTTGGCCGGTGAGCATGGCCTCGGGGTGGCGGTGCACTAGCGCCAGGGGCTAGGGCATGGGGTGGTTTTAGTCTGGTTGGGCCTAGGGAACCAAGGTGATCAATGTGCATCAAATGGCTCGACATGATTTGCTCCAAAATAGTGTTAGTTAGGCCATAATAATTCTGCTCACAAGGTCTTCGATCAAATGGCCGCATGAAAAAAATATTTGAATTTTTGAAAGATTTTTGGTGGAGTGGTGTATCTTATGCTTAAGCATTTAGGTTTGCTTGGGATTTTGAAATGGAGTTCATTTGAGTGGTTTTTGAAAAAGTGTGATCTATGCATATGAACTAGATTCAATTTTCAAATGTCATTTAAAATTAGAGTTTGAATGTTTTTGGAAGATCTCAAAGTGGGTCTTGGCACATCACTACTTGTACTAGCAAGGGGTGCAAAGATCCATAATTGTTTCTGTTGTCATTTGAGTCCTAGGAACACCCAAAGTGTCCTAGTTAGTTAAAATGGCACAAATGACCATTTGCTTATTTAATTCTTTTTGATTTGTTTTTCTTTGGGATTTATTTGGGAATGATCTAGATGATGTGGCATTCATCATAGAACCATTTTACAACCAATGGATCAATCAATCATGGCAATTCAAACAACTCATATTTTAAATGCACACTCATATGCATGCTCAAATATTTTAAATGGAAAAGTTTTTGTTAACCCTAAATTGGGTAGATTTGATCTTGATTAACCTTGGTTTAAGTTTTGGGATGTTACAAGACCCATCCTCAAATGTGGAAACGATTCAGATCTCTGAGTATGATCTGCCTATTAAAGACCATAGAGGCAAGCCTTGTCATGGAATACACACCACCATGAAAATCATCTAGCCTTTTTTGTAACGGGAATCATCCAGCCCATGAGTCCTCGGAAATTGGCTCTTTGCAAGACCAGGAACTCCATGGCTTCCACATGCAGAAATCAATGTCCTCCTTAAGATGGCACTAGAATTTATTGGCAGTTTGTTAATGAACTTGTAGGCCTTCTCAAGCTGACCTAATAGAGATAGCAAATCAATCACAGAACCATAGTGCTTTTTCCCAGTAACGATTCCATGCTCTCTCGTGTTGTCGAAGTATTCATCGTGTTGCACGAGACGACACACTCCCCATCCTTGCCCCACAATCCATGTACATGCATGTTGATCAGCAGGGGAAAGACTTTAGTGCTTGGCAGCACCGACCTTGACTACCATGCCGTGTGCTTGTTGTCCCTGCTCCCCGACCAGCGCGGCGACCATGCACGCCTTGAGCAGCGACATGAAGGTGTACATGTCCGACATAACGCCCTCCTAGAGCATGTAACAAACAGCCGCGATGCATCAGTTTGATCAGAGTGTGCATGCCATACTGGTCCTCTGCGCCGACCTTGATTGCCACACTCCAAACCTGCAGTCCTCCTTCCTGGCCAGCACGGCAAGATCAACATCAAGTTATTTGAGATTTCTTTCTGAGTGATTATGCATCGCAAGATCAACTAATATCTACATATTTTTCAAAAAATGGGCTATGTGCATAAACTATACAGATACAGCAGGACACTGATGCATTATGAATGAAACCACATTATAAAAACAAATACTTTAGATATTCTTCAACCAATAGAGTCTCATATACTGCAAGATTATCGAGTAGCTAAGCACATAAGAAAATGGTGTCATCATCCTGCTTATTCTGATGTCAAGAATAAAATGTCTAATAATATATGCATGACAGTCTATATTATTTTCAAGTAAACAAATGGCATGCTGAATTCATATTACACGGCAAACTTCTAAATTTCACCAACCAAGAATGGCTAATTGACAGCTAACATTTTGGCATTTAGAAGATCAGTCCATGCAAATGGGAATAAAATCTAAAAGGCACATCTTAGGACAGCACACGTTAAATATTTACAGTAAAAACAGAGTATTTATGGCCAAATACAGTATTTATTAAGTTCTAAAGGAGGAAATACCTCATTAAAGACTCACATGTAGCTAACAGTGTATTAAGCAGAAAAGCAGGTATACCATCTCCTAAGATAAATTTGTAGGACTACAAATTTTAAAAGCAGTGCTAGATACACGAGACCACATGACGGTCTCAAATAGAATCAAATAGATGACTACAAATTTGTAGGCCTACAAATAGAATCAGTGAGAACAAATTCAGAGTATGCCAAGAAAAATGGTAGATTTAGTTCTTCCTAAATCATTTATGGCTACCGCTAGTGGTAAATAACTTCTATTAGATAATTTTGGTTTCTTCTTTAGGGAAAAACTGCAAGGCCAGAGGACATATGAGTATTGTGGATTGTTCGGTCTATATACTGAAAAGAGATAACACTTTTGTACCATCTAAGTTTCCTATGCAACTTGATTCAGTAATGCTTAACTCTATGGCATCAATAGTAGTACCCAAACTGAAACTTTTACGCTCGTGCGGAGCATGGAGTGCAATTGAGATCGATCCCACTACAAAAGGAATTACTGAATTGTTTTGTGATCTAAGCCGAAAATACGAGACTAATTGAAAGCCATCTGGTAACTAACCTGAGCGTGCGCCGGTGAAACAGTCTGTGGAAACAGTGGCAGGGTGTGGGTAAGATAGAGCGAGATGACTTGGTGGGCATCCGTAGCCAAAGTAGAGGGCACATCACAGGCATCACCACAGCCGCAGAAGCACACTTAGCTAGCTCGCGTCGCTGTTGGGGATGGGGATGGGTGCCAGACGTTGCATCGAGAGGATACGCATCTAGTGTCTCCTTGCTTGTGATGCCGCTTCCTCGACATTATGACGACGTGGTTGCACTGCAAGTTCTTCCCGACCTTCGCCTGGACGCGACATTTGCCCGAACACCAAGCACGCGAGGATGGCAGGGAGCCTATAATTTAGTACAGAGCAGTAGAGTATGTTAACGATACAAACTAATATTCACCTGGGCTATCACGGTAACGTATGGAAAGATAAAGAGATAGGGATAGAATCTGTTTACTCTTAAAGTTTCCTTGTTGTACATGATCAAGTCCGGTTGATAAGGATACGATCGATTCCCTCTTTCTCGCTATCCTCTCGCTACCGATGTAACTCCTCGTGTACTTATCAAGTCGTCGTATGACGCATATATAAACACGCAGCCGATGGGAGGCCAACCATCGTTCCCAAAACCTCTCGTACGATCATATGGTATCAGAGCTAAGAGGTCTCAAGTTCAAGACCCTGCTCACGCAGTATTAAAAAAATATTCTGCGGCCTGCACCGAACCCACGCTAAGGACTAAAATAGCCTAGACGTGAGGGGGAGTGGTAAGAATATAATACACGCCTAGCCTTTTCCATCAGTTCGGACTTTTGGTTCAGATGGCTAGTGCATCAATTTAATATGGTATCAGAGCCACCATCTTCCTAAAAAACACATCTATGTGCCTAGCTCCTCTTGCCGTCACCATGGCCAATCCTCTTGCCGGCATCAACATTGGAGAGAAGCTCACAAGGACCAACTACCTCCTATGGCAGTCCCAAGTTCTGCCCCCCCATCCGTGGCGCCCGATTGACGAGCTTCCTCGACAAGAAGGTCGAGCCGCCATCCGAGACGATCACCGTCGAGAAGGATGGCAAGGCGAGCGAGGAGGAAAACCCCGCATACCATGTGTGGGTAGCGACGGACCAACAGGTACAGTCGTTTTTGTTGAGCACTTTATCGCCTGACATTCGTCCATGATTGGCATGAACACGGCTGCTGAAGTATGGGTGTCGATCAAGGCCATGTTCACCTCCCAATCAAGAACGCGGGTGTCAAACCTACGCGTTGCCCTCGCCAAGACGAGGAAGGAAAACATGACGACGGCGCAATTCTTCACCAAGATGAAGGGCCTCGCCGATGAACTCGCTGCAGCAGGCCGGCCAATCGATGAAGAAGAACTCGTGGAGTATCTTCTCGCTGGCCTCGACGACACCTACAACCCTTTCTTCGCCGCTATCGGAGTCCACGACGGCGAGGACCTCACCGTCAGCGAGCTCTACGGGCATGTCTGTGCCTACGACAACCGCATCGCTCTCCTCGCCGATGGCATCGGTGGGGGCTCCTCCATCAACTCCGCCTAACGCGGCCAAGGAGGGCCACGAGGACGTGGCTACCGTGGAGGCCGTGGTGGCTATGGCCACGGCAACCGTGGCAATGGACACCATCAGCGCGGTGGTGGCGGCCTCCGAGGAGGAGGCAGGGGCGGCAAGGACCGCGACTACACCACCTGCCAGATCTGTGGAAAGCCCGGGCATGAAGCTCGGAACTGCTGGCATCGCTACTCCGACGATGAAGAAGAAGAGGTGGAGAAGGGCGCAAATTCCGTGTCCTATGGAGTGGACACCAACTGGTACGGTGATACCGGTGCCACCGATCACATCACCGGTGAGCTCAACAAACTCACCATGAAGGAGAAGTACCACGGCCATGATCAAGTCCACGCTGCCAATGGACAAGGTATGAGCATTAGTCATGTTGGTCATGCAATTGTTAGTACTCCCTCTAAAAAATTTCAAATTAACAATGTCCTTCATATTCCTCATGCCACAAAGAATCTTGTTTCTATTCATCGTTTTACCAAAGATAATGATTTCTTCATTGAATTTCATCCATGGTATTTTTATGTTAAGGATTGGGCCACGAAGAAGGTACTTCTTAAAGGTAGATGCTCGAGAGGCCTCTACCCCTTGATTTCTTCAGCTTCCACCAAGAATAAACAAGTCCTTGATGTCACCAAGCCTTCAGCTTCAAGATGGCATAGCCGTCTAGGGCATCCTTCTTCTCGTATTGTTCAACAAATTCTTAGCAAGCATCGTCTTCCTTGCTTAAATAAATTTAGTAATGAGTCTGTTTGTGACTCTTGCCAAAGAGCCAAAAGTCATCAATTGCCCTATGTAAGATCTACTAGTGTATCCACTGCCCCTTTGCAACTTGTCTTCTCAAATGTTTGGGGCCCTACACCATCCTCTGTAGGGAGATACACATACTATGTAAGCTTTATTGATGATTTTAGCAAATTTGTTTGGATTTATCTTCTCAAGAAAAAATCTGATGTCTTTCAAATTTTCACAACTTCCAACAACTTGTTGAACGACAGTTTAGTACAAAAATCCTTGCTTTACAATCTGATTGGGGTGGAGAATATGAGAAACTTAACTCATTTTTCCAGAAAATTGGCATTGAACATCATGTATCTTGTCCTCACACACACCAACAAAATGGGTCAGCCGAACGTAAACATTGACACATTGTAGAAGTTGGGCTCGCACTTCTTGCCAATGCGTCCATGCCACTCAAATTTTGGGATGAAGCATTCTTGATCGCTACATATCTTATTAATATGTTGCCTTCCAAAGTAATTGATCATGAAACACCTATGCAACGTCTCTTACAAAAAACGCCAGATTATGCATCCCTTCGTATATTTGGTTGTGCTTGTTGGCCCAATCTTCGACCATACAATAAGCACAAACTTGCCTTTAGATCCAAGCAATGCGTTTTGCTTGGCTATAGCCACATGCTTAAAGGTGTCAAGTGTCTTGATGTACAATCTGGTAGAGTCTACGTCTCCTATGATGTTGTTTTTGATGAAACGGTGTTTCCCTTTGCTGCTCTCCATTCCAACGCTGGCTTCCTCCTTCGGCATCAAATCCTTCTTCTACCTGACTCGCTACAAAACCCGGTGTCATCTCATGAGGGGAAAACAATTGTACTGGTCTAACACCTAATGCCTCAGTAAATCCTAGTGTTGTGAGTTCCTCTCAGGTACAACAAGAAGCGGTGGAAAATCCCGTGCAAAACAATGCAGAAACGAGGCAAAACGGCGACCGTGTTGTTCCACGCTCGAACGGTGCATTAACCGATGAAGATTCGGCCGAATCTTCGGCTGGCAGTCAATCACCATCGGGATCAACGCGTACGCCAGGAAATCCGGCTCAAACGGGCGCGAATCAGCGCCAAGGCGACACGTTGTGGTGGCCCGTGACAGCGACTCGGCCTCGAACGCTGCGGCCACAGCCTCGCACTCCCGCGTCACGCGAGTGGCCCCTGTCAGCAAGGGACGGACGGGACGGACTCCTCCCGCAAGCGCATCACGCGTGGACCCCGCTAGCAGCGCGTGCGATCCTGGCAATTCCTCTCCATCATGCGTCGACCCCGCCAGTTCCATGCATGCTCGCGACCCCGGGAATTCCTCTGTGCGCATCGACCCAGGAGAATCCTCTACGGCGTCTGACGGAGAATCTAGATCGGGTGGATCCGGATCCTCTGCGAATTCTTCGCCTGTAGCTCAAGCTGCACCGCATGTTCACCGAACAAGAGCAAAAACTGGTAACTCTAAACCAAAAATCTTCAAGGATGGTACAGTTTGTTAAAGTTTATCTTGTTCAAATAGTGAACCTGAAACTTTGCAGGTAGCATTAAAGGATAAAAATTGGAAAGTAGCAATGGATGATGAGTATAGGGCCTTAATGGATAATAAAACATGGTACCTAGTACCACATAAGCAAGGTAGAAATCTCATAGATTGCAAATGGGTTTACAGAATTAAAAGAAAGGTCAATGGCACTATTGATAGATATAAAGATAGGTTAGTAGCTAAATGATTTAAGCAAAGATATGGGATAGATTATGAAGATACTTTCAGTTCAGTTGTTAAAGCTGCTACTATCAGACTTGTTCTAGCTATTTCAGTTTCTAGAGGATGGAGCCTAAGGCAACTAGATGTGAAGAACGCGTTTCTTCATGGTGTTCTGGAAGAAGAGGTCTATATGAAGCAGCCACCTGGTTATGAGGATCCACGTGCACCTTCTCATGTGTGCAAACTTGACAAATCACTATATGGGCTCAAACAAGCACCAAGGGCATGGTTCTCCAAGCTGAGTTCAAAACTTCAAGAACTTGGCTTCCTGGCATCCAAGGCAGATACATCATTATTTATATATAACAAGTCAGGTATTATGATTTATGTGCTAGTGCATGTTGATGATATCATTGTCACTAGCTCCTCCAACAAAGCTATTGCATCACTCCTTCAAGATCTTGGCTCATCATTTGCTTTAAAAGATCTTGGTAACTTACACTTCTTCTTGGGAATTGAGGTAAAACAGTTTAATCAAGGCATTGTACTAACCCAAGAAAAGTATGCTCTAGATTTGCTTGATTTAGTTGGGATGAAGAAGTGTAAGGAATTACCAACACCATTGTCAGCATCACAAAAGCTATCAATCACAGAAGGAGAACTTCTAGGACCAGAAGATAGTACACGGTACAAAAGTATTGTTGGTGCACTACAATATCTGACACTCACGCGACCAGATATTACCTTCTCTGTGAATAAAGTATATCAGTTTCTTCATGCGCCCACTACAGTACACTGGACGGCTGTAAAAAGAATATTGAGGTATTTCAGTGGTACAACAAGTACTGGTTTAACCTTCAGAAGATCATTCTCTACTTTAGTAAGTGCCTTCTCAAATGCTGATTGGGCAGGATGTGTAGATGACAGGAGATCCACATGAGGTTTTGCTGTATATTTTGGGCCTAACTTAATTTCTTGGAGTGCCACAAAACAGGCAACAGTGTCAAGATCAAGCACAGAAGCTGAATACAAGTCTCTAGCAAATGCTACAGGAGGAGTCATATGGATTGAGTCTCTATTAGGAGAACTTGGAATACAAAGAGATCAAATCTCATGTTTATGGTGTGACAATATGGGTGCAACCTATCTTTCTGCTAATCCTATATTTCATGCAAGAACTAAACACATTGAAATTGATTTTCATTTTGTAAGAGAAAGAGTAGCAAGTAAACAGCTATAGATCAGATTTATTCCATCTAAAGATGAGGTGGCGGATGGTTTTACCAAGGCTTTACCAACTCGGCAGTTTGAAGAATTCAAGTACAATCTCAACCTCAAGGAGAGTTGTGATTGAGGATGGGTGTTAACGATACAAACTAATATTCACCTGGGATATGGAAAGATAAAGAGATAGGGATAGAATCTGTTTACTCTTAAAGTTTCCTTGTTGTACACGATCAAGTATGGTTGATAAGGATACGATCGGTTCCCTCTTTCTCGCTATCCTCTCGCTACCGATGTAACTCCTCGTGTACTTATCAAGTCGTCATATGACGCATATATAAACACGCAGCCGATGGGAGGCCAACCATCGTTCCCAAAACCTCTTGTACGATCATAGAGTATACCATGACGCGGAGTGACACCCTCACCCTCGCCGGCCTCCTGCCTCATCGTTGGGAACAGACAGCGGAGCGCCAGCCAAGCCCGGCCTCCAGGGAGTCCACGGCCCACCATGATGGTCTCGATCTCGCACGCACGCCTTGGGAGAGACATGAGCGGCTAGGAGGGGCGGGGGATGGGAAGGTAAGCAAGTCTCTGGTATCCGGCTCGGTAGGCCACGCCAGGCCCTCTCCCAGTGCTTGCCCGCTGCCAGATTGGGATGGATGGAGCCGGTTTTCCTGGTTGAGACGGGAGTGGCTAGGAGAGACAGGGGATGGAAAGGTGAGGAAGTCGCCGGTAGTTGGTTCATCTCACCAGGAAGGGGAGGGGTTCGGCCTCAGGTGGAGAAGAAAGAGGAATGGGAAGGGAGGGCGCACCCGCCGGTGGAGTAGGTGGATGAGAAGGTAGGGAGGGCGGCGACTGGTAGCACGAGGAAGGCGATTGGAGGGCTTCTGGTGGAGAAGAAGGAGGAAGGGGAGGAGAGGGGCACACCTACCGGTGGAGTAGGTGGGCAGGAAGGTAAGGCGGTGCCGACTGGTGGAGCGAGGAACAGGATGGGAGGGCGGTGCCTACCGGTGGTGTAGAAGGAAGGTGGGGATCGATGGTACGGGAGCCAAGCTCCAGGGGCTCCGGGGTTGTTTTCTCTTTGCGAACAGTTATTTCCACTAAGCCGTGGCATAAGTGGTAATTACGATTTGGTACAATAGGCAAAACCTTCTAGAAAAAAGCTGGTTGACAGAAACATTTCCTACGATCAAACAAATTTAGACATATATACATGATGATAAATTATTCTGAACAAATTTAGAGGCTATCATGTTTATCGATCTTGCAAAATCCTTAACATGAAAATGATAATTAGATCTTTCCTGTAAAAGAAAAGATAATAATTAGATCTAACAATTATTTAAAGGATATGAAACCAGTTTTTCAGGATAGAAATATCGCATCGAACCCTCTTAGCAAAGAAATGAACATCAACCGTGACCACTGACGGTCCAGGACTTGAGATTAGCTGGGTGAATATCACATCGCACCATCTGAGAAAGAAAAAGAAAATAACATCAACAGTGACCGACGACGGTCCAGGACACACCTGTTAGTGAGTCGATGATTTTGTCCAGTGCACTTCATCATAGACCGTCATATGCTCAACAGTACAGATGGAAAATTTGAGTTCCGATGTTGGAGCAAAAGGACACCCTACGGGAATAAGGTCATGCAAGGGTGGAATTAAAAAATCAGTATTATCTAGCAACCCCTACTCCCCGGTAAATCTTTCATCACCACCTCACCCCCAAACAAAATAAACCGCCAAGTAATAATAATATTGTAATAAATATTAACTAAAGACATCGGACTCGACGAAACGAGTTAATGGCCCATGGGATTTATGAACTCCCTTGGTCCTGAAAAATATGTCGCAAATTTGTCTCAATTTAGATGAATCTATATACTAAATAGTGTCTAGCTAGATTTTAATTTAGACAAATCTGAGACATCCTTTTCAGCACAGAAGGAGTATTACCATATTTTCCTTCAAAAACAGCAGTACAAGCATGGTATTGCTGAACATTGCGTCCAAATTTGACCGCTCGTTTCAAAATCAGCAAAACAATAAAGGGGATACTGGACAACCATATATATTATTAGTGCTATGGTTGTTGACACCAGGGCTCCTCATTATTATTTTTAGTATCAGATTCCACTTGCTCCCAGTATTTATATGCTCACTCCAAATAACAAAATGAAGAAAAGAGTCAGCACCTCACCAGCAGTTGCAGAGAACTTCTGGAATCAAAAAAAATTTAGCACATCAATTTGACAATCTTAAAAGTAACAACAAGAAACCAATTTTGCAGTAGCAAGGACAGAAGAATAAAAGAAGCAGCATAAAAAATTGCAATCTAAAAACTTGCATTCCACAATTTAGACTCAGAGAACCAAGGTTGAGCCGAACATGAAATAGGAATACAATATTTAAACGACGGGCATGAACAATATCCAGCGATAAGAGCAATGCACCCGAACAAAACTTAAAACTAAAACTTCTGAAGATGAGCAGGTGGCACAAGCCCAAACCAGTAATTGCGCAATACGATATAGTAAGCTGCAGAACGGACAAGCTATTAAGGTTCTTGTGTCATCGAAACTCGTCAAGGAAGGAGCTAAATTGTGCATAGTGTTTACCTGTCTAAGGTTTAAATTATATCGGGCAAGGGCCCATAGGCCAGAATCATCGACAAAATAGCAGCACTTCTTGTCAAGATCTATCATGCTCTTGCAACCGAGGAAATCCCGATACCTGTACTACGGACCAGACACCTCATGTCATGATTTGTGAGATCCTCCAGAGAGTCCAGGTGGCTCAAACCACCATCCGTTATCTTGTTGCAGTAGCTCAAGTTCAGAAGCTTAATATTCTTACAGCCATCGGCTAAAGCTGCCAACCCATGGTCGGTGATAGAGCTGCACCTGGGGATAGAAACATAAAAGTCAGGTTATCGTACACAGCAGATGACTGGGAACTACCATAAAGAAATAAATCAGGAGATCATCTTGCCGATATTGCACAGTTTGAACCAATAGAACGAAGGCCTTTGTCAGATATACTTGAGCACAAGTCCAATTTCAATATCAATAATTCAGAGCACTTGGCCAAATGCTGCAACGCTGCAAAATAGTTGACTTCACATGCCAACGTTTTAATCATAAGATCAGCTTGGACAAAAATAAGCAAAGATGTTATAAGCACTATATCACAAACCTGCATCACTCCACGATCGATGAGATCTATCTCCTTAAGATTGGGGTAACAGGTTACCAATCCCATCTACCTCTCTAGCCACGCGAAGGCCCAATTCTGCTCGATGTCGTCGCCTTCTTGTATTCTGGCGTTTAACTCAGGCCGCCAACCCGGTGACTGTGGTGTCGCCGGGCCTCAGAGACGACGTTTTTCCTTGCTATTGGCTGTGGTGCGACATATTTGAAGAAAATAGCTAGCATATGACGGCGTCGGGCACCAAAATATCCAGGGAACACCGTCAATGACGAAACGGTATTAGGGCTAGGTAAGATGTGGAATCAGGTTAAGTGGCGGTGGGACCCACTCACTAGGCATGGCTGAGTCAAACCAGCCTGCCCGACCGACCGTGCCCGAGCTCGACGGTGCGCCCCTGAGATGGGCGGCACATTCGTGCTCGGCGGCGTCTGTGGTGAGTCAAATCGAAACCCAATCGCATTCCCCTCTAAATTCAGCCCCGAATCTGATCTATTCGCGCATGATTTGCAGCCAGATTTTGGCGGGCGAGCGGCGGCAGCAACCCGGCAGAGTGAGTGTCGCCCTGAAGTAGATGGAGGCCGCAGAGTCAAATTCGAGGTATTTCATCACTCTCATGCTGATTTTTCTGTCGATTAGAGCTCGTTCGCTTGCAATTGGTCATATTCCCGCACCATTGTCGAAACAGGGGAGATGACCGGCGTAGCTTCGAATTGTCAGTAAAAAAATTCTATCTAAGGCGAAGCTAGCTGATGGTAGCTTGAGGACTATAGAGCACGACAGAGTAGTTAGTTGGGAGGTTGAATTTGCAGAGATTGATCCACAAGACCTAGTGAACCAAGAAGAGAAAGCGGTGAGGAATATTGTGGAGAAAATAGGAGAGAGTATAGCTTGGGGTCCAGAGCAAGAAGTGTCATTGCTACGGTTCGAAGAATGGAAGGGTGAGTATGTGAGAATGGAGGATGGCGAAGCGCTTGTTGATGAAATCGATCGACAAGACGGCTGGACAAGCAAACGTGCTACATTTCTTGCCGAGGTGGTTGATATGAAATCTGATTCAGTTGTTGGATATGTGCCATCAAAGTTGGCTATGCAGACTGCAGATGATGACTGGGCTGCAAGTAGACAGATAATGCCCATTGTAACTAAAGTGACAGTGTTAGCTGATGATGCACAAGAGAGCTATGATGGTGCTGCAAATGTGGCTGTTGTAGACTGGAATTTAGTAGAACTGCAAGAGCGTACTGACTTGGTCATTGCACCAATAGCTGACACAGAGATGGAATTTTTTTTTGAAATTCCAGTAGATGATAAGGACAAGGGGAAGGACAAGGAGAATAAGGACAAGGAGAAGGACAAGGATAAGGAGAGGGATGAGGTAGATGATGAAAATGATGTGGACCCAGAGTTGATGAAAGAAGTTGCTGATGATGTAGATGATGAAAATAATGATGAGATGGTAAATGTATATGACAGAGACAACCCTATAATAGAAGTAGGAAAGTTTTTTCCAACCATGGCTGAGTTTAGGATGTGTTTCAAGACATATGTAGTGAAAAGGGAGTTTGACACCAAGACTCTGTCGACAGATAGAAAGAAATTTTATGCAAAGTGCAGAGGCTATGATGGGGTTGCCAAGCCTTGCAAGTGGTACATTTCTGCTAGACGCCAACCTGATGGAAGTACAGTGAGGGTTAATAAAATCCCAAATCAACATACTTGTATTACTAGTTCACAGAATGTATCAACCATGACCTCACAGGCCTGTGTTGCACAAAATATCACTCCAATTTTATCCAAAACACCAAACACTACTGCAAAGAAACTGAAAATAGACATGGAAAAGCAGTACCCTATTAAGCTGAATTATACCACAGTGTGGAAGGAAAAACAGAAGGCAATGAACGAATTATATGGTGATTGGGCAAATACCTTTAGGATGCTGTATAGTTTCAAGGCAGAGGTGGAGAAGAGGTCACCTGGCAGTGTTGTAGAAATTGATACTGAGGTTGCACCTGATGGCAAGGTATTTTTCTCCAAATTTTTTATGGCTTTAAAGCCTTGCATTGATGGCTTCAAAGCTGGGTGTAGGCCATATTTGAGTATAGACTCATCTTTTTTGACTGGGAAGTGGAATGGCCAATTGGCAGCATGCAATGCTCTAGATGGACACAATTCGATGTTTCCTGTTGCTATTGGCATGTTTCAATCAGAGACAGAGGCTTCATGGATATGGTTCATGATGCAGTTGAAAAGATGCATTGGGTCAGTGACACCTTTGTCTATACACACAGATGCTTGCAAAGGGCTAGAAAACGCAGTCAAGAATGTATTTCCACATGCTGAGCAGAGGGAGTGCTTTGGCCATATGTGGATGAATGTGATCAAGAAACACAGAGGAGAAGATTTTGGGAGACTATGGCCAGTTGCAAGATCTTACTCTAAGCAGACATGTGCTTATCACCTTGCCAAGGTTATTGTCCTGACTTTGAGCACTGGCTAAAAGCATACCATTCCCTTTTGTGGTATAGGTCTAGGTTTAACACTGCCATCTAGTGTGATCATATCAACAACAATCTAGCAGAAAGTTTTAACAACAAGGTGAAAGATTTGAAAGACTTGCCTGTGCATGACATGGTTGACCAAATCAGGATCATGATCATGAGGTTGTGGGAATTGAGGAGAAGAATAGGTGATTCTCTGCAAGGGGATAAGCTTCCAGCAGTGGTACAACAAGTGGTTAACAGGAGCATAAATCTTACACACTTGGCAGTTGAGAAATCTTCATTGTGGGGAGCTGAAGTGAGAGATACCAAGACTGGAATGAGGCATGTGGTTAACACTGAAATGCATGAATGCACTTGTCTGGAGTGGAAACACACTGAAAACCATGTGAGCATGCCATACTCTTCTTAGCTTCCAAACCAAAGGTAAACATGCACCCTTATCTGCATGAATATTATTCAGTAGCAAGATTCAAGGCTGCCTATGCAACTCCCATACCAGCACTTACAGATCAGTCTCAGTGGCCTGAAGTGGATTTTGAATTCTCTATGTGTCCCCCCTTGCCAAAAGAAAGGCTGGAAGGCCTAGAGTTAGCAGATTCAAGGCCTGGTTTGAGAAAGGTAGGAGTAGTAAGAGGAGAAAAAAGATGATAAACCAAAATAGCCTCAGAAAGGGAACAAAAATAGATGCAAGTTGTGTGAAGAACTTGGTCACCGAGCTGGATCTCCCAAATGTCGTTACACTCCAGAAAAGGATCCAAAGTAAGTGCAAGATTGTTATCCTTTATTTAAATTCTGCAACTCTATTTGAATACTTTGTTTTCATACTCTGCTTTATTCTTTTAGAAAAAAGAGTGAAAGTGAGCCCTCTGTTTTTTGAACCCCTTGTTGTTGAAAACTGCTGGCCTACCGAAACGCCTAGACAAAATGGTCGTAGAAGACAGAGAAGTGTGCAGGATATTGTGGTGCAAACAGATTCAGTTGTGGATGTTGTTGTGCCATCAGATTCAGTTTTTGATGTTCAGGTGCAAACTGGATCCATTTTGGATGATGTTGTGCAAACTGAATCCTTTTTAGATGATGTAGTGCAAACTGAATCCATTTTGAATGAAGTGGTGCAAACTGAATCCATTTTGGATGATGTAGTGCAAACTGAAACTGAATCTGTCATGCTAACTGAATTGAATCTGTCATCTGTTGAGATGTCAACTAAACAAGATCAATAATTAGCTCTAGGTCGTCATGTGCGGCGTCCTAGTGCTACTGAAAGCAAAGAAAAGGAAGAGCATGAGGTTTTGTGTGGTGTGCCGGCATAATCAAGTGGTAAGAAGAAGAGAAAATCGAGTGCAAAGTGAATTCTTGTGTGAATGATTGTTATTTGTATTTGGAGGCATGAAACTTGTGTAGTAATTGTAAACATGAATGCACTATGTTTGCTATAAGTTCGCTCTTTGTTCCCAAATTTTGAATTTCTCCAAATTTCAACCAAATTATGAATTTCTCTAAATATTTGAAATATTTTGATCGGATTTTGACTTAACCGTGATGTCCAAGTTATTTCTCAGTTGCTATGCTCGTTTTGTGAACAATCCTAACCCTTTTGGTAGGGTAAACATCTCCAACAAGCAATCGGTTCTCCAAAATGAGCTTAAAAAGCCCCAAAGGTTTTTAACATTTCTAATCCAAACATTTTTTCGACCTTCTCGAAATGACCTCAAACTCTAGGGTTAACATCTAGTGCACTAATATAGTGCCCTTGACCAATATGGAGTCATTTCATAAAACTAGAATTGAACCCTAGGTATCTTCACACTTGACTTCATACGACATATTGCGATATCACATTATATACATGCAATTTTTGTTCAATGTACTTAGACCTTGTTTATCCACTTAAACCCTTAGTATATGATATAAGAAGACTATGTGCACCGGTTTTTATTTTGAATTTGTTATGCATATTTGAATTTTGGTCAAACCCTAGGTTTGACCAACATTTAAAACATAAAAATGAAAAACTGAGACTGAATCTTTCTTAGTCACATCAAAATGAAGCTTTGGGGGTTTTTTTTGAAATTTTCATATTACAAACCCGTAACCACTCCTCTTCATCCTTAACTTCGTACGACAGAGTTCGAGATATCATATTAGATACATCAAATTTGCGTTTCAATATATCTATACATCATCTATCAACTGTAATCGTTATTATATGATAGAATATGACTAAGCGCGCAGGTTTTTCATTTTTGGATTTTTTTCGAATTTGTTATGATTATTTCGAATTTGGTCAAACCTAACATTTAACCAACATTTAAACAATTTTGGAAAAGTGAAATGAATAACTAAGCCCGGATCCTTGTTCCTCACTAAAATATGAAGCTATTGAAGATTTCAATTTTTGAAATAAAACGTTGACTACCCTCCAAAATTGGTTAACCCTATTGACTAACCTGGACCGTTCATCTAACAGTGTGGCGCAACCCGGTCCGTGCGATCTGTTCTTCTAGAAGGTGAGATCACTAGATGGGAACCGGTCCGCGGGATCCTTTCGTTTGCAACAGTGACCGTTCATCTGTGCTATGTGGCTTAACTGTGGCCGTCTGATCTCGTCTTCTAGAACGTGAGCTCACTGGCTAGGAACCGATCCGTGGGAGAGCTGGCTCTGCTGTCTCATTGGCTGGTAAAGCATGCACTCGTCGGACCGTAGTTTTAAGCCGTGGACGTAGGCATGCATGCGACTGCGCTCACAGTAGCGACGCTCGTTTAACCCCCTCCCCACATGCATGCACGCGCGCAGCGACGCTCGATGCAGAGAAAGGCAGCTAGCAGCCTAGCCATTATATGCAGATGAGCGTGCGTTCACGGGAAGCATAAAACGAACATGAAGAACACAAATGCACGGCCGACGAAACCCACGCCGCTCCCAACGTATACGACACGTAGTACGAGGGCTATTTGAAAGCTCTGACTTTTGCCATGGAACAAGCTTAGTGGATAAATAGGGGAGGTGCCCGCCATTCGTCCCTGTCCTCACATTGAACAAGCTACGCGTGCTTCACTTATGGCGCCCGTTCACTAAGCATAAACCGCTATAAAAAGCACCCAATCCCCATCTCCATCTCCACCCCGCCATGCATCCTATTCTCTTCTCCAAAGCCCGCCCCTCTACCGTCGTAGCCCTCCACCGCCCATCCACCATGCAGTTCACGAGCCCGATCTTCCGCCGTCCTGCCATCGTCGAGGAGCGGCGCTATCCACCAGGAAGGATGGTGGAGAATACCCTGAGGTGCTGGGCCATCTCTAGGTGGAGGGGGCCTGCCGATTTCACCACGTTCTTCCTCAGGTCCTGCTTCGCGCACCTTCCCGCAGGAACCCGCCCATGTTCTGCCTCCAGGAGGTCCGGATGGGAGGCAGCGGGCTCTAGGTCACCTTCACCAACCCCTACGATGCCTACCATCTCCTCGGCAAAGCTTTTTGGTGTGGCTATGAGTTCATCTGCTTCACCATGTGCAACATCTACACCTAGTGGGACTACATCTTCCCAACCGCCAACAACATGCACTGCCT
The DNA here is from genome assembly GCA_910589775.1 of Avena eriantha. Lineage (NCBI taxonomy): Eukaryota > Viridiplantae > Streptophyta > Magnoliopsida > Poales > Poaceae > Avena > Avena eriantha. The sequence goes on from OU342742.1 coordinate 444,957,239, forward strand.
CCCCTACATCTTCCACGACGAGGACGAGGAGTGAAGGGGATCTGCAGCTCGAGCCCAATATTTGATGTTGGATCTTGAAGAGCTCGAGGACTGAAGGGGTAGGGCACGGCTTGCCCATTTAATTTCCTACATGTTTTTAGTTTAATCTGTGTCATCGATCGAGTCCTATGTATGCTATGCCCTATGTATGCTATGTAATGCTAGGGCCCTATGTATTCTATGTAATGTTTGAGTCTTTATCAAAAAATGTATTCGTCTAGTGAATGCTATGCCCTATGTAATGTTTGAGTCTTTATAAAAAATGTATTGTTTGTGCCATCGAGTTCTAGTTCTCATCCATCACAACACCACAACCATCAACAAAATATATCACTTTATTACTTTGCCAATATCTAAAAAATGTTTCAATCCAAACTAGAATAAATGGCAAAAATACCGAAGTGGCTTTTAGTACACACCAAAACTTGACACATACACACATCCTACACTTTGAGCCAAGTAGAAACGTTTATTTTAACTTGACACGCAATTTTTTGCGAGCACTACACCAACTAGTACATTTCTTTTTAATCCGATAAAATTTGAGCCAACACAACAAAGTTTAAGCCAATACAACAAGCATTGAGCCAACACAACCAAAATTTGAGCCAACATGCATAGAGCCAACACAACAATATTTCATTTAGCCAACACGACACACAAAAATTTGAGCCAAAATATAAATTTTGAGCCCACACAACCATATTTTTTATATCGCCAACACGACATACCAAAGTTTGAGCAAACACAACAAAATTTGAGCCAAACAAAATGAAATTTGAGCCAAAACACCCATTTTCTTGGTCGAACACGTCATATAATATTTACGCAATATTCCAACACGTCTAATAATGTTTTAGCCTACAATAACGTGTCAAAAAAATTTATCCACTAAGTGAACCCTTCCCGCCTTCTTTCCCAACACGAACCTTTTTTCCCTTACTTATTTATAAAAGGACTACTCACTGATTGGCCCAGCAACGGGCCCAGCAATCGGCCCACGAACTGGTCGATTTTTCTTTTTTCTGAAACGGCTAAGTGAACCTGTTCGTGGTGTTAACTGAACCTGGTCCACTGATTTCATGTGTTCTCGATTTTGACTGGAAGCATTCGGAGAAAAATAATTCAAATTCATAACATAGTTCATCTTACAAAGGGCACACCCTGTTACAAACAAGATACTACTCGGGCAGCTCGCGCAATCCACAACTCCTAAATCGAAATGGCTAATCCGAACGCCATAGAAACATCAAATATATGGTAATGATGCACACATAAAATGCTATTGCCATCATGTTTAACTGCTTCTTCAATTCCACAATCTGGCTCAATAGCTTGTTCAATTTCTACAACTCCCCATTCACCTCCAATGGCCCAATGGCTCTGTCTGAGATCTCCTCCTCCACAACAGATGAGATGGGAGCCTGGATTGGGGGCAACACTTCAACTATAAGCCCTCGATCCCGGATGTACTTATCCATCCACTCAAAATGGTCACATTCTTCCAAATCCTAAAAAGTGGAACGCAAACCCTAATTCCCAAATCCAAAGTGCAAAATCAAGACAAATCGGGACAAATCAGGACAAATACTACCTTGCCATCCTTCCCTTGACGTGGCTTGCTCTCGCATTTGACGAATTCCCGGCCGACGTTGCCCCTCGCCGAGCGCACACATGTCAATCGCTTCAGTGGATCGAGGCGAGGGCAGTCTGGGCATCTAGTCATCGGGACATCTCCATAACGCGGCCATGACTTCTGGGAGCCATAAGCGGAGCTCGACATCCCTTGCCGCCGCCGCCATGGACCGTTGCCGGAGAAGAGGAAGAAGAGGTGCGTGGGGAAGAACGGGAAGAACAGGGGCGGGGGCACAGGAGCGGGGGCTAACTCTGTTTCTTTCTAAATAGATAAGGCTGACCTAGATAAGTGGTGGGTCCCAGTCTGAGGTGGCGCGCAGTGGGTCCCGCATTGCAACGGTCGACTAGTGGGTCCCGCGTTCAAACAGCCTAGCTCATGTAATCCAACTACGTTAACGGCCTGCCTTCGGTTTAAGGGATTAAAAGAGTCGTATCGGGCCGTGGCTATTTGGGTCGTTCCATCTGTCGCATATCAGCTATTTCATCCAAAAACGTCGTTTTCTAGCGAATAGCAAGGAAAAACGTTGTTGCTGAGCTATTCGCCCGGTGTCGCCCACGCTGCTCCCCTCTCAAATTCCTTCCTTTGTTTCCATGATAAACTTCACGCATTTGGTCTCCAGGAAAGCTATCGGTCCTCTTGAGTCCCAACCTTGTCACCCTCGGGAGGACAGAGGTGTAGCTCTGCAAGCCGCCTTGATCTTCCCCTCGAGCTCGAAGTCCGGTGGTAGAACAGTCCCAAGCTTCCCCATGGATCCTAGAGAGGTCGAGGAGACCTCGATCTCGCCTCCAGCCCAGTCTCCAGCAACGCGCTCCCCGCGTCCTCCTGTCGGCGCCCCTGGCCGCACTCCTTGTTCTTCCCTGCATCTCCGCCCTCAACCGTCGGCCGCTCGCCGCCATGGCTGCCGCCCCCTCGAGCCCTGCTGCCCGTCAACCATCGCCATGGGAGCCGCCTCTGCTTCCTCCTGCGTGCGGGCCCTCCCCGACGACCTCGCCATCTTGGTTCGAACTCCCCAACGGCGACTGCCCTCCGTCCTGGCAACGCTCCTCTGCTCTCGAGCTTGGCGGGTCCTTTTTGGGGGATATACAGGACATGCATGGGGGACTGTCCCGCGGAGACGAGCCGGCCTACCGGCGCAGCAGGTTTCGCATAGGCGTCAGAGAGAAAAATAGATCAGGGAGAAAGAGAGGGGAACTAAAAACGCAAGCCCACCTCCTCCGGTCGCCACTCAGTCTCGTGGCCAGCCCTAGTGCACGGCCGCTGTTGGCGAGGAGAAAGATGAGTTCCCGAGGGAAATAAAGAGATAAGGGGAAGCACATGACGCCCATGGCCGTCCCTTGTTCACGCAAGCCCTTGTACCGCATGTGGTCCCCTTCGGTCGTCGGTATCCCGCCACCGCCGCCCACACCCAAGCCCACGCCTTCCTTCTCGCCATTAGCACCAAGGTTGTCGTCTCGTCCCTGATTCCCCTCCTCCGCCCTTGCCCTCCCAGATGCAGCACATGTCCGCCCTTGCTCTCCCAGGTGCGGTGCAGGCCGCCTCCTACCTTCCCCTCTCAGGTTCGACGTACTCCCCAGGTCATCCTGCACCACACGTCTCACCATCCATCTGCACCGCTCCCGTCGATGGGAAGTGACCAGAGAGAAAGAAAAGGGAGGCGGAGGTGTCGGTCGGGATCGATAGAGGAAGGGAAAAAACAAAACGGTACCTGGCTTAAGGATGGCAGTGGTGGGTAATAAGCAGTTTTGTGGGAGGGTAAAACTGTCGAAAAAAGGTTGGTTGACAGAAGCGTTTCGTACTTCATTATTACCGGTACAAACACCCATGCGTTGCTACGGGCCAACTTTCATCGAATATAGTCAGGGACTCAGGGTCGACCGATGGTTGTGAGTTAGGCATGTATATTGAGTGTTTTTGTTGGAGTCGATCACGATTGCTTGATCTCACGTTGTGGTCGTCTCATCTATATATGGAAACACACACCGGGGGAGCATAGAAACTATGGGCGGTAGGAAAACCTATACCCGATCAACAAGGAGAAGCAGGAAGAAAACTTTTTTTACTTGGGCAGGAAGGAAACTAACGAAGCGATTGACTTGGAGTTGTTTCAGGAATTCAGATCAGAAATACATATTTCCACCGGTCTCCTCAGAGATAAAACATCTTATATTTTGAAACGGAGGGAGTACCTCACACGATATGATGGAAAGAGATAAAGCGGTCTAGGTGAAGTAGTTTTGGAACTACGATAGGGGGACCAGACCCGTCGTGCAAGAATTACATGGCGCGACTCGTTCTTTACACAGATCGGTAGACATCTTGAGCCAAGGCATATCCGGACATTATCGCAGCCCGTCTCCGGGATTCAGGGGCTGCAGTGGGACATACCAAATGTTGGCTTAAATTATCACCACTACCATCATCAACATTAAGAGCTGGAGACAAGAGGTGGTGTTTTGACTCCCAGATGCAAATTAACCTATTACAAAAAATACATAAAAAACATTCACACAAGTTTTTCGAAAGAATGAATATTTTATGTGGCTTGTGTAAAAAGCAAAAAACATGTTTCTGAATAGACACGTTGGAGCACAGAAATTTATCTTTTTATATAGGACATCTAAAATGTTTTTTTACCCACAAACTTGTGTAGGAACATTTAATGTCCGGATTTACATGCACACATTTTTTTTCTAAATGTTTTGACATTTTAAAATGTATTTTCACAATGAGTTTATTTGGACCCGATCGGCGAATTGGATTTCCGGAGCTGGAGTTTGATTTTAGTATTTATTTGCTCTTTCACGACAAACCTATCTAGAAAACCTTTTTAGACTAGAAAACCTTTTTAGACTGAATTGCTGATTCTAATCTTTTTTTTTCTTTTTCTTTTCATAACCAAATTTAAACCTTGTTCTTCTCATGATTTGTCGTGTTTCACAAACTAAGGAAATTAAGAAAATAATTCAAACTTATTCTACGTCAATAGAGAGGCTGATAAAGTTGTTGGAGGCCTTGACGCACACCTTGATGCGTGATTGACTGAACGTGATCAGCCGATGGCTGTTCGCCGGGAAGAAGCCACGGACAGGGAGCTGCTTCGAAATCGAACCTCCCAGTTTCTGAAAGGCTCGACCAATCTGCTGCAGCGCTGCTCTCATAGTCCCAGTCTTCAGGTCAGGGCCACTAAGGCACTAAGAGCATCACTAGTAGTACCCCTAAACCCTCAAATACTCGAAAATAACAGCTTTTTTACAGTTTGCGACCGAAAAAACACGTAGACTAGAACCCCTTAACCCTCGAACCCTCAAAAAAATTTAAGGGCCCAACCCCTACTCCCCCTCCCAACCAGTACATGTGAGGGTTGGAGAGGCCCAACCCCTTCAACCCTACTCCTCCACATGCGCGCTTGGGAGGGAAAATTCAGCCCCCGCCTCCTCCCTCGCTGCCGCCTCCAAGCACACCGCCGCCGGCAGCCGCATGCCATGGAGCCGCCCCCGACCTCCACCCTCCCGCCCGCCTCCTCCGTCGCAGCCCCCGCTGCCTCCCTCCCGGCCCCGCCCCCAATCCCCGCCCCCGCGACCGCGGTGGAGCACCCACCCCTCTCCAGCGGTGCGGAGATGGCCGCGGTGGTCGCCGCCACCCACGTCAGCGCGAAACGGTGGCGTGCTACGCAGCACGTCGTCCAGCCGCAACCCACCACCGCCCCGGCCCCGCCCATCGCCCCGCTCGTCGCCCCGCCCGACGCCCCACCACCCACCACCAAGCGCCGTCGAAAGACGGCGGCGCTTGGGCCGAAGAAGCCTGCGGGCGCCATGCCCGCCGTCAAGAAGACCACCTCGCGGAAGAAGACCGCGTCGGCGCCCACAATCGCCGACCCTCCACCCGTAGTGCACGAGGTGCTCGATGTAAGAAGGACATGGATGAAGAGCAATTGACATGGTGGAAGGAGTACAAGGAGGACATCACGGAGAGGAAGAGGATATTCCGTGCTGCGTCCTCTACTCTTCGGGGTGACACTCCGCTGAGTGGTGGTGGCGATGGTGGTGTGGGGGACTCCACCACCGACGCCTATAGAGGTGCTTGCTGGACGTGGAAGTGGTCTAGGAGATGGCGCCAAGGTGCAACTTTTTGGTGACGGTGCCGATGAGAGGGGGAAGATGATGATTTTGTGATGTAAACTATTAAACCATGCATCAATGATCTTCATGTCCTAGTTTGTTTCAAGCTTGAATGTGTTTTGAAGTGAATATGCCCGAGAGGCAATAATAAAGTAGTTATTATCTTATTTCATATTTATGATAAATGTTTATTTTGCACGCTATAATTGTATTAATTGGAAACGTTAATACATGTGTGTTTAATAAACAAAATACAAAGTTCCTAGTAATGCCTCTCATATAAACTAGTTCGTTGATTAAAAAGATGATCAAGGTTTCCTGATCATGGACATTGGATGTTATTAATAACGAGGTCACAACATTGGTGGAATGATGTGATGAACATTCATCCGAAGTATAGAATTACGATCAAAGTCATTATGTTTATATTGCTATAACATCATACGAAGTAATCTAAGTCCTTAGACCAAGAGATCATGTTAATTGCTAACATCGGAAGAGTAACTTGATAACATCAAACGTCACACCGTAAAAGGGTGACTATAAAGGTGGGTTCAAATACTCCGAAGGTGTTATGTTGAGGCTCATGGATCAAGAGTGGAATTTGTCAATCCCGATGACGGATAGATATACTCTGGGCCCTCTCGGTGATATCACATTAAGATAGCTTGCAAGTAAGTGATGTGATCACTAGAATGTTATATCACGAGAACGAGAAAAGAGTGCATGTCGGTAACGAGATCAAACTAGGTATTTGGATGCCGATGATCGAATCTCGGACATGTAATATATCGTGAGACAAAGGGATTTAGTTACGACGTTAAAGGTTCACACGATCACAAGAGTCATCGTTGAATATGTGGGAGTCAGTACGGATCTCCAGGTCCTGCTGCTGATTATTGGTTGGAGAGGGGTCTCGATCATGTCTGCATTATTCGCGAACCATAGGGTGACACACTTAAGGGATACCGACACCATTTAGGAGCAAATATGTTTCAGATAAAGATTAAGAAAGTGCTGGAATCATTTCAATGGAAACCGGAATTGTTTTGGGTGAAATTGCTGAAACAGGTTCTTCATGTGATATTGAAATGTTGCAGGGAGTTTTATGTGAATCTTTGTTAATTAAAGTAATTAACAAAATTCTGAATAAAATAAATAAAAGTGTTTTATTTAAAGAGAAAATGCATTTAATTTGGTGGACATTAAATACAAAGTGAGTGGAGTTGAAATTGATGTGAGTGGGCTTAGTGGAAGCTCCACCCACATGAATGAGGGAGAGGTGGGGGCACCCACCATGGCCGGCCATCCATGGCCTTGGGGTTGCGCCCCCTCCCCTATAAAAGGAGCCCCATGGCTCCTCTCCTCTTGCCCCACCTCCTCATGAAGGTTCTCTTCTCCCTCTAGTTATTCCCCATGGTCTCGGATTAGCGAGATACATGTTCCTGATGGCTTTATCTGGAAAGGAGTTGCTGCTTTCGCTACATCGCTAGAGCGAGGAGGAGGAGGTTGTTCGGTGGACTAGACATGTGTGCGATCATGGAAGCACCGCTACCTTGCGGTGCTAGACTTGATGGTGCTGGACCTGATGGTGCTGGAACTGCTGGACCTGAAGGACTTCATCACAATCTTGAGATCGGCAAGTGTACGACTACATCATCCACGAGTTCCATCTCGTTAACAAAGCTTTGTTGTCTTCGAGGGTAAGTTATCTATGGATGTATATCCACCCATTGCTTGTATCTAGTAGATAGATCTTGGCGTATAGTTCCCATCGTAGGAAATTTTTTGTTTTCTATGCTGCGAACCCAACAGTGGTATCAGAGCCTGATCTATGCGTAGGTGCTTTGCACGGATAGTACACATATGTTTATATGTGGGCGATGATGATCATGTTATTGAATCTTCTATGTATTTTGGATATTGGTGGCATAGTGGGATAAAGCGGCTCGGACCAACTTTACATGTCATCGCACATGAGACCGGTTCCACGACTAACATGCAACTAGTTTTGCATAAGTGGCTAGCGGGTGTCTGTCTCTCCTAATATAGTCAGTATCTGATTTACAACGAGTTGCTAATAACTTTTTTATCATCGTTGTGGTTCCATGTTCGTAGGTAAGACTGGTTCTATCTTCGAAATCCCTAAGCCACGTAAAACTTGCAATGGATAAATTAGAGGCGTCTAGTTTAGATTATTCTAGGCTACTGTCATGATATGGTAATATTGTAAGTTGATATATGGTAGATACCCTTACAACACACCTAACGTGTAAGTTCCATAGACCTTGGCCTTACACACAAAGGAATGATAGAGATCATACCATGATGCACATGATGGTGATCAAATGCATGGACCATATCATTCCACTTTACACATATGATGTTTGCATCTTATATTGCTAGTTTGGTGTTTTAGTAGTATTATAAGATGATCCCTCATTTAAATATCAAGATAAAATGTGTTCTTCCTTAAGTATGCACCATTCTATGGATCGTGCTTCGAGACATCACGTGATGATCGGGTGTACTCGACTCTACGCTTTCATACAATGGGTGTAAGACAATTTTACACACGCGAGTACTAAGGTTCTTACTTGGCGAGTCTAGCATGTACAGACATGGCCTCGGAACACGGACCGAAAGGTTAAGCATGAGTTATATAGTTGATGTGATGCCCATATTGATGCTCGCCTTTGAAGCTACACCGACTCACATGATGATCAGACTTGGTGTAGTGGATTTGGTTCATGTAATCACCAAAAAGGCACGAGGGATGTCGTTTTTAAGTGGGAGTTCATTTCTAATTTGGATTAATCGAACTCAATTTGTCATAAACTAAATCAAAGTGAATTTGCATAATTTGTTATAGTCATTGGCATCTGTTCACTACCTTATGCTTAGTTTTAATTGAGATAATAGAACTATAGAATTCTGGATATTTACTTTACGAACTGGTATCGTATTGTTTTGAATGTCAATTTAAAGTTTAGAAGTCCTATTGTAAACTTTCAGCAAACTCTATTTACTCCATGAAGTTTAATAAGTAGTATTAAATCAAGAGTAAGAATTCCAATGTTAGTATCTAAAGTATCATGTTTGCCTCCATGATTATTGATATTCAAAAGTTTTTTTTAATATCAAGATTATCTAGGAGCTGAAAAGTTGTTTTAGAAACCATCATGTGTGAAAGATATTGTGATATCTGAAACAATGTAATTTAGCAAAATACATGTTCTCATATTGTATGAGTATTTGTGAAGGATGGAGATGCTAGGCATCCGGATCTCCCAAAAAGGTTTTGGGAACTAACATTATACTCGCGATTCTTCTTTATAGGCTATAGTAGTTTGATCATGAAAGCTGTCATGATAAGGGTGAATAGAAGATATAAGTAAAATGTTTACTACACTAATATATTACTAAAAATGGATTTTTTAAAGGACACCAAACATTTGATGATGGTGATCCACTTTAAAGTGCAAGTCCAAAGGTATTAGTATTTGACTATACACACTTTGTACTATGTGTCATGTGAATGACACCACTATTGATGTTGATAGATTCTTTTAAAAGAAAAAGAATTGTTGAAAGAGAATCTATAAAATATTTGGCATAAAAGAAAAGGTTGGAGATGTCCAACTTAGGTATATAGAAGATATACATGTTATGGTTGTATTCCTTGCTTGTTAAACAACGTGGTTCTGAGGTATTGGATACCGAATTGGTTGGTGTGAAGTGTCATACAGAACAACACAATTCATGAACTGCAACGAACTAAGTAACTGGCAAGAAAATAAGTGATGATGTTCATCCAAAACAAATAAAGTGTTATTGCGTTTTCATTGTCGTCAAACCTAGCCTTCAAGATTTGTTTTAATAATCATTATTTTGTTCCGGTATTACAAGAACAATGGTTGTTCAAATAATTACCGTATTCCATAAAGGATGGATGAACTTTTACAAGTCTAGTTGGAGAAATAACATCCATAAATATTATTGCTAAAATGTCGTAAGAAAAATGATTGAAAGATCACTTATGAAGTGACATCGCCGTTTGAATTATATTGGAAAGTAAACATGAAGAAACTCCATGTTGATGGAGTTTTGGAGTCTTTTGATTTTGATCAATTAACGCTTGTGAAACTTTCCTCGAGATAATTGAAACTCTGTCCATAGGCCAAAGAGGAATGGATGACTAACTTATTGGATATTATGCATGTTGATATATATAGTCCATTATGTGTAGCCATATGCGATGGATCTTTTTGCTTAATATGCTTTCTCCAGAAATTTGAGTGGATATATCTATATATTTACTTAATAAGGAAGAAGTATGAAACATTTGAAAATTGTTCAAAGACTTTCAAGATGAAGTGAAAAATCATTGTCACAAGAAAATAAAAGAGTTTATGATTTGATCATAAAGGAAGATATTTGAGTTATAGGTTTAGCAAAACACCTAAGATTTCAAGAATTGTTCCATGAATTTGCATTTCCTGATAAACCTCAGGAGTATGGTATGTTCAAGAGATCAAATCAAACCTTGCTTGACATGGTAAGATCAAAGGTGTCATTTATATAACTGCCATTATGTTTTAAGGAATAAAGCTTTAGAGACTACCGCTTTTACATTGAAAAGAGCACCATCATGATTCGTTGAAATGACACCATGTAACACCCTCAAAATCGGCCCTATGCAAGTTTTAGCCCTTTCCGCCAAACCCGCATAGAAACGATTCAAGGACGCCCACCAGGCACTTTCGTGCGGGTGGAAAACAAAGTAATACCATTACACAACAGTCCTCGATGGGACCCACAGAATAGATATATATATACAACACGACTCCACGAGCCAAGAATACAGATATACAATACAAAGATCCAAATCACCTTGAAATCGATAGGGCGTCCGACTATGGACAAGATGCAAATGGGGCTAAGAGCCCTGAAGAATAACCAATGGCGTCCATAACCCTGCCCAGGCCAAGCCGGAAGGGTAACCCTGCTAACGACGTCGATCTCAAACCTGCTAAAACAAAAGGGGTGCCGACAAAGGGCAAAGGAAAAAGAGGAGCGTCAGTACTGAGGCCAGTACATGGCGAGGATAGAATTCGGCGGCTCTCGCCTACATAGGTATGGTGGGCTGAAGCGGCAGCGCAGCGGCACTAAACAACCTATAGAGACTCAATACAACTGGCCGTTATAAAAGAGGGATAAGAAAGACCTATTCGGATCCAACCTGAAGCTAACACCAAACAAACCCATCCTGGTATTTCCCCATCGAGACCAAACGAGGAAGTCGGACCAAGGAACTCACACAGTTGGTAGTTTTACTCATTCCATTTTAGTTGTAGCATTTACTAGTCAGATATATAGCATGAGTCATCCTGATAGCGGAAGTAGTGGGCAGTTTTAGTTAGCATTCCATTGTAGTTGGAACATTTACTAGTCAAATATAATTGTCCTGAGGAATCCCAAAACCCAGCGGTTGTTGGCACTTTTATCACATTCCATTAGAGTTGCAATACTTACTAGGCAGGTATAGTATGACACAGATCACCACAGATCCACCAGTTGTTGGCATTTTTAATATTCATTCTGTTGTATTTGAATCTGATTACTAGTCACATATTAAGTCAAATTTATAGCACTACTTTAGTTATGCTTGTCTATGATCGAGATACTATGCTCCAAGTCGTCCATAATCGCGGACGCGGCTTTCAGAAAGTTTTACCCTGCAAGGGTGCACAAATAGCAACACACACTCGATCAACCTCGGAAAAACCAACTCAAAACCCAACGAGGCTTTCACGGCAAAGCAATCACAGGATTCATAAATATTTCAGGGGGCCACCCCACTAAGCTACCCGCAACGAAGTTGGCCGACTCCGAGACGGACCCAAGGTTTGCGCCAATGGCTGTAAACGACTGGGAACCCGAAAGTGTGACTGGGCTTGTCGATACCGCGAAACCACTCCGCAATCCTAAACAGTACAGGTGCTCAACGCACAATCTTAAATAAAGCAGTAAAGCATGGCATAAGTACATGATAGTAATAAAGCCCCAAACTACTTTGTGGCCCCAAGAAATAGAAATGAATCAAGCTCTGGCTCGGGGGGGGGGGGGTCCATGGCCTCCCGGATGTGGATAGTGCGAAAAATCAAGGAATAGGTATCTAGTACTCGGGGTCCTACGGGACACAAGTGAGCGTGGAAGAACCAAATAACATCTATTGCCCACCGATGCCTCTGCATTAGTTATATCTAGCATTTTTAGTAGTTGTATTTAAAGTCATAATCATCTCCACCATTAAGCATCTCCACCATTAACATCTGCCAGCATTCCAACAAAGGTGGTACTTGACAACACGAGATCGCCCCTGAGCAAGCAACTACGACTCGCAAGGCCAGCTATCTACCAAACACGGGTGATAGGAGGTGTCCAAGGCAATATAGAGGTTGCACGGGATATAACTGGGGTACAGAAACTAAAGCATCGCGACACGGATAGCAATAGATCAACTGGAGGAAATAAAGACTATAAATGCAAAATAGGTAGAAGGGGGAGAGATGCTCGCCTGGGAAACACTTCCGACGGATCAAATCCGGGGAACTTGTCAATACTCGCATCCACTCATCGGTCTAATCCGCGAAGAAGCAAACACTAGCAGAAACACCGGATGCAATATTTAATACTACGGCAGAAGATCCGGCATGGTTATGATATGATGCATGGCATGGCAGAGATGCGATGCAATTAGGCAATATTAAGCGGAACCAGGGCCCCGACAATTAATTAAACGGTTCAAGTTATTTAACTACCCCGCAAATTAAATGTTGTCTTAACAGGACAAAACATGGCATCGGTTTGCTACGCAAATTAAAATGGAGTCTGGAATAAGACAAAGGTATCCCGCAGATGGACTCCATATTTAATTATGGGGTGATTCAACATAATGCCCCCAAACCACAGACAGGTATGCATGCATGAACAATTTAATTATGCGACAGTTGATAATGTCATATTATAAAAATAGGGGTCTCGGATAAACGGGTCACACACTAGTGTTTGGCAATCTTGGTTCGATGTGGTTCATATTCGGTCTCACCGGGATCGGTCTTCCGACTCCGGAACAAGGCTTCAGGATCCGTGAGAAGATCTTGTCGTCCGGGGTCTCCGCGAGATTGGTCTTCGCATCCGGGAACGGGGCCTTCAGGGTCTGCGTCGGAGGTTCTTCGGATCCGTGGTCTTCGGTTCAATGAGGCAGATCGTGTCCATCGCGAGGGTCTCCAACAATCCAGTCAACCTCACCCATCTTCTCGCAACAAAAGCTTCCGCACATCTAAACACTACAACCCAAACACAATTACACTATTGTCACCGATTCTCGCCAATAGAACATACACCGGCGACAGGAGGTGGTAACGACCTAATGAAGCTGCAGACTCGCCGTGGTGATGGCAGGCGCTGGCGACCGGGGACGAGGAGCTTGGCGGCCTCGGGCACTTCAGAACGGAGGCAAGCGCATGGGGCGGCGCACGGGGACCGTCTCCGGCGGTGCTCTGCACGGAGGGTGTGGCGCTGCAGCGATGAGGACGGCGGCAGGGTGATGTGGCGACGACTTGGTGAGGTAAGAGCGCGCGGGGCGGCGCTCGGGGCAGGGGCGGCGACATCCGGCCCGCTGAGCTTGCAGCAGAGAAGGGGAGGCCACGGCTCGGCTCGACGAGGAGGTGGCGGACAGGCTAGCATCGGTAGGCTGCTCAGGCCACCGGGGTAGGGACGCGGTGCACATGAGGCGCCGGGGTGATGTTGGCGGTGGCGCGGGTCCCTGGGAGGGGCGGCAACGAGGCGGCCAGGCGGTGGCACGTTGACGGGCTTGGCGGCGAGGGCGGCGCCCAGAGCCAGGGAGAAGGGCTGCGGCGGCGAGGCTAGGGCGGCCGGCGCGAGGCGCGAGGAGACGGCGGCGCAGCCAGGACCGAGCCGACGCGGAGGCGGCGGTGCAGAGGAAGAGGCCGGTGCGAGGAGAGTGGAGGTGGGCCGCGACGCGGCACGGGAGGGCAAGCACGGCCGTGTCTGGCCGAGGCGGCGAGGTGAGCCAGGCGGCGGCGGTGCGGGCCTGGGAAGGAGCGGGGTAGGTAGGGGCGGGGTCTCGCGTGTACGCGTGCTGCGCGCGGGGTGGGCGGTTGGTGTGCGGGAAAAAGGCAGGCGCGGGGTGGGGCCCGGCTCGGGATGTGGGCAGGTGGGGAGGTGGGTCGGCGTGCGGTTAGCGTGGTGAGGAAAACGGGGTGGAGGGACAGGAGGTGGGCCCGAGGAAAAGGCTGTCGACGGGGCAGGTGGAAAGGATAGAAGTGGATTGGGGAAGGTTGTGGTCAGGTGTGAGGAGGGCTGGAGGGCGGTGAGTGTGTGTGTGGCTGTGGAGAAAAAGAAGGGAGGGAGATAAGGTGGCGGCTGGTGGTTGGCTGGAGTGAGGTGGAGGTGTGAGGTGGAGGGAGGGGATTGGTCAGGGTGAGGTGGTGGGAGGCTGGGTAGGGTAGGATTGGGTAGAATTAGGATTAGATATTTTTAGACTAGGATTTGGAGGTGGCCGGCCGGGCTTTCGGGCCTAGCGGGCTGCCTCCCAAAAATAAAAGAATAATTTTACTTGTTTAAAACAGGGCGTTTGAAATCTGTTTGTAGACGAAACAAATATTCCGGAGTCCTGGGTTTTAATTTGAATTAAGACGGGAACATTTAGAAAAACAAAACTAGGCGTTTCGAAAATAGTTTAGACAAAAACCATGCAAGATGATGACGATGCTCAAATGCAATGTGGCATGATGACATGAGCATGCGGTCATGATGATGCAATGCACAAAAACAACGCGATTTTCTAGTAGTGGTTTTAGCGGGGCGCCACATACCATATGAGTTATGGTTTGGGATAAAACCCGAATTGTATTTTCTTAAATTTTGGTATGCTATGCATAAGTAAAATGTTTACAATGAAAGTCGGATAAGCACATCTTTGTAGGTTATCCCAAATAATTTGTTGGGAATTCCTCCATAACACCGAAGACAAAAGAGTTTGTCGCTTGGAACGTCAAGTTTCTTGAGAAGGAATTTTTCGTGAAAAGTTAAGTGGGAGGACAATAGAACTTTGATAAGGTTGTTGAACCTTAGCTCTTTGTGCTAAGTAGCGCAGCACCGGAAAGTGTCCCGATGGCGGCCACAATGCTCATGGCTCCCGTGATTACAAAGGGTGTGATCTTGGAGATTAGAGTTTCTATTGAACCATGTGGGTCGGTAAGAATCAAATAGTAAGATTTGAAATAGAAGTCGTTATTGTTTTGACAATGATGAACCGACTGCATGCAAAGAAGCGATGATGGGCCCTGACTCCATAGAATGACTAAAATTTATAGAATCCGCAATAGTATCCATACACGAGAAATCAAGTTTCTGAACTTGGAAGACCCTCCGGAAAGGCGTGAAGCCTATCGGTCGTGTTTGGATCTATAAAGAAATAGACATGGTTGTTTAACATCTATGAAATAGTCGACATGTCGGAAAGAAGTTTACAGCAATGTTCAAGGGGTTGACTATGACAAGATTTGATCTTTCATAGCGATATTCAGTCTTGACGGATCAATGTAGCAACCACTACATATAATTTGGTATATGGTAGTTGAATAAACAAAACAAGGTTCTTCTAATAGAATGGTTACCTAGGACATGTACATGACATGGTCCAAAGGGTTTTGTTAATTCAAAGGGTGCTAAAAGGGCATGCAAACTTTAATAGTTGAAATGAGCATAGCGGAGTTGGAATCTTCACCATGATGAAAATGTTAAAGGAGTTTAATTTCATCGAAGATGATGAAGGTGCTTGCATGGAAATCAAACAAGGTGTTCAATATTCAAAGGGTTCAATATGGAAACAACAAGAAAGATTCTTGCTGCATGGAAATGATTGTATCAAGATTCAAGTGTTTCAACACTTGGTGAGTAAAATCACATGAATATTTTGATCGATTATACCGTGATATGTATATATCCAGATATGTCATATGCTCTAAATGTTACGAGCAATACCAGAATGATTCATAAGATGATCATTGGACGATAGTAAAGATATTCTTATCAGCTTTGGAAGAACTAAGAATATATCATGTATAAGTGACAGATAGTTAAAGGTAGTTCATTGTAAAGTGTTACATTGATACTAGTTTTGTCACAAGATAAAAATTAAATTTATCTTAATTTAGACTATGGGTGGCACAATGTAATGGAAAGGATGTTCCATGATGGATTTGGATGAGTTCCAAAGTTGAGACATTGTGACGGATACTACAACAAAAGGCAAAGTATATGACTGCTATAGTAGCAGCAAAGGAGGGCGTTTGTGTTAAGTAGTTTGTTATCAAACAAGGTGTGGTTCAAAGTGGGCTAATATTATGAAGATATATTGTATTACAATAATATCAACATATTTAAACCCGAATGAACTAAAGGTCTCATCAAAGGACCAAATTTACACAATGTCATCTCATTTGAGAATGAGTGATGCGTAGAGACGCAAAGACATGCAAATACAGACGGACCTAAAACTATCAGATCCAGAGATTATGTTAATGTTGCGACCTCGGATCGGTAAAGATCCTAAGTCCCTGTGATTAACATGCTAGTCCCTGGATCAATAGATAGCACTTCACAGTCGATGAATATCATGTAAAACACAAGTCATTATTACACGAATAATCCAGAGTATAATTATTACAACTTGCATAGCTTATAGCTAGCTCAAATAAAACAGCGGAAACTAAATAAAACTTGAGTCCATCAACGCCTCAGGCTAGCTGCGTGAAGACCCGCGATCCCTACGCACCTTTCAATCTTCGGATTCTGCACATAAGACGTGCAGCCAACAAGTTGGGTCAATACTTTGAATGTATTGGCAAATTACACCAAGGAAGGAACAAGACTAACTCTACATGCAAGGCTAGAGTAGGCTTTGGGGTTTATTTGCGTAAAGCCAATTTTATCAAGGTAATGAGAAAAGAGGAAGAAAGTTTTCCCTACTTTGTAAACTTTGATAAAAGTATAGGGTCGAATGGAACACGTGGATATTACTCACCAAGTGTCCAATCAGCCTAGCACTTGGATATTACGCATCAAGTTACTTGGATATGACACACCAAGTTCCCAAATTCCCACCTATTAGCGATATTACGCACGCCATAGGGTTTGAAAAACTTTTGTTTGAAAAGAGAGAGGAAGATCTTTCAGAGGCTCCATCCTTCAGATGCTCAAAATGTTCTTTACCGTGAACTCGGCTGATCGATCAGATTGCAATACTCTCGAGAGGTTGTGCACTTTCCCCACAATCCACGATCAAGTCCTTTTACAGACAAGACCATGGCGAAGCCTTCCCTTAGTAGCCCCTCTACCAGCTGGATCCAACCGTGCCAAGAACCTCCAAATGTTGGTACCCCGGTGAGGTTTCCCACTAAGTACTAAGCCAAGACAGAGCCCATATGTATTGTGGTTGCACGGGAAGCTTCTGAATTCTGAAACATGGCAGACTTCTTTGATTCCTGGGCGGCCGTCCTCCACCAAAATCTCACTCGTTGTCCCGACAACCATTCCGCCCAGAAGAAAACTTAGTTTTATTTTGAAGGGGTTTTGGAGAAGAAAGTTCGCTCGAGAGAGCTATCATACTTAGAAAATTCTTGAGTCTTTCGAACCCTCCCAACGGTATTTGATATATATATATAGCATAGCAAGCAATACTTAGCAAAACAGGGGGAACCTATTAGGACGGAAAATCCTCAGTATAAAGCTACTCATGGCATACTACAAAACCGCACTTGCAAAAATAGTAATAAGAAAGCTACTAAAAACCTACACATGCATACTACAAGATTTTGAAGAGTAAAACATGCATAGTCAAAAACTGGGACATAACATGAACAAGTGGTGTAACTTGCCTTGATCCGAGCAGCAATCTACACAACAATACTCCTCAGCGCACTCCGAGCAATCTAACGAAGCAAACAAGGATCCAATCACAATTTGCACAAAACAAGTCACGAAGTCAAATATGCATGCATGCAACATGGTAATATGCAAGGGTGGGTTTGATTTCGGCCAAGGGTCTTAACCAGGGGTGTTGTTGAGTTGGGGATGTCATTAGAATCGATTTCCCACAGATTTTAGGTATTTTGGATAAAACCCTAATTAACCAGGCTTGAAACTAGATCTACAGCTCCAATCTATCTCGAAACAGATCTAAACACCCTAAGCAAGATATGAAAATCTTCTACAGAAGGTATTGTCAAAAAAAGGCCAACGCAACAAGAATCAACTAAAACGGAGTTACGGATAATTTTCTAGAATTAAAATACTCTAATCTAAACTTTTAACTCTACTGCAAGATTGCCGTGGCAAAATAGTAATATTATTGTAGATCTGTGTTCTACTCGAAAATATGAATCCAACGGTATATTATACGCAATTTTTGGACTAATAATCTAATTTCTATGAATTTTACAAGATTACAGCTATAATGTGCAATTTTAAATTCGAACGGAATATTCCAGAGAATATTCCGCTGACTGGACAGGTTGACTGGGACTAGATGCTGACCTGACGACGACGTGGCGGTGACGAGGCAACTGATCGGGACGATTGAATCTCGACCGTCGGGATGAGATCCGGTGGCTAGAAGAGAAGTTGGCTCAAAATAGACCCGATTTTGCCTAACAAAGGACTAGAAGTAGATCTGTGTTAGAGAGATAAAACCGTAGGTCAAAACGAAAAACTTTGAACATGAAAGTTGTGGAGGATGATTAGATCTACCTTTTCACCAAAGGGATTTGGATTCCAAGAAACGAGCGCGAGTAGATCTTGGAATTACGCCATCAGATCTGAAATATTGCGTTGCGAAATTCTCCGGCTGTAGTGGATGAAAAGAGGTCAGGTTTGTCGGAATTGAAAGATTTCGACGAGATCTACAACTTTCGTGTTGAAGCCAAAGGCAGCCGACGAAGTTTAGATGGGTTTAGAAGCGAAATACGATTCGGTGGGGTGTAGATTCAGGATTTCGGGAAGGAGAAGTGTTATAGCTGTGGCTCCGATGGATTACTTAGGCTTTTATGATGATGGGAAGATAGATCTTGGAGTAGGGAACAAGTAGAAACAAACGGAAGTCAATTCGGAGTTGTAGATAAAAAGTTATAAGTGTTTGAATAGAGATAGGTTTAGAAAACAGATTTTCGCACGCTTTTTAAAGCGGAGGTGGGATCATCCCGTAGGATGGCTGGTTCGGTCGGCTGAGGTGGGCCGGCCGGCGGCCCATTTCGTTTTTTTTTTCTTTTTTTTTCTATTTTGGTATTTTCTTTATATCTTTTGCATACGAACTCCAAATTAGACGAAATTGGTCTCTAAAATTTGGTAAAAAGAAGAGGGTTAGGATAGGATTATAAAATAACACTTTTGCAAAGGTTTTGGTGGTTAAAAAGGTTTTACCCTCCTTTTGTCTATAAGTGACTATGGGGTTTGAGAATTGCCTGATGCAAATTTTTCGATAGGTGATGCCATGATGCAATGATATGATGCATGCTTACTAGTAACATCTGAAATTATAAAATTTGGGATGTTACAAACCTACCCCCCTTAAGAAGAATCTCGTCCCCGAGATTCAGGTTGGTTAGCAAATAGGTGTGGGTGTTCTTTCTTCAGATCTTCTTCACGTTCCCATGTGGCCTCTTCCTCGGAATGGTGATTCCATTGAACTTTGCAGAATCTGATAGTCTTGGTACGAGTAATTCTCTCGGCTGTTTCCAGGATCCTGGTGGGTTTTTCCTCATAGGTGAGGTCGTTATCCAATTGAACTTCTTCCAATGGAGCTGTATCATTTAGTGAGGTTTCAGCCATTTCTGGGTGACACTTCTTTAGTTGCGACACATGGAAAACATCTTGAACTGTTAACATTTCGGGTAATTCCAACTGATAGGCAACTTCCCCTCTGCAACCCAAGATTTTGTAGGGCCCTATGAATCGGGGTGCTAACTTACCCTTGATTCCGAATCTCTTAACTCCTCGTAGTGGTGAAACTCGGAGATACGCACGGTCTCCCATTTCATAAGTCACATCCCTTCGCTTGGAGTCAGCATAACTCTTTTGTCTGAATTGGGCTATCTTTAACCTGCCTTGAATCTGTCTCACTTTTTCTTCGGCATCCTTGATCAGTTCAGGTCCAAACAGACTACGTTCTCCAACCCCACTCCATAGCAGCGGAGTCCTACACTTTCTGCCATAAAGAACTTCAAATGGAGCCATCTTGATGCTAGTTTGGTAGCTTTTATTATATGAGAATTCCGCATATGGCAAGTTATCGTCCCAACTAGACCCATAGTCTAGCGCACAGGCTCTTAACATGTCCTCCAAGACTTGATTAACTCTTTCCGTTTGTCCATCTGTTTGCGGGTGGAAGGCAGTACTAAACTCTAGTCGCGTCCCTAGAGACTCGTGTAGCTGTCGCCAAAACTTAGAGGTGAATTGGGTACCTCTATCGGAAACAATCCCCTTGGGCACACCATGAAGACTTACGATCCTTGACATATAAATCTTAGCAAGTTTAGCACTCGTATAGGTTGTCTTTACGGGAATAAAGTGGGCCACTTTTGTGAAGTGGTCGACCACTACCCAGATGGAGTCATACCCAGATCGATTCCGAGGTATTCCTGTGATAAAATCCATGCCTACCTTGTCCCACTTCCATTCGGGCACAGGTAATGGCTGCAGCAGTCTTGCTGGTTTTTGGTGTTCGGCCTTAACTTTGTTGCATACGTCACACAAGGAGATATATTCAGCAATTTCTCTTTTCATGTTGTTCCACCAGAATCTATCCTTCACATCCATGTACATCTTTGTATTACCGGGATGAATTGAGTAGGGCGAATCGTGAGCTTCTTGAAGGATTAACTTCCTGATATCAGGGTCATTAGGAACACACAGACGCTTCTCATACCAGAGCTTTCCTTGTTCATCCGTATGAAACCCTTTTGCTTTGCCTTTGCTTATATTAGCTCTTATTTCTTCCAACTCTTTGTCCCCCTTCTGGGCCTCTTTGATTTGGTCCAGAAGTGTTGGCACTATCTCCATAGTGGCTAGGTATCCTTCCGGAACTATTTCCAATCTAAGGTCCTTGAATTGTTCACACAAATCATTTGGAAGCTCTCCCACAGTAAGTCCATTTACATAGACTTTTCGGCTTAAGGCGTCAGCCACAACGTTGGCCTTTCCAGGATGGTACTGCAGGTCCAAGTCATAGTCCTTGATGAGCTCAAGCCATCTCCTTTGCCTCATATTTAATTCCTTTTGAGTGAAGATATACTTAAGACTCTTGTGATCCGTGAACACATCACAATGTTTGCCCATTAGGTAGTGTCTCCATACCTTGAGTGCATGCACAACTGATGCTAGTTCCAAATCGTGCGTGGGGTAGTTATTTTCATGGTTCTTAAGTTGCCGAGAGGCGTAAGACACTACTTGTCCTTCTTGCATCAGTACACTACCAAGTCCTTGCCGGGAAGCATCGCAATAGACCTGGAAGTCCTTTTGGATGTCAGGGAGACACAAAACTGGTGCTGTTACTAGACGCTTCTTTAATTCCTGAAAGCTTGCTTCACAGGCCTCGGTCCATTCGAACTTCTTCTCTTTCTTCAGCAACTCTGTCATAGGCTTTGCTATCTTGGAAAAGTTTTCGATGAATCTTCGGTAATACCCCGCAAGGCCCAAGAAACTCCTAATATCACCCACATTCTTAGGAGGCTCCCATTCTGTTATAGAGGCCACCTTACTTGGGTCCACGGCAACATCTTTAGCTGATACAATATGACCAAGGAATCCTACTTCTTTCAACCAGAATTCACATTTGCTAAATTTGGCATATAACTTGTGTTCCCTTAACTTTTCCATGATTAGGCGCAGGTGCCTCTCATGTTCCTTCTCGTCCTTGGAGTATATGAGTATGTCATCAATGAATACCACAATAAACTTATCCAAGTACTCCATGAACACCTTGTTCATCATAGTCATGAAGTATGCTGGGGCATTGGTTAAGCCAAACGACATCACGGTGTACTCATACAATCCGTATCTTGTGGTGAAGGCTGTCTTGGGTACATCCTGTTCCCGGATCTTTAGCTGGAAATATCCTGACCGGAGATCAATCTTAGAGAACACACTAGCTCCCTTTAATTGGTAAAACAGGTCATTAATATTGGGTAGAGGGTATTTGTTCTTGACTGTCACTTCATTCAATGACCGGTAGTCCACGACTAGTCTCTTGGTTTGATCCTTCTTCTCCACGAATAAAATAGGTGCTCCCCAAGATGACGCACTTGGTTGAATGAAGCCTTTGTCCAACTGCTCTCTGAGCTGTTTCTTAAGTTCCTTCAACTCATCCACATCCATCTTGTACGGTCTCTTTGCTATTGGCCCAGTACCTGGCATCAAGTCAATGAGAAACTCGATGTCGCGGTCGGGCGGCATCCCTGGCAATTCTTCCGGAAACACATCTGGATACTCCTTCACAATTGGCACATCCTCCAAACTAACCCCCTTAAGAGAGTTCACCAAACTTTCTTTGAGCGCGAAGGCTGACTTAAAGCGGATCCTTTTCTTTTCCGGAGTCGTGAGTGCGATAGTCCTTTTGGCACAATCTATGACTCCCTCATACTCGGTCATCCAATTCATGCCCAAGATTATGTCTAGGCCTTGTGATTCCAGAACGACTAGGCTGGTGGGAAAGGTGTGCGCCCCAATTCTTAGTTCTAACCCACGGCATCCAGAGCTTGCCACTATTTCTCCTCCAGGAGAACTTACCCTTAGAGGAGTACTAATAGTCTCCGTAGGTATCTTGCCTCTATCCACAAATACCCTTGATATGAATGAATGCGATGCACCAGTGTCAAAAAGAACAACTGCAGGTGTGGAGTTAAGCTTGAACTTACCGATCACGGAGTCAGGTGCCTCACGAGCATCCTCCACGGAGACATGATTCACCGTGGCTTTGACGAACGGGTTCGGCTTCTTCCCATTTCCATTACCATTGCTATGGTTGTGTCCGTTGCCGTTTCCATTGCCATTCCCATTCTTTGCCTTTTCGGGGCAAGTAGTAGCATAGTGCCCTGTCTTGTTACACTTGAAGCATGTCACTTCACTCAGATCCTTCCCATTGTCATTTCCATTGCGGTGCTTATGGACATTGTGGTTATGTCCTCCATGACGATGACCATTGTGATTATGGCCATTGTGGTTGTGGGGTGGTGGTGACGAAGTGCGTTGCTTCTGATATGGGGCAGAGTTGTGCTTGTGTGAGGTGGACTTTCTCTTCCGGTTCTCGATACTCCTTTGCTTTGCTTCAACTACAACTGCCTTGTCCAGAAGTTCCTGATAACTATCAAACTTCAGAGCCACAAGCTGAATAGATATTTCGTCATTAAGTCCCCTTAAGAACTCTTCTTGTCTCTTGGCATCCGTGGATACGTCGTCAGGTGCATATCGTGCCAGCTTGTTGAAAAGGTCCCCATACTCGGAGACAGAGCGGTGCAGTTGTTTCAAGTCACGGAACTCACGTCTCTTAAGTGACATGACTCCCGCGGCTACGTGATGAGTACGAAAGGCTATTTCGAACTGGTTCCAGGTGATAGCTTCAATATCAGGGTGGGTGACCTGGTAGTTATCCCACCATTCGGCAGCTGGTCCCTCAAGTTGGTGCGCGGCAAAGCGCACCCTATCAGCTCCAACAACCTGGACGGTGTCTAACTTCTTGTTGATGGTGCGGAGCCAGTCGTCTGCCACAATTGGCTCAGAACTACTTGAGAAAATTGGAGGGTTCAACCTCAAGAACCGAGTCAAGCGATCCTGTTGGGGCGGTGGAGGTGGCAGAGGCGGCGGGTTGTTGTTGTTGTTGTTTTGCATGTTTTGAGTGAGGAGTTGGATTAACTGATTCTGGGAGTTCAGAAGTTGCGCTATCTCTGGGGGCATGTTGTTATTGTTGTTTCCACGTCTTGCCATCTGGAGGGTTTGGGAGGCAAGTTAAGAAATGATAGAAAGTCTAAGGAATAAACTCCTACCCTTATGTAAACAAGGAAAAACACACGAGAAAAGCAAGGCACACATAGCACAAAAATCCACACACTCAACCAAGTTTAACTAACCAAAATAAGATTTTTGGTCCTCATTACAATCGCGAATAACGTTCGACTAAAGGACTAAATGGTGGTCCAACTACTCTACTCATCACCCACTTCCTCATCCTCAATGACGAAGCCTTCCTCTTCCAGCAGTGACTTGTATAGCTCCATGTCCCTCGTCGTGGCTTCGAGCTTCTCTTGAAGTTCCTTCATGTCCTGTGGCTCCGGTGTTGCAGCTTCGAGCCTTCCTTGAAGTTCCTTCACCTCTCGCAGTTCCTGGGTAGCAGCTTCCAGCTTCTCTTGGAGTTCCCTCTTCTCCTTCTGTAGCTTCTTGATCAAACTTGATCCCATAGTCACGGGCGTGATCTTCTCCTCCCAGCTCCTCTTAGCTGCTCGCAGGTCTTTCATCATGGCGGCAAGGTTCTTGAACTCCAGCTCGTCCTTGGCGAGCACTAGACTTTGCTCCCTAATCCTCTTGTTCTTATCTTGCACCCTCTTCTCTTGATTAGCGAACCTCTTGTCTTGGGCGGTGAGCTCCCCTCCTAGGGACTTGATCTTCTCTTCCAGCTCCTCGATCTTCTCGTCCTTCTCCTCGACTAGGGCACAAAGCTCGTCATTCCTCACGATCTCAAGGCAGCTCCCCTTCTGAAGGTCATTGATGTGGAACTCCAAGTCTTGATATTGGATTCTTCGACGCTTGCATGTCTTCCTTTCCTCCGGGGTTAACTCGATTGGGACTCCCTTCTCATCACGTCTTCCAAAGAGTTTGATGTAGTTGCCTTCAACCTCTTCATGGTGGCGTCCGCAAAGGCGTCCAATGAGCTCCTGCAAGCAAATGCCAAGTCCTTTCTCCTTGGAGTCGCAGGTGACGTTGAGTACAATGGCCTCCGTCTTGGGTTCTATCTGACTGCGCCCTGGTTGGATGACTTCAATTGCCCAGCATCCTTCCTTGTGCATCTTCCTCAATTCGCCTCCCTTGATTGATGGCATGGGTAACTGCAGTGTCTTGATGATGTCCAAAAGGCATTCCCCGAAGCGCAGGCACTTGATGTCTTCAGCGGTGTCGTAGTAGAAGGCCGTCATCTTTAGGTTGAGAGAGAAAATTAGACAAGGTGATAAGGAAGAGACAATACTAGAAGAGTACAATTATCTTAGAAGAATATAGAAAGCAAAACACACACGGTAAAGGTGTTTTCCAATCCTAGGGTCACGTCCTACAGGCACCTTTGTGCTCTGATACCATCTGTTGCGACCTCGGATCGGTAAAGATCCTAAGTCCCTGTGATTAACATGCTAGTCCCTGGATCAATAGCTAGCACTTCACAGTCGATGAATATCATGTAAAACACAAGTCATTATTACACGAATAATCCAGAGTATAATTATTACAACTTGCATAGCTTATAGCTAGCTCAAATAAAACAGCGGAAACTAAATAAAACTTGAGTCCATCAACGCCTCGGGCTAGCTGCGTGAAGACCCGCGATCCCTACGCACCTTTCAATCTTCGGATTCTGCACATAAGACATGCAGCCAACAAGTTGGGTCAATACTTTGAATGTATTGGCAAATTACACCAAGGAAGGAACAAGACTAACTCTACATGCAAGGCTAGAGTAGGCTTTGGGGTTTATTTGCGTAAAGCCAATTTTATCAAGGTAATGAGAAAAGAGGAAGAAAGTTTTCCCTACTTTGTAAACTTTGATAAAAGTATAGGGTCGAATGGAACACGTGGATATTACTCACCAAGTGTCCAATCAGCCTAGCACTTGGATATTACGCATCAAGTTACTTGGATATGACACACCAAGTTCCCAAATTCCCACCTATTAGCGATATTACGCACGCCATAGGGTTTGAAAAACTTTTGTTTGAAAAGAGAGAGGAAGATCTTTCAGAGGCTCCATCCTTCAGATGCTCAAAATGTTCTTTTCCGTGAACTCGGCTGATCGATCAGATTGCAATACTCTCGAGAGGTTGTGCACTTTCCCCACAATCCACGATCAAGTCCTTTTACAGACAAGACCATGGCGAAGCCTTCCCTTAGTAGCCCCTCTACCAGCTGGATCCAACCGTGCCAAGAACCTCCAAATGTTGGTACCCCGGTGAGGTTTCCCACTAAGTACTAAGCCAAGACAGAGCCCATATGTATTGTGGTTGCACGGGAAGCTTCTGAATTCTGAAACATGGCAGACTTCTTTGATTCCTAGGCGGCCGTCCTCCACCAAAATCTCACTCGTTGTCCCGACAACCATTCCGCCCAGAAGAAAACTTAGTTTTATTTTGAAGGGGTTTTGGAGAAGAAAGTTCGCTCGAGAGAGCTATCATACTTAGAAAATTCTTGAGTCTTTCGAACCCTCCCAACGGTATTTGATATATATATAGCATAGCAAGCAATACTTAGCAAAACAGGGGGAACCTATTAGGACGGAAAATCCTCAGTATAAAGCTACTCATGGCATACTACAAAACCGCACTTGCAAAAATAGTAATAAGAAAGCTACTAAAAACCTACACATGCATACTACAAGATTTTGAAGAGTAAAACATGCATAGTCAAAAACTGGGACATAACATGAACAAGTGGTGTAACTTGCCTTGATCCGAGCAGCAATCTACACAACAATACTCCTCAGCGCACTCCGAGCAATCTAACGAAGCAAACAAGGATCCAATCACAATTTGCACAAAACAAGTCACGAAGTCAAATATGCATGCATGCAACATGGTAATATGCAAGGGTGGGTTTGATTTCGGCCAAGGGTCTTAACCAGGGGTGTTGTTGAGTTGGGGATGTCATTAGAATCGATTTCCCACAGATTTTAGGTATTTTGGATAAAACCCTAATTAACCAGGCTTGAAACTAGATCTACAGCTCCAATCTATCTCGAAACAGATCTAAACACCCTAATCAAGATATGAAAATTTTCTATAGAAGGTATTGTCAAAAAAAGGCCAACGCAACAAGAATCAACTAAAACGGAGTTACGGATAATTTTCTAGAATTAAAATACTCTAATCTAAACTTTTAACTCTACTGCAAGATTGCCGTGGCAAAATAGTAATATTATTGTAGATCTGTGTTCTACTCGAAAATATGAATCCAACGGTATATTATACGCAATTTTTGGACTAATAATCTAATTTCTATGAATTTTACAAGATTACAGCTATAATGTGCAATTTTAAATTCGAACGGAATATTCCAGAGAATATTCCGCTGACTGGACAGGTTGACTGGGACTAGATGCTGACCTGACGACGACGTGGCGGTGACGAGGCAACTGATCGGGACGATTGAATCTCGACCGTCGGGATGAGATCCGGTGGCTAGAAGAGAAGTTGGCTCAAAATAGACCCGATTTTGCCTAACAAAGGACTAGAAGTAGATCTGTGTTAGAGAGATAAAACCGTAGGTCAAAACGAAAAACTTTGAACATGAAAGTTGTGGAGGATGATTAGATCTACCTTTTCACCAAAGGGATTTGGATTCCAAGAAACGAGCGCGAGTAGATCTTGGAATTACGCCATCAGATCTGAAATATTGCGTTGCGAAATTCTCCGGCTGTAGTGGATGAAAAGAGGTCAGGTTTGTCGGAATTGAAAGATTTCGACGAGATCTACAACTTTCGTGTTGAAGCCAAAGGCAGCCGACGAAGTTTAGATGGGTTTAGAAGCGAAATACGATTCGGTGGGGTGTAGATTCAGGATTTCGGGAAGGAGAAGTGTTATAGCTGTGGCTCCGATGGATTACTTAGGCTTTTATGATGATGGGAAGATAGATCTTGGAGTAGGGAACAAGTAGAAACAAACGGAAGTCAATTCGGAGTTGTAGATAAAAAGTTATAAGTGTTTGAATAGAGATAGGTTTAGAAAACAGATTTTCGCACGCTTTTTAAAGCGGAGGTGGGATCGATCCCGTAGGATGGCTGGTTCGGTCGGCTGAGGTGGGCCGGCCGGCGGCCCATTTCGTTTTTTTTTTCTTTTTTTTTCTATTTTGGTATTTTCTTTATATCTTTTGCATACGAACTCCAAATTAGAGGATAGGATTATAAAATAACACTTTTGCAAAGGTTTTGGTGGTTAAAAAGGTTTTACCCTCCTTTTGTCTGTAAGTGACTATGAGGTTTGAGAATTGCCTGATGCAAATTTTTCGATAGGTGATGCCATGATGCAATGATATGATGCATGCTTACTAGTAACATCTGAAATTATAAAATTTGGGACGTTACAGTTAACCACTAGCAATCGCGTATATACAACACCAGAAAGCCATAGGTGTTCAATACACAAAGTTTTTCAAACTAGATTATTGACTCTAGTGCAAGTGGGAGACTGAAGGGAATATGTCCGAGCGGCAATAATAAAGTGGTTATTATCTTATTCCATGTTTATGTTAAATGTTTATTTTGCATGCTATAATTGTATTAATTGCAAACGTTAATATATGTGTGTTTAATAAACAAAATACAAAGTTCCTAGTAATGCCTCTCATATAAACTAGCTCCTTGATTAACAAGATGATCAAGGTTTCCTGATCATGGACATTGGATGTTGTTAATAACGAGGTCACAACATTGGTGGAATGATGTGATGAACATTCATCTGAAGTATAGAATTACGATCAAAGTCATTATGTTTATATTGCTATGACATCATACGAAGTAATCTTAGTCCTTAGACCATGAGATCATGTTAATTGCTAACATCGGAAGAGTAACTTGATAACATCAAACGTCACACCGTAAAAGGGTGACTATAAAGGTGGGTTCAGATACTCCGAAGGTGTTATGTTGAGGCTCATGGATCAAGATTGGAATTTGTCAATCCCAATGACGGATAGATATACTTTGGGCCCTCTCGGTATATCACATTAAGATAGCTTGCAAGCAAGTGATGTGATCACTAGAATGTTATATCACGGGAACGAGAAAACAGTGCATGTCGGTAACGAGATCAAACTAGGTATTTGGATGCTGATGATCGAATCTCGGACATGTAATATATCGTGAGACAAAGGGATTTAGTTATGACGTTAAAGGTTCACACGATCACAAGAGTCATCGTTGAATATGTGGGAGTCAGTACGGATCTCTAGGTCCTGCTGCTGATTATTGGTTGGAGAGGGGTCTCGATCATGTCTGCATTATTCATGAACCGTAGGGTGATACACTTAAGGGATACGGACACCATTTAGGAGCAAATATGTTTCATATAAAGATTAAGAAAGCGCTGGCATCATTTCGATGGAAACCGAAATTGTTTCGGGTGAAATTGCTGAAACTGGTTCTTCATGTGATATTGAAATGTTGTAGGGAGTTTTATGTGAATGTTTGTTAATTAAAGTAATTAACAAAATTCTGAATAAAATAAATAAAAGTGTTTTATTTAAAGAGAAAATGCATTTAATTTGGTGGACATTAAATGCAAAGTGAGTGGAGTTGAAATTGATGTGAGTGGGCTTAGTGGAAGCTCCACCCACATGAATGAGGGGAGGTGGGGGCACCCACCATGGCCGGCCATACATGGCCTTGGGGTTGCGCCCCCTCCCCTATAAAAGGAGCCCCATGGCTCCTCTCCTCTTGCCCCACCTCCTCGTGAAGGTTCTCTTCTCGCTCTAGTTATTCCCCATGGTCTCGGATTAGCGAGATACATGTTCCCGGTGGCTTTATCTGGAAAGGAGTTGCTGCTTCCGCTGCATCGCTGGAGCGAGGAGGAGGAGGTTGTTTCGTGGATCAGACATGTGTGCGATCATGGATGCACCTCTACCTTCCGGTGCTAGACTTGATGGTGCTGGACCTGATGGTGCTGGAACTGCTGGACCTGAAGGACTTCATCACAATCTTGAGATCGGCAAGTGTACGACTACATCATCCACGAGTTCCATCTCGTTAACAAAGCTTTGTTGTCTTCGAGGGTAAGTTCTCTATGGATGTATATCCACCCATTGCTTGTATCTAGTAGATAGATCTTGGCGTATAGTTCCCATCGTAGGAATTTTTTTGTTTTCTATGCTGCGAACCCAATATGTTTTTCTAGTGATAATTATGATATGTCAAATTACAGTTTGAGGGTTTGAGGGTTGCGGCAAAGACTAAAAACCTCAAATACTTAAAAGTTTATGGGTCCTAGTCTTTGTCCGTGTTTTTCACCCCTCAAAAGTGAAAAAAATGCCAATTCTCAACCCTTAAAATGCTTTGAAGATTTGAGGGTTTAGGGGTACTACTAGTGATGCTCTAACAGGAACAAGAGGAGATCTCGAACAGCTGATGATCCTGATCGGGAATTCGGTAATCGTGACAGGGTGCACACGCGGGCGCCGCGCGAGCGGATGGGTATGGTGGACAGGACGCCACGACGTACAAAAAACGAATGCCTCGTTGTACACAGATCGGTCATCGGTGAAGGTAGCGCAGATCCGGTGCGACATATGAAAGCGTCTTCGATGATGGACAGAAGCGTATTATGACGGATGAAGAGGGAAACACTCCCTGACATGGGTATACCCTACAGGTACTCGAGTTTGGTATATACGGCCTGGATACGGCAGAAGCCCACATTGTTGCCAAGGCCCAAGGAGAGAACTCGAGTAGCTGACGGAGTCTCGATTGCTTGAAGAACAAGAAAAGCTAAATATAGAAAGTTCAAAGGGAAAAATCCTAACCTGTAACCGACTCGACCTGCTACCCGAGACCTAGCCTATCTATAAAAAGGCTAGGAGTGGGCGGCGAGGAGGACACACGCAATACTAGTTTCCACAACCCTCGGCAGATTGCATCTGCGCACCATTGTAATCCTCGATTTCTTCAATAATTCCACGAGCAGACAAGCAGGAGTAGGGACCTCTACGAGGCCTGAACCTGGGTAAATCTTTGAGTCCCCTGTGTGCTTGTTTGCTAGCCGATAGATGTCTCCAGCGCTCCCTCCTCCAAAACACAAGTCCATAACAATGGGCATTGATGAGTTAAACCCTCGTCAATTGGCGCCGCCTGTGGGAATTGGGAGTGCTGATGTTGCGGCTTCTTCGGCCCCATCAACCATGATCTACAACTCCGCAACAGCGGAGATTCGCCAGCTCTTCGGCGCATTCGACTTCACCGTCCACACGCCGACCACTCGCCCGGCTTTCGAATCTATGGGTGAAGGAATCAGCCTGGCTATCGGGAGTTTATGCTTCCAAGTTGGTCAGATGAGCATGCTTCGCATGCCTGACCAGCCGACAATACCGTCGATTCCTCCAGCATCGTGGTTCCCTCCATCGATCGGCACCCTCAGCGAGCTCAACGCCCCGGCAACAGCTAGGAACACGGACAGCGACAACAGTCGTGAATCTGATCTAGGCGATCTAGCAACTGAAGATGGAGCCTACGGCTCCAGATCTGAAAGTTGCGGGAGCAGCAGCTTCCCCAATCACTTCATGTGCACCGTCATCAACACGGGTGACACCTCCGCTATCGCGACAACACGGGCAACCGTGGCAATAAAACCGACCCGCCAAACGGTGGCAACGGTGCCCCCGTTAACAACGGAGGAGCAATCGAACCACCAACCATGGTAAATGAAAACACGGGAGAGCACGTAGTAATTAGGCTCAATGACAACGAGTGGGCCCACTGCCGAGAAGCCCTACGGGGCAACCCCCTGCCTGTCGGCTCCCCACAGAACATGCTGATGGGCTACCATTGGCTTCTGAAGGAGGAATACAGGCGCCAAGTGCATACACTCGCGCAACTCGAAGCGCGCAAAAAGGCGGCAGACGAGTCAAGTCTTCGACGTGCTGGGCTCTCCTCCCACGGAGGATCCTCCTCAAAGGGCAACGAGCACATCGCAAACAAGAGGCGATCCCGGATGGCCCATCTCACCGAGTAAGAACGCATAGAAGCTACAAAGGTCCTCGACTTCAGCTCTATGACAGTCGACACACGGGGCAATGTGGTCCCAAAGACGCCGCAAGTTGCAGTGACAGCAGCCACCATGTACCTCCTCAACAACCAGCCCCCAGCTGGAGATCCCCGGGCCGCCATGCACCGATCTACGATCGCGGTCTTAGGGCTAGTCGAGGCCGCCCTTGACAAGGAGCCAACACCAGAGCCGAAGAAAGGCAAAGACCTAGCAAAACGCTATTCCTCGCCCTCCTCTAGCGATGATAGTCACGACCTGTCTCGACGCCGCCGCTCACGGCGACACGATCGCGACTACATCGTGCGCGATGACATCACACAATGCAAGATCGACAAGTGAAGGGCGCGACGTGCCCGATCGACTGACTCAGAAGACGAAGATGTGGAGCTCTGTGGTGCTAGATGCTTCAACAGGGCCATCAGGCAAAAGCGAATGCCCAAGGGGTTTAAGCTCCCATCAGAGAACCCGAAGTTTGACGGTCTGCAGGACCCGAAAATCTGGTTGGAGGACCACATCTCCTCCGCCAGGCTTCACGGCAGAAGTCAAAGTACGGCCATGCAGTGCATGCAGCTACAGCTGCAGGGCGCCGCCCGAGCATGGCTCAACAACCTCCCACGCGGATCCATTCGCAGTTGGAAAGAGCTGGTTTACAGCTTTGTGCGCAACTTCAAGGGCACCTACAAAAGGCCCGTGTCAATCGAAGAGCTGAGGTGCTGCCAGCAAAGATTGAGCAAATCACTACGCTCGTACATCCAGAGGTGGTCCATCATCAAGAACTCCACAGAAAATATCTCGGAGGACCGCGCAATCGACGCATTCGACGGCGGTGTTCGCCGCATCGAACTCAGGGAGGAGCTGGGCCGCTCGAAGCCCAAGACCATCCCACCTGATGGAAATCACGAATTGGTGGGCTGACGGAGAAGACTCGGTGAAGAATCGCGTTCACTCCGACAAGGAAGCAGAACTCGAGCGCAGACGCGACCGCCGAAGCAAACGGCGAATGTGCATCTATGATGATCGCGACGACGTCAATATGGTCGCAGCCGGCTATGCCGACAGGCGCGACGACAACCGCAACAGCGGTTACCGCAGCGGTGGATACCGCGACTCCGGGAAAACCACGCAAGTATGACAACACCACACTCGCGATGAAGCACCCGCTACGTCCGTTGAAGACAAGCTGTCCGGACCATGCACCGTGCACTTCTACATCGACAAGCATGACAACAAAAAGAAATCCAGCCACCTCCTCAAAGACTGCCGCGAGTTCCTCAAACTTCATGAAGGCCTGGCTCGGATGAATCGCGACGCAGTCAACAGGGGCTACGGAGCCGCCGCGGGCGTAGTGGCCCACGGAGCTCCTCCACCACCACCTGGACCACCGCCAAACGCGGTTGCACCCGACCAGCATCATGGAGGCGAGCCGTACCCACGGGCCATGGGCACCATGATGATCCAAAAGGGTCGCCCCTCCAACCGGGTGCAAAAGGCCATAACTCGCCAAGTCAATCTGGCAACAAACTCGCCACCATCTACCACTGAGTACCTTAGCGGAAGCGAGTCCTGCATCACCTTCGACAAGCGCGGCCATCTGCCCCAAGTACCTCGCCCAGGCCACTGTCTCCTCGTACTCGAGGCACAAATTGGAGGCTTCGACATGATCCGCGTCTTCATGGATGGCGGAAGCGGCATCAATCTTATATTCGCGAGTACCTTGCGAGCAATGAGGATCCCTCTGACTTGCTTAGAGACCTCAGACACAACATTCTACGGCATCGTCCCAAGCAAGGGCGTGTATCCCCTTGGCAAAATCAACCTCGACGTTATCTTCGGCACGCCGAATTTTTTTTGGCGCGAGCGCATCGACTTCGAGGTTGTCGACTGGCCCTCATAGTACCACTGCATCCTCGGACGTGTCGCGTTCGCTAGGTTCATGGCAGTGCCACACTACGCCTATCTGCAGATGAAAATGCCAGGCCGCAATGGCGTCATCATGGTCAACAGGAGCTTCGAGAGGTTCGACAGTTGCGACAGGGAATTCAACAGAATTTCCCAGTCCTTCGGCATGTAGGAAGAACTTGCGAGATTAAAGGAGTCGACACACAACAGTCTGCCTCCCCTAAGCCGGCCAAGCTCACCGGACCTATCTTTCGACTCATCAGTGCACACAAAGAAAGTTCAGGTCCACCCATCGGACCCCGCCAAGATGGCCCTCATCGCCAACAACTTGAGTCCCGCATAGGAACTCGCGCTCGTCGAATTACTCCGTGAGCACTGGGAAATCTTCGCCTGGTGTCCTGTGGACATGCCAGGAGTTCCCAGGGAATTCGCCGAGCACGCACTCCATGTCAACCCAGACGCAAGGCCAGTCAAACAAACAATTCGGCGACTGTCCGAACCAAGAGCAAAGTCAGTTGGAATGGAGATCAACAGGCTCCTCAACGCCAAATTTATACGCGAGATCAAGGAAAGCACTTGGCTCGCCAACACGGTGCTAGTACCAAAGAAAGACATGGATATCATGTGGATGTGCGTGGACTTCACCTCTCTGAATAAGCACTACCCAAAGGATCACTTCCCGCTACCGCGAATCGACCAGATCATCGACTCCACCGCATGATGTGAGTGCCTCTGCTTCCTCGACGCCTACTCAGGATACAACCAGATTCGAATGAAGGAGGAAGATCAAGAAAAAACGGCGTTTACAACGCCTTTTGGTGTGTTTTGCTACAACACAATGCCCTTTGGGCTAAAGAACGCAAGAGCCACCTACCAGCGGTGCATGCAGGCTTGCCTCAAGAACCAACTTGGTCGCAACATCCAAGTCTATGTTGATGACATAGTAATCAAGACCAAAGAGGAAGCTTCACTAATCGACGATTTGCGCGAAACCTTTGCCAACCTCGACCGCTACCGGATC
Organism: Avena eriantha; assembly: GCA_910589775.1. Lineage (NCBI taxonomy): Eukaryota > Viridiplantae > Streptophyta > Magnoliopsida > Poales > Poaceae > Avena > Avena eriantha. The sequence goes on from OU342742.1 coordinate 444,992,039, forward strand.
AAGCTCAATCCGGACAAATACGCCTTCGGCGTACCATCTGGGCAATTACTCGGGTACCTTATCTCCGCGAGAGGGATCGAGGCAAACCCGAAGAAAATAAAAGCCATACTGGCCATGGAGAAGCCGAAGAACGTAAGGGGTGTCCAACAGTTGGCTGGGCGAATCGCGGTGCTCAGTCAATTCATAAGTCGAATGGGTGAAAAGGCGGTGCCGTTCTACCAACTCCTCCGCAAAGCTGACAAGTTCGAGTGGACCAACGAGGCACAGGAAGCATTCGAAGACCTCAAGCGCCTATTGTCCACTTCGCCAGTACTGGTGACCCCACGCGAAAGGGAACCATTGTTTCTGTACATCTCCGCCACCAATCAAGTGGTAAGCACAGTGCTTGTAGTAGAACAAGCCGAGGAAAACAAGGTCCACGGAGTACAGCGCCCAGTCTACTACCTCAGCGAGGTACTTACGCCAACAAAACAGCGGTACCCGCACTACCATAAGCTAGCATACGACGTCTTCATGACCACCCGGCGACTGCGCCACTACTTCCAGGAACACCCAATCATGGTAGTCAACGACGCCCCGCTGGGACATATCCTCAATAACCCCAACGCCACTGGGCGAGTCGTGCTTTGGGGAATCGAATTGTCTCCACGAGACATCACATACGAAAAGCACGACGCAATCAAGTCGCAAGTTCTCCCTGACTTCCTCGTGCACTGAATGGAGAACCAGCTCCCTAAAAAACCAGATATGTCCTACCTCTGGACAATGCACTTCGACGAATCAAAGCGAAAGGATGGGCTCGGCGCAGGTGTCATACTGACATTGCCCCAGGGAGACAAGCTGAAATACATCCTGCGAATGCAGTTCATCGCCTCCAACAACGAAGCAGAACGAGGATGGCAAAAGCCTGCGGCGCCAAGAGACTCATAATATATGGCGACTCCAAGCTGGTCGTCAACCAGACAATGCACGAGTCCAACGCACTGAACAACAACATGATCGCCTACCGCGACCTCTACGACACACTCGAAGGGGAATTCGACGGTTGTGGGTTGTGGCACATAGGCCGCGAAAGCAATGAAGAGGCGGACACACTCGCCAACATAGGCTCTACCTGCGCCCCCATACCACCTGGGGTATTTCTCGAGCGCATCTACGAACACTCCATCAAGCCAAAGGTCACAGAGAAGAAAACAAGCGCACCAACAGACTCGGGGGATGCGCCGCCCAATGAGCCAATGTCACTCGACGACCTGGAGCTGGACACAGGACTCGAAGGACCAATGAGCGTCATGATGATCGAGACATCCTGGACCCAACCATACATTACGTACCTCCTCAGCAAGAAGCTACCGGACGATCCGACTGATGCTCGGCACATCGCACGGCACTCCAAGGCATTCGTTGTTATCAACGGTGAACTATGCAAGCGCAACATCACAGGAGTACTCCAACGATGCGTCTCCACGACTGATGGAAGAGTTGTTCTCCTCGACATACATGAGGGGACCTGTGGACACCACGCTGGCAGTCGCGCCCTCGTCGCCAAAGCTCTACGAGCTGGATTCTACTGGCCTAAGGCCATGCGGGATGCCAAGGACATCGTCCAAAAATGCAATGCTTGCCAGCGATTCACGGACAAGCCGCACGCACCTGGCGCAGAGCTCCGGCCAATTCCATTGGCCTGGCCCTTCGTGCAATGGGGACTCGACATGCCTAGCAAACTCCCAAGGTCCTCACGAGGAGGCTATGTCTACCTCTTGGTCACAGTCGACAAATTCACCAAGTGGATTGAGGCCATGCCAGTGACAAACCAATCAGGAGCCAGCGTGGTCAAGTTCTTCGAGTCCATCGTCTACCGCTTCGGAGTGCCACATAGCATCATCACAGACAACGAGCCGAACTTCACATCTAAGGAGTTCCATGAATTCTGCGAGAATCTGGGAAACAACGTCAGCTACGCCTCCATAGCGCATCCACAGACCAATGGTCAGGTCGAAAAAGCTAACGGGCTCGTCTGCGGTGGTATCAAGAAACGACTCCTCAGGCCACTCGAACAGGCCGCGGGTTGCTGGCCAGACGAGCTGCAATCGGTACTGTGGAGCCCACGTACAACCCCAAACAGCGCCACAGGATACACTCCGTTCTTCATGGTGCACGGGGCCGAAGCGGTGCTACCTGCCGAAGTAAGATACAAAGCACCACGTGTGGTTGCTTATAGCAAACAAGAATCAACTCTTGCACTCGAAGACTCCGTCGACCTCCTCGACGAGGCAAGAGAAATCGCCACGGAGAGATCAACGATCTACCAGCAGAACCTGCGCAACTACCACAGCAGAAGGCTATGCCCCAGGTCCTTCGTCGAAAGCGACCTGGTCCTGTGACTAAAACAACAAGGGCATCTCAAGCTCGAGTCCCCCTGGGAGGGTCCATACGTGATTACAGAAGTAATCCCAGGTGGCGCCTATCGCCTTAAAGATTTAGAGACAGGAGTTGCATACTCCAACCCTTGGAACATCGTGCAGCTGCGGCGCTTCTACCCTTAGCCATTTCTGTTTTTACATTGCAAATAAGGCTACTCAGCCAAGGCTACTTAGCCACATATTGTACCTCGTACTATCCCGTGAATAAATAAAGCTAAGTGCCCCGAAACTCTATGTTTTCTTTTACTTTTCGCAAAGTATCCACTCGGGGGCTGCGCCACCCTATACACATCTATTCTACGAACTAATCGCGATATCCTGAGTAGCTGGCGCATCAACCGAAACCCTTGACAAACACCAACCCAGTTGCAACGCACCTGACAGGTTGGTAAGGGGCTGAGATAATTGCAAGTCAGGCTAACGAAAAAGAATCGCATAGTGCAACGCACTCACAAAGCATACACGCTAACAAGCTCTTTTATACATACAAATTAATCAATTATACACAGCATATATATGAACTTTACAACACTGGTACAACTATGTGCAGGATACAAACTAAACTAATGTTGCAGTAAAAGAACGTTGGTTTGCTCTTCGAAGAAGTCAACGATCTCCTCCGCTGGGCGATCCACTGCCTGATAGTGCGGAACCATGTTCCAAGTCGAACCTGCTGGCGGCGCTGGAGGTCCGGCCGCAATTTCCACAACATCCACATCAGGCCTGTGTAGTCGCACAAGTGACTGAGCGGCCTTGGCGCCAGCCACTAGCTGCGGCCGTACACAATCGCGGACCGCATTCAAGTCTTGGAATTTAGCAAGAAGGGCCAGCAGGCTCGATGGAACGATGTCCAGCGGAAACATCATCCGATAAATATTCTTCAGGCACGATTGCGACTTCTTCAGGAAGTGAAGCACCCGCGACGCACGATCCTGCAGGGTCGCCAGTGCGATTGCGCGATCATGATCCACCCAGAAGTATCCACTCGCCTGAAGCTGCTCCTAGGTTAGATCATTCATGCGAATGACAATCCTATCTTTCTCATCCTATGGATGGCGCGCACTGACAACTGTACCAAGCAAAGGCAAAAGCATGAAGACAAGGAACTACTGCGAGTGACTACATGGAAAAGATAAGGAGGAAGAAAACTAACATTTGAATTGGTCACCCAGCTGCGTCACTTCCCCTAACAGATATTGTTCTCGGGCGGCGGCCTTCTCCGCCTTCGACTTCCATACATCCGCATCACCGTGGAGTACGGGAAATTTACGCTCCAACTACTTCACGTGGTCACGGAGTCGCGAGAGCAGAGACACCTCATCCACCCTTGAGCGTGACAGTGCCAAGGTGTCATCCAGAGGTGGCGAATCATGAGGTTCCCTCAACGGATCACTCAATGTGCCCTATCACAAGTCAAGCAAGAGACAATAAGAAGACTAAGGCGAAGCATAAACAAAAGACTCGAGTGCATTCAAGATTAACAAAAGTATCAGCAGATACACTCGCTAACAGGCATGTTCTCGACAAAGGACATAAACTATTTAACTATTACAAGATGCGACTACTGAGGAGCGGTTGGCTTCTTCGACTTCGACTTTGGTTTTGGGGGCCTCATCAAGTCTATGGCAGTGTCAGATGCCACAGACTTCCCGCCGGCCCCTGACGTCGCAACCTTCGCCGCTTTCTTGGCTTGCTGAAGCTCCTCAGAGTACTTCGCAACTGTGTTGATCAGCTGTGGGCCGTACTTGCCACAAGCAGTCGCGAAGGGAGCAAACACTACCTGCTGGCCATCAGCGCTGATAGGCATCGCCTTGGAGACCGCTGTAGGATCAACTTCGACTCCATGGGCTTGAACCATTGCGAGTGACATCGAAGCGCCAGCCGCACGGAGCGAGTTCTTGAAGCTTGCAGGGACGCCCCCGGCAAGGCACTCCACCAGCTCGTCTATATTCTCGATCAACTCAGCCTTGGGCGACAACTCTTCCCGGAGGCGACTGAGCATGCCCTTGGCCTTGGAGAGCGTCCCCTGAACGGCAGCGCTGCAATCCTCGACTGCCGAAATGGTACCCGCCAAGGCATCGTCACAGTGGAGTGCCTGAGGGTCGAAGCTCAAACCGCTGGCATCTACATAAAACCCAAGCATGGGCACGAAAGTCAACACAAACGACAAATTTGAAAGAAGAAAAACAATGAAAATCCAGACAAGGGAATACCTGAGAGAGAGCCTTGGCAATCGAGAAAAGATGTTCCTCGAACAACTTCTCTCTATCCACGATGGAGGCGCGCAGATCCTCTTCGCGTTTCTACGACTCGTCACATGATGCGATTTCCTCATCGCGACTCTTTACCGCCACGACAAGCGCCTTTTCAAAGGGAAGCAGCGTCACGAAGGAGTGCGTTATGCTCAGCTATGAAACAAACAAAGATAGGTTATCAGCCGGATATATCACAAGGAGGACGAAGAAGAAGCAAGACACTTAGTTTCAACTACGCGATGGCGATTATCCAGCATTGCATGCTGGCGACCCATCGCAAGAACTTGCTCCGCTAAGAGAGCGGCTTCCTTCACAATAAGCTGTGACAGGAGAAAACAACAAAGGATAAGCAGATGATAGAAGATGATACATTCGACTGCAAAAAATAGAGGAAACAAATGCAACACATACATGATCCTCCAATGACTCCGAAGTCGATTGACGCACAGTCGTCCGGATAACCATCTGGTGCTCCACATCGTGCAGAGAACTCGATGAATTATGGCCAGAGTGGGCTGCCAATGGAGGAGAAGGAGTGCGCTCCGCCATTTTCTTGGCCTTGGAGGTTGCGATTCCAGATTCCTTCAAAATTTTGACATCGCTAGAAGACGACGATGCCGGCTGACTGTAGGGCGAAAACCAACATCAAGGGAACGCAACTCCAAAGAAGAACCAAAAAAGAAGATTCGTATACTTACCAATCAAACTTGTCAAAATCAAAGGTTTGATCCCCTGACTCCGACGACGACTCCTTTGGTAGCCGCATCTTCTTGCGGGAAGATGGCACCACATCACTCACAAGAACGGCAGGTATCGGTGACTCAGCACCCATAGTTGCACCTCCCGAAGTCAAAGGAGAAGATGCATCCGAACCCTCGCTGCGCAAACGCTTGCGAGTGTCCGGACCACTCGACTCGGGGGCTTCCTTCTCCACATCAGATGGGACGGTCGACTCCGACTCGTCCTCTTCCAAGGCTTCATGAGGGATAACCCCCTCAGGAAGCGGAGGCATACAAGGCGATACCTCCCAATCCTGCATACAGAAAACAATTTAGCACAAAGTCAAGAAGTAGCAAAACAGCAGTCGACAAACAAAGCTACTACGTAGCACAACTGTACCTCAGGAGGAGGGTTAGCAGCATCGAACGAAGGAATGTCTGGATCATTAGGAAGCACATCCTTGGCGACTTGGTGACCAGTCGAACCCTTTTATCTACCTCACTCGCGGAAATGCCATCGGCAGATACGCGAGTGACATCGTCCGCGCCAGCCCACTGGAACAGAGGGTGGACTCTGGCCTGCAGGGGCTAGACGCGGCGACACAGCCATGTGCGAATGAGGGCGCAGCCTCCCTCCTCTTTGCCTATGCGACTCTCAAGGTCGCAGACACGCTCGTATAGCACATCTGTCTCCGCGGACTCGTCGGGCATCACTACGTTCTTCCAGGAGCGCCTCCTCTTGCACGGCGTCGCGGGATCGAAGGGCGCGAGTCCGAAGTGGTCTCCGTCGGCCTTCAGGTCGCGGATGTAAAACCACTTGTCCCTCCACCCTTGGACAGACGCTGTGAGTTTGATATCAAAGTATGTGGCGGAGGAGTCGACGTGGATACCGCAGCCGCCTACATCGTAGACTACGGAGCCAGACGCCGATTGGCGCTTCATCTTGAAGAGGCGCTTGAAGAGACCGAAGTGCGACTTGATTCCGAGCCAACACTCGCAAAGAGTAATGTAGCAAGCTACATGGAGGATGGATTTTGGGGACAGCTGATAGAGCTGGAGCCCGTAAAACAGAGAAGGCCCCTAAAGAAAGGATGCAGGAGAAACGAGAGACCGCGGATGATGAACACTAAGAACATCATCCGAAAGCCGGTAGGAGGAGAGGGGATTACCTCGCTGCCAGGGACGCGCGCGTCCGCGACTGCGAAAGATAAAACTCCGTCCTGGCGTAGAAGACGAAGCTCTGAAGACTTTATCACGGATGTGGGCCACGCACCATTGGTTACGCGAGTGCCCGTGCCCTTCTTTTTCCCGGCGGCCGCGGTGCTGGTGCCCACAACGGCGAAGCCACCCTTATTCTTCGCAGCAACCGTGGCGGCGGCGGAATCGGCCGCGGCACCTCCCTTCTTCTTCCCCATTCTACGGTGGCGGTGTGACCGAAGGAATTAACTGGGAAATACGCGGAGCTGGTCCAGCGCCGCGAAAGAGAGTAGCACAAAGAAGCAGAGGAGCAGCATCAATGGCGACGGAGGCAAAGGCAGAGAGGAAGTAGATGTGAAAATTACCGTCGCAACATCACTACTTAACCCCCTGGAAGATGCAATCTAACGGTCAGGAAAAACCCTACCAGATGCATAGCATTCATCGTGCTCGACACATGGAGAACCTGAAATGTGAACCGTCCCCCACTACCCCCATTACGCGCGGAAATCGAGGAGGCACAGTTAAAACAAACGATTATGCACGCCCGGTCAAGTCAGAGTCAGACAATGGGGCCCACCGCTCGTCACGTCCCGTCAAACTCGCTCACGCGAGAAACTGAGGTCATCGCATCGTCAGCACTGACGTCATCCAAAATTATGCAGCAGAAGACTTCGACTACTTTAGTCCTTGCTCGAGTCTTCGACTCCACCAAGCACTCGGGGGCTACTCCCATAGGGAGCGCTGGTCACGCACCCTACGATTTTTCTTTTTTCTTTTTAGAGGAACATGGACAATCAACGCAAACCCAACCACTCAAACCGCAATTTGACTATGGACGTGGGTTACTCCCATAGGGAGCGCCGGAAGAAAATTCGACTGAAACAAGCAACAAAAGACGACAGCAGTCGCAAAAGTTCTTTAGTCCCTGCTTGAGTCTTCAACTCAACCAGGCACTCGGGGGCTACTCCCATAGGGAGCGCTGGTCGCGCACCCTATGATTATTTGTACATCGTACTGCGTATTGATAACATCCACACTCGAAGTTTTTGGCGACACCGCCTCATATTTTTCCCTATAAAGAGACTGCGTCTCCTAGGTCACCCGAATCATCTCCGCGATGACAAAAAATTCGGATGTCGCGCTTACAGCGTGAAGATAAGACCTGAATAAGGCCTGGCAACGCATTTGCTGCGCACTACCAGAAATGTATCCGTGCCTACAGGTACGATGAACATGCCTTGACGGACGCGTCGAGTGCTCACACCCCTATACTGAAATTCGACTCCTGTAAGGCCCCCGCGGCTTGAGTCGAATTACACCAGCACTTTTTTGGATTCGAGTCCGGGGACTCGAGTTCGAGTAGATTGCGTTGTTTTACACTAAGGTAGTTAACTGATACCGATATATCGGTTAAATCAGGCACGCACATCAACAATCCCTATGACACAAGCAAAGCAGTCGAAAAACATACTCATTCATGCACTCGAAAGGCTTCATAAAGTTTCCAGTGGAATCTGCGATTCCACTGGACTCGGGGGCTACTGACATGGGTATACCCTACAGGTACTCGAGTTTGGTATATACGGCCTGAATACGGCGGAAGCCAACAGTGTCGCCAAGGCCCAGAACTCGAGTAGCCTACGGACTCTCGATGCTTGAAGAACAAGAAGAAACTAAAGATAGAAAGTTCAAAGGGAAAAACCCTAACATGTAACCGACTCGACCTGCTACCCACGACCTAGCCTATCTATATAAAGGCTAAGAGGGGGCGGCGAGGAGGACACACACAATACTAGTTTCCACAACCCTCGCCAGATTGCATTTGTGCACCATTGTAATCCTTGATTTCTTCAATAATTCCATGAGCAGACAAGCAGGAGTAGGGACCTCTACGAGGCCTGAACCTGGGTAAATCTTTGAGTCCCCTGTGTGCTTGTTTGCTAGCCGATAGATGTCTCCAGCGCTCCCTCCTTCTCCAAAACCCAAGTCCATAACAATGGGTATTGATGAGTTAAACCCTCGTCACTCCCTCTTTTATTATTATTATTAGGTATAGATTAGATATAGATATAGACTAGCACGATACCCGTGCGTTGCTACGGAGTCACCATCGTCGACGAGAATATATCCACAATAGGGACGAAAGCGATATCATGCACATCCTCTATGCTCGTAGCCACATCAATTCCAATATCCCAACTAAAGATAAACTTTAAGTTATACAAAAATGTCGTTCCTATTAGTTCTCGAGCAAGAAATAATGATTCATAGTCTTCTTTTTAGTTAGCACCACTTTGGCTACTTCATATACCCGATTAAATTTTCAATGCTCCATAGTCTATCTTTTCTGAAATTATTTGAGAAAATGCAAAATATTTGTGAGAAAATTAAAATAAAAAGGCTTTGAAAAGTTGAAAAATAGCCAACAACCCCCGAGCTCAAGCTCACCTAAGCGCATGTACAGTAAGTAGTAATACGTCAGCCAACACATGCCACCAAGGATTTCTGATGAGGTGGAGGAGGGACCTAGAGGACAGAGAGCGAGCCCGTCTGTAATTTTGCATACGGTCGAATCGCGTGAAAGTCGTTGATTACCGACTCCTTTCTTCCTGTTGTATGCATGGGATCGGTAAATCGTGGGTTCGTAGCTTTGGGAAGAAACGTCGTTTCTAATGATCACTTAGCTATTTTTTAGGTGCTACATATAGCAAAGAAAAGATCCTATTGTAGAGGAGGTTTTTACTATCGTCTAAAGGTGAAGTGGAGTTTTGTTACGGACGGATGCTGACTGAACAAATGTACATGCCCTAACATTGGCTCACACCGGACATACCCCACCCAACCCTTCTAATCCTAAGCTAGATACGCGCCCACAATCCCCGTCGCTTGCCTTGTAAAAAAGATCCATGTCGCTCATCGAGCAGGGAAACAAAACTCCCAAATTTCAATCTCTTCGTGACAGGCAGGAAGAGGGAGATGGGCTCGCGGCCGATCCCTGCCACCTGGACCAAAGTCCTGCAATCACTGCCGCATCCTTGGCCTCTCTCTTCTCACTGGAGGAAGCTCGCCCAAAGACCCCGTCTCACCTTGGCCCGCACCGTCCTCCGGTGGCCGATCTCGATCTCCACCGTCCTCCGCCGAGGATCTAGTTTTTTCCCTTTTTTGAACTGTTTTTCTCTCACCGGTGGTAGTGGGTATTTTCTGGCCCGCTACGCTTGGAAAGAGGAATCTGGACTCTAGTTTTTTTTCTTTGAACAGTTTTTTCTCTCGCTGGTGGTTGTGGGTATTTTCTATATTGGTGGGAGGGTATGATCATGCGTTGCACCGAGAGAAACAAATACTCAAACGTCTAGTAAACCATCTTTATCGACACTTCACTTTTTCACCATCATGATGCTGTCATGTATTTCTCCTTTTCGTGATGAGAACATAAGCATATCTAAGAATTTAGATATACAATATGTGACAACTATTTTAAAATAGAGGTAGCAGATTGCAAACCCCTCACTACACCGACCTATAATACCGTAGACTTGTAATGATGGTGGGCGTCATCCATAAATTTTATTATTTTAAAATGAATTTACATGCAGCTAACGTTTTAAAATTTAGTGCTTAAAACTTCCGTACAACTCAAAATTTTCCCAACAATCTAAGGAGCACGGTGACCCTAGCCTTAATTTGGTCTTTTTCCACTTTTAACATTTTACATAACATGGGTTGAGTAAATATGTCTCTATTTCTGTCTATTTATATTGTTCTCTAAATAAATCAGCTTTTGTTTTTATTAATATGGACGACTCTATAGATGTCACTATATAAATTTCACTGATATATATTTATTACGTTGCAACTACAAAACTGATATATCACAACAATCTACCATTAAAAATCATATTTCCTCCGTCCGAAAATAAGTGTCTTGGATTTGTATCGATTTATTTGTATCTGACACTAAAACACGTGTAAATATATGTGAATCTAGTCAATCCGAGTCACTTATTTTCGTACGGAAGGAATATAATGTACTAGCGCTACTTCATACCTTAGCTCTTGATTTTACTTCCCTCCTCAATTTTGTTTAGGGTGCAAGCAGAGTGAGAGAGTCCCTAGCACTTTGTCTCATAGATCGGTTCTCGTGTGCTAAATTCCGTAAGATAGATAGTCTCGGTCGTGTAATAGGTAGTTGCTGTTTTTTTTGCGTGCTCGCTGCACCTTCTATAATTAGCACAAGCGATCAGGCAGAACACTGGGCCGGCCCAAACTCAAGGATCCACCCGAAGCAGCCAGGGTTGGGCGATCGATCGATCCGGGTCAACGGAAAAAAATGTCGGAGGAGGATCGATCAGGTATGTTTTTTAGATGGGATTGATCGGGTATTTTTTTTAGCACGACTCGGACCACAGAACGTTTGACGACCTTTTTTTTGGCATACCCGTGGCATATGTGGTAATATGTATTTTGGTGGGAGCGTAAAAGAATCCAAAAAAGTGTTGGACCGGGAGAAATAATCCGTCATTTATTATTACTAGCTAAATACCCGTGCGTTGCAACGGGATTATAAATAAAATTATAGCATGGCATGTGTTGAGATGTTGTGAACATATGCTCTGGCTTCATCCTTGCGTTCCTATCCTCCGGTACATTGTCGATGTCTCCACACTACATGTGTAGCCATTTCCTCTCATTAAAATTGGCGAGAGCAGATGCCGGAGAAGATGGAGGGCAAGTCCTCGATGCAATACAACAAGGACAGGTAATCAAGGATGTGAAGTTTACAAGCGAATCAAGCAACTATACATAAAAATCTTTCAAAAGACACAACATAAGTCTAAGAATTAAAATCCATTTTTTTCTCTAAATAGAATGAACTAAGGACTTCCTAACGTAGCTCTGCTGATACACAATATATTTTACATCCTCACACCATTTGTTGATTTATTTATAATCATCCAATATCTTGCAGAGTAAATACAGTTTCTTTAGAATTCATATACTCAAATAACAGTGTGCCGAGTTTAGTAGTTTCATACCTGTCAGTATTTTATTGAATGCCTCTAAAAAAAATTATTTGCTCGTATGATGGAACAGCTCTTTGCCACTGTTATTTTCATGAACCAGTTAGGCATACACAGTTGTTAATTCTGCAGCATTAGCTTACAGAATGAGCAGTCTTGTCTTGAATTTTTTCAAATGCATCTCATCAACCAAACTGCATCTGTACAGAGTGAAGACAAATCATTTGGTAGAACAAACATGAAGGTAAAAAGGGGATAGTAGAGACACATATATGTATAAATAATCTGAGTTAATACACCGCAATATGTAGTGGGAAAGTGGGCACTGTCTGTGTGTGAATTTGATATAACAGGTGCAGAGAAATGGGCAGGTTCAGCTTTGATAACTGAACACATTGTAGGTTTCAAAAGGTTCACATTTATTTTCCAATCTACCATGTTTAAATATCATGGATATCGACAAGTAATGAAATTGTCACACACAAATTCATGTAGACCTTGGTGGAATTTAGCAATTCAGTTACCTATTAGGCTACACGACGTTCCGAAATATATTCATCTTTTGTGTCGAACCACATAAAGCTCATGGAGCATGCAGCGAAGTTTAGTCTCCACGGGCGACGACTTCCGAGGCGCCACCATCGAAACAACCAAAGGTGCCAGCGCCTTCGGTTCCTTTATCTGGAACCTCATTGACTTGGCGTGCCCATGCCTTCGAAAGGTTTGTTGCTGCCGAAGAACTTGGAAAATAGTCCACGACGTTAAGAGGATTGAAACGGTGGTTACCAGCACAACTCATCGATGACGACGAGCCACCAGCGTCCATGGAGGCCTTCAGGCCTTCCTCCCTTGATCATATATCACCCTCTTAGGCAGATCCTGAGAACCTGAAAGGCTGTAAAATTTGGTCATAAACTTCAGAGCAACATTCATTTGAGAAATAACATCAAATCATATAATTTTTGCCATCAGATTAGCAGGCATGACATATACTGTTGTTTGCAAAAACTAATATTGAAAACCCGTGGCTCAATGTGCCTCAATTTGACAATAGCCAACCTGAACAATCGGATAAAAAACATACGGAAAGGGGGAATTCAGCCATCCAGCTGACAGACAAACAAGAACAATAAATTTTGCTACCAGTGCTTGATGGCAATGCAGATTAAATTTTGCAGACCGAAGAACTGTTACTCCATGTTCTCACAACATAGTGCATAAAAAATTTAGTAGTGGACACTGTGCACCATGTTCTGCCCTAAGCAAGCCAAATACCAACGACTGTTAGGTATAAATCCAAATTCATATATTTTGTTAAGCATCATTTAGCATTTTTATTAGCATGTATGGTTGCTCCGTCAGATAGATTGGTTTTCGCAACTGAATGCTGGCCAACTATCTTCATGTTTGTTTTTACAATCACTAATTGACTAAATTGGGGTAAATCTGCTTCCATGCGGTTAGTGGAACCGAGGGGATAAGAAACTGAAGTGTTGATGTGTACCTCCCAGCCAAGCTAATGAACATGTCGCATCGTTCTGGGAAGGTGGAGTAGCCATAGAAACCCAAATCCATGTCCTCACGGAAGTAACCAGATTTTGCGCCTCCGTCGCGCTAGGACTGTCCCGCCGCCGACCCTCGACCACTCCTTCCTGCCGTCGTTTCTAACACTCCCTCCTTCTGCCATGTCCATGAGGCCAGTGCTCGGGAGGAGGTTGTCCGTCGGGCTAGGTACGGCCGCTGGCAGTGGTGGTGGTCGGGGGGAAACGGAAAGGGAAGAGGTGGGGCATGTCGTGTGTCCCCGGCTAGGCGTTAACTGGAAGCTCACGTCGATGTAAGCTGGGAGACACGAGGGGTAGGAGAGGCGAGAGGCAGGCGGCGGCGGCGCTCGGAGCTTCGAGAGGTGGGTAGGAAGGGGAAAATATGGCGTCGTTTTTTTCCTATGAATCGTGCCTGCAAAGGAAAGATAAACCCGATCGACGTATATTTGTCTTCGCTTTTTTTATATATATACGAAAAGTTTTTTATTTTTTACTTACCGGTGGCAATTGTGGTGATATGTGGATAGGTGGGAGGCTAAACCAGTCCAGAAAAGAGTTGGACCGAGAGAAACAATCAATCCTTTATTATTATTATATAGACTAGCAAATGGGCCCATGCGTTGCAACGGGATAAAAAAATACTCCCTCTGCTTTTATAGTACTCTGTATTTTTGACCAAATCAAAGTCAATCTTTCTAATCTTTAATAAAGTATAATAACATAGAAAACATCGATATCTACATTATCAAATGTATATGCTATCAAAGTATGTTTCATTATTTTTCCAATAGGATTGATTTAATTTTCTAAATAATTATAATTTTAAATTAATAGTTATCAAACTTGATAACGTTTGACTTTGACGAAACATAATATGCGGAGTAATATGAAACAGAGTGAGTATATAGAAATACCTATTTTCCCTACACCACTTGTGCCGGCTGCGCAGAACTGGAGCGCCCCCATGCACACCATATAGTGAGCTCGTACTTTAAATACTCTTTGTGTCGCCAACGGATCTCCATGGTTGTCATCTCAAGGTCGCTCCAACCACAGTGGAGAAGCAAGCTTTCACGAAATTCAATGGAACAAAAGTATGCACCACATACATATTCGCCAATACATGGTTGGCATGTACAGAAAAGAAAATTGTTATATACGTAGATGGAAATAAGATATTTTCAAGTTGAGAAACACACCATACAGATATTATGGCTTGGAGCATGCATCTAATAAGTCTGGAACTTGAAACAATATCTGTAAGCAGATGTTAAAGTGAATGTGATCCTCAAAAACAAAGTTGAACTGAACCTCATATTTTTCTTATGATGCCTGGGCGGTGCCTTTGCCGGTTGCTAGCTTGGGAATTCTTGCTTATGTTTAGCTGCCTGGCCCAGTCGTACAAAATCGGACGCCCGAGCTTAAGTTCATCTCCTTCCTTTTCTATTAGTGTAAGAACCACATGCTGCTTTTTAATTTGGATTTAATGTAGATGAAATTTCACCTAATTAGATCCATGGTGAACTCGATGGTACTGGATATGGACATCATTTTTAGCATCTCGTAGTCAGCCTCTCGACTTGCGGATTTCCCACAACAGTTTTCTCTGATTCTAATTTCTTGAGGCTGCATTTTCTGCTCGAGTTAGCTTGTCGATAAATCGATTTTATCATCACCTGTAGTCCCGACTACTTGGTCATCTCCGACAGGATCCTTCCACGCTTAGCACAAAAATCCTAGCTTGAGCCTGCTTTTTATTTCCCCTGTTAGCACCTCCTTTTAAACTAGGCCTGCCAAAGAAAACCAACCAAAACTGAGGAAGGATTGGGGATTTTGAAAATAATAGTCCAACCATGGAAGAAACCAGAGGCTGGCTCACTCGACCCCAGAGCTTCTGCCTTTAGTAAAAAAAGGGTTTTTAGCCTTTGGTAAACCAAGCTTAGTGGGTAAGTTATTTTCATAGGATGACAAATTTATGAAATATACATTGGGATTGTAATACTTCCTCCGTCTGGTGTCGCAGGTTTGTCTAAAATTAGATGAATCTATATACTAAATAGTGTCAAGATTCATCCAAATTTTGAGAAATCTCTGACATCTATTTTAATACCGAGGGAGTACTACTTATTTATGAGTATTAAGAATCATGAGATCAGGTAATAGATGAAAGACCGAATATTAAGAATCATGTGTGTGTGATTGTGCACTCACCTCTGGTTTCAGGTTTTGCCAAATTAATTTAGTTGATATGCAAACGAATACTACTGCTACCACACAAGAGCAGTCCACGAATACGGTGATACTGATTCAACAACAACAAAAAAAGAATACCATTATACTGTTGGCTTGGGGAGAACTGCCGAATCTGCTGAAGTGATTGTGGTTACGAGATATCAAGATTATTCTGACAAACTTCGCCATCGCTGGTTTCAGATTGAAAGCGATTGTGCCGGTGACACTCCGGGTGCAGCCGACAGCAAACATTCAATAGGAACTCAGTCGCTCTGCTCTATCTGACCATCCCGCCCGGCCTGAGCCGCGCGTCGCTGCTGTGATCCACCTTGCCGCACTCATCCTACTTCTGGCCTACTTCGGCGGCATTCAGGAGTACCATGTCGATCGGGATTCGAATTGGCGGACGGTCGACGGACTATGATCATCACCAACCAAACTTTTTTTCCACTTCAGGGGTGGCACGGTGAGTAATATGTGAGTTGGTGGCAGTGGCAAGGCAAAACGGTCCAAAAAAGTGTTAGACCGAGAGAAGCAATCCGTCATTTATTATTAGGTATAGATTAGATTATTATATTATGTTGAAGTTTGTACAAAAGAAAATAGCACCCTTTATCTATACATCCCAAAGTTTGTACTACTTTATAGATCCTAGCAGATGAAACTACACCAAGAGTTTTAATTTTACTGTATTGTGTAGAGCTTTTCCTCTATACTGTTAGAGTCATTTCAGATCCTTGTTCTGAACCACCTCGTCTGGTATATCATATTATGTTGAACTGGTAGTAAGACCACTTATAATGTGCAAGTAAAATCTGCAAACAAAGAGAAAAGGAAAATTAACATTCCAATATGGTTGGACGTAGTGGTTTGCCTGCTGCAGTAGCAACAGCTACAAAGTGCACCATTATTCAGTAAAAATTAGAAAGTGGCGACCTCTGACGACTGATTAGGTAGTAAAGTTTAATTGTTTCACCAATCCCACTGTTTTTGACTTCTAGCAGACCTTAGTAGCGCACCTTCCTAGCTTCTAACGGTACTCCATCTATATTTCGCAATGCATCTGTTCTCCAAACACTGTTCACAAATCTTATGTGCTCTTGATGCACTGCGTAGAAATTAGCTTACTGTCGGCCTCGTCATGCGTCGTCGGCCACTCCTTATTGATGCAAGGATTAGTACTGAGCTAACTCGATAACAAAACAATATGTTGTAAAGAAAGGACTGTACTACTATTATATTGGTACTCTGTATTCACTATGTTTGGTGGCAAATATGAAATGTCTTCCCGGTGCAATCATCTGGTCAGCCTTACCTTTAATCTTGCAGCAATAACTCAAATCTTAATCCACTCTCTTTCTTGGCTTCAAATCATCATCATCTCACCATCTTGGCATCACCATTGTTGCTCACTTGCCCTGGGTTAGCCGCTACCGCATCGCTGGTTCCAGTCATCTTCTGCAGTTGTGGTCCTAGGTTGTAGTCTACATAATATGTAGAAATCAGGGGGGTGCTTAATTTGTGGAGTTGTAATGAAGTGGTTTTCCTCACCCACCTTGCCACAAGCTGTTATGGATTCAATTTTTCTTACCTGCAATAACCAGAAATTTTATAAATCAAAGGAAGGTGAAAGGTTGAGAATGGTCACAAGAATAAACCGTATGACACTAATATTTTAGTACTTCCGGATGATTGAGTACACTTCATCATATCTGGAGTACCAATATACCAGTAAAAGCAACAAGCGGAGGGGATGACATGACCAATTTTCTAGAGAAAGTATCAATTGAGCTTGAGGATAAACTCACGATCAACTTTACCAGGTTTCTTGCCCCAGTTGTGATGAAACAACCATTGGATAGTACTGGGCAAGCAAGTAATATTACGTTAAGATGGAGTACCACACGGATGAGATCAGTCATGAGAAGACGATATTTCCATTGCCACTCTCTCGCTCTGATGCACACCTAGCCGGAACGACGAAGTCGATCCTCCCGGCCTCAATTCGCTGTGCATGATTCCACATCATGCTTGACCGCACTGGGTCCACACCCGAGATCGGGGAGCCCGGCAGAGGGGAGGAGGACGTGGAGGTGCCCCCTGCGGCTTCCCCTTGGCGGCAGCAGGGTACAAAGAATCCATGATTCTCCAACAGGAGAAGCTGGCCATCGAGCTGCTCCACATAGGACGACGCCATCAGTAGGGGAAAGGAGCAGATCGAGACTCTGATGCCTCCGTCCTGGCCGTTGCAGACAAAATCAGAAGAGGGAGGAGAAGACCTGGAGTCGATCTTGTACAGCGGGAGTAGGGCTACACGGCACAGCATCCGAGATCGATCCTGCATGACACGAATCATTCGACAAGGTCTAATCTAATTTGTCGGCGGGAGATGGCTGGTCAGCGGCGGCCCACGGACGTGGTAGCGGCGACGCATGGTGGGGAAACGGATCTCACGATGTCGTCCAGTATTTCCTTGCGCACTTCTATTTCCTCGCGAGGAGCTCATCCAGAGTGCTGCCGCGGGCGCCGACGGCCACCATGGACAGTGCCGAGTAGGCAATCGATTGAGAGTTTGGCGGTTGTTTCTGAAACCCTAGCTCTTGATCTTGTGTCATGCTTGGTTATGTCGGGGCTTGACTCGGCCTATGTGGAACTTCCAACGAAGGTTGGTGGGAGGGTAGAAGGGTCCAAAAAAGTGTTGGACCAAAAGAAACAATCCGTTCTTTATTATTACTAGCAAATGTACCCGTGCGTTGCAACGGGAGATAAAAAATACTCGCTCTGTTTCGTATTATTCCGAATTTTTAACCAAGTCAAAGTCAATCTTTGTAATGTTTAAGAAAGTAAAACATACAAAACATCGATATATACAATTTGAAATGTATATGCTATCAAAGTATGTTTCATTATGTTTCCAATAGGATTGATTTAATTTTCTAAATGATTATAATTTTAAATTAATAGTTGTCAAACTTGATAACTTTTGACTTTGATTAAACCTAATAAGCGGAGTAATATGAAACAGAGTGAGTATATAGAAATACCTATTTTCCCTGCACCACTTGTGCCGGCTGCGTAGAACTGGAGCGGCCCCACGCACACCATTATAGTGAGCTCGTACTTTGAATACTCTTCGTGCCGCCAACAGATCTCCATGGTTGTCATCTCAAGGTCGCTCCAACCACAGTAGGGAAGCAAGCTTTCATGAAAGTTCAATGGAACGAAATTATGCACTGGATACATACTCGCCAATACATGGTTGGCAGGTACAGAAAATAAAATGGTTATACACGTAGATGGAAATAAAATATTTTCAGGTTGAGAAACACACCATACAGATATTATGGCTTGGAGAGGGCATCTTATATGTAACTTGAAACAATATTTGTAAGCAGAAGTTAAAGTGAATGTGATCCTAAAAAACAAAGTTGAACTGAACCCCATATTTTTCTTATGATGCCTGGGCGGTGCCTTTGCTAGTTGCTAGCTTGGGAATTCTGGCTTGTGTCCAGCTGCCTGGCTCAGTCCTACAAAATCGGACGCCTGAGCTTAGTTTCATCTCCTTCCTTTTTTCTTAAGAACCACATGCTGCTCTTTAATTTGGATTTAATGTACTTATACGAAATTTCACCTAATTAGATCCATGGTGAACTCGATTGTACTGGATATGGACATCATTTTTAGTATCTAGTAGTCAGCCTCTCGACTTGCAGATTTCCCACAACAATTTTCTCTGCTTCTGATTTCTTGAAGCTGCATGTTCAGCAACAGAGGAAGGATTGGGGATTTTGATGCACTATAAGCCATCTTCCGATCTTCCCTAGTTATGTTCTCTCTCCATCAAATCCCCATCCCAAAATGTTTTTGCTTTGTCTGTAATCCTCAACTGAATCATCTTCATGTCGATGAAAAGGATCACCTCTATCCCAAATTCTTCTGTCCGGCTTGGCACGGAGAATGCGGTGCGGTTGAGATGACCAGTTGCAGTAGGGGCATGCGAGTTTCGTGGGGCAAGGCAGGGAAGCAGGCATGTGCGTGCCGTCTTTCTCTTCCACGTCTCCCCCTCCTCCATATTTATGTGAATTGCTGATGCTGCTCGGTATGCATCTTGGACAGAGGCTTGGCCATAGGACGACCCGGAATCTTGGGGGTGCGGGGGGTCTCAGAGGCTGGCAGTTCATCGCTGGGGCTGTTTGCTTGCCTGTCCGGGAAGGTTCGAGGCCATGCGCCACCATGATCCCTCCTCATGTGTCTTCGTGCCTATGGGGAATTTAATTAGTGGACTCGTCTTGCTGATATTGCATCGAACTCGAATGTATATAAATCGGTGGAGATCAATCTAAATGATCGAGGTGAGACAAAATGACTCTGCGATGCACTATGGACTACGGTCGTGCAATCAACACCGACTATTAATTAATTGATGTTGGGCCTTGGCCATGTGTTCGCATGAAGGCCGTTTAGTCCAGTGCATGTATCCGCTGCTTAACTCCAATAATTGGGCCCTTCCAACTTTTTTGTGAGCGATTGGATTAATAATGTTTGTTACATCCCGATTGAATAACCAAAACAACGAAAATCGAAACATTGCATGGGCCTGTGGGCTCTTCACCGCCTCTGGTGATGGAGATGGATGATCGATCATGCACGCCAATGAAGCACTCGTCGTCCGAGCTCGCGGTAGCTTGGATAACCAGGCACTAAGCATGCCCCCGTGTGACAAGAATAATGCTAAACCGGTGTTGGCGTCTCCATCGAACACAACCCAAGCGCATCATCTCGCCCAATATAAAACATTGACCAAAATAAATAAGGCCATGCTTCATGACATTAGCGAGGCACCTTCATTCTCTCAGCACCATCGTCGGTGTGACGGGTTAAGTTGGAATGAACTAATCATTTTCTTGCCACAAACAATATGAAAATTGTTTTAAAAAGAAATCAGGAAATAATAAAAAACAGGGGTAGCTAGGCTCCTTCCTTCTCTCGGTACCATCACCGACGTGAGCCCAAACCTTAGAGCAAGAATAATATTATAGCCAACTGCTGGCTATAAGGTAGTGTCATGTCATCTATAGTCAACTCAATAGCCAATTATACAAATATACTATCTGATCAATACTTGGCCCACCATTCACTCTCACAAAGTGCCTAGGAGCACGTGTTAGAGCTAGCTCTTGCATGAGAGCCCACTCTTATTCTCTTTCCTCCAAGTCAGCATAAATATACTATTTAATGGCTTATGACAGCTGATGTCACCTTATTGTACTTGCTCTTATACGCACTCACATATACAAACATCACGCATGGATCCCCGTCGCCTCTCCCCGTCATCACCTCCTTTCTCGGAATGCCCGCTGCCACCTGTGCCAGCCCCTCCTCCTCTCTATCCTTTCATCTCCAATCACAGCTCCAAGATCTACTGCCCCTTCAGCAACCTCCCGTATGATCAGCCTTTCCACCACAAATCAGTCCATGCCATCTTTTTTCTCTCAAGCTGTTCAGGCTGCTGGGGCATGTGGGATGCATTTTCTGTGCTACCGGTCCTCGTGATTGGTATGGTCCGGTATTCAGGTAATTCTCGATTCCATGAGGATCCGTACGCTGCCCCCCATATGCAAACTTTCTTGTACCGTGAAAAGAAAGGTTCTATTTAAATTGGTACATTTCTTACTATTTTTCCAGTGTGGGACTAAAAAGAGAATAAGTCAAGCTAGCTCTATTAGACAAGGGCGCAGGCCATCGGATCGAGATTTAATTTACATCAAAATAATGGATAGGCTTAAGCACGATCACTAGCATGGGCCATGACGTGCTGGGCTAGGCCTTGCAATCTATACCTAATAATAAAGGACGGATTGTTTCTTCCGGTCTAACACTTTTTTAGACCATTTTACCCTCCCATCAGACATCAAATTGTCCACCAATAATACCGGTAAGTCAAACAGACTAAAACTGTATGGTTAGGTTTTTTTACTTGAAACCAATGCATCCCGTCTGTCTCAATCACCCCACGCGTGCCCCTCCTCGCACGACGCAGATCCCGCCGCCCCTGCGACGCTGACAGAAGGAACCCGCGCGCAGACCCTGCCTCTAGCCGCGATGCCGTCGGAGGAACCCGCACACCTGTGGTGGGTCGCGGTTCCCGCGCGCATCCTCTCTCTGGGTGGAGCCCATCAATTCCCGTCTATGTCCATGCTCGCCGGGTATGTGGGCGCTGGGAACATGGGTGGTTGCTTCAACTAAGCTACCAAATCTCGATTGTTTTAATCCTGCTAGATGTGCTACTTCGGTTCTATGCAGACAAGACAAGAGAGGCAACAAGTGTCTTGCACATATTTGTGTTAATGCATGGGAGGAAGCAACTGAACGAAAGTGTCGTAGCCGTCGGAGCGCCCCATTGCAGAGAGAGAGGGAGAAGAGGACGACGTTTGGGGGAGGAGATGGTGGAGCTCGCTGTCGAGGTAATACGCGTGCGGTGGCAATGGAAACCACCGCGGGTTTTTATACTGGGGAGGGGGGAGGCGAGCGGTGGGCATTAACGCCGCCCTGCCCCTTTGACGGGATGCGTCGACTGCACCGTCCGCTGTTGTTGGCTGGGAAGGCTACGGCGAGCGACGCCATTACTCGGCGCTGATGGCGAGTAAGAACGGCTCTACACGGTTGCCACGTGGGCCAGCTTTGACCGGGGAGGTTTGGCACGCGCGCTCCTGCCTAATCTTCCCGCCACCCGCCCTGCCACGCGTCCATCCGGCGCCCCCGCTCGCCTCCCTGTACATTGGGTTCGGCCTGGGGACGCCGGGTAAATAACTGGGCCGTTCCGGCGCCAAAAAAAGGGGCGCGCGGCTCGAAATTTCGCGCCGGCGCCCCCCTAAAACGCTATGGGGTCGTTTGAGGCCCCCCGAGTGGAGATGCTCTTAGAAACCATTACTTCTGTTGTTTCATTTTTCAAAACAAAATAGAAGCTAGATATCGGTTTGGGAAAAGATTTGCTACTTCAGGTTTTTTCCTACGTGTTCATGGGACAATAACATGGTATAAAAGTGCGGCGGACATTAGATTGTACCAACATTTTACATCCAAAGGTAGCGTGGAACGGTCGTTGGGATCATGGCAATGAAAAAGTAATCATGTAAGAAATCATATATCTTTGCATTCAACCCGTAGCAAAGAACAGAGTCACGTTGGATAAAAGTTAAAGATTGTGACAAGTGGGTGAACCCAGGATAGCGTTAGGCGGGTTGAGCAACTACAGGGCAAAATTTGAATCGTGTCGATGCTTCTCCATTCAAAAAATATATTTTTCTCTTCTATTGCCACCTGTAAGTAAAAAAAACCTGGTTCAAATAAAAAAGGCATTGCCACATATCAAATAAACCCTTAAATGCAGATAAAAAAATAGATGGAAGCCTACAATAGATGGAAGCCTACGAAAAAATTGGAATCAGGTGTAGAGTTTTACTAAAAAGTATCAACCATGCGTTCCATCACAATTAAAGGCCACAAGAGATCTCTTTCTTCTAGAGTCCATAGATTGCAACGAACGATTTTGTCCAGGTTTTTTTATTCCCTTCATTGGATCTAGCCTTAAGCCAGAGCGAATGAACAGTCTTTTTATCTCCCGTTGCAACGCACATTTGTGCTAGTCAAGATAATTATGTGAAGCACTAAACACACACCGCCGGACCAACAGAGAAACGATCGTGGGAGGGCAAAATTCAATGGAAACACTCAATCTTTACCCATGGCGTTGGGTAATAATTGCTTTGGTGGGAGGGCAAAACCGTCTAAAAAAAGGTTGGACCGAAAGAAACAATCCGTCCTTTATTAATAGGTATAGATTAGGGGTATAGATAGGTATAGATATAGATATAGATATAGATATAGATAGAGACTAGCACATGGACCCGTACATTGTAACGGGAGAAAAAACAATCATTTGATGAAAAACTTTGGCGCCACCCATGTTTTGCCCTAAAATTGACGATTCATCATAACCCTAGCCCCAGATCATCCTTTTTCCATTATATTTTCCATGGTAATTGGAGGCAACGGGTGCAAGACATATCAAACATCTTAGGTTTGAAATAATACCCTATTTTTGTTGTATCATTGTATAGTATTGGAAGTATTCAGGTTTCTCTCAAATTTTAATACTGTCCAAATCTAACAAAAATACACCACTAACTTTTTGATCTTCTTGCCTTGAATAAACTCCAGCATGTCGAACAGACCTTCTCTCCTGATGAGAGCACCTGCACAACACGCGAGCAGTCCGATTCAAGAATAATCGGTTTGTTAATGTGGAGCTCCACAAGTCTGAGTCCTTCTAGAAATGCCAAAATCTCTGCCTCCTCAGCACTAGCACAGATGGCCACGTGCTTCCACGCCGACACCAGGATCTTCCCTGTATGATCATGAACCACAGCGCCCAGGCCAGCCATTCCCATGTCGGCATCCCAGCCAGCGTCTACGTTGAGCTTTGCCCGCCCCATCTCCGGCACCTTCCACTCAGAACGTGGCTCCTCCAAAACCTCTGCGCCTCGGCATCTTCCAGGAATCAGCGGGGATTTACCTTTTGCGTCCAGGGTCAGACATGGTAGCACATTTAGAGTCGCAACATAGTTCTGCAGAAACGGAATCGAGCCAGCCACAGAAGCCTTCCCGTCCCCATGCACAATATTGTTCCTATGGTGCCAAGCTCTCCAAAACAGAAACAAAATGTGCACTCGCTCTTCAATCTTTGCAGAGTTGAGATGGTGTAGAAACCAATCAGTGTCATTTCTCCTGAAGACGCTCTCAGGCGGCAGCTCCCAGACAGAACGAAGGCCATCGCGAAGACCACTGGCTTTTGTGCATTGGACAACAGCATGATGAGCATGCTCCTCGCCTACACCATAGATGGAACAGTAGGGATTGATCCTGGGAATGCGTCGGTGTAGCTTTTCCATAACAGCCAGGGAATTTGTGGCTAGACGCCATCCGAACGCACGGATTTTTTGAGGAACGGGGCACTTCCAGATGATGTTCCACAGCGACCTCTCACCATCTGGGGCACCACTACATTGACCGCTCGTAGACTCTCTCCAGGTGGTACGCATGCCCATCCGATAGGCGCTCCTGACGGTGAACAACCCATTATTTTCATGATGCCAAGCAACCACATCATCTACCGCCCGCGCAGGTAGTCTGATGCTCAAAACAGCCTCTGCGTCCTGCTGGTAGAAAATGCGTCTGATTTTTGCTTCGTCCCACTGCCTGGTCGCTGGGTCGATAAGATCGCAGACCCACTTCTCCAGTGCATTAGTGCTTCGTCCCTAAGGTTTTAGAGACCCGGGTCTACAAACCAAATGTCTCTCCATATTTGAACTTTAGATCCCGATCCGATCCTCCAGATCGTCCCTTCTTTCAGTAGTTCAATACCATGCATTACTCCCTGCCAAGATGGAGAGGCATTCTGCACAAAGGCAATATCAAGAAGGTTGCCGGTAGGAAAGTACTTAGCATAGAGCACACGCGCGCACAAGGTATCCGAGAACTACATAAGGCGCCATGCCTGACTTGCCAGCAGAGCTTGGCTGAAAACACAAAGATCCCGAAACCCAATGCCACCGTGCGATTTTGGTCGGGCCACCTTATCCCAAGGTAACCAGTGCATCCGTCTTCGATCGTGCTCGTCCTCCCACCAGAAATCTCGAATTATTTTGGTAAGATCATCAAGCAGACCAAGGGGAAACTTGAAGATGCCCACCCCATAAGTGTGGAGACCCTGAAGAACCGATTTTATCAGAGTTTCTTTAGCACCAGTAGACATATACTTCTCGCACCAATCATTTGCACGCTTCCTGAAACTCTCCTTGATAGGTTTGAATTTACCCTTATCTAGGTATCCATCTGGCACCAGCAGACCAAGGTACCTCTCCTCAAAAGTTTTAGTCTCATACAACAGTATACTCTTAATCTCCACTTTAGTTTCCTTATTCACCCGGCTCCCATAATAGGTCGAGCATTTACCTAGACTGACAAATTGTCTAGTACTTCGCTTATAGCGATCCAAGACAGATTTGACCACAGTCGCTTGCTGTCGTCCCTCTGAAGAACATGAGACTGTCATCAGCAAACAAAAGATGGGATATACCCGGCCCTCTCCTACTAACTCAGAGATCATGGAGAGCCCCTTTCTCCAACTCATTATGGATCAACGTGGAAAGACCGTCAACAACAAATAGAAAAAGGTATGGGGACAAAGGATCGCCTTGGCGCAGCCCACGGAAAGAGTGAAGGTGTCCAACAAATGTCCATTGAGGCGAACAACATATCGTACGGTGGTCACACACTGCAACAGCCACCGTATCCATGTCCGATGAAAGTCCAATTTCGCCATAATACCTACCAAAACCTCCAATCCACGCGGTCATATGCCTTAGCCATGCCCAGTTTGAAGGCACGATACTGTGATCTCTCCTGCGAGTTACTCTGAATTGCATCAATAGACTCGAAAGCAATAAGAGCATTGTCCGTGATCATTCTCCCAAGTATAAAGGCGCTCTGTGTGGGGGAGATTATATCGTCAAGCAGAGGCCGAAGCTGATTCAGAAGGCACTTGGAGACCACCTTAAAAAGAACATTGTAGAGGCTTATGGGCCTGAAGTCCTTGAGTTGCTCGAGGCTGCTATTTTTTGGGATCAAAACGATGGCTGTGTCGTTGACTTGATCTGGCATAATTCCCTCCTCCAAAAACCTCTGCACTGCCTTGACAACATCCTCTTTAAGCAGCTCCCAATTCCGCTGCAAAAAATGGGCCAGGAAGCCATCTAGCCCTGGGGCTTTCAAAGGGCCCACCTAAAATAACACGTCACTAATATCCTTTTCAGAGAAGGGAGCACATAAACGGTCATTCATATCCTGATTTACCCAAACAATCAAAAGTTCCATGATAATATCCGGCTGCAGTCCCTCTTCTTTCTCATAAAGTTTCCTAAAAAAATCAGTAGCCATGTCCTCCATTTCCACCGGATCTGTAGCCCAAGTGCCATCACTGCGTTTTAGCTTGGTGATACGATTTTTCTTATTTAGCCAAGAAGCTTTCCGATGGAAATTTTTTGTATTCCGTTCTCCATCCCTCAATGAAGCAATCCGCGACCTCTGAAGCCATATTAGTTTCTCCATGCATCGTTGTTCATCCATATCTGCAAGAGTTCTTTTTCGTTCAATGCATGCATTTCTCTAGCCGTTGAGGCACAGACCCAAAATGTTTCTTCTTCTAATCATACAGTGAGGCCATCACGTCCCGAAAACTAGACGAGATGTCCCTAGGGTTTTGCGTGGCGACTCTCCTCGACCAAGCATCCTCCACTGCATACATCAGTGAAAGCTCGCTCTCCCACATAATCTCGTATCACCGAGCTTGGCTAATCCTCCGGTTATCGCAATCTTTGTGACTGTCACAAGGAGCGGACTATGATCAGACCGCGATGAAATCAAATGATCAACACGAACCTCTGGAAACAAAGTAGACCAGGCCGGGGTCGCCACTGCATGATCCAACCGCACCCTCACATTCCTGTCGCCAGCTTGTTTATTATCATACGTCCACAGCATCCCGGTAAAGCCCAGATCGTGCACATCACAGTGCGAGAGTACTTCATGAAAGTCTAGCATAAGGCGCTCTGACCGTCGAGTTCTTGAGAAATGCTCTGCCTGCCACATCTCTTCATTGAAATCCCCGAGGAGCAGCCATGTGTCAGAGGAGCAGTGCTTAAGATCACGTAACAAGCTCCACATATTGTGTTGGGTTCACAGCATAGAAAACAAAAAAAATCCTATGATGGAAACTATATGCCAAGATCTATCTACCATATACAAGAAACGGGTGGATATATATCCATGGAGAACTTACCCTCAAAGGCAACAAAGCTTTGTTAACGAGTTGGAACTCGTCGATGATGTAGTCGAACGCTTGACGATCTCAAGATCATGTGGAAGTCCTAGCACCGCAAATCAGCAGCGCATCCATCCTCGCACACACGTTCAGGACATCGAACAACCTCCACCTCCACGCTCCAGCGAATCAACGAAAGCAACAACTCCTTCCAGACAAAAATCTATCAGGAACATGTATCTCGCTAATCCGATACCATGGGGAATATATCTTGAGGGGGAGAGAGATCCTTCACAAGGAGGTGTCCTTTGTGAGGAGGAGAGGGGGGCCTTTTATTGGGAGAGGGGGAAGCCCCCTCCCATGGCCGGCGCCATGGGAAGGTGCCCCCACCTCTTCCCTCATTCATGTGGTGAAGCTCCACTCACATAAATCTAGCCTCCACTCAAAATTCCACTCACATGCATTAAATTTCCACCAAATTTAATGAAAATCTCATTTAATAAAACTCTTTTATTTATTTTATTCAGAATTTTGTTAATTCACTACAAGAAATGTGTTGACTAATGACCTTTTCTTAATGACCATGAATATTTTGGTCATAGATCTATGACCATTCTAAATTAAATGGTCGTAAGGTATTTGAGAGGGCCTAAACCTTAAAAAATTACGACCATTGTTGACAGAAAGCTCATAGTTTCCTTACACCAAATGGTCATAAATGGATACCACCAGCTCTAGTTCTAGATAGGAATGAGAGATACAAGGATAGCCATTGGATGAGAGCAAAATAGACGGACGAGATTGTGTTCAGGGGTAGTAGGCCTGGATCGATGACATGGTGTCCTATCTCTCCAGTCGCCAAACTACAGCAATCCTACGTGGGAACTGATGACCCACAAGTATAGGGGGTGTATCGCAGTATTTTCGATAAGTAAGAGTGTCAGACCCAACGAGGAGCAGAAGGTGCTGGCTAGTGGTATGGATCAGGATTTCTCTGCAAATACTTAGCAAACGGATTTTTAGGGGTTTTCGATAAAGCAAGTAAACAAAGTACGAGTAAATAAAAGACAGTAGGAATAAATGCAGCAAGTGGCCCAATGCTTTATGCAGCAAAGGACAAGCCGGTTGTATTTCTATAGATGACCAAACGTTTTCGAGGACACATGGGAAGACTATCAAGTGCTTTCGCTTCATATAGTCGATTAATCTTCTCTAGCTTGCTAAGTGTTGTGTGGGTGAACCTGTGCTAATGTACCATCCCATCCAAGACTTAATACATACTTGTGATTAAACCCCATTGAAAACATCCGTAAGTACAAGAAAGTAATTAAGGTAGAAACCTAACCACAGCTTTAAATAGCATTGTGGATGACTCCGTATTGGTCAAGTTTGTTGTCATGGACTTCCGTTTCAGTGTCGAAATATTTTTTCTTCCTGATATAACAAACATTAGCATATAAAATGGTAACTATGTTTGTTACAATAAAATAGTGAAAGAGGGATGGTCTCAAGAAAACCTTATATTTGAAACCTGGTTTGTGTTCACTGTAGTGTCAGCTTGTAGGGGGACTGGGTGCTCTAGGAGCAACCTTGACATGATGCTGGTGAATGGTTCTATTAAGAAGAAAATACCATTAGGTCTCCTGGTGATTCAATGAAGTTAGGAGTTCTATCTTGGTTTTTGTTTTTGTTTTAATCACATAATGAACAAAAGCAGTGTACAATGTCTAAGAATAAGAAGCTACTCATGTTTTGCACCTCTCCAGTACATCCAGTTTAACTGATGTCCTTTTAAACAAGCGGGGCTTATAGGAGAACTATGACATTTGAGTGTTTGTTGCTTATGATTTTAGTGTCACTTCACTTTGCAGATGCCAGGTACAATTATGGCAATGGGGTGGCTCAGCCGACCAAGTATAATGGTTTATTGTAGAACTAGTAAGGTAATTTTGCCCCTGTTTTCTTGTTGTTAAATGTACTTGCTATTGATGCAGTAATGCTCCTTGTTTCAACAATATGGGTGATTACTTTGTAGAACGACTCAGGTCTCTGATAAAAAACAAGTCCTGCTAGGGAGGAGCCTAGCTGAATTTTTGTGTGTATGCTATTAGTTATCACTCACTTGTAGACAAAAAATATTTGTGCTTATGCTACTAGATGCTTATGAAATGCTAGCCAGGGTTATAATCCTCCCTCATTGTTTCTGCAGATGTTGCATTTGCTACTAGCCGGAGATAGAAGTCAGCTTCTCCGTTCTAGCTACATCCTCCACCTTGCCATGCCCGACACCGTGACACCGAGAGTTGCAGCCACTGGCGATTATGCTGATTAGCACAGCGAGCTATGCTGCATCACAGAGAGGTGGTGGCGCTGTGCCCGAGATCCCACAGGCAGCGGCGACGCAGCGTAGCACAGATGGTTGTCCTTATCTAGGTCACCAAGGATGGCTCTGACGCCCCTTGGCTATGATCACGAACAGAAGGGGAACCACTCTTAACATCAACATGTCTCTTTTGTAAATTTTATTCATATAGGACATGCGACATACTTTCTGAGACGGATCGAGCATTTTGATTGCATGAGCACCTGATGACATGGTTGTAACCTACCTTGTTTCACTGCTATATGAAATATTATGATATTATTGGATCTGTTTGAATCATATTATTGGTTATTGCACAAATGAAAGTTGATGAGTGTGTCCTGTGCGAAATTTATACCTGATCTGTGGGACTAGTAGGAAACTGGTACTGACAAGTAGGACCCATCTGACTTGTGGGATCTGCTGTGAAATAAAATCGAAAAAAAAGAAAATATTGGGACAAAGAAAATGCTACAAATTAAAAATATACGGGCTTGGCCCATGAAATAAATGAATAGTAAAAGTCAGACTTAGAAACCAAAAGGCTAGAATTGTTGGGCTTGGCCCATATAAAGGACCAAACTGGACTGGGCTGAACCAGCTGCCACGTCAGATTCCACGTCAGATTGGCTTACGTGGACTGACTAGAATGCCATGGTCATGGACACTATGACCAAATATTTTGGTCATAGTAGTACGTGACCAAATCAAAAAAAGGTTGTGAGTTATCTATAGTGATGCTCGGTATGTGACCTACTCGTTTTGGTCATAGATGGACTATTATGACCTTTCTTTGACCAATATTTGGGGTCACCAATTAACATATTTCTTGTAGTGATTACTTTAATTAACAAACATTCACATAAAATCCTTGCAACATTTCAATATCACATGCATAACTAGTTCCTGCAATTTCACTCGAAACAATTCCGGTTTCCATCGAAATGATTCCAGCTCTTTGCAGTTCTTTCGTCTTAAACATATATGCTCCAAACGGTGTTTGGAAACCCTTAAGTGTGTCACCCTACGGTTCGTGAATAATGCAGACATGATTGAGACTCCTCTCAGATCAATAATCAGAAGTAGGACCTGGAGATCCATTCTGACTCCTGCACATTCAAAAATGACTTTTGTGACCGTGAGAACCTTTAATGCTAGTAACTTAATCCCTTTGTCTCACAATATATTACATGTCCGAGATTCGATCATCGGTATCCAAATACCTAGTTTGATATTGTTACCGACATGCACTCTTTTATCTTTCCCGTGATATAACATTCTAGTGATCACATCACTTGCTTGCAAGCTATTCTCAATGTGATATCACCGAGAGGGCCCAGAGTATATCTATCCATCATCGGGATGGACAAATCCCACTCTTGATCCATGAGCCTCTACATAGCACCTTCGTAGCACTGAACCCATCTTTATAGTCACCCTTTTACGGTGTGACGCTTGATGTTATCAAGATACTCCTCTGGTGTTAGTGATTAACATGATCTCATGGTCGAAGGACTAGGATTACATCGTATGATGTTATAGCAATATAAACTCAATGACTTTGATCGTAATGCTATACTTCGGATGAATGTTCATCACATCATTTCCCCAATGTTGTGACCTTGTTATTAATGACATCCAATGTCCATGATCAGGAAAGTTTGATCATCTTGTTAATCAACGAGCTAGTTTAAAGAGAGGCGTAACTAGGAACATTCCATTTGTTTATTAAACACACATGTATTAACGTTTCTGTAACTACCTCGGTGAATTACGCTCTTAGTTAATGCTTGGATGAACGAAAGTGGTTAAAATAGTACGGTGGGGCCCAGGGCCACTCACGGTAGACCTTTCGTCCGTCCTAACCACTTTCAAACAACGGGACAAGAACGAGCAGCGTAATCGGCAGGCGAAGGGATCAACTACATACACAAATGAGTACGTATGCAAGCCACATACAACGGTCCTCAGAGCCATTCCATCTAAAAGAAATAGAAATATAGCAACGCCATACGGCAAGATCCAAATGTCCTAGATTGATATAATAATTTAGGATAGCTCCTCATACATCACACATCAGAGTATCAGGCGGAAGCGGAAAACAAGATTCGAGTACGGATAAGAAGCAAATCGGCATAAGATGCCCATAAATAAACACATCCCGCCCACAGATCACACGGATCCCCGTTCCCGGAATCTCTACACCGAATGATCGTTGCCAACATCATCTGTCTCTTCCACCCAGTATCCATCTTGCGGGTACACCTGTTCATCTGAATCAAACAATTTATCGTGTGAGACCCTAGGGGTACTCAGCAAGTCTTTATGCCACTAAAGGGGACACAACCTGGGGTGACGCAATTGCAGCAAAAGATAATACCTAACAATTCTATAGAGACTCGCTAACCTTCTGCCTAACCAATGATAGACGGAAGTCCGTGAATTAAGAACAACAGTTATAACAGTATAATTAACAGATCCATCCTCCTCCTCGCGTACCAACGAGGAAGCGGACGAACAACCCCCATCATCCGTTGGCAGTTTTATTAACCATTCCATGAGTATTGCACTATTTACTAGTCAAGTACTTAGTCAATTTAAAAGCGGTACTTTAGTTATACTTGTCTATGATCGAGAAACTGTGCTCCAAGTCGTCCATAACCGCGGACACGGCTTTCAGAAAGATTTACCCTGCAGGGGTGCACGAATAGCAACACACACTCGATCAACCTCGGAAAAACCAAAACAAAACCCAACGAGGCATTCACGACAAAGCAATCACAGGATTCAGAAATATTTCAGGGGGCCACCCCATTAAGCTACCCGCAACGAAGTTGGCCGGCTCCGAGACGGACCCAAGGTTTGTGTGGACGGCGGTAAACGATTAGGAACCCGAAAATGTGACTGGGCTTGTCGATACAGTGAAAACAGTCACGATCCAAAACAGTACTGGTGCTCCTCGCACAATCTTAAATAAAGCAGTAACATGGCATAAGTACAGGATAGTAATAAAGCCCCAAACTACTTGTGGCCCCAAGAAATAAGAATGAATCAAGCTCTGGCTCAGGGGGGTCCATAAGGCCTCCCGGATGTGGATAGTGCAAATAGTCAAGGAACAGGAATCAAGTACTCGGGGTCCTACGGGACACAAGTGAGCATGAAAAACCAAATAGCAAATATTGCTCACCGGTGCCTCTTTCATTAGTTATCCCATTACTACTCAGGTTATGTTGTTTAGGTACCTCATTAGCCATCAGACACTCACATACCCTACTCATGTTTTTCTACGACTCGCATGGCTCAAACAACTCCTGTAGTAATGGCTCATGGGACCGGAACAAGCTTGGTGTAGTTTAAAAGGAAAGGCCATGCAGTACTTGGGATTCAATTTAATGCAATCGCGGCTCGATGATGCAAGAATAAGATAGAGGCAATAGGTACTGTATGTATGCAAGCATGTGGTAGTGCTTGCCTGGCAGCTCAGTTGAAGCGAGAGATGGATCTGGGTAGTACTCCTGTGATTCCTGGTAATTCTCCTGCTGGACGTCTATTCGAAGAAGAACCAAACAAACAAGGGCCAACATAAATAAAGTGCGCAAGCATATGAATTGAAATGCAACAAGCAACCAAGCATGCCATGATGAATGATGCACAATTTCATGGCATTAAAGTAGCATGGCAAAGGTGAGGTGTGGATACAAGAAATAAAGCATTTTATTATTCATTTGACCAAGTTTTATTGTCATAAACAGTTAAGATTTTAAATGACAACATGATGCATGCTTCAATTCAGAACAAGGACTGCATAGATAGAACGGGCTCGTCGCGCTGATCGATTTAGACATATTATTTGTCAAAATTGGAGTTATAAAACAAAAGTTATTAATTAAATAAGGAAAAGGGCATTTTATTGTAATTTTAACCATCTCGAAAATTTAAAGTGTTCAAAATATATTTTGAAGGGCATATTTGAATTACTCACATTTTTCTGATTCCAGAACATATATTACATGTATTATTTGGATTTGTATTTTTTAAAAATTATTTGAATCTGAATTGAATTTGAATTTAAAACAATTTGAAAAAGATTTGATTTAAAACAGACTCAGGGAAAACTTTGTTACTCCGGCAAAAACAACCCCAGTCACTGACGGGTGGGCCTTGCGCTGACTGGGCCACGCGCGGGGAAAAATCTTTTGTCACCGCGGGTTAGGCTAGCCACTGTGACTGCGGGGTGGGCCAACTAGCGCAGGCCCACGTGACAGCAGTGAGGCAGACAGGGCTGACAGGTGGGGCTGGCGCTGGAGCGCGGGTTGCGGCCGGGAAAAGCAGAGGGGTTTTCTGCAAAAGGGCTAGCGCGGCTGACTGGTGGGGTCGCTAGGAGCGCGGGTTGCAGGAATCAAAAAGGTGGGGGGCTTTTTGCAAATTTACCACAGGCCCGGGTTACTGTTTTTCTTCCTCTCTATTCTGACGGCAGGTGCGTGCGCGGCGCGGAGCGGGGATTCGATCCCGGGCCGCGGGAGTGCGCGCTGAGGGGGCTGACCGGTGCGGTAGGGCGAGGGGAGTTGACAGGGAAGGGGCGGGGGCTTAGGTAAGCTTGCTGCGACGCGGGAAACCTGCAGACGGCGGCGAGCTCTAGCGCACGGCGGGTGTTCGATGAAACGATCGGCGGCGCTAGGGCGGTACGGCGAGGCGGACCGTGTCAGAGGGGAGGAGATGCTCACCGCGGGCTCGACGGCGGGCTCAGATCGGTGCGAGGAGCGGCGGGGCGTCGAGATCGCTGGCGCCCAGATCTGGGGTTTGCTGTAGTGCGGTGAGGTACTGGCGGTGCTGGGAAGCTCCTCGTCCAAGGCAGCGTGTACGGGGTGGTGCAGAGGGACGTCCACGATGCTCCAGGCCACCTCCACGACAAGCCTGCTGGCTGGAACGACGGGAACGACGAGGTGCTGGCGGCGACCGGCGTCGGGTGCTGTTGGCGGGGAGGAAGAAGGAGAAGAGGAGGGGCAGCCCGAGGCAGATCTGGGAGAGGCCAGAGAGGCGTGGGGAGGGAGGAAAAGCGAGAGGAAGCGAGGAGGAAGGTAGGCGGGGCACGGCAGAGATAAGGTGGCCTCGGTGCCACCTTTCTCTCCTTTTCTTCCTCGAGCACATGCTCGGCTGGGTTGGGGCTCGACCTGGGGCTGCAGGTGGGGCTGGGAGAGAGGGACAGGCAGGGAGGCTCGGCTGGAGGGGGGCCCTCGGGTCCGGAAGAGAGAAGAGAGGGAGGGGTAGCTCGGCTAGGGTTAGTTGGGGCATGGCTCGGGTTAGGGTTTAGCTAGGGTTAGGGAGGGGTTAAATGGCTGGGTGTGGGCCAGGGAGAGGGTGGCCAGGTGGTCATGCTAGTGAGGGAGAGAGAGGGAAGATTAGAGTTAGGTTTATTGTAAGTTAGAAAGAGAGAGAAAGAAAAATAGCTAGGTTAGGTGGTTTTAGGTTTTTAGATTTTTATTTTGGTTTATGAGGCCAAACCAAGAAGATCCATAGGGCTTGATCTTGCATGAGCTAATGTGGATGAGAAACATGAAAAAGAGAGGAAGAAAAGAATTAGGTGGAAAAAGGCTCATATGGATCATGTATGGAGAATTAAAATAAGAGGAAAAAGAGATGGATGAGATTGGGAGGATGGTGTAATGGTGGTAGATGGCCTCCCAAGATAGGATTCAATAATTCAAAGAAAAATCCCATGAAATAAGAAGGTGGTGAAGAAGCTTGCATGGCCCATGCAAATAATAATACCATGATATAATTTGTGAAAACAATAATACTATTATGGCATTATCCTCATGCATTTCCCACAAGTGGAATAAAGCCAAGCAAAAGAATTAGAGGACTAGATCCACCCCAACCCACATGAGCTAGAACAAAAATAGCAAAAGAAAGAAAAACAAGCTCATGGTTAATGGGATGGTGGGATTATAAAGTGGTGGAAGAGAAAGATGGTGGAATGGAAATAAAAGATATGCCCCAACTCAACTTGGGCATTTGAACAATATATCAATAGCCAAATACAATATCAAGAGGCAAATACAATTAATAATGCATGTGAGAGAAGAACCAAAAGAAAAGGAGTTTTATATGATGCTCAAATGCAAGGTGGCATGATGACATGAGCATGATATCATTATGATGCAACAATAATATATATGAAGTAGCCAATATCTTACTAGGACAAGTAGCATTACAATTGTTAGACAAATGGGATGCTACAACTCTCCCCCACTAAACAGGAATCTCGCCCCGAGATTCTAGGAAGAAGAAGACTCAAAGAGGGTAGGATACTTGGCACGGAGCTCATCTTCACGTTCCCAGGTGGCTTCATCCACGGAATGGTGCGACCACTGCACCTTGCAGAACTTGATGGACTTGTTGCGAGTCCTTCTTTCTACGACTTCAAGAATTTTTGTGGGGTGTTCTTGATAAGACAGATCTTCTTGGAGATTGATGAGTTCTTGGTCCACGGTCCTGCCGGGATCCTTGAAGCACTTCTTGAGTTGAGAGATGTGAAAAACATCATGGACTTTGAGTTGTTCAGGGAGCTCAAGAGCATAAGCAACTTCTCCTCTTCTTCCACGAATTTTGAAAGGACCGATGTATCTAGGAGCCAGCTTTCCTTTGATACCAAAGCGGTGCGTGCCTCTCATGGGAGTGACACGAAGGTAAACAAGATCACCCGGGACATACTCCATGTCCGTGTGCTTCCTATCATAATTGCTCTTCTGGCGACTTTGAGCAATCTTCAGGTTTTCAAGAATGATGTGAACTTTCTCCTCCGCTTGAGTTACAATGTCGGGGCCAAACAATATTCTTTCACCTGCGCCTGACCAACCAATCAGAGTTCTGCATTTGCGACCATAGAGAGCCTCAAATGGTGCCATCTTTAGACTTTTCTGGAAACTGTTGTTGTAAGAGAATTCAGCATAAGGAAGACATTCTTCCCACTTCATGCCGAAAGAGATAACGCAAGCACGGAGCATATCTTCCAGAATCTGATTGATCCTTTCAACTTGTCCTTGCGACTGAGGGTGGTAAGCTGTGCTGAAGTTTAGTTTTATTCCCAACGCATTTTGGAAACTTCCCCAGAACTTGGAAGTGAAGATGCTTCCACGGTCTGAACTGATCTCAAGAGGAACTCCGTATAGAGAGACAATTCTGTTGATATAGAGCTCAGCCAACTGAATTGCAGAAATTGTTTCCTTGACTGGAAAGAAGTGAGCTACTTTAGAAAGCCTGTCAATGACAACAAAGATTGCATTGTTGCCCTTCTGCGACCTCGGAAAACCAGTGATAAAGTCCATCTCTACTTTCTCCCATTTCCATTCCGGAGGCTTCAATGGCTGTAGAAGACCGGAAGGTTTCTGATGGACAGCTTTAACTCTGCGACACACATCGCACTCTGAGACATACTTGGCACAATATCGTTTCAAACCAGGCCACCAATATTGTGTTTTCAAGTCCATGTACATCTCAGTGCTTCCAGGGTGGATAGAAAGAACATAATCATGCGCCTCCTTGAGAACTTGCTCTCTTAAACCCGGGTAGTTCGGAACAAACATCCGGTGTTCAAAGAAAAGAGTGCCTTGGTCGTCCACGTGGAAAGACTCATACTTCGGAAGTTGAATGTTGGAGATGATATTTTTAGTGTAAGGATCCCCAAGCTGAATGGAACGGACCTTTTCTTCCAAGAGAGGTGTTGCTAGAAGGTTCAGAAGATAACCTTGATCCACAATTTCAAGGTTGAGCTTGCGGAATTCCTCGCACAAGAGAGGCTGTTGGTCTTCCACCATGAGATTGTTGACATAAGCTTTTCGGCTGAGAGCATCTGCCATGACATTGGCTTTGCCCGGGGTGTAGTTGATGGTCAAATCGAAATCATTGATTGTTTCAATCCACCTCCTCTGACGAAGGTTGAGATCAGGCTGTGTGAAGATATACTTCAGACTCTTGTGATCAGAAAAGATCTCACAACGGTTGCCAAGCAAGTAATGCCTCCATACTTTCAAAGCAAAGACAACTGCTGCGAGTTCGAGGTCATGTGTAGGATAGTTGATCTCATGCGTCTTCAACTGACAAGATGCATACGCAACAACTTGCTTTTCTTGCATAAGGACCGCACCCAATCCTTGCAATGAAGCATCACAGAAAATCTGGAAAGGCTTTGATGTATCTGGAGGAACCAAGACTGGAGTGGAAGTGAGCTTCTCTTTGAGTGTTTCAAAGCTTGCTTGACATGCAGGAGTCCAAAGGTATTTCTTGCCTTTCTTGAGGAGATCGGTAAGAGGCTTCGCAATCTTTGAGAAGTTTTGAACGAATCGCCGACAGTAACTGGCCAAGCCAAGGAAACTCCGGACTTCTTTGACATTTATGGGTGGAAGCCAGTCCATAATTGTCTTAATAGTTTCTGGGTTGACGGCAATGCCCTTGGCAGAGATGACGTGACCAAGGTAGGTGACTTGAGGCAGCCAAAATTCACACTTGGAGAACTTTGCATACAGGCGGTTCTCACGAAGCTTGTTTAGGACACACCGAAGGTGTTCTTCATGTTCTTCCTTTGACTTAGAATAGACTAGAATGTCATCCAGATAGACCACAACGAACTTATTAAGATACTCCATGAAAACCGAGTTCATAAGCCTCGAGAAGGTGGCAGGTGCATTGGTGAGACCGAAAGACATGACCGTGTACTCGTACAGGCCATAGCGGGTGGTGAAAGCTGTTTTGGGAACATCTTCCTTGCGAATCTTGATTTGGTGATATCCACTTCTCAAGTCAAGCTTAGAGAATACCACAGCTCCAGCTAGCTGATCAAAGAGATCATTAATCCGCGGAAGGGGATATTTATTCTTGATGGTTTTAGCATTGAGTGCCCGATAGTCAACACAGAGTCTATCAGTCTTGTCTCGCTTCTTCACAAAGATGGTTGGACTACCCCAAGAAGAAGTACTGTGCTGAATGAAACCCAACTTCTCTTGTTCATCCAACTGACGCTTAAGTTCAGCCAACTCAGCAGGACCCATTTTATAAGGCCGCTTGGAGATAGGAGCTGTGCCAGGTTCAAGTTCAATGACAAACTCAACCTCACTATCCGGAGGCATACCTGGCAACTCTTCAGGAAAGACATCTGGAAACTCACAAACTACAGGAACACTCTGAATACCTTCCATAGCATCATCATTCAGAGCCGCCAAAGAATAAAGCTGAATTGCAGGAGTCAGACTTGGAGAATAGACTATATGGCCTTCAGGAATTTTCAGAGAAACCGAACGTTCAGCACAATGAATCACAGCCGCATTTACTGTCAACCAATCCATGCCCAAGATAACATCAATATCAGAATTGCCCAGAATAATTAAGGAAGCCGAAAATGAAGAACCACCAATCTCAATTTGATTGCCATGGCTAATATGAGCAGCCCTCATATTTGACCCAGGAGATTGTACCACAAGACGATGCAATAAAGGAACCATAGCCAGATCTTGCTCATGAGAAAACTTGTGAGAAACAAAAGAATGCGAAGCGCCAGAATCAAACAAAACTCGTGCAGGAACTGAGTTAACAGGAAGCATACCCATGACAACTCCAGGTGCATGCTCAGCTTGAGCGGCGTTGACACAGTTGGCATGAGCAACCGTAGACCCCGGCTTAGTGTTGATGTTGAGAGCCCGAGATGGAGGTGCACGAATCATAGGAGCACTTGCCGCAGGTCTTGGAGGTGGTGGTGGAAGAGCTTTGTTGTTCAATGGACAATTCCAGTGCTGATGCCCAGTGTTTCCACAAGTATAGCAAGCACCAGGTGGACGTGGAGCAACGTAGCCAGGGACTCCGCCAGGCGCTCCAGGGTAGTTGTGGTTGTAGCCCCTGGGAGCCGCAGTGAAGGAGTTTGGTGGCCTTGGTGCGTAGCTTGAAGGTCTTGGTGGAGCAGGGAGCGACGGTGGGGTGTTAGGAACCCAGACACGATGCTTAGAAGGAGCTGTCATAGTAGAAGAGCTTGTTGTATCACGGCTGTGTTTCTTTGACTCCTCAAACACTTGCCTACTTGCTTCTTCCTGCAGAGCTGTGTGCTGAAGTTCCAGGAAAGATGCTGGCCTTGCATGAGTGATTGCATATTTGATGGAAGCATTGAGGCCTTGCCGAAACCTCTTTTGCTTCTTCTTGTCATCAGAGATCTCATCGCCACCATAACGAGACAGGTTCATGAAGTTTCTGATGTAGGTGTTGACATTGTCAGTGCCCTGCTTGAGGTTGAGAAATACTTCTTTCATCCTTTCCATGACAATTTCTGACAGATATTGCTCTTTGAAAGCAGCAGTGAACCGCTCCCAAGTAGGCTGAAAACCAGAAAGATCTGCCTTGAGGTAATTTTCCCACCAGAGGGCTACATCTCCCTTCAGAAGGTGAGTAGCACACTTGACCCACTCTTGCTTGGGAACATCCGCAGTCATCAGCAACCTTGACACTTCACGCAGCCAATCATCCGCATCAAGTGGCTGATCAGACACCTCAAATTGGCGTGGGTTGAACTTGAGAAAACTCTTGATGTCTCCTCGCTTGGGAGGTGGAGGTAGCGGAACAAACTCATTCCTCCTCACACTTTCCTTGAAGCGCTGCTGGTTTTGCTGCATAGTGCCCAAAGCATTTGCAATACTTGCCAAAGCGGCCCCAAGCTCAGGTGGTATATCCTCCTCAGAACGGCGTGGTGGTGCCATCCTGTGATTGATATAAAACACAAGTCAGTACTATAATGGAGAATGATAATAATCCAAAATAGTACCAAAATGGAATTAATCAAGATTAAAGAATGCAATTCACTGAGGTGATATTAAAATATCAACAAAGTTCAAGGCAACTAGAGGATATTAAGCATAGCACACACACTGAACAAGGAATGTGGTACACAACTAACAAAGAAAATTTTTCCACAAATTTCGGCATTAAAATACCACTATATGCGCAAAACCACTTAACGAAACAAGATTAGTAACTCTACCAGTTCAACATACAAGAGCAAATGACAAAAGTAGTGGTATGGTCGCGACTCCCTCCCGCACTCAAATCATTACTCCGCACATGAATCAGTAAAACACATATCCCAACACCTTCTTCTTAAGATGACCCTAAAGATTGGTAACTACGGAAACGAACACCCCAACAAGATAACGTCGGATAACAAAGAGTAAGATAGATCGCATCGGTGTACAACGAATCAGAATAGATCGCGTCGGTTTACAAAGGACTGTCGGTAGGGAATGTACCCACAGTTGATAACCAAAGGCAGATAGTGATAACATTTGGATGCAACAGATAGACAAAGAATTCACACACACACACACACAAACACAAACACAACCTATGGTACTACGGAACCCAGAACACGTGAATCCTAGTTTGAATTTTAGAAGAGGATTGAAAACGTTACACTTCCTTACCAGAAAAGGGTGGGTGGTTGGGTAAGAAGAAAAATGGAAGCAATCCTACTCTCACGTTTGTTTTTCCCTAGTATACATAACTACCAAAATATTTGCTAGACAGACAACAACCATTTTGGCTGAGACCCTGAAGGGCGGGATGGCTCTGATACCAATTGTAACTACCTCGGTGAATTACGCTCTTAGTTAATGCCTGGATGAACGAAAGTGGTTAAAATAGTACGGTGGGGCCCAGGGCCACTCACGGTAGACCTTTCGGCCGTCCTAACCACTTTCAAACAATGGGACAAGAACAAGCGGCGTAATCGGCAGGCGAAGGGATCAACTACATACACAAATGAGTATGTATGCAAGCCACATACAACAGTCCTCAGAGCCATTCCATCTAAAAGAAATAGAAATATAGCAACGCCATACGGCAAGATCCAAATGTCCTAGATAGATATAATAATTTAGGATAGCTCCTCATACATCACACATCAGAGTATCAGGCGGAAGCGGAAAACAAGATCCGAGTACGGATAAGAAGCAAATCGGCATAAGATGCCCATAAATAAACACATCCCGCCCACAGATCACAAGGATCCCCGTTCCCGGAATCTCTACACCGAATGATCGTTGCCAACATCATCTGTCTCTTCCACCCAGTATCCATCTTGCGGGTACACCTGTTCATCTGAATCAAACAATTTATCGTGTGAGACCCTAGGGGTACTCAGCAAGTCTTTATGCCACTAAAGAGGACACAACCTGGGGTGACGCAATTGCAGCAAAAGATAATACCTAACAATTCTATAGAGACTCGCTAACCTTCTGCCTACCCAATGATAGACGGAAGTCCATGAATTAAGAACAACAGTTATAACAGTATAATTAACAGATCCATCCTCCTCCTCGCGTACCAACGAGGAAGCGGACGAACAACCC
Source organism: Avena eriantha (assembly GCA_910589775.1). NCBI lineage: Eukaryota > Viridiplantae > Streptophyta > Magnoliopsida > Poales > Poaceae > Avena > Avena eriantha. Next base: position 445,034,053 of record OU342742.1, read on the forward strand.
CCATCATCCGTTGGCAGTTTTATTAACCATTCCATGAGTATTGCACTATTTACTAGTCAAGTACTTAGTCAATTTAATAGCGGTACTTTAGTTATACTTGTCTATGATCGAGAAACTGTGCTCCAAGTCGTCCATAACCGCGGACACGGCTTTCAGAAAGATTTACCCTGCAGGGGTGCACGAATAGCAACACACACTCGATCAACCTCGGAAAAACCAAAACAAAACCCAACGAGGCATTCACGACAAAGCAATCACAGGATTCAGAAATATTTCAGGGGGCCACCCCATTAAGCTACCCGCAACGAAGTTGGCCGGCTCCGAGACGGACCCAAGGTTTGTGTGGATGGCGGTAAACGATTGGGAACCCGAAAATGTGACTGGGCTTGTCGATACAGCGAAAACAGTCACGATCCAAAACAGTACTGGTGCTCCTCGCACAATCTTAAATAAAGCAGTAACATGGCATAAGTACAGGATAGTAATAAAGCCCCAAACTACTTGTGGCCCCAAGAAATAAGAAATCAAGCTCTGGCTCAGGGGGGTCCATAAGGCCTCCCGGATGTGGATAGTGCAAATAGTCAAGGAACAGGAATCAAGTACTCGGGGTCCTACGGGACACAAGTGAGCATGAAAAACCAAATAGCAAATATTTCTCACCGGTGCCTCTTTCAGTAGTTATCCCATTACTACTCAGGTTATGTTGTTTAGGTACCTCATTAGCCATCAGACACTCACATACCCTACTCATGTTTTTCTATGACTCGCATGGCTCAAACAACTCCTGTAGTAATGGCTCATGGGACCGGAACAAGCTTGGTGTGGTTTAAAAGTAAAGGCCATGCAGTACTTGGGATTCAATTTAATGCAATCGCGACTCGATGATGCAAAAATAAGATAGAGGCAATAGGTACTGTATGTATGCAAGCATGTGGTAGTGCTTGCCTGGCAGCTCAGTTGAAGCGAGAGATAGATCTGGGTAGTACTCCTGTGATTCCTGGTAATTCTCCTGATGGGCGTCTATTCGAAGAAGAACCAAACAAACAAGGGCCAACATAAATAAAGTGCGCAAGCATATGAATTGAAATGCAACAAGCAACCCAGCATGCCATGATGAATTATGCACAATTTCATGGCATTAAAGTAGCATGGCAAAGGTGAGGTGTGGATACAAGAAATAAAGCATTTTATTATTCATTTGACCAAGTTTTATTGTCATAAACAGTTAAGATTTTAAATGACCACATGATGCATGCTTCAATTTAGAACAAGGACTGCATAGATAGAACGGGCTCGTCGCGCTGATCGATTTAGACATATTATTTGTCAAAATTGGAGTTATAAAACAAAAGTTATTAATTAAATAAGGAAAAGGGCATTTTATTGTAATTTTAACCATCTCGAAAATTTAAAGTGTTCAAAATATATTTTGAATGGCATATTTGAATTCCTCACATTTTTCTGATTCCAAAACATATATTACATGTATTATTTGGATTTGTATTTTTTAAAAATTATTTGAATCTGAATTGAATTTGAATTTAAAACAATTTGAAAAAGATTTGATTTAAAACAGACTCAGGGAAAACTTTTGTTACTCCGGCAAAAACAACCCCAGTCACTGACGGGTGGGCCTTGCGTCGGGTGCTGTTGGCGGGGAGGAAGAAGGAGAAGAGGAGGGGCAGCCCGGGGCAGATCTGGGAGAGGCCAGAGAGGCATGGGGAGGGAGGAAAAGCGAGAGGAAGCGAGGAGGAAGGCAGGCGGGGCACGGCAGAGATAAGGTGGCCTCGGTGCCACCTTTCTCTCCTTTTCTTCCTCGAGCATGTGCTCGGCTGGGCTGGGGCTCGACCTGGGGCTGCAGGTGGGGCTGGGAGAGAGGGACAGGTAGGGAGGCTCGGCTGGAGGGGGCCCTCGGGTCAGGAAGAGAGAAGAGAGGGAGGGGTAGCTCGGCTAGGGTTAGTTGGGGCATGGCTCGGGTTAGGGTTTAGCTAGGGTTAGGGAGGGGTTAAATGGCTGGGTGTGGGCCAGGGAGAGGGTGGCCAGGTGGTCATGCTAGTGAGGGAGAGAGAGGGAAGATTAGAGTTAGGTTTAGTGTAAGTTAGAAAGAGAGAGAAAGAAAAATAGCTAGGTTAGGTGGTTTTAGGTTTTTAGATTTTTATTTTGGTTTATGAGGCCAAACCAAGAAGATCCATAGGGCTTGATCTTGCATGAGCTAATGTGGATGAGAAACATGAAAAAGAGAGGAAGAAAAGAATTAGGTGGAAAAAGGCTCATATGGATCATGTATGGAGAATTAAAATAAGAGGAAAAAGAGATGGATGAGATTGGGAGGATGGTGTAATGGTGGTAGATGGCCTCCCAAGATAGGATTCAATAATTCAAAGAAAAATCCCATGAAATAAGAAGGTGGTGAAGAAGCTTGCATGGCCCATGCAAATAATAATACCATGATATAATTTGTGAAAACAATAATACTATTATGGCATTATCCTCATGCATTTCCCACAAGTGGAATAAAGCCAAGCAAAAGAATTAGAGGACTAGATCCACCCCAACCCACATGAGCTAGAACAAAAATAGCAAAAGAAAGAAAAACAAGCTCATGGTTAATGGGATGGTGGGATTATAAAGTGGTGGAAGAGAAAGGTGGTGGAATGGAAATAAAAGATATGCCCCAACTCAACTTGGGCATTTGAACAATATATCAATAGCCAAATACAATATCAAGAGGCAAATACAATTAATAATGCATGTGAGAGAAGAACCAAAAGAAAAGGAGTTTTATATGTTGCTCAAATGCAAGGTGGCATGATGACATGAGCATGATATCATTATGATGCAACAATAATATATATGAAGTAGCCAATATCTTACTAGGACAAGTAGCATTACAATTGTTAGACAAATGGGATACTACAGTTTCCGTATTAATACAATTATAGCATGCAAAATAAACATCTATCATATACTTGGAATATACATTATAAGAACTTTATTATTGCCTCTCAGGGCATATTCGCTTCAGTCTCCCACTTGCACTAGAGACAATAATCTAGTTACATAGTGATAAATCTAACACCCATGGAGTTCTGGTATTGATCATGTTTTTCCCTAGGGGGAAATTTAGTTAACGGACTAGCAACATTGATATCCGTGTGTACTTTACAAATCTTTATATCTCCATCCTTAACATGCTCTCGGATGGAGTGAAACCGGCGCTTAATATGCTTGGAATTCTTGTGAGACCTTGGTTCCTTGGCGTTGGCTATGGCACCATTGTTGTCACAATAGATAACCATTGGGTCCAACGCACTAGTAACCATACCTAGTTCGGTTATGAACTGATTCATCCAAACCGCTTCATGCGCCGCTTCTGCAGCAGCAACATATTCCGTCTCCATCGTTGATCCAGCCACCACAGGTTGTTTGGAAATCCTCCAACTAACTGCTACTCCGTTCAAGAGAAATACGTATCCGGATTGAGACTTACAGTCATTCGGATCGGTGTCAAAGCTAGCATCGACATAACACTTGGTGACCAGCTCTTCTTCACCTCCGTATACAAGAAACATATCCTTAGTTCTTTGTAAGTACTTAAGGATATTCTTGACCGCTATCCAGTGTTCCATACCTGGATCAGATTGGTACCTACTAGTTAAACTAATAGCATGTGCCACATCCGGTCTTGTACATAGCATGGCGTACATTATAGAGCCTATAGCCGAAGCATAGGGATTTTATCCATTATCTCTCTTTCTTCCACCGTGGCCAGGCTTTGAGTCTTACTCAATGTCTTGCCTTGCAACATTGGTAAGAACCCCTTCTTACTTCCGTCCGTTTTAAACTTCTTTAAAATCTTATCAAGGTATGTACTTTGTGATAGCCCTATCAGGCGCCTTGATCTATCTCTATAGATCTTTATGCCTAATATGTATGACGCTTCATCTAGGTCCTTGATCAAAAATTTGCTATTTAGATAACTTTTAACACTGTTTAAAAGATCTGTATCATTTCCAATAAATAATATGTCGTCCACATATAAAATTAGAAATGCCATATTGCTCCCAGTCACTTTCTTGTAAATACAAGCCTCTCCATAAGTTTGGATAAATCCAAACTCTTTGATCACCTCATCAAAACGGAGATTCCAACTCTGTGATGCTTGCTTCAGTCCATAGATGGATAACTGAAGCTTGCACACGTTGTTAGCATCCTTAGGATTAAAAAAACTTTGGTTGTATCATATACAATTCTTCTTCAATGTTTCCATTGAGGAATGCAGTTTTGACATCCATCTGCCATATCTCATAATTGAAATAAGCAGCAATTGCTAACATAACCTTAACTGACTTTAGCATCTCTATAGGAGAGAATATCTCATCGTAGTGAACCCCTTGAATTTTTCGAAACCCCTTTGTGACAAGTCGAGCTTTATAGACGGTTACATTACCATCAGCATCAGTTTTCCTTTTGAAAATCCATTTATTCTCAATGGCCTTTTGGTTGTGAGGTAAGTCCACCAAGGTCCAAACCTGGTTTTCCTACATGGATTCCATCTCGGATTTCATGGCTTCTTGCCATTTGTTGGAATCCGGGCTCATCATCGCTTCTTCATACATCGTCGGATCATCTATTTCATTGACCATGAAATTCATAACAGGATTGCCGTATAGTTCAGGAGCTACACATGTCCTGCTCGACCTGCGAGGTTCGGTAGTGTCCTATTTCAGAGTTTCATGATCATTATCATTAGTTCCCTCTTCATTCGATGAAGTCAACTCCGGAACAATTTACGGCGCTGCGCTACTCGTCGTTGCATGAAGAGAAGGTTCAATGACCTCTTCGAGTTCTACCTTCCGACTACACACGCCTTTCACGAGAAACTCTTTCTCTAAAAAGGATCCATTCTTGGCAACAAAAACCTTGCCTTCGAATCTGTGATAGAAGGAATACCCAATAGTTTCCTTAGGGTATCCTATGAAGATGCATTTTTCCGCTTTGGGTTCAAGTTTATCCGGTTAAAGTTTCTTCACATAAACATCACAACCCCAAACTTTAAGAAATGACAGCTTAGGTTTGTTTCCAAACCACAATTCATATGGTGTCTTTTCAACGGATTTAGATGGTGCCCGATTTAGAGTGAATGCAGCAGTTTCCAGTGCATAGCCCCAAAATAACAGTGGCAAGTCAGTCAGAGACATCATAGATCGAACCATATCTAATAAAGTACGATTATGACGTTCTGACACACTATTACATTGTGGTGTTCCGGCAGGTGTGAGTTGTGAAACTATTCCACACTCTTTCATATGTGTGCTAAACTTGTAACTTAGATACTCACCTCCACGGTCAAACCATAGAAATTTGATCTTTCTATTATGATGATTTTCCACTTCATTCTGAAATTCCTTGAACTTTTCAAAGGTTTCAGATTTGTGTTTCATCAAATAGATTTACCCGTATCTACTCAAATCATCTGTGAAAGTAACAAAATAACGATAACTACCACGCACCGACACACTCATTGGACCGCATACATCAGTATGTATGATTTCCAATAAATCTGTCGCCCATTCCATTGAATCGGAAAACGGCGTTCTAGTCATCTTGCCCATAAGGCATGGCTCACATATATCAAATGATTCAAAGTGAAGTGATTCCAAAAGTCCATCAGAATGGAGTTTCTTCATGCGTTTAACACCAATATGACCTAAATGGCAGTGCCACATATATGCAGATATATTGTCATCAAGTTTAATTCTTTTAGCATCAACATTATGAATATGTGTAACACTATTATCGAGATCTAATAGAAATAAACCATTCATCATAGGTGCATGACCATAAAAGATATCATTCATATAAATCGAACAAACATTGTTTTCGGATTTAAATGAATAACCACATCGCATTAAACAAGATCTGGATATAATGTTCATGCTCAGTGCAGGCACCAAATAACAATTATTTAAGTTTATAACTAATCCCGATGGTAGGTGGAGAGGCAGCGTTCCGACGGCGATCACATCGACTCTTGATCCATTGTCGACACGCATCTTGACCTCAGCCTTTGCTAGTGGTCGCTTGTTCCGCAGCCCCTGATTCGAGTTACATGTATTAGCAACCGATCCAGTATCAAATACCCAGGTGCTACTGCGAGTACTAGTCAAGTACACATCAATAACATGTATATCATATATACCTTTGTTTTCCTTGTCGGCCTTCTTGTCTTCCAAGTACTTGGGGCAGTTGCGCTTCCAATGGCCAGTCCCCTTGCAATAGTAGCACTCGATATCAGACTTAGGGCCAGCTCGGGATTTCTTTTCAGGTGCGGCAATAGATCTGCCGCCCTTCTTTCCCTTTTGCTTACCCTTCCCATCTTTCTTGAAACCAATGGTCTTATTGATCATCAACACTTGATGTTCTTTCTTGATCTCCACCTCTACAGTCTTAAGCATTGACAAAAGCTCGGGGAGAGACTTCTTCATGCCCTGCATATTGTAGTTCATCACGAAGCTCTTATAGCTAGGTGGGAGAGATTGGAGAACACGATGTATGACTAAGTCAATGAGAATCGTTATTACCAAGGACACAAGCCTATCGTACCCAGACATTTTGAGTACGTGCTCGCTAACGGAGAAGTTATCTTCCATCATGCAGCTAAAGAACTTTTCAGAAGCATTATAACTCTCTACGATAGCATGGGTATCGAAAATCATTTTCAATTCGCCCATGGTATCAAAGGCATTGCCATTTTCGAAACGCTTTCGAAGTTCTAGCTCTAGCCCATACATTATGCTGCCATGAACTAATTGTGGTCCTCCTGACGAGTCAAATAAACGTTCTTTTCCTCGTCAAGGGCACCAGAAGCTGGTGGGGGGCCTAGCGGCGCTTCTAGCACATACAGCTTGTGTGAAGCATTGAGGAGAATCCTCAAGTTCATGGCCTAGTCGATTAAGTTGCTACCATTTGTTGCAAGTTTCTCTTTCTCCATGAACACAATGAAATTAAAAGAAGGTGGTGCCATCTACAACAGAATTTGTAGAGTTTAGACTAAGTTTATGATAGATCGAGTTCAACTAATCCAAATTACAAATGAACTCCCACTCAAAAACAACATCCCTCGTGTCTTTTTGGTGATTACATGAACCAAATCCACTACACCAAGTCCGATCATCACGTGAGTCGGTGTAGTTTCAAAGGCGAGCATCAATATGGGCATCATATCAATTATATGACTCATGCTTAACCTTTCGGTCTGTGTTCGGAGGCCATGTCTGTACATGCTAGGCTCGCCAAGTAAGACCCTTAGTACTGGCGTGTGTAAAACTATCTTCACCCGAAATATGATCGTGGATTCAAGTACACCCAATCATCAGATGATGTCTTGAAGCGTTGAAACATAAACAGTGCATACTTAAGGAAGACCACATTTTATCTTGATATCTAAATGAGGGATCATCTTACAATGCTACTAAAAGCGCCAAACTAGCAATATAAGATGCGAACATCATATGTGTAAAGTGGGATGATATGGTCCATGCATTTGATCACCATCATATGCATCGTAGTATGATCTCTATCATTCATTTGTGTGTAAGGCCAAGGTCTATGGAACTTACATTTTAAGTGTGTTGTAAGGGTATCTACCATACATCAACTTACAACATTACCATATCATGACACTAGCCCAGCAACAATCTAAACTAGACGCCTCTAATTTATCCATTGCAAGTTTTAAGTGGCTTACAACTTTCGGAGATAGAACCGGTCTTACCTACGAACATGGAACCACAACGATGATAACTAAGTTATTAGCAACTCATTGTAAATCAGATATTGACTGTAGTAGGAGGGACAGACACCTGCCAGCCTTATGCAAAACTAGTTGCATGTCAGTCGTGGAACCGGTCTCATGTGCGATGACATGTAAAATTGGTCCGGGCCGCTTCATTCCGCTATGCCACCAATATCCAAAATACATGAAAGAAGCAATAACATGATCATCATCGCCCACATATAAACATATGTGTACTACCCGTGCAAAGCACCTACGCATATATCAGGCTCTGATACCACTATTGGGTTCACAGCATAGAAAACAAAAAAATTCTACGATGAGAACTATACGCCAAGATCTATCTACTAGATACAAGCAACGGGTGGATATACATCCATGGAGAACTTACACTCGAAGACAACAAATCTTTGTTAATGAGTTGGAACTCGTGGATGATGTAGTCGAACGCTTGCCGATCTCAAGATCGTGTGGAAGTCCTAGCGCCGCAAATCAGTAGCGCATCCATCCTCACACACACGTTCAGGCCACCGAACAACCTCCACTTCCTCGCTCCAGCGAATCAACGGAAGCAACAACTCCTTCGAGACGAAAATCCACCGGGAACATGTATCTCGCTAATCCGAGACCATGGGAAATATATCTAGAGGGGGAGAGATCCTTCACGAGGAGGTGTCCTTTGTGAGAAGGAGAGGGGGGCCTTTTATAGGGAGAGGGGGGCCAGCCCCCTCCCATGGCCGACACCATGGGGAAGTTCCCCCACCTCTTCCCTCATTCATGTGGTGAAGCTCCACTCACATAAATCAAGCCTCCACTCAAAATTCCACTCACATGCATTAAATTTCCACCAAATTTAATGAAACTCTCATTTAATAAAACTCTTTTATTTATTTTATTCAGAATTTTGTTAATTACTTTAATTAACAGACATTCACATAAAACCCTTGCAACATTTCAATATCACATGCAGAACCAGTTTCTACAATTTCACCCGAAACAATTCCGGTTTCCATCAAAATGATTCCAGCGCTTTGCAATTCTTTCGTCTGAAACATATATGCTCCAAACAGTGTTTGGCAACCCTTAAGTGTGTCACCCTATGGTTCGTGAATAATACATACATGATTGAGACTCCTCTCAGATCAATAATTAGAAGCGGGACCTGGAGATCCATTCTGACTCCTGCACATTCAACGATGACTTTTGTGATTGTGAGAACCTTTAACGCTAGTAACTTATTCCCTTTGTCTCATGATATATTACATGTCCGAGATTCGATCATTGGTATCCAAATACCTAGTTTGATCTCGTTACCGACATGCACTCTTTTCTCATTCCCGTGATATAACATTCTAGTGATCACATCACTTGCTTGCAAGCTATTCTCAATGTGATATCACCGAGAGGGCCCAGAGTATATCTATCTGTCATCGGGATGGACAAATCCCACCCTTGATCCATGAGCTTCTACATAATACCTTCATAGCACTGAACCCATATTTATAGTCACCCTTTTACGTTGTGACATTTGATGTTATCAAGATACTCCTCTAGTGTTAGTGATTAACATGATATCATGGTCTAAGGACTAGGATTACTCCGTATGATGTTATAGAAATATAAACTCAATGACTTTGATCATAATGCTATACTTCGGATGAATGTTCATCAAATTATTTCCCCAATTTTGTGATCTCGTTATTAACGACATCCAATGTCCATGATCAGGAAACTTTGATCATCTTGTTAATCAACGAGCTAGTTTAAAGAGAGGCATAACTAGGAACTTTCTATTTGTTTATTAAACACACATGTATTAACGTTTTTGTATTAATACAATTATAGCATGCAAAATAAACATCTATCATATACTTGGAATATACATAATAACAACTTTATTATTGCCTCTCAGGGCATATTCCATTCATATTGTGTCTGTCCGGCGCCTTTGGCTGCCCATATACAAAAGTTCCACGCCAGCGCGTACTATACGGACCCCCGTGCACCGGCACATCAATGTGCCTTCTGCTACAAGAGAGTAATTCCACTTCGAGTCCTTCCTCCCAGTATAGAGCGATACCCCTCCTTTTCCCTCACCATCCACATGATAGCATCCCTTCATTCCAATGCGAAAACGAAGGTTTCTTACTCGATCTTTCTGTTGTCTAGTCTCACTAAGGAAGACCAACATGGGCTTGTGTTTTTGCACAAGGCAAGAGAGCTCTTGAACCGTCTGAGTTTGCCCCGCCCCTCGGAGTTTCCAGCCTAGGATACTCATTGGTCATGTCGGGCCTCGTCGTGAGAGCCCGACATGTTGTTGTTATTTGTTGTGGATACCTCCTCTGATCTATGTCGTTTTGGTCCAAGCAAAACTTCAAAACTTGAATCAGATTCCTCGTGTTTATGTGCCATCTCAAAAGCGCCTGCTCGTTTTCCAAGTAAATTGTTAGAGCGCAGCTCAGCCACTCCCTGCGTACCGACCAGCTCCCTTATGCGGAGCTGGTTTAATGTACCTTTACGATTCTTATAGACACGGTAATTGATACCTGTAACTTTGCAGAAATGCTGCGACTCTGTATCAGACTCAAGGTTCCAATTACTCTTTTCCTGTCCCCCATTTTGTGTCCGCCTGGGAGATGCATTATGATCGGAAGCATCCACCCTCTCCTTCCTTGTATCAGGCTTGTCATCTTGTTCTGCGGTACACTTTGCTCTATCTTCCCACTGTTTACGGAGTTGCATATCCCCATCAAAAGGTTTCTTCAGATTATCTATCACTTCCTACACACGTGCTGCATGGTCAGCTGCGCAGCCACTAGCAGCATGAGGGGTCGGTACGCTTTTGGCTGGTGACTCCCGAACATGCAACCTGTCCCTCAGGTCCCTCTCCAGCTCGTCCGGAGTTTTATTCGCATCCTCAGCAGCCTTTGATTCATCAGTCTTCCCCACCGGGGGTAGCTCGATATCCACATCTTCATGCCAGTAGAGGCCAAGGACTCCACCCTTTCCTTCCTAGACACGTAGTGTGTTAGATTTGCGACAAGTAAATAACGAAGAACGAAAACAAAATCACAGCAAGGGGACACAGATTTAACGTGGAAAACCCTCTCCAACAAAGAGAGGGGAAAAATCACGGGCGCCAGCCAGCGAAACTTCACAATAACGGAGAGTGTTTACACAACGCCGGGGATTTCACAGATGCAACTTATCCCAGCCGGCGGCTTACAAGAAGTATATATAGCGGTGGTAACCTTGGTCATCAACGATCCGTACCCGCCCAAGCCTCCGGCGACGGGCCTCGCTCCGCTCCGTCAGAAGTTGACCTCTACTTTGTAGAATTTGGATCAACATATAACATAGTGCTTGAGACCAAGTCTCCATCGCAGGTTTTCAACAACTTTCTTAATTTGTCGAGTTTCAGAGAGGAACAGCAACTTAGGGTGGTGTTTTTGGACAAGGCGTTTGAGCTCTTGAACTGTCCGGGGGTCGCCTAGCCCACTGCAGTTCCAGACCATGGCTGTCAAGTCTTCTGACAGGCGCGTCATCCTCTTGATACGGTGATTACTCCTCTGGAAGAAACACTCTGTTTCGCGTGGGGGAATTGCCGTATGTTGAGCACCGACTCCCTTGGCGGCAAATTCGCCATTGACCCGCATGTCTGTTGATCTTTGTTTCCAAACCTATGTCGGCCTTGCTGATATCCATCAGAATCTTGGCTCGGAGTCTTCATGTGATTAGCTTGAATCTGGAGCGTGGTCTGTGCCTCAGGGACAGGGAACGATTTTTCAATACCCGCACGGGCCAGACCATCTTCAGACAAAGACGCGTTGGATGCCAGGGTGGTTACATCAGTTTCACTCTGAGGAAGACGCACTCACCGGATCAGAGAGGGTCGAGCAGGGCATGGGGCAGTCACCGCGCAGATCTTGCTCCGGCTCCCGGGCGATCACGGGAGTCACTTCGCTTAGGCACGGCTCTTTCGAGGATGCAAAACGGTCGGTGCCGGTCGCGCCTAAACCACGCGGATCTTGCTCCTTCTCCAATTCAGGCCTCCGATCGAAGAGGGTGAAGCACTTTGATCAGAGATAATCCATACTCTTACGGGGACTTCGGGAATTGCGGATAATCTGTATCAATCCTTCCTTGGTGGCTTGGGGGACAAAATCTTGGGATGGTATGATGCAGATCTGGGTAGGGCTTGGGGGAATCGCGGTGTGGGTCACGGCCAGGAAACGCGCCGCTCCTAGCATCTCACTCGGGGTTAGGGATGCAGAATCTACTTGTCCCACCTCTGCATCCTTGCTCGGGGTCATTCTCTTTCCTAATTCTCTCACACCGGGATCACCGGGGTCGCCTCCGTCGTCGCCATGGAGGCGAAGCGACATCTCTTGTATTGGCTATTTTTGTATTATGCTTTTTTTTGCCTCGTTGGTTTCTGTATCTCAAAGAAACAGCTACTCCACCGTCAGACCCCGAGAAACCAAGCACGATAAGCAACTTGTAGCTTCATAAACACAAGAACTTGATTAGATTTCATGACATCTCTCTGAAGAAGTGTTAAAAAGTGTTAAAAACGTATTCTGGCATCTGGTCGCACGTTAACTTTTCTAACATTCTTTGTGTTGAATGTGAGAGGGCTAGAGTTGATGACACTTTGAGATTTAGGGGAGAACTACAATGAGGAGTTCTTGGCAGTAAAACGGAGGAAGCTTCATCTAGAGAACATGGCTTCAAGAGGCGCTTGGTTTCAGTTCACAACTGAGAAATGTGTGCATTCAGGCTTGGGATGTCAAGGATGTCCATGATTTGGATGTAGTTGATCCATTCGCAAGTTGATATTCAATCAGGGTTTTGTCAGTTTCGAAGCTATTCTACGCCATCAGCGGATCCCATTTTGCGTCTTTTCCACACTTGATTAACTCTTATGTTTTTGTAACCGCAAAAAAACTCTCATGTTTGTAGTGGTCTTTTTTTATATACAGACCGATGGGTACCTGAATGCAGATAGGTTATCTATGTGTGTGGGTGGTTCTGGTGTTTTTGTTCTACGGTGCTACCAAGATATACAACAATCTGAGTGGGTGATTTATTTTTATGATTATTTCGGATTCGTAGATACTTGAATTAATGTAGACAGAATTGATATGTATACTGGAAAAGAGAATGCATTCTGAATTCTGAACTTCCTGTACTGAAATTTAAGGAGGGAGTATTGTATTTGCATTGAATTATAACGCAGCAGCTAGTAGTGATGTCCAAGGAAATTAGGACAAGGTATGGCCATGGACCGTTTCAGACTCTGAATGCAATATCGAGACTAATCAGCACTGTGTAGCTGCAGCAAGAGACAAAATTTCAGGACCTACATCTTGAATTCCACTGGAGCAACTTCTTCAGAATTGCATGTGTTGCTGAGAGCTGGCCATGGCCCGGGGCGACGATTTCTTACCTGGATGGATGCATACAACAAAGCTCTAAGAATTTGTACCCATTTTTTAATTAGTATAACCAGTCTAATTGTTCAGTATCAACGTCCATGCACATTTGGTACCATGCCCTAATCACATGGGCACAGGGACGATGTTCTAATCCAAGGCTCAAATCTCTGACTGGAGCAACTTCAAGATTTTGTACATGAGTCTGGGTAACTTAGCATACCGCAATTGGCGTAGTGGGTAGCAGAAGCTAAGGGGAGAAAGGCCGAGGCAAGGCGACCACCATGAGTGCGAGCACGGGCGGCCATGTCGAGGTTTATGTCTCTGCCTTCTTCTCTCTTTGATCTTTGAAGTGAAGGGAAGGAATAGGGAAGATGAAGGGGAGGTGGGATTGGATTTGTTCAAGAGAGGGACGAGGCTAGACGCGAGAGGAGGGTGGTGCGACTCTGAAAAAAATCCCCAATTGCTTCATGACACTAAATCTCCGGGAGAAACTGCATCAGCATTAGCCTCTCAAGTTCGATAGATTCCGACATTAAGACCCCAGAGCCCCTCCGTCGCTCATGGTCTCTCAGCTCACACGCTCGGCCACACAAAACCTCATGTTTCCTCTCTTCCTCGGGAGGCACCGGCGCCATGTGCACCTAGCTTGTGAGCTCCCTCGCCGACCAGACGCTCTGACCAGGCAACCGCTCTCCTGCGCCTCCTCATCACCCCCTCTCCGCTAGATCCGGCTCCGCCCGACGCCCCCTAGTGCCGAGCTCGTTGCTTTGCCGCCGCTCCAGTCAGCCTCTCTCCTCCGATACCTCGCGCATGACCTCTAGCTCCGGCTGACGGCAGCGCTTCCTCGGACTCCACGTGCGCGTCAAGGGAATCCCGGTCAAGGTTCATCTGACCCACGCATCTGCCCGAACTCGTCTCGGGTCAAGCCAACGCCGCCATTCTAGAGCGAGAGGGCGGAACTCGGTCGCGCAGCTGGGATTGACTAGGGTTTTTCTCTTTTCACCGAACAGGCAGGTTGGCGAGGCGATAGAGTCTATCGGATAGATCCGACACACCGCTCGCTAGCTCATCTAAGCGCCACCACTCTCTGCGTCGGCCGGCCGACCGAGGCCAAGCCCGCCTCGATCTCTCCTCTCAACCGAGCCTGAACCCGACGTTTGGCGACGCGAATCGGAGCGTCGGCGGGTGGGGGTGAAGCTGAGGCCTCGCAGGTAGCGGAGCGCGGTGGCGCTGCAGGCGCAGGCGCGGAAGGCACCTGTTGTTCGGGGAGGAGGCCGTCGATGCGACAGTGAAAACATTTCCGTGGCAACATCTGTAATATGCAATTTGGTGGGAGGGCAAAACGATCCAAAAAGAAAACAGGTTGACAAAAGTGTTCTGTTCTTTATTATTAGGTATGGATATAAATATAGATATAGATAAGTTTTTTTACAATGGTGATGAGATGGTTCTTGTGTGCCTCTGATTCTCTTAGTGCCAACCGTGAATTGAACTTTCTTAATTTCTACTTCTATGTTAAGTCAGTGCCATGGTCTCATAATACTAAGGTGTTTTACAGTACCTTTTACTAGTGCTAGGGAGGAGAGTAGTATGAATTGATCGGATGGTTATTAACTAGGGGTATTTTAGGAATTTCTTCATGAGATTTTTCCCCGCTAAGTTGGATATGAGGCCCAGGAGCCTGGCAGGCGTAACCCCAAAATTCCCCAAAAAAATTTGTCCGTCGTCTTCCATCTGCCGCCGCCACCGCTACCGCCGCACCCGCACGGCCGCACAACACCTGTGCCCGGACTCCGCAGATACTGCCTTCTTGCCCCCATGCAACAACCGTGCTCTTCCAACACCTCCCGGCCCGATAGTTCCTCCAATTGTCCCAGCTCCTCCGTGGGCGCCGACGCTGCCTGCATCATGTTGCTCGAGCGTGGCGCCGACCGACGGCTCATGCTCACAGAGTGGGACCTTGGCCTGCATCTAGGCTAGCTGTCGCCGATATGGGGGGCACGCCAGTGACATCTTCCTCTGTCATGCCAGCTATTCGCCGCTTTCGCCAAGGTAAGAACCAAACATCACCTTCGCGTCCTGAAAAATCTGGGCGTATTTGGGGTAATTGGACTTTGGATACGACGATGCTGAGATGAGGAGAATGGGTAATATACCATGTAAAATTCATACTAGAATTTGTAGCTCTTTTCGGAATAATCATGCTACAAAATTTGATGTGTTCTGCAGATTTGTAAAATTGAGCTATGATGTTTATGCTTGTCATGACGTTAGGCGTGGTTTCAACACTTAGCTAGATGCATAGTGTGGCAAAAATCCAGAGTATTAAGAACATGGTGAATTTTTGGTCCTTCCTTACTTCAAAATTTATCTGTTTTGTAATGCTCCAATAAAGGCAGTAGGAGCTGAAATCAATCTAGAAGCAGGAACTTACATGGTTTAGTGCCAAATTTGAATCTGATGTATTTGTTTGTCAATCTGTTAATTTCAAGGCAGTAAATGATTTCTGAAAAAATAGAATGTAATTTAACTCTTTCATATTCAGGCTGTACCATTTGCAAGACTAGCTTAAAAATAAAATTGGTGTTTTTATCAGATTCGAATTTTGGCCCTTAATGATTTGGTAAAAAGAGAATGTAGTTTAAATCTTTGCATATTCAGGCTCAGATACTGTTTGCAAGATTTGCTCTTAAAAATAAAATTGGTGCTTCCATCGGTCACATATTGTTCTTGATGTTTTTATATAAATGATTTAGTTTAACGAGTAACATGAATTTTTAGTTTTAGTATGGCAGCTTTCTAACATGGCTGATGAAGGGTGTCAGCTTGGAGAAGCTAGAAGAGTATAACTTCTTGGTTAGTGAGACCTTCAGAAGTGAGTAAATATTTGAGTACGACAAAGGTGTAAGGTTTTCCAAGACACGGTTCAATTGGCATTGCACCTTAGTTAGAGAAGACTAAGGTTTGGAGTGGATCTTCGAACCGGTACTGTACCATGTAATGCCTTGTTCTCTTTGTCAACGCTATCTAGAAATGTACATACATGTCTGCTACAGAAGCATGAGATCTATAGTATATTCACCACATCAGTATTGTATTAGCCCATTAGGTATAAAAGGGCCCTATTTTTGCGGAGTAGTCCTCAGTTGTGGCTTGTATCAAGACACAAAGTTTTCCTTAGCATTTTCATATATACAAAAGAATCATTCATTTTTGTTAAGCTGTATATGTACTGAACCCATGCAAGTAATTTTTTTTGGCTATAGCAAGATTACTTCTTGATGCTAGAATGTTGTCTTCAGAATAGTTTTCCTTTTTCTTCTATACTACTCACTTTTCATATTGTTTGTTCCATGTATGAGATGTGGCTTTCATATATTCCCTTCGATCCAAATTTAGTGGCCTCGAATTTTCCTAGATTCAGCATGGATCGGAGGAAGTAAGAAAAGGAAACCTCTGCCACCCTACTATTGCAAGAAGATGAAGAAGTGAAGTACAAGAACAACTTGAAGATTGAATAAGAAGCAAGAGTGTTTTAATGCCAGACTTGTATGATTTTTAGAAAGTCTTGATATTCAAAATGTTTTACAGCAGACTTGTACAAGTTTTGATATGACTTGAATTTGAAGCGTTAATGATAGATTTTCGCTCCTTGTATAACAAGTTTCTTGTATGCCGTCTTGAGTTAATTGCCTCTGTTTGTTGTGAAAATGGCTATAGTTGCAGCAATTATCATGGCTGGAGATATAGCATTTCCTGGTCACAATGAGAGCAAAAAATAATATCAAAGCACCAACATTTTTTGGACCAGCAAAAGACAACACAATTAGTCTTGGGTGCTCATGTACCAAGTTCATCTAGTGATTCCATGAAGATCACATACACGCACATGTCTTCCCTCTATCAATCGATTACATCAACACATAATCCAGATTGTCACGGGACAATCTCATTTCTCTTGTTATCAGGGAACAACAAACACTTGCTGAAAATATATACTGCCATGGATGAGGACCATCGGAACATGTAGACAGCATGGGGTGACTGACGAGGACCACCGGAACACGGAGACGACATGGCGGCCACTTGGAAAGGGCGACGGGCTTCATTGGGAGGAGGTGTGGACAAGCTTGTTTCATCAGGACGAGTCACGAAGATTTACATGCATCAATATCCATCCATGAAAACAAAGTCAGTTCTAACTTCTCCAACATCAGCTAAATCTTGCTAGTCTACTATCTGTTCATGTAAAGTTGATGAAACCAAATGTCACAAGTAGGAGAATAATACTGGAAATACCAAAAGTCTTTATTCTCCTAGCTAGGGTAAATAAAATTAATATATACAACATGAAGTACCACCACATTCTGTAGGTGAATTGTACAATTCAGAAGAAAAATCAACAAACCATCAACTATCCTCAGCTAGTTGAGTTGAATTCCTGATTGTGCCATCTTGCTGAGTGAAACAACATGTCAACATTTGACAGAGTGGCATCCAACGACCCATGAATCTGCGGCAGAACAATGATATTACCCCCTCCGTCCCAAATGAGGAAGTTAGCATGATTTGATGCAAAGAATTTTACACAAGTAATTGACCATGTTTTCTTGTATTTTTTCTCAAACGTGGATCACTTAACTTCAACTTGTTAACCTGTGATGTAAATATAAATTACAGCAAGATAATAAGTGACAAGGAAATACAATGCACCATTGTCCAATATAAACAAAATCACAACCAAGTATTATAGCTGTTTGTCTAGCCCTACAACATAATCCAGCAGTAGGAAGCCTGTTGTCACTTCTATGAGCTAAACTGAAAGGATCTGGTCATGGAAATTCCTAATTGCTCAAACAGAAGCTTCACTAGCATCTATTATCAAACTCACAGAGTGCAGAAATCTGTAGCTAAATGAATGGAACATGGTCATCGCTTTATGGTTACGAACATGAGCAGACGTAGAGGAGTAGCCACGACCGCATGCCATGATTGCAGCGTGGTGAATTATGGAGCATTTCTTGAACTAGGTAACACATATGATTAGTAGAAGCTACCAGGAAGACAATAGAAATTATGTTTACAATGATAACACCCAAACTAAATATGCCAAACTCTTTTGATATTACTTGATGCTTTATGTATTCTGGCAGCTTAATTGACATGGGAAAAGGCTCTAAAACTGCAGTATGGTTCGGACTTTCGAATCACATAAAAATTGATGCTGCACATAAAAATTAAGTTACATATTGAAGATTTGTGCTAATTAAAAGACAGCTGCAGCAGACTCTTTTTTCAGATGTACCAACACATGAAAATAGAGAAGTTGCGATTGCAAAAACAGTGGAAGGAAAGCACAAAAGTTGGGACCGCCAAGTGTTGATTCAGCTGGATACATATGTTGAGCTGTCAATGTCAGTGAGCATGAAGCTGGTTACCTCTTCTTTGGAGATGAGGCCGCCGTGTATGGTTCGAGGTCGCGGCGAGCCACCAGTAAAGCCAGAGGCCGTGGGGATGAGACCAGGAGCGCGGGTCCATGGGCGGTGCAGGACGACGGCGACACCGGCGATGACGTTTCCGGAGGCGTAAGGCCCACGATTGGGACCTTGTGCACAGCAGCAACGACGCAACCTAGGTGGGCGGACAAAGGAAGGCGGACAAAGGAAGGCGGAAAGGGTTTCACGGACGCGCTGTCATTGAGTAGGATCACCGGAAAGCGAGGTCGGCGACCGCGTCGCCGCGGCATCGACGCAGCCGAGCTGGATGGATGCACGGAATAAGCAAGGGGTGACACGCACTCGTTGACGAGGACCACCAGAACGAGGTGGCGACGCGGCGGCCATGAGAGGGAGGCGACGTGGGCTTCATCGGGAAGAGGCGTTGAACGAGAGAACACAGCTGGTTTGGGCCAAGGCCCATCTACGGGAATTTCCTAGGTGCTTGTCAATTTTGCCCCTGCCAGATGAGTAGTATGAATTGTACTAGTCACTTCTTTGGCAGTAGTATAATCTGATTTGGGCCTTTGGATAGACGAAAATAGATGGCTACTATTCATTTGAGGGTACCACAAAAGATCTCATACTATAAGTTTTCCATCTCGGTACATTTATGGATAAAGCAGGAACCGACGCGTTTGCTTCTATTACTATATATATCATGCTAATAGTAGTATATTATGTTGGTGTGTCCTTTACGTATGCAGACTGATAAGAAGTATCTTTTCTATGCGATTATGGGTGTTATCAAATCTGAGAACACTAAGCGTACATGAGTTCAAATAGTGGATGTAGCTCACATGTATGAAACGTCAGCACCTTATTTATCATACTCCATAACAAGCTATGGATTTATTAACCTAGCACAAGCCTTTATTATCTTAAAAATGTCTCTGTCACGACCTTAGAAAAGGCGTTACTTATTCTATTAACTAGATCATGATGGCGCGCGTTGACGCGTCCATCTATTTTAGATTCAAATATACATTTATAGAAATATGTGGATAAATATTATACAATTTACTATTGTTAAGGTATTGTTAAATACGATTCATTGAAGGTAATTATTCAATAAACAAGGATGTAGTTGCTCTAGCCTTTATCTTATTTATTTTGTTATAGAGTAGAAAAAGGAAAAAAAGGTTAAATTGTCTAAGACAAATATAAATAAGTGAAATGATCAATTGCTTTGTGTTCAGCTCAAAATTCTTGGAAAACTAACAATGTCTTTTCTTTAATGTCCTCCTTGAGAGTATTGGCATGTTGGAGATCATATCTTATATGTGAGACGACATCTTTGACAGCGGCTCCACGAACATGGGGGATGAGGACAAAAAAGACTTGGACGAGGCTGCAATCTCCTTCATGGCACCGAAGAAGTCCTAGGTCACCAGACCTATGTCCATCATATCATTTGCAGTGGTACCAGTGCCATTCTTAGAGAATGCCAAGAGGATGTTCAATCCTGAAGCAAAATATAGCATGTTTTGACAATCTCTTATAAAAGAAGTGGAACATCATATGTAATATGGTAGAAATATGGCAATTTCTACCTATGTGGATTTTTTGTCGTATGGACATGTATACCTTGTGTTGCTAAAGATCATGCATGGTACATAAACATCAGCCTCCTGTGAAAGAATATTTCAGTGGCATGCATAGTCCCAATTGTAATGTCCTGCAACACTAATTTTTTGGAAAGCATACAGGAGAGCAAAAATAAAAATAATAGTAATGATATTAAGTTGCAAAAATAAAGGAATTTAGTTACCCGATAGATATATATACCTTGGCCAGTTTTTCTCTAATAATAAATCAATTAATGCCAAATTCAACCATTTCTAACTTCTGAAAGATACTTAGAAACTGTGTTTAATATAAACAATCAGAGACATTAAATAGATGAGGTGTCAATATAAAGAACAAGTACAGCTACCGAGTTTGTACAATTCCCGAGCACGTCTGTAATAGGTCGGTGGCAGAGATGTACCTGATCTGATCACTGATGAAAAGATGCATTGTTTCTATCTGTGACCATACAAATAAAAGTAGGCGGAGCACAACTTTGCTAGCTTTTTTACTAAAAACAGACGATACAACTTTCTGCAACAAAATGAACTTCATTTTTCATATATGTGAGTTTCCACTAAAACGGAATACATAGGTGCATGAAATATATACAGGTGACGTGGGAGAAAAATCAATAGGCCAGCTGCACGATGTTGTGGCCGTAAAGCAGGTAAAAAAGAGAAAGTTGTAACTAGGGATTTGGACTGACCGGTTACATGGGATTGAAACGATGTCTGCGCCGGCAAAAGCTTCAGATGCCAATATTCATGCCGCTCAGCACAAGCGGCAAGAGCAGGTATGAGCACGGACGACCAAGACTGCAAAATCATCACGTTATGTATGCTTCGCTCTCATGTCCTCTTCCAATCGGATTGCCACAGGAGTGTGATCTACAGTCGTAGCAACCAAGGTGAATGATCGGTAGATTCTCATAGGTCATGAGAGAAGGACATGCGCCGCCACAATCGTTGGCCGAGCCTAGCAGGATTTCCCAAATAAATCAGGGATCATCATATGTAGGCTCGTAAAGGGAAGGAGAAGAGGCGAGAGAGTAATAACTTGCCGCCAAGTAGTGGCTAGTACTTCTGCCATTAAGCGGCGCACCTACATGCAGCACGGTGGCGCTCCTCTATCGTCTTGTCTTCCCCTACCGATGCCGTGGGCACCTGCTCTCGCACGACGCTGCCTCCATGGTATAGGTGCTACACGAAATTGCCTAGGTACTAGTCTTTAGTGAATTTTAGTGCCCAATTAACCAGGGTGGGCCGATTTGACCTGTAGAGTAGCTTCCCCTAGGGACATCGGGCCCAAATGCGGGATTGAGGGAGATCAAACGGCCAAAAACTATAGTGAAGGGCGATCTAATGGCCAGAAATGGTGAAGGCGTGAGAAGCTTCCTAATTGACTTGGTTATAATATCCCTAATTATTAATGATTATTCAAAATCTAAACCAGATAATTTATGTGGCAAATATTTGGACATGTCAAAGGAAATGTAGGTATTATTGTTGAGATAGGTGGTTACAATTGTAACGAGGTGAATTTTTTTCATCAAGGGTACAACCCAGAAGGGTTTTCCATAAGTTTACTCCACATCACCAAGAACTCCTTATTTTCAAATAAAAATACATAGATTTGATAGGCCACAAATTTCAATTTGACATTATTGAAGGACACACTATGTGCATCTATTTATTTTGAACGTAGGAGGATTTTCCTTCTATTTTCTCAAGAATTTCACTTTCAAATTATTGAAGGATACACTATGTGTATCTATTTATTTTGAACACAGGATGATTTTCCTTCTATTTTCTCCACACAACATAAAATGTTTGTGGAACATTAGATGCCCTTCCTGTAAGCCTTTTCTTCTTTCCTTCATTTTCTAACAGGCGTGTCATCAGCTATTTAATGTCACGAGTTACACAATGCAGTAAGTGAAGAGGAATTGAACACACCAAACCAGAAATGTTTAGAGGTGTCATAGTGTCGACACTATACAATGAATTTCTGGACAGGGAGGAATAGTCTCCCTTTTATAGGGAAAGTGGAGGGTTAGATAAAGTTACTATTAAACTCAAGCCTACTGAATCTGGTAATAAAGTTTCATGCATGAGACTATCGAGGTTATTTACTATAGACATGTTAGTTCAAATATAATTGATCTGAACTCTCTTATCGCATTATTTTCTTGCAAATCAGACCAACAAAGTACAGCCTGTATGCAATTCCTATGTGATTGAAAGTGATATTCATAGATTTGTCGTGAAAAATATTTTCATAGTATTGGAATTCAATAAAATATTGATGAATATATTTGTTTGAAAAGATATGATAAATGTTGCATGTTGGAGACAATACTCATTTGCTAGGTCTGCACATTTCTGGAGGGTGGAGTTATAGATGGATCTTTATGCACACTTTGAGAAAAGGAGAGGTAGACTTCCATGTTCA
Source organism: Avena eriantha (assembly GCA_910589775.1). Lineage (NCBI taxonomy): Eukaryota > Viridiplantae > Streptophyta > Magnoliopsida > Poales > Poaceae > Avena > Avena eriantha. The sequence continues at coordinate 445,056,807 of OU342742.1, forward strand.
TCTAACTTTTGTGGCAGGTGCAAGTATTGTGTAATCATATGTCACACGTTCGGAAAAATGATGACAATGTTTTGGTGGTCTTGCTGATTTGGTGGGCTTTTCAATCGAATGTTAGTTTATGTTGTTCGTGATGTGTAAACAGATTGTGAGCTAATGACTTCAAGATTCTCCAACTATATATTCCTACAATTCTATGCTTCGACAAAGCACAGGTGGTTATATACATTTACCATACCCGCACACTTGAGTTTATATATACCATGTATTTGTATACGTGTATGTTTTCTGATTTTTAACACATTAAGAGTGATTTGTATTTCTATATGATCACCACCAGAATCATAATTTTTAATAGCATAAACACATTTGTGTGAAACCCTTCTTAGACGAATTTCAGATGTTGCCCTCGCAATTGCGAGGGCCTCTGTGCTAGTTACAAGAAAAGGAACAAACCCATCTTTTTACCATGCTTGTGAAAAGGAGATAAGCCAGGAACCATGCCTGCAAGTGGTAGAGGCCAATTTTCGTGCAGCTCAGCTAGCATTGGTTTATCATCGATAATATTTAAGCATTCGGCATCCGAATATGATTACATACTAGGAGTAGTTCTAGTTCCACACTACAGTTCAACAGGCAAAAGTGTAAGAAATGCGTAAGGTAGCTCTATAATACAGGTTCCAGAAAAAATCATACAAATCATAAGAAAGAAAGCTCTGCATCACAGTTCACCACCTTCAGGTGCAATAGTCTCTATAGATTGTAAACCCAATTCACCACCTCCTTCAGGTGGCACGATGATTTCGGGAGCAGGATCAGCAACACTAACAACAACTCCAACACTGGTAGAATGAGTCTCCACAATAGGTGAACTATCGAGCACCACAATGTCCTCTGAAGGCTCTTCACTACCAGCTCCAGCCATACAAGTCTCCACCGATGGTAAAACCAATCCACCACCTCCATCATCTGGCATGATGATGGCAGGTGCAGGCTCATCAGTACCAGCTGCAGCTGCATCAATCTCCACATAAGGTAAACAAGGTGGCGTCTTAGGTGTAGCAATTTGACATCCATTTTCTATTCTGTCATCAGGAAACTGAGAGTCTTCTTCAACTTTGTGCTTCTGCAGTTACAAGATAAACATAGATTATAGCGAAAGCATATGTGTGGAACGACAAGAACATACGCCATTCTATTGATTTATCTTGTCATCTGGAATAGCAGAAGTCACATGATTGGAACCTATTTCATCGAGAATCCTATTTCTCGCTTCTTCCCCTATCTCCTTCTGTAGTAAGTTGTAATATTGATTACATGATGTTGATTGTCAAATATATGCAAATATTCAAAAGTTTGCGCTGTCGAACTACCAACTTTGAACGGATCCCCACTATTCTTAATTATGGGGTCTAGACCAGAAAACAAGCTTCTATGCAATCCTAGTCTACAAAAAAGGATGCATACCCGAGATAAGAACTACTCTACACATGACAATGTTGCGCAACCGACAATAAAAATTTAACCATATCATCAACTCTATCATGTAAGTTCGGAGTGAATCTAGATACACTCATTTCACATAAGCTAAAACATCTTATGTTATGAAACGAAGGGAATAGGTACGAGTATTCTAGTATTTTACAAACTGCAATTGCTACCGTGGGATAGGGATGGCGGATGCGCCACCGCCCTACAGAAGGTTGCCACGCCGATCTCGCCACCACCTGTAGAGGACGGAGTCGAGGAGCTGGTCGGCAACAATATGGAGTGAGAGTCTAGGGGCTGTAGTGGATGGGAAGAAGGGACTAAGTAAAATAGGTTGTGTGTGCGTGGGGGGAGGCCGGTGAGGGAGTGAAATCCAGCTTGTCTCGGAAGGAACGCGCTGCCACGTGCACCGACTTGTGCAAAACTCCCTCCCTCTCTCTTCTGCGGCAGCTACTGACAATAGTACTCCAGCTAGCTTCATCGATTTCTCTAGTACTCCTACGAGTAGATCTTTACTACTACTACTACTACTGCTACTACTACTACTACTACTATTAGAAGTACTTGTTCAGAAGAAGAAAAAAACTAGGCTAGCACACCATCATACATTATTTCCTTGTCAAATCACTGGTGATGCCATGATGAGCGACATGTTTTTACTGGTAAACCTGGAAACATCGTGTTCATTCCACTGCATGCAGTTTCTAAGCGAAGTACCAACACGTCCAACTTAGGCAGTAGCTTGTTAAAGGACCCAAACAGTAGTGAAAAAGAAACAAAACTATGGACCTGCAAGGAGTAACACTAATAGTACTACTAGTATACAAGATTCTGGAAGAAATTATGTAGTAGTAGTAGAGTACAACTTTACTCCTAATAAGTTTCTTTTATGAGCTTGGTGAAATATACATACTGAAGAAACTACCAAGTGTATAAAAGGGGTTTGGTCATACGAAGTATTTTACAAGTCGGGACGGGTGTGAAACTAAATGCTGAGTACTCGCATATCAGCTAAAAACTAGCCAAAAGAAAGAGTTCAATAGAAGGCCGAGACAAAATGATCTATCCTTGAATAGGCTTGTTCCACTCCAAGGCATTTGAGAAGCTTGGGATGAGCCAAGGAGTCTCCGACCATATCCAGCGAGTGTTAGTGTGGAAACCAACAACTGCATCACCATTCAGACTGAAGCGGGAAATTTCAGGACATGGCCTGTACTCGTAGCCAATTTCTTGGTGTTATATGTAAACAAAGTTCCTTCTCGTCCGATGTCTTGGCGGATCATTTGCATCGCCTATTGCAATGTTAATCGGACAGTTCATGCCAAGGAAAAGAGAATATTATCCAAGGTCAGTAACTGTAACATCCCAAAACTTAAATCAAGGTTATCAAGGTCTAATCACCCAAGTTACGGTTAACAAAAACTTTTATTAAGAAAAAACATATGAATGCATGTGTGTTTGCATTAGTGTAGAATTGAGTGTATATGCCATGCTTGATTGTTCTAAATGTTATGAAATGTATTAAAGGTGAATGCCACATCATCTATACCATTTCCAAACAAAATCCAAATAAAAAGAAATAAAAAATGATTAAATAAACCAAATGGTCATTTTGACCATTTTAAACCACTAGGTCACTTCAGGTGTTCCTAGAAGACAATTCTTAACAAAAACAATTCTATTTCTTTTCACCCCTTGCTAGACCAATTACAAGTGTATCAAGGCCCACTTTACAAACTTACAAAAACATCTAGCAAATCAATTTAAAGGACAATTGAAAATTGAATCAAGTGTATGTGTTAAGATCACACTTTTTAAAAAACACATCAAATGAGTTCACCTTGACTTATCCAAGCAAACCTAGTCTCTCAAGCTTAATCTAAGATCACTCAAAAATTTTGAATCAAAAATTCAAAACTAAAGTTCATGCGGCCATTAACACAAACACGTGGCATGCACAAAATAATCCTTAGACTAGCTTCACTATTTGGTATAGTGTTTATCGACCAAATGGTTCCCTAGTTACTCCCTTGTTCCCTCTAAGCCTAAGCCAGCCCCAGACCAGCTTCCCCCTTCGCCGCTGGCACAGTGGAGCGCCGCCCAAAAGTGGTCATCGCCAGCCGACCACGGCCAGCTCGCACCAACAGCCCCACGCCCAACCCTGGACCACACTAACACCACCGTGCACCGCCTCTATGTGCCGTGTCTAGAGCGCGCCAGTGCGCCACGCCCGACCAGCTCGCACGTACCACGCCTTGACCTCCTCTCGCGTGCATAGACCCGCCATGATCGCAGCACCCTGGCAGACACCCCCGTTCGCCGCCATGCGACCCGTAGCTCCCGTGCACCGTCTCGAACACCGCCGCTCCCGCGTAGAGTGATGGGGATATGCCAAAAGGGGTATGCCCAGCAAGACTTTCCGATTGGGCCGAAGGGCCTGTGAGTGTGCCTAGAGGACGACGACTGGACTATGTTGGAGGAGAAGCCTGGCGACTGGAAGCTGAAGGCCCAGAAGCATATCTGAAGCCCAGTTGGATTAGGTCAGAAAGCCTCCGAGTCCATATCTGGCTCGGTTGTAACTTGTAAACCCTAGCGAGGTGACTCCTATATAAACCTCCCTAGGGTATACTAAGGACTCACGTTCCATCATACACCCCCTCAAGCGACTCGCTTCTTAGACACCGAGCTCGCCACCCCTGTAACTCGCTCTCCAATAATATAATCTAGCAGGAGTGGGTCTTTACCCTCTGGGGGGCCGAACCTACGTAAACCCATGTGCATCCGCCCCCATATCGCACTGTAGATGGCCGCCAACTCTTCCTCACGTTACAATCAATCGCTGCCAGTAGCAGCGACTGCCGTGACCATTTCCACGACAGTGGCACCCATCGTGGGGCATAGCGGGACTGGCCTGATTTCTGCGGCGAGACCCTACTCGCCGATTGATCGGCCGCTCGCCACCGGTCGCATGATCGCCATCGGCGGGATCTTATAGATCCTGCCCAACAGCTACATCCCGGCGTCACACTTGATCACTCATGGAGCGGTGATGCCGGTCGGCTCCATCAACCTCTTCGTCGGCTTCACCGGCGCGGTCGACCCAGCTACAACGGTGATCGTCGGCGGGTCGCCGCTGCACCGCGATCTGCTCTCGAAGGAGCAGGTCCGCTCCATCAGGAGCCTCGTCACCGAGTACGACTCGGCCACCAGCAATGCTGCCGAGACCAATGCCGCCACCAACGACGAGGCCCTAAATGACGACGCCGACTTCACGACCCCTGCCTCGGTCGACGGATCTATCACCTCCGCGTCACGAGAGGACTCCATCACGCGAGTCTCCAACCCAGAGGATTTCGAGGACCCCTCCATCCTCGGGATCTTCGACTCCGACTCTGACTTGGAATCACCCGAAGACTTCCGCGCCAGATCCAATCGCTTCAACGCGATCTACATGGCGGGTAGCACGGCCGCCCCGCCAGATCCGTTCGCCACGCAGATCCCACCGACTGCGATGGCCACAGAGGTAGAGGAAGCCCGCCTGCGGCTCGCGGAGGCACAACGCAATGAACTCGCCGAGCGTGAGAAATACCGCCTAGAGCGGGAAACGGCGCGGGAGCTATCGCTCTATCACCAGCGCCGCATCAGGACCCGCCTGAACTCCAACGTCCAGGGCCGTGTCCTGAAATTCAATGACGAAAGCGACCCCGCACGCGCCGCCGAGCGCGAATACTGCGAGAACGCGCCACCAGGCGGAAGCAACCCCGCGAGTCCACCACCCGGCGCATCGGCGACCGGAGCCCCTCCACCACCCATCGGCCGCACGCCCCCGCCGGACCAACCGCGGATCATCATCTCGCCTCAAGCCTGCGACGCCAACGGAGTACCACTATACTCCACCCCGATGGACAACGTCGTCGCGGCCGACGCTGCGGTCGCCAACCTCGACGTCCAAGGCGACGACGCACTATAGATCTAGTACGCCAAGGCCCTACTCGTCAGGGCCGTGGAGCAACAAGCTGCGGGAGTCGACCCGCGGGAGTGGATGTACTCCCGCTCCTCAGCAAGCAGGCCGGCATCAAGCGACCACCCCACCGTCGCCAACGCATTGACTTGCCCACCACCGCAGCCCCTGGCAAACCAACCACGGGCCGCCAACCCCGCACTGTCCACCAACGAGCCGTGACCAGCGAATAACACGGTCGCCGCCAACGGGCAACCCCTTGATGCCCGAACGAACATCATCAACAACCAGGCATGGCGGGCGCACCAGCCCAACGACTTGAGGCACACCCTCACCAACCGTGGCGACCCGGAACCAAGAGGCTCGCTCAGTCGATTCGGGCTGCAATGCTTCGGGTCCATGATCCGTGGGAAAAAATACCCCGCCAACTTCAAAGCTCCAAAGGAGATCGAAAATTACGACCCGACGTACGATCCCGCTGTCTGGCTGGACACATACCTCATGGCAATGGGAATCGCAGGCCACACCGACCTTCTCGCCACTCGCTACCTCCCCCTGATGATGGAGGGTGCGACCCGGCAATGGATCAACACCCTCCCGGCTGACAACATTGATTCCTGGGAAGAAATGCAGGACGCCTTCATCAGGCACTTCGAGGGATCCTAAATCCGCGCCACCACCATAGAAGATCTGGAGCGATGCATCTAGGGACAATGCGAGTCGACTCGTCGTTGGATCCAAAGATGGCAAGAACTATGGATCAACGCCTCCACATCCACCCAGACACGGCGATACATTGCTTCAAGAACGCGTGCTGGTATGAACCCCTGGTCACGAAGATCCCCACACTATGCCTACAACATGATGAAGCTCCCCGGGCCAAGCGGCATCATCACCATCCACGGCGACCCCGACATGGCCGTGGAATGCGAGGACAAAGGAGCCGAGCTCGCCGATGCCGTCATCGCTGCAGAGACGATCATGCGGAGGAACTCGCTAAATACACGGGCAACATCAACAAGGATGACCCCACCATCCTGAAGAAACCAACCGCCGCGAACTCCACATTTGAAGAGACCACGCACACGCACACTGTCGAGCTCTTCCCGGGCGACTCGAGCCAGACGGTCACCATCGGGGCGCATATGAGCCCCGCATAGGAAAGCGCGCTCATCAGGTTCCTCCGTGAGAACCGCGACATCTTCGCATGGAAGCCATATGACATGCCAGGTGTCCCGAGGGAACTCGCTGAGCACAAACTCAACGCCGACCCCAAAGTGCGACCAGTAAAGCAGTCGCTACGACCCTTCAATGAAGAGCGCCGTCGAGCAATCGCCGAAGAAGTACAGCGCCTGCTAGCCGCAGGCTTCATCCGGCCAATCAAATACTCCAAGTGGCTGGCAAACCCAGTCCTAGTTCTAAAAAAGAACAACACATCGAGAATGTGTATCGACTACACCAACCTCAACAGCGCCTGCCCGAAGGAGGAGTTCTGTCAACACCCGGATTTTTAATCCCAGATGCCCTCTCGAAGGTCAGCTGACATCCGTTTTGATGGGTTCGTAGCATGGAAAACAAAAATTTTCTACCGCAAGAACGAACAAAACCCAGATCTAATCTAGATAAAAGCCAAGATCTAATATATTAGACATGTGCAACGAGATTAGATCTCGTGGTTGATGTAGTCGATCACTTGCCGGTCTCAAGATCGTGTGGACGATCCTTCCGGCGTCGCGTTCCAGCAGCGCTTCCGCAGTTGGTCAAGTGGACGATCCTTTCGGCGCCGCGATTCGGCAGCGCTTCCGCAGTCGGTCACACGTGCGGAGTCGAAGCAGACCTTCCTCTCCCCGTTCCAGCGAGCAGCGGAGGTAGTAGATCTTCTCCACGGAATCCGAGCAGCACGACGGCATGGTGGTGGTGGAGTAGAGAATTCTGCAGGGCTTCGCCTATGCCTATGCAGAAGAAAGGTGGAGGAGAGAGGCGGCAGAGACTGGGTGTTATGGGAGCAGGGGTGGAGGGGGCGCCCCTACCCCTCTATTTAAGGGGGGTGAGGCGCCATGGGAGGGGGAGTCCTTGTAGGACTCCCCTTCCCTCTAGGCCGGCGGATTGGGGAGTGGGGGGAGGAGTCCTCCTCCCCCACGACTCCTAGTCTTGACCCACCAGGACTCCTTGATCCCTTCCTTGGTTTTCAAGCAAACTCCAAGAAACCTTCCAGAACCTTCCGGAACATTCCGAAACCTTCTAGAACCCTCATACAAATACTCCGGAACATTTCCTAACTCAGAAAATGATCCCCAATATATGAATCTTATTCTCCGGACCATTCCGGATCTCCTCGTGATGTCCCGAATCCAATCCGAGACTCCGAACAACATTCGGTCTCCAACGCATATTCCATATCTACTTAAAACAACTTCGAACCTTAAGTGTGTCACCCTACGGTTCGTGAATATGTAGACATGATAGAGACACATATCCTATCAATAACCATCAGCGGGACCTGGAGATCCATAATGGCTCCCACATACTCAACGATGACTTCGTGATCGATTGAACTATTTACATACGAAACCAATTCCCTTTGTCACGCGATATTATACTTATCCGAGGTTTGATCGTCGGCATCTCCATACCTAGTTCTGCCTCGTTACTGATAAGTACTCTTTACTCGTTCCGTGATATGTCATCCCTTGTGACCTAGTCACATGCTTGCAAGCTAACTAGATGACATTCCACCGAGAGGGCCCAGAGCATATCTATCCGTCATATGGATGGACAAATCGCAATCTTGGTTCATGCGCTTCAACACATATTTTCAGAATACCCAATGACACCTTTATGACCACCCAGTTACGAAGCGGTGTTTGATGTCATCAAAGTACCCATCCGGTGATGGTGATTAACACAACCTCATGGTCGAAGGATTAGGTTACTATGCATTTAAAAGCTTACAGCAATACGAACTTAATGACTTGATCTTATGCTACGCTTACTATGGGTGTGTGTCCATCACATCATTCTCCTAATGATATGATCTTGTTATTAACGACATCCAATGTCCATGATCAGGAAACCATGATCATCCATTAATCAACAAGCTAGTTTAACAAGAGGCTTACTAGGGACTCTTTTATGTTTACAAAACACACATGTATCAGTGTTTCCTAATAATACAATTATAGCATGGGATGTAAAAATTTATCATAAACATAACGATATAATAATAACCACTTTATTATTGCCACTTGGGCATATCTCCAACAGTCTCCCACTTGCACTAGAGTCAATAATCTAGTTAAAAACTTGTGCATTCAACACCTATGGCTTTCTGGTGTTGTATAGACACTATTGCTAGTGGTAAACATAATCTTCGGATCTGACACTTCCAGGTCCGTGTGTATTTGCATGTCCTTGCGTCTCTACGCATTACTCATTCTCCAATGAGATGGCATTGTAAAATTTGGTCCTTTAGTGAGACCTTTAGTTTCTTCGGCTCAAAATATGTTGATATTATTGTCACACAATATATCTTCATAGTATTAGCCCACTTTGAACCACACCTAGTTTGATAAACTACTTAACACAAATGCCCTCCTTTGCTGCTACTATAGCAGTTATATACTTAGCCTTTTGTTGTAATATCCGTCACAATATCTCAACTTTGGAACTCATCCAAATCCATCATGGAACATCCTTTCCATTATATTGTGCTACCCATAGTCTAAATTGAGATAAATTTAATTTGTATCTTGTGACAAAACTAGTATCAATGTAACACTTTACAATGAACTACCTTTAACTATTTGTCACTTATACATGATATATTCTTAGTTCTTCCAAAGCTCATAAGAATATCTTTACTATTGTCCAATGATCATCTTATGAATCATTCTGGTATATGCTCATAACATTTAGAGCATAGGACATATCTGGATGTGTACATCTTAAAGAATGATTGATCAAAATATTCTTGCGATTTCACCAAGTGTCAAAACACTTGAATCTCGTGTCAACACACTCGAATCTTGATTCTGTCCTTTCCGTGCCTCAAGAACCTTTCTTGTTGTTTCCATATTGAACTCATTCAACATCTTATCTATGTACATTTCGCAAAACCATATTAGCGCCTCAATCTATCCATATAGACATTGATGCCTAATTCTTGAGTTATGCCTAAGTCTTTCATCGAAATGAAATTCTTAACCTGTGTCAATACAAGATACATCATTTCCAATCAACAACATGTCCTCTACATAATGTATTAGAAATATGTCTCAGCGCTCCCACTTAATTTCTTGCAAATGCAAGCATCTTCATCATCTCCGATGAATTTAAACTCTTTTAACAGTTTCATCATGGTGAAGATTCCAACTCCGCTATGCTTACTTCAACCATTGAAGTTTTGCATACTGTTTTAGCATCCTTTGAATTAACAAAACCCTTTGGATCGTGTTATTTACACGTCCTAGGTAACCATTCTATTAGAAGAACTTGTTTTGTTTGTTCAACTACCATATACCAAAATATATGTAGTGGTTGCTACATTAATCTGTCCAGACTAAATATCGCTATGAAAGATCAAATCTTATCATAGTCAATTCCTTGAACATTGTCGTAAACTCTTTCTGACATGTCGACTATTTCATAGATTTGAAACATCCATGTCTATTTCTTTATAGATCCAAACACGACCGATGGGCTTCATGCCTTTCCGGAGGGTCTTCGAAGTTCAGAAACTTGATTTCACGTGTATGGATACTATTATGGATTCCATGACTTCTAGTCATTTTATGGAGTCAGGGCCCATCATCGCTTCTTTGCATGTAGTCGGTTCATCATTGTCAAAACAATAACGACTTGCTTATCAAATCTTACTATTTGATTCTTACCGACCCACACGGTTCTATAGGAACTCTAATCTCCGAGATCACACCTTTTGTAATCATGAGAGCCATGAGCATTGTGGCCGTCACCGGGACACTTTCCGGCGCTGCGCTACTTAGCACATATAGCTAAGGTTCAACAACCTTATCAAAGTTCTATTGTCATCCCACTTAACTTTTCACGAAAAATTCCTTCTCAAGAAACTTGACGTTCCAAGCGACAAGCTCTTTTTTCCTCGGCGTTATGGAGAAATTCCCAACAAATTCTTTGGAATAACCTACAAAGACGTGCTTATCCGACTTTGGTTGTAAACATTTTACTTATGCATAACATACCAAAATTTAAGAAAAGACAATTCGGGTTTTATCCCAAACCATGACTTATATGGTGTCATTTCAACGGATCACGATGGAGCTCTTTTTTAGTGTAAAAGCGGTAGTCACTAAAGATTTAATCTTTAAAAACATAATGGCAGTTTTATAAATGACACCCTTGATCTTACCATCTCAAACATGGTTTGATTTCATCTCTCGAATATGCCATACTCCTATGGTTTATCGGGAAATGCAAATCCATAGAACGATTCCTCAAATCTTAGGTGTTTTGCTAAACTTGTAACTCAAACATCTTTCTTTATGATCCAATCATAAACTCTTTTATTTTCTTGTTACAATGATTTTCCACTTCATCTTGAAAGTCTTTGAACATTTTTCAAATGTTTCATACTTCTTCCTTATTGAGTAAGTACATACATATACTCACTCAAATCTTCGGAGAAAGCATATGAAGTTGAAATCCATCGCCCACAACTACACATAATGGACTATATACATCAATATGTATAAATTCCAATCAGTTAGTCGTCCATTCCTCTTTTGGCCTAGGAACAGAGTTTTAATTATCTCCAGGAAAGTATCACAAGCGTCATTTGATCCAAATCAAAGACTCCAAAAATTCCATCAACATGGAGTTTCTTCATGTTTTCTTTCAAATATAATTTAAACGGCGATGTCACTTCGCAAGTGATCTTTCAACCATTTGTCTTGTGACATTTTAGCATTAGTTTTATGGTCATTATTTCTCCAACCAGACTTGTATTTCATCCATCTATTATGAATACGGTAATTATTTGAACAACCTTTTGTCGTCATAATACTTGATCAAAATAAAAATTATTGAAACAAATCTTGAAGGCAAGCTTTGATGTTAACAAGCAACACAACAACCCTTTGTTTGTTTTCGATGAACATCATCACATATTCTCTTGCTAGTTACTTAGGCCATTGCAGTTCATGAATTGTGTGTCCTGTATGACACTTCATACCAACCAATTCGGTATCCAATACCTAAGAACCACATTGTTTAACAAGCAAGGAATACAACCATAACATGTATATCTTCTATATGCCCACGTTGGACATCTCCAATATTATAATTTCTGCCAAATATTTTTATAGATTTTCTTTCAGCAATTCCTTTTCTTTTAAAAGAATTTATCAACATCAACAGTGGTGTCATCAACATGACACATGGTACAAAGCGTATATAGTCAACTACTAATACCTTTGGACTTGCACTTTGAGGTGGATCACCATCATCAAATGTTTGGTGTTCTTTTAAAAATCCATTCTTTAGTAATCTTTTAGTGTAGTAAACATTTTACTTACATCTTCTATTCATCCTTATCATGAAAACTTTCATGATCAAGCTGCTATAGCTTATAAAGGTGAATTGCGAGTATAATGTTTCTTTTTCAAAACCTTTTGGAGGATTAGGACGACTAGCGTCTCCAACCTTCACAAATTCTCATCAAATATGAGGACGTATACTCTATCATGTTGTAACCAACACATTGTTTTAGATATCGTAATACCTTTCACATATGATGGTTTCTGAAACATTGCTTTCAGCTCTTAGATAAACTTGATATTAAAAACAATCTTTTGAGTATCAAGAATCATGGAGGCAAACATGATACATTATATGCTAACACTAGAATTGTTACTCTTGATTTAATACTATTTATTAAACTTCACAGAGTAAACGGAGTTTGCTGAAAGTTTGCAATAGGACTTTTAAACTTTAAATTGACACTCAAAACAATACGATACCAGTTCGTAAAGAAAATATCCAGAATTTCTATAGTTCCACTATCTCAACTATAACTAAGCGTAAGGTGGTGAACGGATGCCAATGACTACAACAAACTATGCAAATTCACTTTGATTGTATTTATGATAAATTGAGTTCGACTAATCCAAATTACAAATGAACTCCCACTCAAAACAACATCCCTCAAGTTGTTTTAGTGATTACATGAACCAAATCCACTACACCAAGTCCGATCATCATGTGAGATGATGTAGCTTTAAAGGCGAACAATCAACATGTTCATCATATCATCCATATGACTCATGCTTTACCTTTCGGTATTCCGTGTTCCGAGACCATGTCTGTACATGCTAGGCTCGTCAAGGTTAACCTTAGTTTCTGCATGTGCAAATCTGGCTTGCACCCGTTGTATGCACACGTAGAGTCTATCACACCCAATCATCACGAGATGTTTCGAAACGACGAGTCTTAGCAACGGTGCCAACTAAGGACGAACACTTTATTACTTGATATTTAGTGAGAGGGATCATCTTATAATGCTACCGTCGCGATCTAAGAAATACAAGATGCATAAAGGATTAACATCACAGGCAATTCATAATAAGTGTGATATGATATGGCCCTTTCTTCTTGCGCCTTTGATCTCCATCTCCAAAGCACGAACATGATCTCCATCATCACCAGCATTGCGTCAAGGTCAGTGGCGCCGCTTCATGGTTGTCCATCATCACTAATAACTATTACAACTACTTGGAATAAAGCTATTACAAGATGAATAGACACGCAGGTCTTAACAGAATTAAAAGACAACCATTAGGCTCCTGCCGGTTGCCATATTACAACAAGGATCATTGCATACATCAAATATAATCATAATCACATGATGGCCATGTCACATCACAAAACCCCTGCAAAAACAAGTTAGACGCCTCTAATTTTCTTTGCATGTTTTACGTGGTTTGGGGCTTCCGCATAAGACCGATCTTACCTACGAACAAGAATCACAACGTTGATACAAGTGTTGTCAGATGCTCATTGTAAATTGAATCTTAACTATGGTGGGAGAGACAGACACCCGCAAAGCCACTTGTGCAAAGCAAGTTACACGTCAAGCGTGGAGCAAGTCTCATGTGCGATGACATGTAATGTTAGCCCGAGCCGCTTCATCCCACCATGCCGCAAGATGCAAAGTACACGCTAAGACATCGACAAGAAAAGCATCAACGCCCACACAAACATTGTGTTCTACTCGTGCAACAGATCTACGCATAAACCTGGCTCTGATACCACTGATGGGTTCGTAGCATGGAAAACAAAAAATTTCTACCGCAAGAACGAACAAAACCCAGATCTAATCTAGATAAAAGCCAAGATCTAATCTATTAGACATGTGCAACGAGATTACATCTCGTGGTTGATGTAGTCGATCACTTGCCGATCTCAAGATCGTGTGGACGATCCTTCCGGCGTCGCGTTCTAGCAGCGCTTCCGCAGCCGGTCAAGTGGACGATCCTTCCGGCGCCGCGATTCGGCAGCGCTTCCGCAGTCGGTCACACGAGCGGAGTCGAAGCAAACCTTCCTCTCCCCGTTCCCGCGAGCAGCGGAGGTAGTAGATCTTCTCCACGGAATCCCAGCAGCACGACAGCGTGGTGGTGGTGGTGGAGTAGAGAATTCTGCAGGGCTTCGCCTATGCCTGTGCAGAAGAAAGGTGGAGGATAGAGGCGGCAGAGATTGGGTGTTATGGGAGCAGGGGTGGAGGGGGCGCCCCTGCCCCTCTATTTAAAGGGGGTGAGGCGCCATGGGAGGGGGAGTCCTTGTAGGACTCCCCTTCCCTCTAGGCCGGCGGATTGGGGAGTGGGGGGAGGAGTCCTCCTCCCCCACGACTCCTAGTCTTGACCCACCAGGACTCCTTGATCCCTTCCTTGGTTTTCAAGAAAACTCCAAGAAACCTTCCAGAACCTTCCGGAACATTCCGAAACATTCTAGAACCCTCATACAAATACTCCAGAACATTTCCTAACTCAGAAAATGATCCCCAATATATGAATCTTATTCTCCGGACCATTCCAGATCTCCTCGTGATGTCCCGAATCCAATCCGAAACTCCGAACAACATTCGGTCTCCAACGCATATTCCATATCTACTTAAAACAACTTCGAACCTTAAGTGTGTCACCCTACGGTTCGTGAATATGTAGACATGATAGAGACACATATCCTATCAATAACCATCAGCGGGACCTGGAGATCCATAATGGCTCCCACATACTCAACGATGACTTCGTGATCGATTGAACTATTTACATACGAAACCAATTCCCTTTGTCACGCGATATTATACTTATCCGAGGTTTGATCGTCGGCATCTCCATACCTAGTTCTGCCTCGTTACTGATAAGTACTCTTTACTCGTTCCGTGATATGTCATCCCTTGTGACCTAGTCACATGCTTGCAAGCTAACTAGATGACATTCCACCGAGAGGGCCCAAAGCATATCTATCCGTCATATGGATGGACAAATCCCAATCTTGGTTCATGCGCTTCAACACATATTTTCAGAATACCCAATGACACCTTTATGACCACCCAGTTACGAAGCGGTGTTTGATGTCATCAAAGTACCCATCTGGTGATGGTGATTAACACAACCTCATGGTCGAAGGATTAGGTTACTATGCATTTAAAAGCTTACAGCAATACGAACTTAATGACTTGATCTTATGCTACGCTTACTATGGGTGTGTGTCCATCACATCATTCTCCTAATGATATGATCTTGTTATTAACGGCATCCAATGTCCATGATCAGGAAACCATGATCATCCATTAATCAACAAGCTAGTTTAACAAGAGGCTTACTAGGGACTCTTTTATGTTTACAAAACACACATGTATCAGTGTTTCCTAATAATACAATTATAGCATGGGATGTAAACATTTATCATAAACATAAAGATATAATAATAACCACTTTATTATTGCCACTTGGGCATATCTCCAACAGTCTCCCACTTGCACTAGAGTCAATAATCTAGTTAAAAACTTGTGCATTCAACACCTATGGCTTTCTGGTGTTGTATAGACACTATTGCTAGTGGTAAACATAATCTTCGGATCTGACACTTCCAGGTTCGTGTGTATTTGCATGTCCTTGCGTCTCTACGCATTACTCATTCTCCAATGAGATGGCATTGTATAATTTGGTGCTTTAGTGAGACCTTTAGTTCCTTCGGCTCAAAATATGTTGATATTATTGTCACACAATATATCTTCATAGTATTAGCCCACTTTGAACCACACCTAGTTTGATAAACTACTTAACACAAATGCCCTCCTTTGCTGCTACTATAGCAGTTATATACTTAGCCTTTTGTTGTAGTATCCGTCACAATATCTCAACTTTGGAACTCATCCAAATCCATCATGGAACATCCTTTCCATTATATTGTGCTACCCATAGTCTAAATTGAGATAAATTTAATTTGTATCTTGTGACAAAACTAGTATCAATGTAACACTTTACAATGAACTACCTTTAACTATTTGTCACTTATACATGATATATTCTTAGTTCTTCCAAAGCTCATAAGAATATCTTTACTATTGTCCAATGATCATCTTATGAATCATTCTGGTATATGCTCATAACATTTAGAGCATAGGACATATCTGGATGTGTACATCTTAAAGAATGATTGATCAAAATATTCTTGCGATTTCACCAAGTGTCAAAACACTTGAATCTCATGTCAACACACTCGAATCTTGATTCAGTCCTTTCCGTGCCTCAAGAACCTTTCTCGTTGTTTCCATATAGAACTCATTCAATATCTTATCTATGTACATTTGGCAAAACCATATTAGCGCCTCAATCTATCCATATAGACATTGATGCCTAATTCTTGAGTTATGCCTAAGTCTTTCATCGAAATGAAATTCTCAACCTGTGTCAATACAAGATACATCATTTCCAATCAACAACATATCCTCTACATAATGTATTAGAAATATGTCTCAGCGCTCCCACTTAATTTCTTGCAAATGCAAGCATCTTCATCATCTCCGATGAATTTAAACTCTTTTAACAGTTTCATCATGGTGAAGATTCCCATATGAAATTGATGGTTGCAAGGTAGTCTCTGGTTGCAAGGGTTTTGAAAGTGGAGCTCAAATTGATGGTTTTTGAAAAAGTGGGATCTTCCCATATGAAATGGATTCAATTTTCCAATTCCTTTTAAATATAGTGTTTGAATGTTTTTAGCAGATCAAAAGGTGGGCCTTGGTACCTCATTATGTGTACTAGCAAGGGGTGTAAAGATCTAGAATTATATCTGTTGAGAAATGAGTGCTAGGAACACTCAAAGTAGTGTAGTGGCTTATAATGGCCAAAATGACCATTCCTCCTTTTTAATTGATTTTGATTTGATTTTATTTGGGAAAAGTTTGGGAATGATGTAGATGATGTTTAAATCACCTAAGAAACATTTTACAACCAAAGAATCACAGAACCATGGCAATTCAAATCAATTCCTAATTTAAATGCTCATACACATGAATGCTTTCATTTTTAATTTGAAAAAGTTTTTGTTAACCCTAAATTTGTTGATTTGGATCTTGATAAGCTTGGATTGATGTTTTGGGATCTTAAAAACCTTCCCCCCTTAAACAAAATCTCGTCCCGAGATTTACAAGGAAAACTAGGAACTAAAGAGATCTGGGAACTCTATCCTAATGTAATCCTCGCGCTCCCAAGTGGCTTCCTCTTCGGTATGGTTGCTCCACTGAATCTTGAGAAACTTGATGCTCCTGGTTCTGGTGGTTCTGTAGGCTTCTTCTAAGATATGGATGGTCACTTCCCGATAGGTCAGGTCATTGTTGATTTCCACAGCTTTGTGATCGATGTTCTTGAAAACTTCAGTCTTCTCGGGAACTTCCAGACATTTACGAAGTAACGAGATATGGAACACATTGTGGATGGCTGACATCTCTTCAGGCAGTTCCAGTTGATACGATACTTCTCCTCGACGGTTTAGAATTTTGAAGGGCCCGATATATCTGGGGGCTAACTTTCCTTACAGACTAAAGCGTTGAGTTCCCTTCAATGGTGAAACCTTGAGATATACAAAATCTCCGACATTGAAAGTCAGGTCTCTCCTTCTCTTGTCAACATAACTCTTCTGTCTGGATTGGGCGGTCTTGAGGTGCTCACGGACTTTGTGAACTTTCTCTTCTACTTCTCGGAGAATGTCGGGTCCAAAGATCTGACTCTCTCCTACTTGCGACCAATTCAAAGGGGTACGACACTTTCTTCCGTATATGAATTCAAATGGTGTCATCTACAAACTAGCTTGATAACTGTTGTTATATGAGAATTCTGCGAAAGGCAGGCAGTCTTCCCATTTTGATCCGTATTCCAACACACAAGCTCTAAGCATATCCTCTAAGATTTGGTTGACTCTCCCAGTCTGTCCATCAGTTTGCGAGTGATACGCGGTACTGAAGTTCAACTTGGTTCCTAATCCTTCTTGGACTTTCTGCCAAAATCTTGAGGTAAACTGGGTTCCTCGATCTGATACTATGGTTTTGGGGGTTCCATGCAGACTAACAATCCTAGCAATATACAGCTCTGCCAGCTTTGCACTCTGGTAGGTAGTCTTGACAGGTATAAAGTGGGCTACCTTGGACAGTCTATCAACTATGACCCAGATTGAGTCATTTCCCCTACTAGAAGTAGGCAAACCAGTGATCAAGTCCATTCCGACGGAATCCCATTTACATTCCGGAATCTGCAATGGTTGCAACAGTCCTGCAGGTCTCTGATGCTCTACTTTGACTCTTTGACAGATGTCACATTTGGCGATGTAGCTTCCGATTTCCCTCTTCATCTCGTGCCACCAAAATTGCTCCTTCAAATCCCGATACATCTTCGTTCCTCCTAGATGGATAGAATAAAGAGTATCATGAGCTTCCTTCATGATAACCTGCTTTAGCTCCGAATCTGCTGGCACACAGATACGTCCTGTGTACCACAATACACCTTCTTCGTCGTCGGTGAATCCAGGTACCTTTCCTGTACCAATACGACGTTTGATTCCATCGATACTTTCATTCCCCTTCTGGGCTTCCTTGATTTGGCTAATCAAAGTGGGTTGAAGTTCAATGCTAGCTAAGAATCCTTTGCTAACTAATTCAGTCCTGAACTGCTCCAACTCTTCATACAAACTTGGTTGCTTCTCCTTGATCATGGTATTTAATCTACACGACAATCTACTAAGAGCATCCGCTACCACATTGGCTTTGCCGGGGTGAAAGTGAATGTCAAGGTCATAATCCTTGATTAACTCTATGCATCTCCTTTGTCTCATATTCAGCTCCTTCTGAGTGAAAATATACTTCAAGCTCTTATGATCTGAGTAAATCTCACAGCGATTACCCATCAGATAATGACGCCATGTCTTCGATGCTAGAACCACAGCTGCTAGCTCAAGATCATGGGTCGGATAGTTCTGCTCATGCTGCTTCAGTTGTCGAGATAGGTACGCGATGAATTTTCCTTCTTGCATCAATACACATCCTAGACCAATCTTGGATGCGTCACAATATACATCAAATGGCTTCTTGATGTCTGGCATGATTAATATTGGGGCTGATATCAATCTCTTCTTCAGCTCCTGAAAACTGGCTTCACATTTGTCTGTCCATTCAAACTTCTTGTCCTTCTTCAACAATTGGGTCATTGGTCGGGCTATGCTCGAGAATCCTTCTACGAACTTGCGGTAATATCCCGCTAATCCGAGAAATGCATGGACTTGGGTTTGAGTGGTTGGGGCTTCCCATTCTTCGACATCTTTGATCTCGGCGGGATCAACAGAGACTCCTCTGGCAGACACAATATGTCCTAGGAATCCTACTTCTTTCAGCCAAAACTCACACTTGCTGAACTTGGCATATAACTGATGCTCTCTTAGGGTTTCTAGGATGACTCTCAGATGTTTCTCATGCTCTTCTTCTGACTTGGAGTAGATAAGGATATCGTCGATAAACACAACTACAAACTTATCTAGGAAATTCATAAAGATCTTATTCGTGAGGTTCATGAAATAAGCAGGGGCATTGGTTAATCCAAAATACAAAACCTTATACTCGTATAAACCATAGCGAGTAGTAAAGGCGGTCTTCGGAATATCCGTTGCACGAACCTTAAGTTGGTGATAACCAGTCCTAAGATCAATCTTTGAGAATACCTGGGCTCCAGTCAACTGATCAAATAGATCCTCTATCTTTGGCAAGGGGTACTTGTTCTTGATAGTTACGTCATTCAATTTTCTATAATCTGTGCATAGACGGTTGCCTCCATCTTTCTTGTCGACGAATAACACTGGTGATCTCCATGGTGATGCGCTTGGTTGAATCAAGCCTTTCTCTAACATGGCATCCAACTGCTTCTTCAGTTCCACTAACTCTGAGGGGTTCATGCTATAGGGTCTCTGGGTTATGGGTCCGGTTCCGGGGATTAGTTTGATAATGAACTCAATATCCCTATCCAGGGGCATACCTAGCAATTCATCTGGGAATACGTCGGGGTATTCACAGACTACTTGGACTTGGTCAATGGTAGGCAAGGCTACACTCTTGTTGCATTTGAATTGACGGGGTAAGGTTTTAGAGATATGCTCTATTGTTACTCCAGAACTACTGGTCATGGTGATGGCTTTCTTAGCACAGTCTATCAGTCCTTTATGCCTTGACATCCAGTCCATACCTAGTATTACTTCCAAACCTTTGGTTCCAAGTACAATTAGGTTGGCATAAAAATCTATCCCATGTATTCTGATAGGCACAGCTTTGCAAATTTTTCTAGCTTTGGTTGTTGAACCGGGGATTTGAACTATCATGACATGCTTCAGGTTGGTTGGGTGAATCTTACTAGTGCATGCAAATTCTTCGGTGACAAATGAATGCGATGCTCCGGAATCAAACAATACTCTTGCTAAAACTGAGTTGACAGAAAACATACCCAACACTACATCTGGCACTTCCTGGGCTTCTTCTGTGTTCATGTGGAAGAGACGGCCGTTGCGGTTGTGAGGGTTCCCTGGGGCAAATCTCCTTCCTGGTTGAACACGACATTGCTGCTGAGCTAGGGCATTCACATTGGCATTGGCTACAGTCTTCTTGGGACACTCATTGGAGTAGTGACCCTTCAATCCACACTCGAAACAAGTGATCTGGGACTTGTCCTTGACTGCGACAGGCACAACATTGCTGCCAGTTCTGGGTGCAGTGTTGTTGTTGTTGTTGCTGTTGTTCTTGGGAGGTGCACGGTTAAAATTGTGGGCATTACCGGAGTTGTGATTGTTTCCTCCGGACTGCACATTGCCCCCGCTACGGTTGGGGTAGCTTGGGCGAGACGTTGGGGGTCGGTTGTTCCTTGGTGCATGTCCTGGTGAAGGGTTGGGATGGTACTTCTGGTGACTATTGGATCCAGACTGCTGCATCATACGACGCTTGCGGTTGTCGTTTGCCTGGTTAATCTTCCCTTCCATCTAAATGGCAGAGTCGACTAGCTCTTCGAGATCCTGAAAACGGATGTTGACAAGGACAGTCTGCATTTCATCATGCAGTCCGTTCAGGAATCTCTCCTTCTTCTTGGCCTCCGTGTTGATCTCATCCAGTGCATATCTGGCAAGTGATAGGAATCTATCACGATACTCCACCACAGTCATTCTTCCTTGCTTCAATTCGCGGAACTCATCTCTCATTCTGTTGACTAGACCTTGCGGCACGTCGATGTGACTGAACTTGACTTTGAATGCTTCCCATGTCATCACTTGACCATGGTTCATATTGCGGATGCTATTCCACCAAGCTCTTGCATCTCCTGCTAGATAGTGGGTGGCAAAGAGAACTTTCTCATTTTCATCAACTCTTGCAACTTCTAAGTTGTTTTCCATGGTCTGTAACCAGTCATCAGCATCTAGTGGGTTTTTAGAGGTGCTAAAGATTGGAGGATTGGTGTTCTGAAAGTTTTTGAGTTTGGATCCCTGGTGATCCTGATTTCCATGCCCTTGGTTGTTGAGAGCCATTTGAGCGATCTGTTGAAGTGTTGCTAAGTTGGCTTGACGTTCTGCCCTGCTTGCTTCACAGTCTGCGATGAGATTCTATAAGATCTGCAACATTGGGTCTTGCGACGAGCTGCTCCCTCCTTGGTTTCCACGAGTCATTTGAAGATTTAGATGGATATAGGGGTAAGAGGGAATTTCTACGGTTCATGGTTTTGGGTTTTCAAAGCTAAAACTTTGAGTTAGACTCAGGTTTTTCAACTAACTCCATTTCATTCAGGCAAGCAAGCACACGATACAACACACACCACAACAATCAAAGGGAAAACAGATGGTTTGAAGAACCATTCTGCAAGCTACGACACAATGAGACCGATACATCTCATGCTACGACAGTGCTCTAGCGCATCTACTCATCTTCGATGAAGTCAGAGTCCTCATCGTCAGTGTAGAAGTCCACGGCATCCTCCGCCAGAAAGTCATCATCATTGCTGAGGTAAGAATCCATGTCTCCTTGGATGTCTTCACCCTCATCTTCTTCTTCTTTTGCTGAAGGCTGGGCTGCCTGCTCCTTGACTGTCTTCTCGAGGTCGGCCACCTTCTTGCGAAGACGGGCGATGGTGCGATCCTTCTTTGCACGCTGGTGGCGAAGAGACTGGCGATCCTGGACGAGCAGTGCGAAAGTCTGGGCCTTCTGGTCGGCAATGGCACGGTTCTGGTTGGCTCACTCTCTAGCATTGTCCAGCTCCTTCTGACAGTCATACAACAGGAAGTCAAGGTTCTCCACTTGGCGCTTAAGTGCTGGATGACTTGGCATCCCCATCGGCATTCCCATGAAGTCACGTCTTGCATAGTGGGCAAAACAGGTTCCTTGGATCTGGTTGATGCTGAGGGCACATAGACGTGCGAGAACTTCATGCATTGCCCTGGCTAATCCATCTAGCCAGTTGTTCTCTCTCACTGAGAACTGAATTCTCCTAGAAGTTGGTGCTTCAATGCTTCCTCTAAGACCTGCGGTGACTAGCCACTGTAGGTCTCCTCCTGGGGGTCCTGGAAGTTGAGCTCCAAGAAACTCCGGATGTGGGCGTCCCAGTAACTCTGACAGTGAATCTAGATCCCTCTCGAAGATCAGCTGACCTCCGTTTCCCAACTGGTAAAACTTGCTGAACTGAGTCTCCATCTACAAGAATTAAGGATGCGGAAGTTAGTGAAGTGATCAAGTGTGTCAAATTTTAAGTAGTAGTGTAAGAATTTTGAGGAACATGATTTTTTGAAAAAGAGTGAACCCACAAGGATAAGAGAGGAGGTAGTTTTTTATAAATACTCACTTTGGTTTGGAAACTAAGTTTTTGTTTGAACGTCCATTCTAACTAGGGTTTCCTATGGTCCTGATGGCTCTGATACCAACTTGTCAACACCCGGATTTTTAATCCTAGATGCCTGTTATGCCATACCTCGCAATCCCAAGATTACCATTTTTGCGAGACATAACGGATTGGATATCACAGTACATCATCCATTACAAACCATACATAAGGTCTTACACATATAAGGATCTCATGATCTAGTCTTAATACAACAAGCAATGGAAATAAAAGATAAGCGTAGCGGTGGGGTCCATCTTCAGGGGCACAGGCAATGCTGATGAAGGCAGATAGTTCTAGTTATCATAGCCGTCCTGCTGGCCATCATCTTGATAGTCTCCTTCATATTCTGGCCATGATAATAGCCAGGGACAAAAGCCATGAGTACTCCTTAAGTACTCGCAAACTACCACTAACAATTAGGATAGTTCTAAGTTAAAGTGCTAACTCTATGTTTAACTACAAAGTTAAGTTTGAAACCTAAGCTGAGTTCACAAGCAAAGAAAGATAAAGTAAAACTCTAGAATCTCTTAAATTGGGAAGCTAATGTCATAAACACAACCCTGTTGTGGTCAAGTCAAAATTCATCCTTCATTTCAAGTTATTTAGAAAACATCTCACAACAAAACAGTGTGGGAGCATTCCAACTATCCATAACCGCGGACGCGGCTATTCGAATAGTTTGACACTCTGCAGAGGTGGTACACTTTCACCACAAGATTCGATACATCTGTCAGGGATAACCCTGAATCATCATACTTAGTATGCAGATAATCAAACATAACCTTCCCTTTACACACCCTAGTATAAGCACCTCTCCTATGAGCATGGCCTCCCAACCATGACCATCAGTCATCTTGGGCACTGCATAGGTGGACATCATGAGAGGTAGCTTCAGCTCAAACCTCTCCCGCGAGGGAACTTATACTAATGCATATAAATTTCCAGCTAAGCCTTACCCAATTCAGGTAGTGTGGTTGTACGGTAAATTTGGAATGGTATCGCATCCGAATCCAACCATCAGTTTTATAAAAAGGGATAAGGCTCATGCCTCAACATTTTCATCATCATAAACCATTTGTGTTTCTCAACACATGTCAAAACATCTCAATAGAATGACTCATCATTCCAAGGTTTTCATAATTCATTTTCACCAAGTGTTCCCATCTAAAGTGACTCAAGTTTTTGATCTACTCTAAACTACTAAGTTAAGAGTGTTCACTAAGGTGGAAAAGTTGGGTTCAATCTCATGCCATAGAATGACATCTAAAGAGTTCTAAATAGGTCAAGTTTTATACTCTTTATGCTACCTTCAAAACAAGTAAAGAACTTTGTGTAAACTAAGGGAGGTAAAACTTGTAAATAAGACTTGGGGTAACTAATAGTCAAAGGAGTGTTATCAAAGCATGCCTAAAGCATCTTTGCTAAATCATCTAGTTTGATCCTAGCTTGCTAAGCAGGAAACTTGCAAGGGTTAGCTTTCATTGTTAATGGTGGCTTGCCTTGGTTGGTGCAGTGGTTGAAGTTTCCTTCTTCTTCTTCTTCTTCTTCTTCTTCTTCTTGGTAGAACTCCTCCTCCTCAAAAGCTTGGTCGGTACTATCGTCTATAAATACATACGGAGTACACAATCACCAAACAATACTTAACTAGGCTAAATAGCATTCTAAGACACACATTTTATGATCTATTATCATCACAAGCATCACAAGTTTAAATCACTAGTTTCATCTTTTTAATTTAGAAAAGTAATTTCTACTCATTGAAACATTAACTAAGATTTAATATTCACCACTTAATATGGGATCATGTTGACATAGGTCATCACCACATATTCTAACATTTGGGAATGAGATTTAAAGGTTGGATCATAATTACTTTGGTTTAAGTTCATTATTTAATGATTTAAAGTGACTAGAAATGCCTATATAGCATTATTTTGGTACTAGTCCAAAGTCACTGCCTGTAAACCTTGATATTATTACATATTCAGATATATATGATGAAATGTGATTTTTGAGAGTTGGAATCAACTCAAAACCTATCTTAGTGGATTTTATAAAAATGTTGCATGGTGCAAATGCTTCTGTTTTGTTGTTTTTACTAGGAGAGATCTATAACTCTAATTTAATTAAATCCAACGGGCTTATATAGATCATTTCAATACCTTTCAGGCAAAATTGGTTTCATGCCAATTGGATTTGTAAAACTCCCAGAATTGAATTTTAAACTAGTGGACATAAACTAGCTTAACTCTAAAAAGAAAAAAACTAGATTTGAATTTCTAACTCGCGCGGGAACTAACTGGGCCGGCCTAGCTACGCACAGTGAGTGCAACGGGCTGCCTAACAAGCGGGCTCCACTAGTCAGCGGCACAAAAACACCAAAACGGTATCTAGCATTCTAGGCCGCACGATTAAAAGGGGATCTAACGATGGGAGTTCATCGTCGTCGACGGATTACTCCGGCGAGAGTCTGACCTAGACGCGACGGTGGGGGTCGATTGGGGGCGTACCAGGGCTCCAACAAGGTTGGTGAGGTGGGCAAACAGGCTAGAAGACAACGGCGAGACGAGGCGCGATTGCGGCGGAGCTTGGGGTGCCCTAAATCGCAGGCGCCCTTCTCCTCCTGCTACGGCAGCTTCAGCTCCAATTCCGGCGAGGCAGAGCTCGAGCAGCGTCGACGAGAGGTGGATGAGGTTTAGTGAGAGGTGGGGAGTGTGGGAGTGTGGAGAAATGGTGCTGGGGTGGCCGCTTTATATAGGCTCGACGGTGAGACCGAGCGGTGTGGGCAGGTGACTCCGGCGAGGGCGGCACAGGGGGCTAGCGGCGTGGCTCGAGGTAGGGGACGGTGGCCTATCCTGGCGGTGCTCTGAGGCTTAAAGGCATGGCAATGCAAGCTCTGTGCTGGTCGGGAGCGTCAAGCGCTCTGGGCGGCAAAAGTTGCGGGTTCGAAGGCGAGCGGTGGCTGTGGCGTGTTGGGCGACCAACGGGGGTGTCTGGGGTGTTCACTAGGTCATGGCGAAGCGGTGGGCGCGGGCTGCGGCCGAGGGGCGGTTTGTGCACGCGGGGACATGGCGCGCTCTGCGGGCGACGTCGGCATGGTCGACCAGCTCCGGGCACGGCGGTTCCTGGCCGTTCTGGTCTCTGTCTCTGGGCTAGGGCTGGTTGGACGGTGGCGGTGGACCACAGGCTAGCGTGTAGACATGGCGAGAGAGGGGGAAGCGGTCTGCTGCTGCGAGGGCCAAGTTGGCCGGCAAGGTGCTCTCGGCATGGCCTTGCAGTGCCGCTAGGAGGTAGGGGAGGTGTTGGTGTTGGTCTGGTTAGGCTTGAGGGAGACAAGGGTGATCAAAGCACTTCAATTGGCTAGACAAGATCAACCCCAAAAAGGTAATAGTTAGGCCACTTTGATCTTGCCCACAAGGTGTTTGACAAAATGGCCGAAAGCGAAAAACTTTTGAATTTTGAGTTCAAATTTTTTGAGTGTTCTCCACTTGTACTAGGTAGTCTTTGGTTGCAAGGGTTTTGAAAGTGGAGCTCAAATTGATGGTTTTTGAAAAAGTGGGATCTTCCCATATGAAATGGATTCAATTTTCCAATGCCTTTTAAATATAGTGTTTGAATGTTTTTAGCAGATCAAAAGGTGGGCTTTGGTACCTCATTATGTGTACTAGCAAGGGGTGTAAAGATCTAGAATTATATCTGTTGAGAAATGAGTGCTAGGAACACTCAAAGTAGTGTAGTGGCTTAAAATGGCCAAAATGACCATTCCTCCTTTTTAATTGTTTTTGATTTTATTTTCTTTGGGAAAAGTTTGGGAATGATGTAGATGATGTTTAAATCACCTAAGAAACATTTTACAACCAAAGAATCACAGAACCATGGCAATTCAAGTCAATTCCTAATTTAAATGCTCATACACATGAATGCTTTCATTTTTAATTTGAAAAAGTTTTTGTTAACCCTAAATTTGATGATTTGGATCTTGATAAGCTTGGATTGAAGTTTTGGGATGTTACAAGTTCGTCCTACCGCGCATCGATCAGATCATCGAATCGACCACGGGATCGTAGTCGTTGTGCTTCCTTGACGCTTACTCTGGTTATAACCAGATCAAGATGGCGGTCGAGGAGGAGGAGAAGACGGCGTTCATCACGCCATTCAGCGCCTTCTGCTACACGGCCATGACGTTCGGCCTCAAGAACGCCGGCGCCACATACCAGAGATGCATGCAGGAGTGTCTAGCGAGCCAAATTGGCCGCAACATTCATGTCTACATCGACGACGTGGTGGTAAAATCCACCCGCCAGGACGACCTGCTCGCCGACCTAGCCGAAACCTTCGCAAACCTGCGGAGGTACAACATCAAGCTGAACCCCAGAAAATGCACCTTCGGCGTCCCCACTGGACAGCTCCTAGGATATGTAGTCTCCAAGCGAGGCATCGAAGCCAACCCCACCAAGATCGACACCATCGCACGACTCGGTAAACCCGAGTGCCTGTGTGACGTCCAGTAGTTGGCAGGGCGAGTCGCAGCCCTCAGTCCCTTCATCCCCCGGCTAGGCGAGAAGGCAATGCCCCTCTACTTCCTGATGCGCAAGAACCCCATGTTCCAATGGGACGCGGAGGCCGACGATGCACTCAAAGCGCTCAAAGAATGGATACTCGCGGCTCCACTCCTCGCCGCTCCACTCGACAAAAAGCCAATGCTCGTCTACGTCGTGGCCTCCACTCGAGTCGTCAGTGCCGTGATGGTCGTCGAACGACCGGAGGAGGGCAAGGAGCGCCTCATACAGCGCCCTGTCTACTACATCAGCTAAGTCTTGACAGATTCACGACAGTGCTACACGTAGTACCAAAAACTGGTGTACGCGATATTCCGAGCTCAGCGGCGACTCCCACACTACTTCCAGGAGCACCCGATAACGGTGGTATCCTCCGCACCCCTACAAGACATAATACGCAATCGCGAGGCGACCGGGCGAGTCGCCAAGTGGGCCGTCGAAATAGGCGTCCACAACATCAAATACGAGCCCCGCAAAGCGATCAAGGCACAAGCCCTGGCTGATTTCCTCGCAGATTGCGAAGAAGCACAGCAGCCAGAGAAGCTCCCGTACCTCCACTACTAGTCGCTCCATTTTGATGGCTCCAAGAACGCCGATGCCGCAGGGGCTGGGGTCATACTGACCTCTTCCAAAGGAGACAAGCTCCGCTACGTACTCCACCTCAACTTCAAGCCCTGCACCAACAACATGGCAGAATACGAGGCCCTCCTTCACGGCATGAGAGCCGCTAAGGAGATGAACGTCAACCGCCTACGATGCTATGGAGACTGTGACCTAGTCGCCAGGACGTGCGACGCCGTCTCCCCAACAATGATCGTGTACCGCCAAGCGGTAGACCAGTTGGGAGGACAGTTCGACGGCTACTCCATCGAGTGGATCGATAGGCGCAAAAACGAGGAGGCAGATGCCCTTTCCCGCATCAGATCAACCCGACAAGCACCACTAGTAGGCGTCTTCCTCGACATCATCCACAAACCGTCGGTTAGCCCACCAAAAGAGATCGACGTCAGGATACCACTGCAACCAGAACCGGCCTTAGTCGCCATGTTTGTGGAGTGTAGCGACTGGACAGCACCATACGTCGCCTTCCTGGAGCACAAAATCCTACCAAGCAACTAGATGGAGGTGCGAATTATCGTGCGCCGCTGCAAATCCTTCGTCATCATCAACGGTGAGTTCCACAGACGCAGCATGACTGGCGTGTTCCAGCACTGCGTACAGCCAGAAGAAGGCCGCAAGATCCTCCAGGACATTCACGCCGGCGACTGCGGCCATCACGCTGGCGCCAAGTCGCTAGTCGCCAAGGTCATGCGGCACGGTTTCTACTGGCTCACCGCACACGCCGACGCCACCAACATCGTCTAGCGATGCGTCGGGTGCCAGAAGTACGCCCACCAGACGCACCTCCCTAGTTTGGCACTTAAGACCATCCCCATCACATGGCCATTCGCCGTATGGGGCATGGACATGGTAGGCCCATTCAAGAAGGCCCCATCTGGCTTCACCCATCTCCTGGTCGCGGTCGACAAGTTCACCAAATGGGTCGAGGCCAAGCCAATAAAAAAGTGCGAGGGCAAGACGGCCACCAAGTTCTTACGCGAGCAAATCTACCGATATGGCTACCCGCATAGCATCATAACAGACAATGGCACCAACTTCGCCAAGGGGGCCATGGCGGAATTTTGTGAAGAACATGGCATACGACTCGACCTCGCTTCAGTTGCCCACCTGGAGTCGAATGGCCAAGCAGAACGCGCCAACCAGAGCGTCCTCCATGGGCTCAAGCCGCGACTCTAGGTGCCCCTCGAGCGCACCCCAGGATGCTGGGTTAATGTGCTCCCCTCCATGATATGGGGGATCCGCACTTCTGTCAATCGCTCCACCGGGTCGCCAACTACATCGAGGCGACCAACGAGGTCGCCCGCCAAGACAGCATCAATCAACTCGATGAGGCATGCGACCTGGCTCGCTCTCACACCACCATGTACTAGCAAGGACTCCGCCGCTACCACATCCGCCGAGTACGAACTCGCACCTTCCAAGAAGGCGACCTGGTCCTACGACTGGCCCAAGACAAGAAAGGCATGCACAAACTCTCCTCCCATGGGAGGGGCCATTCGCCATAGGACGAGTCATCAGCAATGACGCCTACGACCTCATCGACATACGGGGTGACGGCCAGCTCGAGGTCGGGAGGCCATGGAATGTAAACCTCCTCAGAAAGTTCTATACTTAGAACCTCAAATTGTACTGAGCTGGCATATATAATGAAATTCATTCGGATCGCACAAATTGTGTCTACTCTCCATATTCTTGTGCCACTCGCACTCATACATATTAGCAATACGCTACTCACGGAAGTTAACCTCTGGTCGAGCGACCGGCACGACTAAGTAGTGTGGCATAAGGGCACCGGAAATACTCGGGCCTTGGGTCGTCCACGAAAACGCCAACCCGGAGCTGCCATTGGATTCGCCTAGCCCGACTGGCCCACCGGTCCAAGACAACTGATATACGCTTCTCACAGCGACCTGTCCCTCCCATCCTCGTGCAAAGTGACTCGAACGGTTAAGTACCACGCACGGGGACTCCGCAAAAATGGGAACCCCCACGCGGCTCTGGAACACACCAAGTAAGAGAGCTTCCTTGGACTCGCCAAGCGACTGGCTCTCCGGGCCAGGGGAGGAGACGCGTTACAAACAACGCATTCACAACCTACAACACGAACACGACCAATACGGTTGAGCACCACGCTCAGGGACTCGCCTACAAATCAAACCTACTCGTGCTCGGGGACTCGCCACTTAGAAGACGCGAGAGATAAAACAATGCACAACCAAAACAAAACACAAAAGTATACAATCGAGTTATACCCCATTAAAGGGCGAACACGCTCGGGGACTCGCTCAATCAAAAATAAACACACCACACAATCCTGGTCACAATACGAGTCGATTGACTCCCCTTGGCATACATTACAAAATGTGTTACAGCAGTCGCCACTTGGCATACATCACAAACTGCCCAACTACATTGTTTATTCCACAGGTCCTAATGAAGAAGCACCGCCACCCCCTTGACACGAACAAAAGGCTGCCACGGGTTCATCGGGTACGTCATCAGCGACTTCGACAACGCCGACCGGAAGGTGTGCTACGACTTCATATCACGATGCTCTGGCTCGGGGTCGCCAGGCGCCAACACCGTCTCCTGGTATGGCAGCAGATCCCCCATGGCCAGGACCTGATCTGCGTAAGGAGCGGCCTTCGCAGTCAGCTTCAGCACCTCGGACATCTCCACTGTGCCGAACGCCGATGGGTAGCCACTCGTCACATCGTCAAGGTCGAAGTCGTCGAGAAGTGGGCGAAACCCAAGCTCAATGCTGTGGTGGCCCCGCGCCTGAACGCCGAGCGCGCCATCCACTCCATGATGACAGGCACCTCCTCCAGATAGGGCCACACCTCTGTAAGCCCCCCAGGAATAACCTCGGTGGGGGACATGCCTTGAAGAACCGCTTGGACACATAACGCCGAAGCCATGGCCGCGTTCACCACGGCAGTCACACACTACAAAGCGTTAAAGGTCTAAACCACCGGGTCGCTTTGGCCTATCACAGCTGCAAAATCAGATGTGAGTGAAACTACGGACATCCCCAATCAGGGACTCGCCGAACAAGTCAGGCAAAGACAGACACTCACCAAGGAGTTTGCGGCAGTTCTCCATGACATGCTTCTCCAAGGCGGCTTGATCGTTGTGTAGCCCCACGATGATCGAATCCGTGGCTTTGCGTTCCTCCTCATCCGCAGCGACAACAACCTTCGCTCGGTCCTCCGAAGAAACTGAGGCCGCTCTCGCCTCCTCCAAGTCTTGGATCAGAGAGGCAATTCGTCCATTCGCCGCATCCAGCTCGGCGACTAGAACATACCCTTCGCGGGCCTTGGAAATTGCAGCCGGGAAACCATCGGAAAGAGAAACCATTAGCGCGCCATACACCAATAGTTCACACTTGACAGAGGAAAGGACAGAAAAGCAGACACTCACCAATAGTTTTCTGAAGCCGCTGGTTTGCCTCCTGCGCTTCACGCAGATCACACTCCAAGCGCTCCCTCGTTGCCTGCCCATCGGTCGATTCCCTTTGCAAACCCTGCAAACAAACAACACACCACAGCACTTACCAAAATCAACATCCAGTTCCTAGCCGCTGAAATTCAGCGACTAAGAACTCGGGGACTCGAGAGTAGGAAAAAAGTTCAATTCCTAGCCGCTGAAATTCAGGGAGTAGGAATTCCGGGACTGGAGAGTAGAAAGAAGTTCAGTTCCTAGCCGCTGAAATTCAGCGACTAAGAACTCGGGGACTGGACATACCTGAATAGTGGCGCCAAGCATCCTGTGAAGTTCTCCGACATCAGTCGACGAGATCATGAAGGAAGTGCGCCCACGACGGGACCCAATGTCCGCATCCACGATCTGCAGACTCTGCGGAGACTGGGTGTCCGCCACGCCTGGAAACCCCCTAGCCATGACGCGCGAGAACGTCACCGACGCTCCGGCGGGGGCATTGGTTGTCAGAGCCAGCACTTCCGGTGCGGCCGTAACCAAGACTGCCTCCGATCGCGCCGCCACCACTTCTTCGGCGACTGCCGCAACATCGGGCTCCACGGCGCCGTCCATGGCTGTGGTGTCGTCGGCACCCCCTTCTGCTTCTTCGCTCCTTCAGCAGTCGCTACATCTCCGGTGGATTTTCTCTTCTTGGGGAGGTCGCCCTCTCCCATGGTGGCGGCCGGCGGAATCTTGGCCACCGAAGGACGGCCAATCTTCTTGGCTCCAGATCTTCCCGAATTCCCACAGTCAATATAACGACAATACAAAAACAAGAGGCGAGTCGGAATGAAGAACCAATACTCACTTAGCGACGGGGAGAACATGAAGCCCGATGCTGATGTGGGCAGGCTTGTCCAATTCTGGACCTAGCTTGTGAGTGAGCCCTCTTTCAAAGACGTCTGAGGCCCACGAGACCGCGGGCTTCCTTGACGACGAAGCCGCAGTCGCCGGAATCTCTGGCTCCGAAGACGCGGCCGCTCTCGACATCTGCGGAGACTTAGACGTAGCTGCCTCAGCCGCTTCCTGGCTTGGAACCCCCAAAACCGTTGGTGCAATCATCGCCAGGGGAACCTCTACCGCAGCCTCGGTGTCCTTGCCCTCCAACCCCTTCGTCGAGATCGCGTCCTTTGGGGCTTTGTGCGAGACTTCGGGGGTGTCTTCATCGTTAGAGTCATCATCTGACTCAAACACCACTGCCGACTTTGGATGGCGACAGTGACTTCTTCGCTGGTGACTTGGGCTTGTGTGCGGGCTTCGACAGTGTAGCAGTGCGCCGGGATGTGTGCTCCTGCGCGACCTCGTCGCCTCCGTCGTGTTCATCCAGGCTGCGACTTGCCTCAAACTCACGCTGTTTCTGCATACGGGTCTTGCGAGCCACAGGCGCTGGAGGAGGAACCTCCTCCTCCTCCCCATCGCTGCTGGAAGAGTCTCCCTCGGAGTCCTCCTCGAGCTCTTGCGGAACCTCTTCGTCGAGCGGAGGAAGTCAGCCCTCCAACACCTGAAAAAGCTGAGAACCACCACGAGTAAACACCAAATGCAGCGACTGGGAATTGAGGTGCGGAAATAGCGACTAGGGAGAAAACTTACTATGGGGGCTTCATTCTTCACGGGAGTGTACGGGGCGACCCCGACCGACACGCTTGTGAACTCTGCGCAGTGCTCTTTTTCAGGGCGGCCTTGTATTCCTCGGCCTCCCATGATTCCTTGCTGGTTCGGGAGGGGTCGTGCTTCCCGCTGTATTCATACATCCAATGCGGCCGAGCCGCCAGCGGAACCAAACGCCGCCCGAGCCAGCAGTTGTAAAGATTGATCAAAGTCAACCCACAGTCCTTCAGCTTCTGGATCTAGTCCATCATTTCCGTGTCGGCCATCCTCTGGTCTTCGGGAAGCTTCTTCGGTGCTCTCAGCGATGAACTCGGGAAGTGCCACCTCGCCGGAGGGAGTGGATTCTTTTACATAGAACCAACTCTTCTTCCACTTGCTGGCGGACTTCTTCGGCAAGAGGAGCTTGATGAAGTTAGCCTTCGGCTTTAATTGGAACGTGACGCCGCCTGCGGCCAATATCAAGCTACCGGACGCCTCGCGCCCGATGCGGCCATCGAAGAGCTCCAACCACAGCGGAAAATACGGTCTGCAGCTGAGATAGCACTCGTAGAAGGCGACAAAGATCGCTAGCTGCTCGATGCTGTGCGGGCCGAGATCTGACGGTTCGATCGCGTAATACGCACAGAAGCGGCGGAAGAAGAGCGAGGTGGGGAATCCCAGACCCCTTTCTAGATGGCTGGGGAAGCAGATGAATTCGCCGGCTCGCGGTTTCGGCTCGGTCTCGGAGGAGGGGGAACCCGCCAGTTCCCCTTGCGGAGGACTCCGGCGTCCTCGAAGGACTTGAGCTGGGCCGTGGTGCATTTGGATTTTCCCCATGAGCCTTTGGGAGGCACCATCGGGTAGGACGTGGAATCACATGGTGCGGAAAGGACGAATCGGAAGGTTGAAGGAAGGAAGATTGAAGACAGGAAGAATGCGTATGGGAGAATGAAGAATGCGGGGAAGGATTCGCAGGACTGAATCATCACTCCCCTTATATGGGAACGCCACCCGCCAAAATCAGGGTAGCCGTTACTCACGGTAATTGCGCCGAAGTTACCGTTGGAAATTCCAACGGATAGTTTGACCAGAACTGACGGTCCAACTCCTCCATTCCACCCGCTACCCGCTAGTCTTCTCCACCCACCGAAGTGGCGACTTGACAATAGTAACGTTCGTCGTGGCGGCGAGTGGAAAACTAGGGAAATTCTCCTTGGTTCTAATGGAGTCCATCACCAACTCGACTGGGCATCCCAATTGGGCTCGCCTAGTTCGATCGCCAAAGGGACACCTGCGCCTGAATCAACGATCGGCTCGAGGACTACTGATGGGGATATGCCAAAGGGGGTATCCCAGCAGGACGTTCCGATTGGGCCGAAGGGCCTGTGAGTGTGCCTGGAGGACGGCGACTGGACTACGACGGAAGGAGAAGCTTGGCTACTAGAAGCTGAAGGCCCAGAAGCATATCTGAAGCCTAGTTGGATTAGGCCAGAAAGCCTCCGAGTCCATATCTGGCTCGGTTGTAACTTGTAAACCCTAGTGAGGTGACTCCTATATAAACCTCCCTAGCGTATCCTAAGGACTCACGTTCCATCATACACCCCCTCAAGCGACTCGCTGCTTAGACGCCGAGCTCGCCACCCCTGTAACTCGCTCTCCAATAATCTAATCTAGCAGGAGTAGGTCATTACCCTCCGGGGGGCCGAACCTGGGTAAACCCATGTGCATCCGCCCCCATCTCGCACCGCAGATGGCCGCCAACTCTTCCTCACGTTACAATCAATCGCTGCCAGTAGCAACGACTGCCGTGGCCATTTCCACGACACAGAGCATCGCCCGCGCCAGACCAAACCAAGCCTCCCCACGCCGTGCCATTAAGTCCGTGAGAACCACCAGGGAGCACCACACCGTCCTACGCCCTCACCCACGCCAATAGACACCTGGAGCCACGCCACCGTCGAGCTCACCGCCGCACCGCTCGGTCCCCTCGTCGAGCTATAAAAGGAGGCCACCCCATCCTCCATTCCTCACACCACTCCACTCCCCAGTCCTCACTGACCGTCCCCACCTCTCCTCGGAGCAAGGCGAGCACCACCGCGCTAGAATTTCACCGGAGTCCGCCGCTGCTGGAGGAGAAGGGCGCCGTTGATTCCGACCACCCCGAGCCTCGCCGTGACCACCGATCGCCTCGCCGTCGTCTACCATGTTGATCGCCCCCGTCGCCGAGCCTAGCTGGAGCCCAGGTGAGCCCCACGAGCCCAGGTAAATTCCTTGTCGGAGCTGTTCGTCATCAATGACGACCCTCAGCCGTTGGATTAGATTTAGATCGTAGGGTTCAGATCAGTAGATACCGTTTCACGTTAGATGTATCGCTGACCAGTGGACCCCCCTCTGTCAGCTGCGTGCTGTGCTGCGTTGTGCAGCTGGGCCGGCCCGTTAGTTTTCCCGCGCTGGCCCAAAATTCAAATAATGGATTTTCCAATTTAGTTGAAATCATTTTCTGTCCACTTTTTGAAAAATCAATTCAGGGAGTTTCACTCAACCAAATTGCATGATTCAAATTTTGGTACAAAGGAAATTAAAATATCTATCCAAGCCCGTTGGATTTAAATCATTTGGAGTTAGAGATCACATATAGTAAAAA
The DNA here is from genome assembly GCA_910589775.1 of Avena eriantha. Classification (NCBI taxonomy): domain Eukaryota; kingdom Viridiplantae; phylum Streptophyta; class Magnoliopsida; order Poales; family Poaceae; genus Avena; species Avena eriantha. The sequence continues at coordinate 445,092,567 of OU342742.1, forward strand.
TAATAAGACAGAGACTTTTGCAACTTCAAACATTTTTCAAAAATCAACCAATATAGCTTTTGAGTTGATTCCAACTCTCAAAAATCACATTTGATAATATCTATCTGAATACGTAAAAATATCTATGATTGCATGATGTGACATTGGAATAGTACCAAATAAAGCTATTAGGGCATTTCTAGCTAGTTTAAATCTATTAAATAATAGTCTTAAACTTTATAAAATGTGACCAACAGTTTAAATCACATTCCCATGTATTAGAATATGTGGTGATGACATGTGTCAACATGATTCCATATTTTAATTGGAGAATATTAAATCTTATTTAATTTCAATGAGTAGAAATTACTTTTCTAAAATAAAATGAATAAAACTAGTTCTTTATTGCATGTGATGTTTGTGATGATGCTAAATCATCAAGTGTGTGCTTAGTGTGCTAAATAGCATAGATAAGTATTGTTCGGTGATTGTGTACATCGTATTGATTTATAGACGATAGTACCAACCAAGTCTACGAGGAGGAGGAGTTCTACCCCGAAGAAGATAAAGAGAACTTCAATCACTACACCAACCAAGGCAAGCTAACGCTTGCAAGCCACCACTAGATGCAAGTTAACCTAAGAAACATGCCTTAGGCATGCTTAGGTGATATATTTTGATTTATACCATCGCAAGTTTTACTTGCAAGCTTTACTCTTCTACTTTACCAAAGTTCTTTACTTTTAGTATAAATAGCATAAAGAGTATAAAACTTGGGCTATCTAGTTATACTTAGATGTCATTCTATGGCATGATATTGAAGATTAGGACCCCTCTTTAGTGAACACTCTTAACCTTAGTGGCTAGTGCTAAGCATAAAACTTGATCACTTTAGATGGGAATGCTTGGTGAAAATGATTATGAAAACCTTGGAATGAGGAGTCATTCTATTGAGATGTTTTGACATGTATTGAGAAACACAAATGGTTTGATGATGAAAATGTTGAGGCATGAGCCTTAGCCCTTTTACCAAAAAACTGATGGTTGGGTTCGGATGCGATTCCATTCCAGTTTTACCGTACAACCACAATACCTGAATTGGGTAAGGCTTAGCCAGAAGTTTATATGCATTAGTATGGGTTTCCTCGTGGGAGAGGTTTGAGCTGAGGCTACCTCTTGATGTGTGTCCACCTATGCAGTGCCCAGGATGCGGATGGCCATGGCTGGGAGGCCAAGCTCATAGGGGAGGTGCCTATACTAGAGTGTGTAATTGAAAGGTTATGATTGATTCTCCGCATATTAAGTATAATTGATTCAGGCTTATTCCTAATGGATGTATTAAATTTTGTGGTGAAAGTGTACCACCTCTGCAGAGTGTCAAACTATTCGAATAGTCGTGTCCGCGGTCATGGACAGTTAGAGTGGCCATACTGTTCTGTCGTCAGATGTTTTCAAAATGACTTGTGAAATGAATTATGACGTTGACTTGACCTCAACAGGGTTGTGACTATAAAAACTAAGTTCCCACTTAGGTGATTTTAGAACATTAAGTTAGCTTTCTTTACTTCTAAACTCAGCTTAAGATAAATCTAGCTTTTGCAAATAAACCTAGAGCTTAGTATTCCTACTAGAACTACCTTACTTGTTAGTGATAGTTTGCGAGTACTTAAAGAGTACTCATGGCTTTGTCCTTGGCTATTACCGTGGCCAGACTATGAGGAGGACTATCCAGAAGATGGACAGCAGGATGGCTACGACAACTAGGATCATCTCCCATTGTCAGCATTTCCTGTGAACCTAAAGATGGAGCACACTACTACGCTTTATTATTCTGCCACTTGATTGTATTAAGACCGGATCATGAGATCCTTTATTTGTGTAAGACCTTATTATGGTTTGTAATGGATGATGTACTGTGATATCCAATCTGTTATGTCTCGCAAAAATGGTAATCCTGGGATTGCGATGTATGGTATAACAGGCATCTGGGATTAAAAATCCGGGTGTTGACAATAACCATTTTCCATTAGTTAGATGCAGTTAACTGGCTTGTGTCTATCAAGAACACCATGCACTCAAACCCATTAGGATAGGTGCGAACGGTGCGACCATAGTGAACAACACTACTATCATCAACAATTGCATTACCCGAGACACCATATGTATAGACTAGAAGAAGTCTTGAACCACGGTGAGATCTTACTAACCACCACCTACCAGGATCATCCTCCTCAGCAAACCCAAGTGTCAGGTAAAGCACATCGCATGGCGACAGGATAAGAAAGGACCTTCAAAGGGAAAGGAAATGTAACATGAAAATAATACTGATATTGATCTGACATTGTAAAAGTTGATATACAGTACTATTTTCAAAAATCTTGATTACTTAAGATGTTTGATTGCGTAAAAAATGCCAACCTAGGGAGATGCTATGGAAATTCTCCTTCTTTTCGAAATGGGGATATGCTATGGAAATTCTCCTACAGACACAGTTTGATTCATAGGATGAAATGAAATAGGAAATAATCCTATAAGATCTTGCAATGTAAAGTTCATAGGGAAAAAAGCAGGGTTCGATCCTACAAGATTTTGGTGTGTTATATACCAAAGGAAAACCAACAAGGATTATTTCTAGGAGGTTAATATCCTATCTTATCTTATCTTATCTCACCACTATATAGTGTACGGATAACTTTGAATATTGATTGTTGGATCAGGACTTGTGAATCCCAACATTGCCAGCCATTGGATCTTCTTTTCCATTCTAGCATCTACTTGAAGATTCTATTGATAGTCTTTAGCACAATGAATGCTATGCACAATCCTCAAAACAATTCTCTCCATCATTCTAGAATCTTCTCCTTCATTTCTCAAGATCATGTTAACAAAATTTACAAGTACTAGTACCTAATAAACGTTGAATTCTACATGATACAAAATATAAGAACTATATATGCACCCATACTTTATAGATGTCGATCAAATTTCTATTTTTTTGATCTTTACCTAGTATTATAATTCTGTATAGTGATGATATGTCATATGTCTAGTATCTGAGTCTCACGTAAGTACTACTAGTAGATACCATATTTTCCATGGATGTACTAGTACTAGGAGACAAGGGAATACTATCAGCAAAACTTAATCCTATGAATCAAATTACTTATATGTAAGAAAACTTAGTAAGGATTGCATTCCTTTGAAATTCCTAGGGAATTCATATGAATCAAAGAGGCTAAATTCCTATGAAATTCCTACTAACCAACAAAAGTTCAGAAAAGATAGCTTACATTAATTCAGGAATAATATATGAGTCTCACATAAGTACTACTAGTAGATACCATATTTTCTATGGGATGTACTTGGAGACAAAGAAATACTATCAGTAGAACTCAATCATATGAAACAAACTACTTATATGTAAGAAAACTTCCTAAAGATTGCATTCCTCTAAAATTCCTAGGGAATTCCTTCAAAAAAAGAAACTAATTTTTTATGGAATTCCTACTAACCGATGAATGTTCAGAAAAATTAGCTTGCATCGATTCAGGAATAAAGATAATAAAATATGCATGGAGGAGAATTTACCAAGTTCTAGAGACTTCCATCCATAAACACAACCGTTCTCGGTCACGGCGAACACACGATCATGTTGGATAATAGCATCGCAGTATCTGAAGTAGCCCTAGAAATCGTTCACACAAACTGACCATCCATGACTATCATTCCCGTTAAGGACAACGATCTTGAATTCGAAAATGGTGACAAGAGAGAAATCTTTGTATCCCCCAGCAGCTGTCGGAACATGGCAAATGACTATCTTCTATAGTTTAGTATGTCAACCTTCATCAGCATCATCCTGGAATGTAAGTGCAGAACCTTCGATCGGTTCAAACCCTGATACTTGCCGATAATAATCTTGCAATGAGTGTAAATGTTTACAAGGTCCCACCTGAAATCGGGCCCAACTATCACGATCCAATCTCCATTGCCACCTGCTCGCTGCTCATCAAAACCATTTGGCATCATAGCATCAGAGGAGAACCTGTCCAGCAGCGTTAGCTTGCACGGGCTGCCCACCACTTTGAAGCAGTCTTTGGATTCCCATGGTCTCACCATCGGGTGAGAATGAAGAACACATGGGAGGCCAAACAAATGAGAAGAAGGCGTAGTTCTGCTCTCTTTTTCTGATTGAAGAATATGTATGGACGTACCGACAAGGCTCATGGTGGTGGTGGCATCGCAATGGTTGATGAGTACTTGAAGGGGGCCTTTGGTGAGCACCTTCTGAAACTACTCAGGATCTTTACTGACCTTGCTTGATCTCACTATGGAAGGAGGCAACAGATGGTGTTTTGGGCGCTTTCTTTGGGGTGGGGTGGGGGGAGGGAGGGAAGATCATTGGCGGGAGCTAGCGGCCGGGGTGAGATGGAGAAGACAAAGACTGATGGTGTGTAGTAGTACTACTAGTACTGCAGAAGGTGGGCAAGTGGGGGTGGGGCTCCAATTGAGACTAGTTGCACAAACCTCTAACAATTAGAGCCGTAGTTGCAAGGAGATCCAACTATAGAGCCCTAGGTATGGAAGAAATAATGTTAAGAGGGCTAATCAAAATTGTGTGCAAGGTTCAGCATTTGTACCCAAAAGTAACTGTAGTAGTTTCTTGCAACCATACTATCATGATTATCTAGAGTTCCCTGCAATTTAGAATAAAATCGTTGGAGGTTTGTGCAATTTCCTCCATCCTCGTTTTTCGAGAAAGCTCTGTGACCCTATGTTCAAACAAAAAATGTTCAAATAAAAAAAAGGAAGACCATCTCTTAGGGATCGTGTGATTTGCAGGATTCTCAAAATATAGAAAGAGGAACTACAGGTTTTTGGATCAAGTATATGTTTGAATCATAGGGACAGAAAAGCAATTATACCATGAGGTTGGAGTGGATGAAATTTTTCCTAAAAAATAGAGGGCAAATGAATACTTTGAAGGAATCTCAATTCCTGTGTTTTTCCTATTCCTGTATTTTTCCTATCCTGCATTCCAAATGGGACATAATTCCTATATATTGGAACTCTATGAATCAAAAAAATAGCGTAGGATTATTTCCTAAGGGACAAAATCCTTCACAAATCCTTTGAATTTTATTTGAATAAAAGAAGGAATAAAAAAAGTTTTCCTCTCTCAAAAAAGGAACTCCACCTCTTGGAGAAAAAAAGGAAGTCCTCCTCTTTGACAATTCAGTGTGATGAGAGTAGCTACTAGAGTCTATGTCTAGTACGAGCTGTAGGGTCCAATCGTAGTACGTTATTACTAGTACTAGTCCGTATCAGTCTTTGCAGGTGCCTCGAAGGAAACAAAATAAAGCTTTGTAGGTAATAAATGGCCATGAAAATTTTCAAGATACACAATCTTTTGCTTGTTCATTTTGATCTGGGTGATAGCTGGAGGATAGAACAGTACTAGATGCTTCGTGTCTTGAGCCATCGAGATGGAGTAGAAATTTGGATATCTAAAAACCTGAATTGTCCTGTCAAACCAATGCTCGTTGTATGGAGATTGACTAAACAAACTTACTGCACTACTTTACCGCACGTCTGAAAAACTTCGGAGTATAGTACTACTACTACTATGTAGTACGTACTATAAGAAGTACTAGTACAATAATGTTACACAGAGAGTTCCACATTCATCTTGTAGTGCCAAAAACAGAAGTTGTGCCAATACAGTACTGTAGTAGTCATGTCCAGATTGCCTTACAGGGAAAAAATAGTACGATGAGCAACATAATCTATCTATTTATGTACTCCTATTTGCGTATTCTAGTAGTACTACTTAGGAACAGCACATGCGTGTGCTCCACTAGTGCGCCTCCATATGTAGGGTAATCCAGTACTAATAGTAGGGAGTAGATCGCCACCACATGGTCGCGTGATTATTATACAGTGGTCCATGCCCTAGTCGTGGGAACGTGACGTAGCAGTATTTTTTTTGTAAAAAATCGAATAGTCATAAATAATTACACCCTCCATCCTAAAATAGTAGTAAATGACTTGGCTTGGCTTTGTCTAGATACGCATGTATTTTGACTCATTTTAGTACTTAGATGCTCCCTCGTTTCTAAATTAGAAAGCATACTAGTTTTTGTCAAAATCAATATTTATAAAGTTTGACCAACTATATGTACAAACATACTAACTTACATGATGTTAAACACATACAATATGAAAACATGGTTCATGTTGATTCTGATAATATTGAGTTGAGGTCATAGATGTCTATATTATTTTCTAGATATTTAGTCAAAGTTTATTATGTTTCACTTTCACATAAATTAATGCGCGTCCTAATTTGGGAAGGAGGGAGTACATGTGAAGTCAGTTAATTAGGTATAGATGGAGTACTACTCCGTACTAGTAGTAGTCGAAGTAACATAGTATGGAGTAGTAAGCAGTGAAACTCATTTTATAGCCAAATACAACCTTCCTAATCCTAAAGAGACCTTGGCTCCGACTACTAGTAATTAATATATCATTCGATTCACGTTAGGACCATTATATGAGAATATGAAGATCAATTCTTCTTGTCAATGAAAAAAATAATAGTTTTACTCTGGTGTCCTCCCGTTCTCCCAAACTTAGAAAATTGAAAACATAAGAACAGATAGGATTGGCCGATAACCCTTCATGTCCTCCAAGCCGAAGAGGCATTGGTTAATCCTGACCCTCCTTGTGTTTTCTATTTATTTAATTAGAGAAAATGGGGAGGAAACGAAGCAATCCTCAACACTGAAAAACACCTCTTCATCATCTCGGACGTTCCAACAACCGTGGTATTGTACCGCAGGCACCACGAGGAACGTGATATCTCAGAGAGCGACCCTACCCCAGGATGCGTAGCTCGTAGGCTCGAATAGCGCATATGGGTGTTCGTCAAGAAGTCATTCGGCGTACCACAAAACACATAAGTTATATAAATTTTATTTACCAGACAAAAACTATGAGAAAAATCATCAATATATTTATGTCACGTTGATACCTTCGATCCGAATTATGGATGTAGTATAGCTCTTTTCCCGAGTAGACCTAGGTTATCGAATCCTCAGCAAGCAGAAAGCATAGTGAAGTTACTTTAACGGACCTTTGGGAGTTTTAGAATTCTTTTTGTTATTTACTGGACCAAGAGTTTGCTGTCTTTTGTTGTTGTTGTCGATGATGGAGAGAGAGGGCCTAGGGCTTTCGATTTCACCTGTAGCTGTGCAAAACATCTGATGGGAATAAAAGATAATGATAAAGTATGCATGTAATTGTTAGAGCAAGATAATTATATGTGAGCAGTGCATCCATAATTGCTATTGCCTCCACAACCGCTGATAGCAATAACCTACTAGTCTCATCCATAGAATAAAGAGAACTAATGATATGCATAGTGATGTCACCATTAATCCCAAGTAAATCCCTCACATACAGCCGTACTACCTCTTCTGTCACTGGGGTTCCCAACCTACAAATTAGTCATTACTCATACTCCCTATACCTGGATCAATCCTCGGGGTCTTGGGTACCTGACAAGTCCTTGGATTGAGGCAAGAGAGGATACAATAATCATCATGTCATACAAACTAATACATGATCCCATCTATGATATATAACATGCACAAAAGCTACATGGCTAGGCCGAAGCCCTTAGCCCAAAGAGAATTACTCACGCATAGAGATGAAATCAACAATCATAAACATTGCAATGAAACCATGAGATTAATATAAAATAGTCTTACAATGTTGCTAATCGAATATGGGATGTACTATGACAAGTGGTGGAATATGGCTATGGTGGTGGAAAAGGGTTTAGAGATTAGATCTAAGTCTATTCCTCCGGCGGCTCTTCGGTGTTGTGGATGCAGGTTTCTGGGGTTCTAGGGTCCTCCGTTTCTTGTCGCCCAAAGCCTCTTTATATAGGGGTCCCTTCACGTAAGTTGTTCTGTTTGACCTAGAGGTGTCGATGGCAACTATACGACCGGAATTTTATTCCTACCGTATAGTTGGTTGTTAAAGCTTCTGTCTCCACTTCACAGCTCCTGGATTCTTTGGGTTGTTGGAAATCTCGTATCTTTGACTTTAATGTTGTGAGTCCCATCATCAAACGTCATTATCCGTGCAAGGAAAAATAGAAAGAAATGATTGCATACCCCTTTGATCATTAGGCATTAGTGGCAGAGTATAGAGAGATATTTCATAAAAAATATGAATAATATCTAGTTTAAATGTGGATGTAGATGGCTATATTTCACAACTGTCATCATCCCCAAGTTTAAACTTGATCGTCCTCGAGCAAGTAAACCAAAATCAAAAAGGAACTCAACATTTAAACTGAAATAACGGGATGATGGTCTTACTCCTGATTGGTAGTCTCATGTTTCCTCCACTTTATTAATCTGAAAAACTTCAGCATAGATAGAGTAATGGAAAGCATATCATACGGGTTTTTATGCATCCTTATAGCGCAACAAAATTATTGTTAACATGGATGATTCCAATGAGTAAACCTTATTCCATGTCATGTAATCAACTCATAGGCTTTCCTTTGAACAATAAAGTATAATCATGTAAAATTAAGAGTGATAGTTTGTCATGAAAAACATATACACTAGAGTATCTCAATTATCCCACATCAATAAGTCAAGACTTTTCAAGCACTACTTTTTTGTTCATTGTGCTTCAAGAATTTCAGTTCTTAGGTAATTGAGAGCATGCCAAAAAAATTTAGTTTATCGGGCTATGATGGACACTCGTGGTATCACCAAGGTTTTTGTTCCTTTTGAATAATGATTACTCATATCAGCCAGAGGAGTGATTCCATCATGAACATAGCTACCCCAGAATGCCAAGAATCTTACCCATTATAGCATTGCTGCTACATATGTTTAATAAACTCATAGCCAAAATCTAGGAGTTTCCTCTATGAAGATCGTTCGTAGGCTAGTGGAGTTGTTGGCATCCCATGAAGTTTGACACGCATAAAGCTATATCATTCTTATGATTCACAAGTCAAACTTTGGCATGCTCACAAAAACTGTTAAACATTAATTCAATTGAACAAATCCTTTAAAAGAGATCTATCAAGTCAATCATTATTTTCTGTGGTGTTGAGTGTCTCTAGAAATAAGCCTTCAAGACTAAACACTACAACACCCAAGCCTTCAATTGTGAGACCTTTTCTTATTACAATTGTGTAGCAAATTTTTAGGCAGGACTTGGTTAACTACAAGAGCTGGAACAAAACGTACCCATGCAAACAAAATTTTACTACAATTTAAATACTCACTCCACCAATATAATATCTTAACATTTACTACTAACTAGCATGGGTTTCTCAAACTTCAAAAGTGGGGAGTCTTAAGGAATACGTCTCATGATTGGTTCCACTTCTCTCTTCCCTTTTGATTTGCTTCTTGGAAACTCGAAGTCGATCACTCTCCTACAAATATGTGAAAGCCACGAGGAGAATAGAAAGGAAGGAAGAGGGAAAATAAAGATAAATGGAAAAAATCTTTTTCTTGTTTTAAGAGAGGGAATTAAGGAATAGAAAATTGGCAACAAAGCTTGGCTAGAAAGTCTTGAAAACAAATAGAAATTACTAAAGATAAAGTGTCGGGGAAACCAACATGAGTGCTTATAAACTTGAATTAAAAACATATCCTCGAAATAAATAAAATCAAATGAACACCAAATAAAAATAATGAGGAAACTTCCCCAAGCTTACGCTTTTGCAAGCCCTTCAAAACATTGTGTTGGCGAGAAAAGTCGTAACTCCAGTTCGCAAATTTAGTTGATAAATTACTAGTTGTTTCTCGGAGGTTCAAGGAGAGGTTATGCATCCTCTCAACAGTTCCTCCAAGTTCTTGGAAGTCTTGGTATGTAGTGAACCGAGTTGGTGGATGATCCTCTTGATAAGGAACTTCTTGCTCCTTTTCTTGGTCCTCATCCTCATCTGGAATCTCCTCCTTGGGTTGGTGTTGCTCAACCTGCAAGTCATATAGCAAACGTCCTTCCTCGATAGAGAAAATACCTAGCTCCAGCAATATGCAAGTAATAAACACCACCTCTCCTAGTGAGCATTCCATAATCTTTTAAAGTAGAGATACCAACATGTCGCTCACCTAGTTCTGGTTGCAACTCATCTAGGTTGATGCCTAGGGCAATGGCAAGCATGGTGATGACGCCTCCACTTGTGATTGGTCCTTGGCTTTGGGAGGGTTGGTACTCTAGGTAGTGCACAAGAATTGCACCCAAGTTGAGTGACAAGTCGATATTGTTGAAAGAAGCTTTTGCAAGGACTAAGATGTCATCCTCATTGAGTCTTGTGAACTCATTTCGTGCCTGCAAGGTGTTAGCAATAACATAGAACAAATAGCGAATTGCAGGAGGTTGAATATTCTTCCCATTGCTTACTCTAGAAGTGAAACTCATTCCATTATAATAAAGTTTCAGTGAAGGGCCTATGCCAGTAAAGGATGCGTGTAAGGCATTAGCATTATTTTTTGGAAAATTAAAACATGCGCACCATTCATCTAGTGATAAATCATGATTGTTGTTCATAAGTCAGAAACAAATCATGTCCTCTCCATGCCATGCTTTAATGGTGCTTTGCAAAGAACTTAGAAATTCAAGAGTTAACCGGCGATAAGTAGGCACATCATTGAATACAAAGTTTTGTAGGCCAAATCATTGCAAAGTAAATTGAAGTCATTAGAAATACCGAGTTGATTCAATATAATGGGGAAAGCCCACTTTGTTGTCTTCACTTCTCGGTTCTTGATCCTATTGAAGCGATCGTGTTGGAGCTCATCCCTGAACCGTATCCCCATGCGTTCTTGAGCAGTAGCCCAAGAAGAACTAGCGGCGGCACGAGCACAAGTTTGGCTCCTTGGGTTCATCATCTAGAATAATAAGGAAAGACAAAAAATGAAACTGTTTGATCCAACAATTATAAGCATAACATATTCCTCATCATAGCACACTAAAAAGTCCCCTCAATAATAATCTAGGAAAGAGAATCGTGGCTATTAGTTCATAGTAGGTCTCACCCTAGATTGATAATGACAACAAATCAAAAATAAATTTTCAAAAAGTAATTGGAGGATCAAAGGAAAAACATACCATAGATCACTTGTGTGCGAGGAAATCGAACAAAATTAAGTAGATATGAAGATCTCTTGCGGTTTTGAGAGAGTTTGGAGGTAGAAGAGAGAAAAAGGATTGACGTTTTGGTGTTGGGGGTACCTTCTCGTGGCGTTTTTGTAGTTGGACGCATCTATACGGCCAAACTATATGGCTGGAACAATTTGTTCCTGCCGTATAATTTGTCTGATGTCATAAATTTAGGGGTTTCACCTGGCAGCGCAACTATATGGCCAGAACTATACAATTGAAATTTTTATCCCCGTTGTATAGTTGGTCGTCAAACCTTCTGTATCCTTGAAAAGAAAGTTTACAAAAACATCGATAACTATACGGCTGGAATTTTTATTCTCGCCGTATAGTTGGTTGTCAAACCTTCAGTCCCTAAGAAAGAAAATTTGTTGATGGCAAAGATACCTATATGGCCAAACTATATTTTTATTCCCGCTGTATAGTTGGTCATTAAACCTTCTGTAGTCATCAATTTTTTTCTATTTCTTCGAGAATTCTTTCTTATCTTGAAACTTAGTGAAACACCTTGTTTTTGAAAGAAAAATGATAGTAAAAATTGTCGACCAATATCAGCATGTATAGAGTAGGATTTTTATTACTACCAAACTTCTTCTCCTCAATTGGAGCTTTCTAGAACTCTTTATTAAACATAAAACTTAAACTAAAACTTAAAAACTTTACTCAAACCTTTATTTGACATGGGTTGCCTCCCATGGTGCGCTCTTTTATGGTCAATAGCTTGACCTCGATGTTGCTCACTTAGGCTAGATGAGTGGAACACCCACTCCTTTTCATAATGCTTGGCTTTCTTCTTCCTAGGAAAATGAATAACAAAAGGATCCCATGAACGCAATTGAAGCTTCATGTTCCCTTCATGTAGATTAATCAAAACCTTCATAGTTCTTAAGAATGGATGGTCTAATATAATAGGAGTTGTAGCATCTTCAAGCATGTCAACAATAACAAAACCAATAAGAGTAGGACAACCTTTAATGTATACTAAAGTATTTTCTTTAATCCCTACAACTTGTTTGTAGGTAGAATCTGCTAGATGTAATTTTAACTCGGTGATTTCAAAGGAGCCAAGATTTAACTTATTAAAAAGACTTTTTGGAATTGTTGAAACACTTGAACCTAGATCACAAAGTGCAGCTATCTCATTGTTCCCAATTTTAATCTTAATAGTAGGCTCAAATATATCATTAATATTCACAGGTAATTTTTCAGCAATTTTCTTATATTCTTCCTCAGGCTCACGTGCCTTATTTGCTACCTGATTAACAAAGTGTAGATACATAGCTTCCTCATTTCCTTCACTTACCAGAATCTTGATATTGATCCTTTTTACATGATCTTCAATGGTGTAATTTTGGTGAAGGAGCATTACTATAATCAAGTTCTTCAGTCTCCTCCCATTGGATTCTCATCATCTTGAGGTCTTTAATAGGATTGGGCTTAGCTTTACCAGCAAATTTAGCTAGAATGAGAGTTTGACTCTCGGTTATCATACCTAGCTATGCCTCAACAATCCTTGTTCTTTCTTGGAGGGCCTGCAAATCATTCCTCAAACTTACAACTTGGTTAGATAATTTACCAAGCATAGCATAATGTTTCTGAAAATTAGGATTATAATTCTTCTTCCAATCAGGGTTATAATCATTATGAGCTATGAAGTCTATTTCTTCAATATTTGATTCTGGGATAGCTCTTACCTAGTTTTCCTTACCTTTTACGGCTAACATGAGCTCATCCAGATTAGCATTGAGTTCTTCATTTTCTTGTGGTGGGACGGAGTTCACCTTCTTCGTGTTTGATCTATCCACATGCCATTGGGCATGGTTGTCTTGCATATTGTCTAGCAGCTACTTTGCTTCGGTAATGTGTTTGCCCATAAATGTTCCTCCAGCTGCAGTATCAAGCATAGACTCAGACACAGGGTTAAGAGCATTATAAAATAAATGGAGAATTAACCAATCTTCCATCCCATGACTGGGACAGTTTCTCATGTATTCTTGCATCCTCTCCCATGCAAGCGCTAGTGGCTCACGCTCTTCCTGTCTAATACCAGTAATATTAGATCTTAGTTGCATAGTCTTTGCAGGTGGGAAAAATTTAGTCATAAATAAAGAAGTACACTCCACCCATGATGCAATAGTATTTATAGGCAAAGATAACAACCATTCTTTTGATCTTCCTCTAAGAGAGAAAGGAAATAAGCGAAATTTGACCGCATCGGGGTCAAGATCTTTTGTGCGCATCATATCACATATTTCAGTGAAAGTGTTCAAGTGCATACCTGCGTCCTCAACAACAGAGCCTCCAAATTGATTCTGTTGAACCAAACATAAATAGTGTGGCTTGATTTCATAATCCTTTGCAGTAATTGTTGGCTGGGCAATAGGAGTACGCAAATAATCATTGTTGGGGAGTTGCAAACTCCCCAAGCTTTGTTTTAGCAATATTTCCTATGTTTTTGGGTTTTATTAAACAAAGACTTATGATAGTAAAAACAAGAATTTAAAGACTAACTATTTTTTTTGGTTTTTCAAATAAAGACTAAAAGCAAACTAACAAAATTTTAAAAAAGAATTAAAACTAGCAAGGTTCCTACTAACCTCACCAGGGTAGCTCTTGCTTCCCCGACAACAACTCTACAAAAAGGGTTGATACCTTCGATCCGGATTACGGATGTAGTATAACTCTTTTTCATTAGTAGACCAAGGTTATCGAATCCTCGGGAAGCAAAAAGTGTAGTGAAGTTACTTTAACGAACCTTTCCGATTATCAGACAAAGTGGACCATGGTTTCTTATAATTCCAAAGTTTTTAGAAATAGGATGTTTCAAGATTCCCAGCTAACTTCGCACACTTTAGTGACTTTTTGCCGATTTAACGAAATTGTGTCAAACTTTTGCTACACAAGTAAGAACAATATATTGCTCTTGAATTAAATGTATTTTCAGAGGTAGATGGGTGCATCTTCATGTACTAAACAATGACATTGGTGTGAGTTTCCAACTATCACGAAAAAATATTTAATTCTCAATTTTTTGAGTGATGACTAGATTGTTCTTTTACGTAAAGAAACTCCGAAGAATATGGATTTGAATACCACAAGCTAAGTTTTTAGACATAAATAGTGGACCAACATGTTGTACTAACGATACCCATGTTTTATGAGCTTTCAAAATTCCAAGTTAAATCCGCCAACTTGAATGACTTTATGCCAATTTATCGAAATTAGGTCAAATTTGAAGTACAAGTAAATTGTAGGTTGCTTCAAAAAATTTATGAAAAATCTTCTAGAGGTACCCATTCGGGGGTCAATTAATATATCATAAACCACCGAGAGTTTTGACGACACATTCAAATTCTTGCTAAGATTTTGCATCTTGACGGTTTAACAAAATTAGGTCAAACTTGGGCTAAAAGTAAGCCTGAAAGATCGCTCTTGAATTAAATGTATATCAATATTTGAGTGACTTCCTAGATAACTCTGCCCCTTTTGAATGACTTTATATCGATTAATCGAAATTAGGTCAAATTTTAAACTACAAGTAAATTGTAGGTTGCTTTGAAAGTTTTAAGAAAAAGCTTTTGGGGGTTCCCATTGAGGGGCCACAATCGATATATCAGAAACCACCGAGAGTTTTGACGATAGCTTCAACTTCTTGCTAAGATTTTTCATCCTGACAATTTAATGAAATTAGGTCAAACTTGAGCTATAAGCAAGTAAGAGCGATAGATTTCTCTTGAATTATATGTCTTTTCGGAGGTTGATGGGTGCATCTTCTTGTAGTAAACAATGCTGTCTGTGTGAGTTTCCAACTATCAGGAAAGAACAATCTCAATTTTCCAAGTGATGTCGAGATTATTCTCTCCTGTAAACGAAGTCAGAATAATATGGATCTGAATGCCACAAGCCAAGTTTTCAACATATATAGTGAACCAACATATTGTACTTATGATTTTCCATGTTTTATGAGTTCTCAAACTTCCTATCTTATAGATCTGCCCACTTGAATGAATTTATGTCGATTAATTAAAATTAGGTCAAATTTGAACTATATACTACAAGTAAATTGTAGGTTGCTCTGAAAATTTTACGAAAAATATTTTGGAGGTACACATCGGGGGGTCATAATCAATATATGAAAAACAACCGAGAGTTTTGACAACATGTATGACTTCTTGCTAAGAATTTGCATCATGACACTGTTTAACGAAATTGGGTCACAGTGTCGTCAGTGTGATTTTAAAACTATCAGGAAAGAACATTCAATTCTCAATTTTCTGAGTGATGACGAGTGAGGTTGTTCTTTTTCATAATGAAATGTCCAAAGAATATTGGATATGAATGCCAGAAGCCCAGTTTACCGAAATATATAGTGGACCAACATGTCGTACCAACGATTCCCATGTTTTATGAGTTCTCAAACTTCCTAGATAACTCTACCCATTTAAAAGAATGAATTTATGTCAATTTATCGAAATGAAACTACAAGTAAATTGTAAGTTGCTTTGAAATTTTTGTAGGTACCCATCAAGGGGTCACAATTAATATATCAGAAAACACCGAGAGTTTTGACGATAGGTTCAACTTCTTGCTAAGATTTTGCATCTTGACAATTTAACGAAATTACGTCAAACTTGAGCTACAAGTAAACATGCTAGATTGTTCTTTCTTTAAATGCCATTTCAGAGGTAGATGGGTGCATCTTCTGGTAGTAAGCAGTGCCGTGGGTGTGAGTGTCCAATTACAGGGAAAGAACATTCAATTCTACATTTTCCAAGTGAATACGACCAAGGTTGTTGTTTTCTGTAAAGAGAAGTGCAAAGAATATTTTATGAGTGGATCAAAAACATGTTGTACTTGCGATTCCCATGTTTTATGAGTTTTCAAGCTTCCTAGCTAACCCCGCCCGTTTGAATGACTTTATGTTGATATCTCGAAATTATGTCAAATTTGAAACTACAAGTAAATTGTAGGTTTTTATTTAATAGTTTTACAAAAAAACCTTTTGGAGGTACCCATCGAGGGGTCAAAATTGATATATCAGAAACCAGCGAGAGTTTCGATGATAGGTTCAACTTCCTGCTAAGACTTCGCACCTTGACAATTTAACAAAATTAGGTCAAACTTAAGCTACAAGGAAACACCGTAGATTTCTCTTGAATTAAATGTCTTTTCAGAGGTAGATCGATGCATCTTCTTGTAGTAAAAAGTGTCGTCAGTGTGAGTTTTCAACTATCAAGAAATAACATTCAATTTTACATTTTCCGTGTGAAGACGAGCGAGGTTGTTCTTTTTCCTAAAGAAAAGTCCAAAGAATATTGGATCTGAATGCCACAAGCCAAGTTTACATACATATAAATTGGACCAACGTGTTCGATTCCCATGTTTTATGAGTTTTCAAACTTCCTAGCTAACTTTTCCCATTAGAATGGCTTTATGTCAATTTACCGAAATTAGGTCAAATTTGAAACTACAAGTACTAGTAAATTGCACGTGCCCTGCACGTGAGACTCAGATAATATACGACGACATACCATCACTATACAAAATTAGAATATGTAAAGAAAAAATATATAAATTTGATAAACATCTATAAAGTATGGGTGTATATTTGGTTCTTGTAATTTGTATATCATGTAGAAGTCAATGATTTATAGCTATCTAAAACTTGAATTTTTTGGTAACATGGTCTAGAGAAATGAGGGATTAGATTCTAGAATGATGGAGAAGTGTGTTTTGAGTTTTGTGCATAGCATTCATTGTGATGAAGACCATCAATAGAATTTTCTAGATGCTAGAAAGGAAAAGAAGTTCCAACGGCTGGAAATGTTGGGATTCGCGGGTCTTGATCCAACGGTCAATATTCAATGTTATTCGTACACTATATAGTGGTAAGAAATTATAGGTTGCTTTGAAAGTTCTACGAAAAAGGTTTTGGGGGTACCCATCAGATGGTCAAAATTAATATATTAGAAACCACCGAGAGTTTTGATCATAATTTCAACTTCTTGCGAAGATTTTGCATCTTGACAATTTAACGAAATTAGGTCAAACTTGAGCTACAAGAAAGTAAGCGCGGCTGATTTATCTTGAATTAAATGTGTTTTCGGAGGTAGATGGGTGCATCTTCTTGTAGTAAACAATGCTGTCAGTGTGAGTTTCCAACTATCAGGAAAGAACATTCTCAATTTTCTAAGTGATGGAAAGATTATTCCCTCCCATAAAGGAAGTGTGAAGAATATGGATCTAAATGCCACAACCAAGTTTTCACACATATATAGTGTATTGACATATTGTACTTATGGTTTCTCGTGTTTTATGAGTTCTCCAACTTCCGACGATTAATAACTCTGCCCACTTGAATGACTTACCGACGATTAATCGAAATTAGGTCAAATTTGAACTACTACAAGTAAATTATAGTTGCTCTAAAAGTTTTACGAAAAAGCTTTTGGAGGTACCCATCAGGGGTCACAGTCAATATATGAGAAACAATCAAGAGTTTTGAAGACCAGTTCAACTTCTTGCTAAGATTTTTCATCTTGATAGTTTAACAAAATTAGGTCAAACTTGAGCTACTTGTTAGCGCGGTAGATTGCTCTCGAATTAAATGTCTTTTAGGAGGTAGATAGGTGCATCTTCTTGTAGTAAAAAATGTCGTCGGTGTGAGTTTCCAACTATCTATGGAAAGAACATTCTCAATTTTCCTAGTGATGATGAGATTGTTTTTTCAGGTAAAGAAAGTCTGAAGAATATGGATCTGAATGCCTCAAGCCAAGTTTTTAGACATATATAGTGGACCAATATTCCGTACTTACGATTTCCCATGTTTTACGAGTTCTCAAATTTTCTAGCTAACTTCGCCCACTTGAATGACTTTATGCAGATTTATTGAAATTAGGTAAAATTTGAACTACTACAAGTAAACCGTGTACGTTGCTTTGAAAGTTTTACGAAAAAGCTCTTGGAGGTACCCATCAGAGGGGGGGGTCCATTAATATATTAGAAACCACAGAGAGTTTTGACGATACGTTCATCTTCTTGCTAAGATTTTGCATCTTGATAGTTTAGTGAAATTAGGTCAGACTTGAGATACAAGTAAGCGCGATAGATTGCTCTTGAATTTGATGAAATTAGGTCAAACTTGAACTACAAGTAATAAATTGTAGGTTGCTTTGAAAGTTTTATGAAAAAAAGCTTTTGGAGGTACCCATCGAGCGGTTAATTAATATATCAGAAACCAAAGAGAGTTTTGATGACTAGTTCGACTTCTAGCTAAGATTTTGCATCATGAAAATTTTGAATACCTTTTGAAAATGATACATGGAATAGGGAGAGAGGGGAAATGATTTTTGTATTCTCTATGGGCAACCCGCAAGCTTGAGGTTCACCTTAGGCTTAAAGATACTCCCCCGACTCATATTAGTTGACCTGGATTTATGTAGATTCGGATGTATCTAGTAATACAACATGTCTACATACATCCGAATCTAGACAAATTTGAGTCAACTAATATGGGTCGGAGGGAGTAACATTGTTTTCTCCACCATGTATATGGTGAACCTTAGCGGATACGACATACTCGGCCTTAACGTGTGCTTTTGTACACATTGTTGATGGCCTTATTAGGGAAAACCCAAATACTATAGTACACTAGTAGTAGTACTAATTTTTTTGCTTAGACATATGCTCACCTCTGTCCACGTGCTCTACATGCTGAGAGAATAAAACGTAGGCGTGGCAATAGGGCAACAGCGAAGAGGAGTTAAAGGAGGTTCGATGTCAGAGGAAAGTTATTATGGGTTCCTAACACGAGGTACTCCTGCGACCACTCTACTAGTAGTAAATTTTAGGACGTATGTACGCAAAAAAATTGTGTGTTTTCACTCTCCTTCACTTCCACTCACCATTCATCCTCCCTCTCTCCTCTCCTTTCCCCTCGTGCAACGACCCGACTAATCTCTCCCTCGTCCACAGCGTGGTGCTGTGTACGTGTGCCTTGTTATGGTAGCTCTGTGTCTCTGGTGTGTTTGGCAGCCGTGTTGGTGTAGAGTAGGGATGAGGAGTACATAGGAAGGAAACCACTTTGGTCCTTGGCGGCAAAAAAATTCAAACTTTTCTGATTTTCGATTTTTTCACTTGCTTCCAAACAATCGGGAGAGAACGCTACTCAAAAGATTGGCCATTCGCAGTACTTCTTATCTTATCTTTATCTTGTACTATCTCTATCTCTACTATTATAGTGGAGCAGTTTTGAATCGGATACATAGCACCAATCCTGACTACTGGGCTATTAGATCTAATGGTTCAGAGCAACTGGATTCGTAGTGAACAGTACCTAGATAAAACTCCACCATGTTCTAGAACCATCATGTCTCACCCCTTCCCAAAAAATTCTATTGAACTGTAGGTTGTATTCTCAATATGTGTAAATAGTTATTATTAATGGACTTAATGTATGCATTTTTTCTCTAACAACCTTGTTGGGTAATAACATGTTAATGTTTGTTAAATCATATTTCATACAGTATATATGTGTATGGCACATGCCTTTTACTAGTCTCTTACAATACCATACCATACCATTGTATAGTGTATGGATAACTTCAGACATTGACAGTTGGATCAAGATTGGCAAATCCAAACATTGCTAATCGTTAGATCTTCTTTTCCATTTTGAGCATCTACAAATATTCTACTGATAGTCTTTAGCATGATGAATGCTAGTATGTGCAAACCTCAAAACACACACTTCATTGCTTAGTTTCAGGGTCGTTGTGCTAAATGCATCGACTTGGGTGCAATTTTCATTTTTATGAGGCCCTTGATGTAACTTGTACTTCTACCGACCATTTTAACTCTCAAGCACCTCGCTCCGACGAGACCTACCACAATTTACAGAAAATGCAACCGCCCAATTATTACACAATCTAGACAATGGTTTCTTATACATAATACCTTAGTTTTTAGTATAAGGATTTTTCAAGCTTCCTAGCTAAATTCGCACACTTCAGTGACTTCTTGTCGATTTAACGAAATTAGGTCAAACTTGAGCTACAAGTAAACATGATAGATTGCTCTTGAATTAAATGTATTTTAGGAGGTAGATGGGTGCATCTTCTTGTAGTAAACAATGTCGTCGGTGTGAGTTTCTAACTATCAGGAAATAAAATTCTCAGTTTTCCAAGTGTTGACGAGATAGTTCTTTTTTATAAAGGAAGTGGAAAGAATATCGATCTCAATGCCATAATCCAAGCTTCTAGACATATTAAGTGGACCAACATGTTTTACTTACTATTCCCATATGTTTTTTTAGTTTTCAAACTCCCTAGCTAATTAACTCTGCCCACTTGAATGACTACATGTTGAACTATATCTAATTTGTAGGTTGCTTTGAGAGTTTTACGAAAAACCTTTTAGAGGTACCATAACCATCGGGGGGTCACAATCAATATATGAGAAACAACCAAGAGTTTGGATAACAGGTTTAACTTCTAACTAAGATTTTGCATCATGACACTATTTAACGAAATTGGGTCAAACTTGAGGAACAAGTAAGCACGGTAGATTGCTCTCAAAATATATGACTTTTCAGAGGTAGATGGGTGCATTTTCTTGTAGTAAACAGTTTTGTCGGTGTGATTTTCAACTATTAGGAAAGAACATTCAATTCTCAATTTTCCGAGTGATAACGAGCGAGGTTGTTCTTTTCCGTAAAGCAATGTCCAAAGAATATTGGATCTGACTGCCAGAAGCCAAGTTTACCGACATATATAGTGGACCAACATGTTGTACCAATGACTCCCATGTTTTATGAATTTTCAAACTTCCTAGCTAACTGTGCCCATTTGAAGAAATGACTTCATGTCGATTTACCGAAATTAGGTCAAATTTGAAACTACAAGTAAATTGTAGGTTGCTTTGATAGTTTTACAAAAAATATTTTGGAGGTACCAATCGAGGGGTCACAATTAATATATCAAAAAACACTGAGAGTTTTAATGATAGGTTCAACTTCTTGCGAAGATTTTGCATCTTGACAATTTAACGAAATTAGGTCAAACTTGAGCTACAAGTAAGCGCGGTAGATTGCTCTGGAATTAAATATATTTTTAGAGGTACATCGGTGCATATTCTTGTGGTAAACAATGCCGTCAGTGGGAGTTTCCAACTATCAGGAAAGAACATTCAATTCTACATTTTTCGAGTGAAGACGAGAGAGGTTGTTCTTTTCCGTAAATAAAAGTCCAAAGAATATTGGATGTGAATACCACAAGACAACTTTACAGAGATACATAATAGACCAACATGTGGTACCAACGATCCCATGTTTTATGAGCTTTAAAACTTCCTAGCTAAATCTGCCCATTTTAATGACTTTATGTCGATTTATCGAAATTAGGTCAAATTTGAAACTACATGTAAATTGTAGGTTCTGCTTTGAAAGTTTTACGAAAAAGCTTTTAATTTGGAGGTATCCATCGAGGGGTCACAACTAATAAATAAGAACACAACGAGAGTTTTGATTATAAGTTGAACTTCTTGCTAAGATTTTGCATCTTGACAATTTAACGAAACTAGGTCAAACTTGAGCTACAAGTAAGCGCGATAGATTGCTCTTGCATTAAATGTCACTTCGGAGGTAGATGGGTGCATCTTATGGTAGTAAGAAGTGTTGTGGGTGTGAGTGTCCAACTATCAAGAAAGAACATTCAATTCTACATTTTCCAAGTGAAGATGAGCGAGGTTATTCTTTTTCGTAAAGAGAAGTCCAAAGAATATTAGATGTGGATTCCACAAGACAAGTTGACAGACATATATAGTGGATTGACAACATGTTGTACTTGCGATTCCCATGTTTTATGAGTTTTCAAGCTTCCTAGATAATCCCACCCATTTGAATGACTTTATCTCGACATCTCAAAATTAGGTCAAATTTGAAACTACAAGTAAATTCTAGGTATTGCTTTGATAGTTTTATGAAAAGCTTTTGGAGGTACCCATCGAGTGGTCAAAATTAATATATCAGAAACCAAAGAGAGTTTTGACGATAGGTTCAAGTTCTTGCTAAGACTTTGCATCTTGACAATTTAACGAAATTAGGTCAAACTTGAGCTACAAGTAAAAGCCATATATTGCTCTTGAATTCAATGTATTTTCAGAGGTAGATCGGTGCATCTTCTTATAGTAAATAGTGTCGTCAGTGTGTGTTTCCAACTATCAAGAAAGAACATTCAATTCTACATTTTCCGAGTGAAGACGAGTGAGGTTGTTCTTTTTCCTGAAGAAAAGTCATAAGGATATTGGATCTGAATGCCACAAGCCAAGTTTACAGACATATATATTGGACCAACATGTTGTACCAATGATTCCCATGTTTTATGAGTTTTCAAACTTCCTAGCTAACTATGCCCATTAGAATGACTTTATGTCAATTTATCCAAAGTAGGTCAAATTTGAAACTACAAGTACTAGTAAATTGCACGTGTCCTACACATGAGACTCAGATAATAGACGTCAACATACCATCACTATATAAAATTATAATAGGTAAAGAAGAAAAAAAATATAAATTTGATCAACATCAATAAAGTATGGGTGTATATTTGGTTCTTATACTTTGTATATCATGTAGAAGTCAACGATTGTTAGCTATCTAAAACTTGAAATTTTTGGTAACATGGTCTAGAGAAACGAGGGAGAAGATTCTAGAATGATGGAGAAGTGTTTTTTGTGTTTTTTGCATAACATTCATTGTGATGAAGACTATCAATAGAATCTTCTAGATGCTAGAATGGAAAAGAAGATCCAACAGCTGGAAATGTTGGGATTCGCGCGTCTTGATCCAATGGTCAATATTAAATGTTATGTGTACACTATATAGTGGTAAGAAATTGTAGGTAGCTTTGAAATTTCTACGAAAAAGCTTTTGGGGGTACCCATCGGGGGTTCACAATTAATATATCAGAAACCACCGAGAGTTTTGACGAGAGTTTCAACTTCTTGCTAAGATTTTGCATCTTGACAATTTAACGAAATTAGTTCAAACTTGAGCTACAAGCAAGTAAGCACGATTGATTTATCTTGAATTAAATGTCTTTTTGGAGGTAGATGAGTGCATCTTCTTGTAGTAAACAATGTAGTCAGTGTGAGTTTCCAACTATCAGGAAAGAACATTCTCAATTTTCCGAGTGATGGCGAGATTATTCCCTCCCATAAAGGAAGTCCGAAGAATATGGATCTAAATGCCAGAAGCCAAGTTTTCACACATATATAGTGTATTGACATATTGTACTTACGGTTTCCCGTGTTTTATGAGTTCTCAATCTACCTAGCTAATAACTCTACCCACTTGAATGACTTTCCGTCGATTAATTGAAATTAGATCAAATTTGAACTACTACAAGTAAATTGTAGGTTGCTCTGAAAGTTTTACGAAAAAGCTCTTGGAGGTACCCATCAGGGGGTCACTGTCAATATATGAGAAACAACCGAGAGTTTTGAAGACAAGTTCAACTTCTTGCTAAGATTTTGCATCTTGATAGTTTAACAAAATTAGGTCAAACTTGAGCTACTAGTAAGCACGGTAGATTGCACTTGAATTAAATGTATTTTCAAAGGTAGATGGGTTCATCTTATTGTAGTAAAAAATGTCGTCGGTGTGAGTTTCCAACTATCTCAGGAAAGAACATTCTCAATTTTCCTAGTGATGACGATATTGTTCTTTCGGGTAAACAAAGTCCGAAGAATATGGATCTGAATTCCACAAGCCAAGTTGTCAGACATATATAGTTGAACAATATGCCGTACTTACAATTTCCCATGTTTTATGAGTTCTCCATTTCCTAGCTAACTTCGCCCACTTGAATGACTTTATGCAGATTTTATTGAAATTAGGTAAAATTTGAACTACTACAGGTAAACTGTGTAGGTTGCTTTGAAAGTTTTAAGAAAAAGCTCTTGCAGGTACCCATCAGAGGGGGGGGGGTTAATTAATATATCATAAACCATAGAGAGTTTTGACGATACGTTCATCATCTTACTAAGATTTTGCATCTTGATAGTTTAATGAAATTAGGTCAAACTTGAGCTACAAGTAAGCATGATAGATTGCTCTTGAATTTAATGAAATTAGGTCAAACTTGAACTACAAGTAATAAATTGTAGGTTGCTTTGAAAGTTTTATGAAAAAAAGCTTTTGGAGGTACCCATCGAGCTGTTAATAAATATATCAGAATTCACCGAGAGTTTTGACGACTGGTTCGACTTGTAGCTAAGATTTTGCAGCATGAAAATTTTGAAAACCTTTTGAAAATGATCACATGAAATAGGGAGAGAGGGGAAATGATTTTTCTATTCTCTATGGGCAACCCACAAGCTTGAGGTTCACCTTAGGCTTAAAGATACTCACTTTGTCCCATATTAGTTGACTTGGATTTATCTAGATTTGGATGTATCTAGTAATAAATCCTGTCTACATACATCTGAATCTAGACAAATTCGAGTCAACTAATATGGGTCGGAGGGAGTAACATTATTTTCTCCATAATGTATATGGTGAACTGATATGTTGCTACCGTATCCATAATTTTTGATGTTCTATGCTTTGTTTTATCTACTTTCTTATGTTTTGTTCCAACTTTGGAGTACTTCTACACTTTCTTGGACTAACCTATTAACAAGAGCCACAGTGCCAGCTGCCTGTTTTGTGCTGTTTTTGGTTCCAGGAAAGTCAAAAAATGAATATTCTCGGAATTGGACGGGACAAAAGCCAAAGTCAGTTTTTCATCGAGGGAAACAAGGAGCCAGAATATGAGACGGAGAGGGGCCAGAGGGCCGCCACACCACCTGGCCGCCCGGCCTAGCCTGGCCCGTGCTAGGAGGTGGTCTGGCCACCTCCGGCACCCCCTCGGCCTCCCCATTCTCCTATAAGATGCCTCCTATATAGAAACCCTAAGTACCCGATCAAAATTCCACGAAAGAGTCTGTAGCCGCCGTCATCTCCATCCCTAGACCGGGAGGGATCTGAAGCTCTTCCCGGCACCCTGCTGGAGATGGGAGTTCACCTTGGAGGCCTTCTTGATCATCATGCAAGCCTCCGGTGTGATGCGTGAGTAGTTCATCCTTGGACTAAGGGTCCATGTAGTAGCTAGATGACTGGTTCTCCTCCTTTGTGTTATCATGTTTAGATCTTGTGAGCTTCGTTCATGATCAAGATCATATATTTGTAATTCTAAATGTTGTGTTTGCGAGGATCCGATGTATATTGAGATGCTATTTCAGATTGATTATTGATTCTATCATGTCGTTGTTATTTGTGATCTTGCATGCTTTCCATTGTTAGTAGCTATCTTGGCCAAGTAGATGCTAGCAACTCCAAGAGTTAGTATTTATGCTCGATAGTGGGTTCATGCCTCTAGTAATCTGGGGAAGTGACAGAAATCTCTAAGGTACTAGATGTGCTATTGCTACTAAGGAGAAAACAACAATCCTTTGTTCATAGAACAATCGTATTGTTTACTTTACACGCAATGCGTAATGCAATTATCCGTTGCTTGCAACTTAATACTGGAGGGGGTTTGGATGATAACCTGAAGGTCGATTATTAGTCATAGATGTAGTTGGATTACAGTCTATGTATAATGTTGTAATGCCCAATCGAATCTCAAAGGAGTCAAGATGAGTAGTATATGCATATTTCTTTCTCGATGTTTGCCAATTGCCCCGCTGTAATTTGTTCACCCAACATGTCATCTATCTTAAGGAAAGCCACCACTAGTGAACTATGGACCCCGGTCCTTTCTTTTACCATCAATCTATAATCAACTGTTTACTGTTTTCTGTTTACTTTCTGCAAACTATTACTTTCTTCCACTTGATACGTTTAATCCTTTGTTTTCAGCAAAACCGGTGAGATTGACAACCTCATCGCAAGTTGGGGGCAAAGTTATGTGGTTGTGTTGTGCAGGTCTCCACGTTGCTGCTGACGCCGGTAGTGCACCCTGCCAAAGTCCAGCTAGCAACACCTTTGGGGTGTTTCCTTGCTCCTACTGGATTGATAGCCTTGGTTTCATAACTGAGGGAAAACTTGCTGCTGTGCTCATCATACCTTCCTGTTAGGGTTCCCCAATGAGCTCGATATATTTTGGGCTAAGCAACTGATTTTCTGGCGCCGTTGCTGGGGAGTCAAGGACATCTTCACAAGGGGAGTCCCTCATAACCAATCTCTTTACTTTATTGTTTTTGTTTTGCTTAGTTTACTTTTTTGCTTTGTTTGCTTGTTTCTGTATCAAAAGCACAAAAAATTAGTTTTACTAGTTTGCTTTCTTTATTAAAAACACAAAAAATGACTACTCTGGAAAATACTAAGTTGTGTGACTTCACAAGCACCAATAAAAATGATTTCATGAGCACACCTATTGCTCCACCTGTTCGTGAAGCTACTTTCTTTGAAATAAAACCTGCTTTACTCAATCTTGTTAAGAGAGAACAATTTTCTGGTATTGGTAATGAAGATGTTGCCTCCCATCTAAATAACTTTGTTGAACTTTGTGAGATGCAAAAGCATAGGGATATAGATGGGGATATTATTAAGCTCAAATTGTTTCCTTTATCTTTGAGAGGAAAAGCTAAAGAATGGTTGAATTCCTTAACTAGGAATAGTATTGATTCTTGGACTAAATGCAAGGATGCTTTCATTGGAAAATACTATCCTCCTACTAAGATTATATCTATGAGAAGTGAAATAATGAAGTTTAAACAATCTGATAATGAAGATGGGAAAGAATGAAATCTTTGGTAAAGAATTGTCCCACTCATGGATTAACTGCTTGGATGATTATCCAAACTTTTTATGCAGGATTGAACTATTCTTCAAGAAATCTATTGGATTCTACTGCTGGAGGTACCTTTATGACCATTACTTTGCGTGCTGCAACAAAGCTTCTGGATAATATGATGGTTAACTATTCTGAATGGCATACTGAAAGAGCTCCACAAGGTAAGAAGGTAAATTCTGTTGAGGAAACCTCCTCCTTGAGTGATAAAATTGATGTTATTATGTCTATGCTTGTTAATGGGAAAGCCCATATTGATCCAAATAATGTTCCCTTAGCCTCTTTGGTTGCTCAAGAAGAGCAAGTTGATGTGAACTTTATAAGAAATAATAATTTTGGCAACAATGCTTATGGTAATAACAATTATAGGCCTTACCCTCCTAATAATATTTATAGTTATAATGGCAAACCTGGAATACCTAGTGAAGGAAGAATTTTAGAAGTTGAAAGAGCCACTAAAAACTTCATGCAAATGTAATATGAACAAAATAAATTATTTACTGAAACTATGGAGGAACAATCTACAATTTTGAAGAATATTAGTCATCAACTTGAGAGTTTGAATAGAGAAATTCCTAGTTTGCAATTGAAACTTTCTAATGCTGATAGAAATATATCATCTTTGTCTGAGGCACAAGCCTCTTTGATTAATAAAATGACAGCTAAACCTAAAACTATTGATAATCCCTTTGCAGCTACTAATGCCATACACATAAGAATTGATGAAAATGTTAGACTATTAGCTGAATTGCATGCTAAGTGGGAAAGAGAAGATGAAATTGCTAGAAACATTAGTGTTTCTACTATCACTACCACTAGTGTTGAGGCTAGTAATAGCTCTACTACTTTAGATGATAATTATGATTTTGATCTTGATGGTTGCAATATCTCTGAAGTTATTAAGTTCCTACAAAAGCTTACTAAAAGTCCTAATGCTAGTGCTATGAATATGGCCTTTAGAAAACACATTACTGATGCCCTCATAAAGATTAAAGAAGAAAAGATGAAACATAAAGCTTCTATTCCTATAAAACAAGAAGATGGTTGGGAACCCATCATTAATATGAAAGTGAATGATTTGGATTTTAAAGCTTTATGTGATCTTGATAGTAGTGTTTATATTATGCCTAGAAGGATTTATGATATGCTTGATTTTCCACCATTGGAAGATTGCTATTTGAATGTTCCAATTAATGAAAATGCTAAAAAGAAACTCATGGGGAGTATTAATGATGTTCTTATTATGGTTAACAATGCGTATGTCCCTATTGATTTCTATGTTTTGGATGTTTAATGCAATGCTTCTTGTCCTCTTACTTTGGGAAGACCTTTTCTTAGAACTATTGGTTCCATTATTGATATGAAAGAAGGCACCATTAAATATCAACTCCCACTCAAGAAAGGTATAGAACACTTCCCTAAGAAGAGAAACAAGATTTCTTTTGCCTCTCCTATGAAAAAAAATTGCTCTTAATGCTTCTTCATTTGAGAACACTTGATTCTTTTTCTTGCTTCTTATGCCTAACTTAAAGGCGTTAAAGAAAAGTACTTATTGGGAGATAACCCAAAAGTTTTAGATGAGTCTTGGAAGTTATTACTTCTGTAATAACCGCTCCTTATATTTTTTATTTGCTTTTTGTGCTAAGAGTAACCTCTAATGAGAGACAAGTAATGATTATGAAAGTTGCTGTCCCGAAACAGATTTTTGTGCTTCACCATAAAAATTCGTGTAAAATCTCTGTACGTCCTTTTGAGGCGTGAATTTTTGTGCTTCTGCGCCAGGTTGTTATCTAATCTTAGTTAGTTCAACACTTTTTGATTTGAGCAACAGAAGGTCATCGAAAAAATTCGTCTTTACCTGCTGGTCTGTTTTGACAGATTTCTACCATTATTTGCATTTGCTTCTTGTTGGTTCCTTTTTGAGTTCTTTTGGGGAACTGAGCTTTTTGAGGGAAGTCCTACAGTATCTTATGTTTAAATGGAAGTTTTATTGGTGTTGAAACTGAACCTAAATACTTATTATCTTAAGTGCACTAATGTTGCTAATAAAGATTGTGTGAAGTTTTGTATGAAGGAAAAATTCCAGGTGTATGGAAGGAATAAGTAATGAGATGAAGGATGGACTAAAGCTCAAGCTTGGGGATGCCACGCATGTCACCGCAAGAAATATCCAAAAAGTACAAGCGTCAAAGCTTGGGGATGCCAAAGGCATCCCCTTCTTCATCAATAAAAATTCCAGGTTTCTTCCAAACACTTTATTTTTATTGTTTCATGCACAGTTGTGTTGCTCTTGGAGCGTCTTATTTTTCGTTTTTGTTTTGGTTTTTTTGTTTTCTTGGTTTTATTATTTTGCTTTAATAAATTGCTTGGACCCACTCTTTCATGCATTGGTTTTCAAATAGTTTGGTTTGGATTGGAAAAGAGTAGGAAAGTTCATGCTTAAGTGGTAAAGAGAGCTTGTATTTGACTATGGCCTATAGTTTGTCATGCCATGCTTGATATTTGTTTGGCTTTATGCTTAGTATTCTTTGATGTAGCATGACTTGTTATAAACAATTGAGATTGCTTAATGTGCCTTGGAAGAATCATGCGTTTTGAGAAAACTAGTGATTAAAACTCTCACGAACTTGATGGCACACTTTAGTTTCTTGCATTTAACAAACTTGAATCATTGCATCCATCTTTGTTGCGTATATGCTTGTGCTTTATGAGTTGAAGTTAGCATAACCATGTATCATGGGGAACGCTTTCAACATTGCACTTGTACTTTGTACCCCATTGATATCGTGTTCTTTTACTTATGGAGCCCGGCGGTGTGAAATAGAAGGGGAACTTGTAAGATCATGGAGTTTGTATGTGTGTTAGAGAAACGCCTGGGCCACTAGCCTAAGCCATGCCTAATCATGGTGGAAACTAGCAGCATAACCATAATGATCTCTCTATGAAGCATCCTCAATAAAAACCCATGCAATAGCAAATAAAAAGATCGCTGAGATGCTCATTGTCTGCTTGGCTTGTGATTTTGATTATGGGATAGCTCCTGTATCATGTGAAAGGGGGTACCCTGTTGGTGTTTCTTTATGATACATATGTACTTACAATGACAAGAGCTTACTTGTGACTAAAGTTGAGTAGCATGAGGTTCGGTCTTCATAAGTAAGGGGCATGAGATTTCAGCTTATAACTTGTCAAGCATATCCTCTTAGTTGTGTCACTTTACCCTTAATCACCTTCAAGATGCTTATGCTAGGGGCAATGAGAGCTGAAAGCTAATAAGTACCATAATTTTTGGAAGCTCTTTATGAAACTTGAATCCCTACTTCCTTCTATGAAGGCCTTTTTTCACTTTTATGTTGAGTCTCCACCTTCTATCTTTATGCACCTACTTTGAGAGCATAGTGGCCATTCTTAGTTCTATGTGCATTGTCCCAAGACTTGTTGATTGATGCATAGCTTTGATATTGCTTGTTTTAAACTATTTGTATCTAGTCACTCTTATGAACTTTGAAGGTGTCCTATGCATTTATGTTTGCTACTCTATGAGGGACAAGCTGAATGCCACTATGCTATGTTTTCTTTATGTGAAGCAAACAAACGTCTTGCAAAGCATTGTTATTCATGAATCTTTTGTTTGTGCCTTTTCATGTTGCAACGTAGTTGCTTTGTCTTATTGCTAGAACTTTTTCTTTCATGTTATGATTAAAGTACTATTATCCCAGCTATCAATGTTTTACAAATACTTTGATCAAGTTTATGATGGTGCATGTCACCTCAAAAATTATTCTTTCTTTTTATCACTTACCTACTCGAGGACGAGCATGAGTTAAGCTTGGGGATGTTGATACGTTGCTAACGTATCCATAACTTTTGATGTTCCATGCTTGGTTTTATCTACTTTCTTATATTTTGTTCAAAATTTGGAGTACTTTCTATACACTTTCTTGGACTAACCTATTAACAAGAGCCACAGTGCCAACTGCCTGTTTTCCGCTGTTTTTGGTTACAGCAAAGTCAGAAAATGAATATTCTCGGAATTGGACGGGACAAAAGCCAATGTCAGTTTTTCACCAAGGGACACAAGGAGCCAGAATACGAGACGGAGAGGGGCCAGGGGGCCGCCACACCACTTGGCCGCGCAGCCCAATCCGACCCGCGCTAGGGGATGGTCTGGCCGCCTCAGGCACCCCCTCGGCCTCCCCTTTCGCCTATAAGATGCCTCCAATGTTTAAACCCTAAGTACCCGATCGAAATTCCACGAAAGAGTCTGTAGCCGCCATCATCTCCATCCCTAGATCAGGAGGGAGCTGAAGCTCTTCCCGGCACCCTGCCGGAGAGAGGAGTTCACCCTGGAGGTCTTCTTCATCATCATGCAAGCCTTCGGCGTGATGCGTGAGTAGTTCATCCTTGGACTACGGGTCCATGTAGTAGCTAGATGGCTGGTTCTCCTCCTTTGTGCTATCATGTTTAGATCTTGTGATCTCCATTCATGATCAAGATCATCTATTTATAATTCTACATGTTGTGTTTGTGAGGATCCGATGGATATTGAGATGTTATTTTTGATTGATTATTGATTCTACTAGATCATGTAGGCGCGCGTTGCCGCACCTGTCCATTAGTAAATAGATTGTTAAGAAGTTCCACACTTAACCGAGTTATGCAAAAAAATTGGTAAGTAAATAACATGGTACCTAATTATTTGTTTGGATTTGTATTTACATGAGATACATCTGCAAAATCTCCATAACAGTGTAATGTTAGGTAATCATAGAAATTTATTTGGTTTAGAACCAAGAGAAATCGTAAAAATTTATTTCGATCTGAACTGATATATTCAGCATAAGGTATCTTTTGAAGTATAATTTTAAGAAAATTTAATTACTGCTATACACCATGATAGCAGTGTATTGTTGTGTCATCCAATAAAAAGCCTCAAATGTTTCTAAATATGCGGACACACCGACCACTACCCAAAACTAACTCAAGTGGCAACTTGGTGGTTGTCGGGATTATGACACCTCTAATGTCATAGATTTCATACAAATAATATTCAATTCGTAAACATCAATGATCATTACAAATTCAGTGCTTGTCTACTTGTTTTAAAACACGCATACTACAAAGAGTGACATCCTAAGAGAAAAATGCAACATCTTTCTTCTATGGAAAGCCAATCCCTTCTAATTCTAGCTCTAGGAACACCTTACTGAAATCAACAATGTTGGCCTGCTCATATGAGCAGATAATTTTAGCATCAAACCTGCAATAACTAGGTAACAGATTGAAAAAATGTGTAAGAGAAGACAATTAACACTATAGGAAGAAATGCAATAAATAAATAAATAATAGTACATGTTGGTAGATGCAAGGAATAAGAAAACTCCATGCCAGATCTTAGATATTCTCCTGAACTGATGTTTGAGATCCCCTTATATGGTCCCCGACGATCACGTAAACAAACAATAATAGTCACATGGATCGCTACTGTTTTTTTTAAAATATCCAACAAATGCTCGCTTTTGATATATTAGTAGAGGAAAAGCTTCGTACAATAAATTTTACAATGGACCGGTGTCACCCAAACGAAGTTACGACCTGGTAGTGACAAGCCAACAACCCTCATGCATCACTACTGTAGTGTAGATCACAGAAAATTAACACTCAGATCAAAGTTAAATATTTAATTTTGAACTATTTAGCACATGAAAGGAGCTATCTAACTGGGTACTGAAAACTGGTCAGTATAAAGTATGTAGTAGCGGCAAAAAAACCTACACAATAGTCCATAACAATATATTTGAAAACAATAAATTATAATAAATTGTACCGTGTAGCTCCTTATATATACTTGCTCAAGTACAACTGATAATAATCAAAGACAGTACCTTTTGACTCCCCTCTAAAAAGAACTGATTCACAACTATAGACTAATTTTCTTACCATACTAACCTGTAGGGGAAAATATAATTTTACAGGAATTAAAGCATACTGCAAACTAACTGACGAATTTTTACAAGCTAGTGGCAGCTACTCGGATTTTATAAATAGACATAACCTGTCCTAAATCGGAAGTACACAGTTGTACTATAAAAGAATGAGTTGGCACCATAAGAAATTGGCAACAAGTAATACATAATTGTTGTTCTGTGTAACTACAAAGCAAACTACCAGCATGCTTTCAGGATTTATGGAAACACACAACAGTGAATCAGAGATCGACGCAGCTCGAAAGAAACATTGTAGTGCAACACTCAAGAGCAACGAGAGTACCAACCAGCCTGGACGTCGGCCTATGTCACACCACGGACCAGCCGTGTGCGGAACTCCTCCATCTTACCCTTCATCTGCAAGAACACAAAAACCAATCATCCACATGAAAAAACCATGAGAGAACCATAGGATCTAGTAGGGCGTTCCGCGTAGGACGCGGGGTGACGAAGCCGAACATCGGCACGCCGAAGGACTACAAATCTCGCGTACAAAACAGGTTGGTTGAGGCGAAGCTTCTCACCGCCCCAAGGCGGATCCTTCCCCGATGCACGACCACGTAAGGAGGAAGGCGGTAGTTGAACAACAAAGGTGTCGCCACTCCACCTTGAAGGATAGATGCGCCACACCGCTCGCCGAATCGCCTCCCTACAGCATCTCTTCCCGTCCTCAATTCTTAATTCCTCTGTCAATTGAATGGGTGTCTCTAACTGCGACGAAAGGATATATCATTACATGGGCTTTAGTGTGTTTTTGGGGCCCAATTAACCACAACAGGCCGATTTGTGCTCCAGAGGCTCTTCCCCTAGGGATATTTTGGCCCATGTGGGATTGATGAAGATCGAACAGCCAGGAAGTGCGGACAGGGACGATCGGACGGCCCAGAATGCCCAAGGCGTGAGGGAGCTCCCTTTTGTTCCAGTTATAATATCCCTAATGATGTCTTTGTTATTTGCGATCTTGCATGCTTTCCGTTGTTACTAGCTATCTTGGCCAAATAGATGCTAACAACTCCAAGAGTTAGTATTTATGCTCGATAGTGGGTTCATGCCTCTAGTAATCTGGGGAAGTGACAGAAATCTCTACGGTACTAGATGTTCTGTTGCTACTAGGGAGAAAACAACAATCCTTTGTTCATAGAACAATCATATTGTTTACTTTACATGCAATGCGTAATACAATTATCCGTTGCTTGAAACTTAATACTAGAGGGGGTTGGGATGATAACCTGAAGGTGGATTATTAGTCATAGATGTAGTTGGATTACGGTCTATGTATAATGTTGTAATGCCCAATAGAATCTCAAAGGAGTCAAGATGAGTAGTATATGCATATTGCTTTCTCGATGTTTGTCAATTGTCCCACTGTAATTTGTTCACCCAACATGTCATCTATCTTAAGGAGAGCCACCACTAGTGAACTATGGACCCCGGTCCTTTCTTTTACCATCAATCTACAATCAACTGTTTACTGTTTTCTGTTTACTTTCTGCAAACTATTACTTTTTCCACTTGATACGTTTAATCCTTTGTTTTCAGCAAAACCGGTGAGATTGACAACCTCATCGTAAGTTGGGGACAAAGTTCTGTGGTTGTGTTGTGCAGGTCTCCACGTTGCTACTGACGCCGGTAGTGCGCCCTGCCAAAGTCCAGCTAGCAACACCTTTGGGGTGTTTCCTTGCTCCTATTGGATTGATAACCTTGGTTTCATAACTGAGGGAAAACTTGCTGCTGGGCTCATCATACCTTCCTCTTGGGGCTCCTCAACAATCTTGATATATTTTGGGCTAAGCATGAAACTTAGCGGATGCCACATACTAGGCCTTAAGGTGTGCTTTTGTACACATTGTTGATGCCCTTATTAGGGAAAAAGCAAATACTATAGTACACTAGTAGTAATACTCATTTATTTGCTTAGACATATTCTCACCTCTATCCACGTGATGTACATGCTGAGAGAATAAAACGTAGGTAGGATAAGAGGGCAACAGCGAAGAGGAGTTGAAGGTGGTTCGATGTTAGAGGAAAGTTATGGTGGGTTTCTAACACGAGGTACTCCTGCGGCCACTCTACTAGTAGTAAATTTCAGGACCTATGCACACAAAACAAATTGTGTGTTTTCTCTCTCCTTCGCTGCCTCTCACCATCCATCCTCCCTCTCAACTTCCCTTTCCCCTTGCGCACCGGCCCAGCTGATCTCTCCCTTCTCCACAGTTTGGTGCTGTGAATGTGTGCCTTGGTACATCGGCTCTATGTCTCTGGCTTGTTCGGAAGTCATGTTGCCGCGGAGTAGGGACGAGGAGTACATAAGAAGGGAACCACTTTGGTCCTTGGCGGCAAAAAATTCAAACTTTTCCGGTTTTCGAAATTTTCACTTGTTTCCCAAACATCAGGAGGGAAGGTTATTCAAAAGATTGGCCATTCGCAATACTTCTTATCTTATATTTATTTTGTCTTATCTCTATCTTTACTATTATAATGGAGCAGTTTTGAATTAGATACGTAACACCAATCATGACCATTGGGATTTTAGATCTAAATGTTCAGAGCAGCTAGATTCGTGTTGAACAGTACCTAGAGCAAACTCCACCATGTTCTAGAACCATCATGTCACACCCCTCCCCAAAAGAATTCCATAGCATTGTAGGCTTTATTCTCAATATGTGTAGATCGTTATTATTAATAGACTTAATGTATGCCTTTTTTCTCTAACAAGACTGTTGGTTAATAACAACTTAATGTTTGTTAAATCATATTTCATACAGTATATACGTGTATGGCATGTGCCTTTTAGTAGTCTCCTACAATACCATACCATACCACTGTATAGTGTATGGATAACTTCGAACATTGACCGTTGGACCAAGACTGACAAATCCAAATATTGCTAACCGTTGGATCTTCTTTTCCATTCTGAGCATCTACAAAGATTCTACTAATAGTATTTAGCACGATGAACGCTAGTATGCGCAAACCTCAAAACACACACTTCATTGCTCAGTTTCAGGGTCCTTGTGCTAAATACATTGACTTGGGTGCAATTTTCATTTTTATGAGGTCCTTGATGTAACTTATACTTCCACCGACCGTGTTAACACTCAAGCATCTTGCTCCTACGAGACCTACCAGAGTTAAAGAAAATGCAAACGCCCCAATTATCACACAAATTGGACCACATTTTCTTCTTTACTATTAAATGGGAGTTGGTGATCGTAGGTCACATCAAACATTGAAAAGATCTAGACCATCAAATCGCCCATCAAACACTGGAAGCATCAACACCGTCAAATCAACCCTCCTCTGTACGTGTCAAATAGGGTGAACAACCATTAAGAATCACTGTGATCACGGAAACCAAAACGCTCGTGTACAATAATGACCGCACAAAATAAAATACCATCAATGATTTGATGCGTAATTACCGGGAAGATTAATTATGTACCCATCCCCACAAGGCACCGATGTGGCTACGCCATCCTCCCTCCCTGCTCTCGCTAGAATCGCTAGGGTTCCACCATGGGCTGACGCCGTCGGGGCGGTGCTATGCGCACGCGGCATGGTCGAAAATTGTTCCATCATGGTCGTGCTACAGGCAATAATCAGAGATCCACCTCGCTCTCGGCGACGCCACAACCATCCACACCCAAGCCTCGTTGTGTAGATGCACAATAGGGCAAGCGTTGCCGGATACCAGGTACCAGCAGGGCAGTGTAGGAGCCTGGTTGCAGCAACGCAGGGCGACAGAGCCTTGGAGGAGAGAGGAGCCCCTGGCTTGAACGGCGGCGGCCATGACCAAAGAGAGGTCAACATCAATATGCCCAGTCACCTTCATAACCCATGGAGGTCTTCTGTTTCAAGTTCTCCTGATTGGTGGTCTCACTATTTCTGATCTACTACCTCATAATTTTTTACATTGTCTAATTGGCTGAGCTGAACAATTTTCTACAATGGCATCCATACAACACTTAATCCAGCTTCGTCATACTCCGGTGGTGCCATGATCGGAGGCACATCAGAATGGCACATGTTCCCGATCAGACATCCTCGGTTGTGCCGTTGTGGCCTTCTCGTTCATGGGGGCAGAGAGGAAGCGTTGTCAACGGGACCTGCCTACGTCATCTTCCTCTTTCGCCATCTTGACCTCCTCAGATCGCCACTGAACGCCTTGTCCGTGATGATCTAGCCATCATAGGTATGAAACCCCACCCCCACCCTGATTTGGAGTTATGAATTTGATCCCTACACCATAGATCACTAGAGGTGTGCCTATTGTGGTGTTTTTGCCCAGTGTTTTTTCAGGTGTCCTTTTGTGTACTGCATCACCAGCCGCAGCTCCTTGTAGTACTCACGTATTCGATTTCAGTGATCATGATCCAATTTTAGTCTCTCTTGTGAGTTGATGCAGACCATCTGCTTGATAAAATGGTTGTCGACTGTTCAAGGTAATTTCGGTCTTTTAGTCGATTGAAAGACGATGTTGCTGGCCCTCGCTCTATGATCATGGAGCCATGGCTGTCACTCCGACGGTGGCCTCAACTTCAGCTTGTGTTTGAAGTGACTAGAACTGAGTTTGGGTATTTTTTTTGGTAAGCACCACTTTTTTATTCTCTTAGTTCTCAATGATTGTCGGGATTGGATGCCTTAGGTGGATATAGTTGCAGAGCCATCAAGCAAAACATTCTGACACAAGCTAGACCTAGAAGGAATAATTGTTGATGGAGGCCATGAACACAGCCACTTGGGAGATGAAGACGAGGAGGAGGACCAGTGTTGCATCTGACGCGTCCCGCCCAAGGCGGGCCACCCCCTCTACAAATGCCCAACCCCCTCCAAAATACCCAATGTTCAGACCCACTAATCCATCGTGAAATCCGTCAAATTTCTCAAACCCGACGAATCGAGTCATGAACAACGAGTAAGTCCGTCTCCTGGGCGCTGCTAGATATTTTTTACTCCTGATTCACCATGCTGGAGGAGTAATGACCAACTGATTCTTAGATATGGGCACGTGCTGGATAATACATTCTCAGTTTCTTAGGTAGGCGGTACGTGAGAGACACGATCATGTGATAATTCGTCGCTCAGTGTCCTCTGGTTTTATTACACTACAGGCAAAGGCACACGCGATTGATGGTGGCAAAACAAAAAATACATATTCTCATATTTACATTCACATTTACATCATGTTAAATAGGAAGTTCAAATTATTTTATCTCACGTTCATTATTTTGGAAGCCATACAGGTTTCTTGCTTTTTATATGGAGTACCCTTTCCCAACTACAGGTGTAGTTTAGTACACTATGTTCCTTTTTATTTATATGTGGATTTTTCTTCCCAGATTACATATGCAGCTAAGTATATTCTGACTCGAAATTATGAAATCCAAAATTCTTCAGATCAGTAGGAAGAGGAAGAGGAGCATACATTCCCACAACATTTTTTACATTTCTTACATTACATTGTAAATATTAGGTGTCTCTAACACACATTTCTTATGATTTTTAAGAAAATGGATTCTCAAATCAAGTCCTATGATTTTGTTTCAAGAAAAAAAGGGGTCATCGAAGGCATGCATTTTCATTGCTCATTGCTATTATACTGCTACCGCTCCTTTGTTTGAGAGGTCTCGTTGGAGGAGACGCTTCTTATGTGCTTCTGATGTGTTCTTTAGGGTGTGTTGTGAGATAGCTACTATAGTTGTTAGCGGTGAGATATTACTAGCTATTGTTGTATTGCTAATTGATGTATTGTTGATCTTTTGCAATTTTTGCAGGTTCTTCGCCACAATTAAATGATTATTCTGTCATGCCTTCGAGTCCCCGCTGCAAAAGTAGGCCACCTGAAACTGGAGGTTGGCAAGGTGGATGGACGAAGGAGAGAACCTGGTGAGCTATTTTCCTATTAGTCCATCTTCACGACCAACAATTGATACTAGGCTCAGCTATATAGCAGAGGGATTTTAAAAACACATGCCAAATTCTAATGATTGTTGATCCAGTGATAGTATGAATAGTGTCTATGCAATACAAATTATGTATTTGGACTGAACATGAGTTCCATAATTTTCATTTTTTTGGTATCTAAAATTCAGATTTATTGCAAACATGTAGACAATCATGCTATGGCAGTAACAATATGTGATTTTCCAAATTGCTACCTGAAGTGTGACACCTAGGTGTACAGTATCTTTGATCATCATGTGATTTCTTCTTTGCAAAAAATTTATGTTTTCTTCATGTTTCTTTTCTTTTGTAGTTTTGAATCACATAAAGAAATTTATTCTTTTACTCGCAACATATATTTTTAATCATTGTAACCTTAGATGCGGATAAGAACCCTATCCAACTCATCTGGAACTCATCACTTAAGTTATAACCTTGCAAAGTTTATTTAGATATATTAGATTATGTCTACTTTAATGTTCTCGAACTCTTATGTGCGGCCAGGTTGTGAAGAAATTCAAACATTGCCACATGATATTTCTGACTAGACGAGATGGTTTAGTTGTAAAAAATGCAAGATTCAAGAAAAAGGAACATTTCAATAAAATCTCCAGCATGTACATTTCACTGCTTGAAACATTTTGGAAGTCCTAAAATATCGCCTTTCTAGATCCTTTTACATGTGACTATGAACTAGAAAAATGGCAGAATGGTGGAAGAAAAAACCGAGCGATAGTTGCGAAAGAATAAGGGATGGCAAATACAATGATCAAAAGCATGTTCCGTAGTTTGAGTAACCAAAATTACATGTTCTTTCACTCAGATGGACAATGTTTCCATTAAAATTAAGAATATTTGGTGTATTGATGTGCTTAGAAAAAAAACTTAACAACCCGTAGCAGCGCACGGGCATTCAACTAGTATACATAATACCCAAGTTTTTAGTACTAGGATTTTTCGAGCTTCCTAGCTAACTTCGCACACTTCGGT
This sequence comes from Avena eriantha, assembly GCA_910589775.1. NCBI lineage: Eukaryota > Viridiplantae > Streptophyta > Magnoliopsida > Poales > Poaceae > Avena > Avena eriantha. Next base: position 445,132,504 of record OU342742.1, read on the forward strand.
GACTTCTTGTCGATTTAATAAAATTAGGTCAAACTTGAGCTACAAGTAAGCGCGATAGATTGCTCTTGAATTAAATGTATTTTCGGAGGTAGATGGGTGCATATTCTTGTAGTAAACAATGTCATCGGTGTGAGTTTCCAACTATCAAGAAAGAAGATTCTGAGTTTTCCGAGTGATGATGAGATGGTTCTTTTCCCTAAAGAAAGTCCAAAGAATATGGATCTCAATGCCATAAGCCAAGCTTCTAGACATATTAAGTGGACCAACATGTTTTATTTACGATTCCCACATGTTATTTTTTTGAGTTTTCAAACTCCCTAGCTAATTAACTCTGCCCACTTGAATGACTACATGCCGATTTATCGAAATTAGGTCAAACTTGAACTATAACTAAACTATAGGTTGCTCTAAAAGTTTTACATAAAAACTTTTGGAGGTACCCATCGGGGGGTCACAATCAATATATGAGAAACAACCAAGAGTTAGGATAACAGGTTTAACTTCTTGCTAAGATTTTGTATCATGACACTATTTAACGAAATTGGGTCAAACTTGAGCTACAAGTAAGCACGATAGATTGCTCTTGAAATATATGACTTTTCAGAGGTAGATGGGTGCATTTTCTTGTAGTAAACAGTGTTGTCGGTGTGATTTTCCAACTATTAGGAAAGAACATTCAATTCTCAATTTTCCGAGTGATGACGAGCGAGGTTGTTCTTTTCCGTAAAGAAATGTCCAAAGAATATTGGATCTGACTGCCAGAAGCCAAGTTTACCGACATATATAGTGGACCAACATGTTGTACCAATGACTCCCATGTTTTATGAGTTTTCAAACTTCCCAGCTAACTCTGCCTATTTGACCAAATGATTTTATGTAAATTTATCGAAATTAGGTCAAATTTGAAACTACAAGATAATTGTAGGTTTCTTTGAAAGTTTTATGAAAAATCTTTTGGAGGTACCCATCGAGGGGTTACAATTAATATATCAGAAAATACCGAGATTTTTGATGATAGGTTCAACTTCTTGCTAAGATTTTTCATGTTGACAATTTAACAAAATTAGATCAAACTTGAGCTACAAGTAAGTGCGATAGATTGCTCTTGAATTAAATGTATTTTCAGAGGTAGATCGGTGCATCTTCTTGTAGTAAATGATGCCGTTAGTGTGAGTTTCCAACTATCAGGAAAATAACATTAAATTCTACATTTTCTGAGTGAAGACGAACGAGGTTGTTCTTTTTCATAAATAAAAGTTCGAAGAATATTGGATGTGAATGCCACAAGCCAAGTTTACAGACATATATATTGGACCAACATGTTGTACCAACGATTCCCTTGTTTTTTGAGCTTTCAAACTTCCTAGCCAACTCTGCCCATTTTAATGACTTTATGTTGATTTATCGAAATTAGGTCAAATTTGAAACGACAAGTAAATTACAGGTTTTACTTTGAATGTTTTACGAAAAAGCTTTTAATTTGGAGGTACCCATCGAGGGGTCCCAATTAATATATCAGAAAACAATGAGAGTTTTGACGATAGTTTCAACTTCTTGCTAAGATTTTGCATATTGATAATTTAACGAAATTAGGTCAAACTTGAGCTACAAGTAAGTGCGATAGATTGCTCTTGAATTAAATCTCATTGAAGAGGTAGATGGGTGCATCTTCTGGTAGTAAGAAGTGCTGTGGGTGTGAGTGTCCAACTACTAGGAAAGAACATTCTCAATTTTCTCACTGATGATGAGATTGTTCTTTTCCGTAATGCTGGTGCGAAGAATAGTGGATTTGAATGCCACAAGCCAAGATTTGAGACATATATAAGGGATCAACAACATGGTGTACTTGTGATTCCCATGTTTTAGGAGTTTTCAAGCTTCCTAGCTATATAACTCCACTCACTTGAATGACTTTATGTCGATGTATCGAAATAAGGTCGAATTTGAACTACTAGTAACAAATTGTAGATTTCTTTGAAAGTTTTATGAAAAAGTTTTGGAGGTACCCATGGAGAGGTCAATTAATATATGAGAAACCACAAAGAGTTTTGATGACTGGTTCAACTTCTAGCTAAGATTTAGAATCTTGAAAATTTTGAACCCCTTTTGAAAATGATCACATGAGAAATAAGGAGAGAGGGGAAATGATTTTTCTATTTTCTATGGGCAACCCATAAGCTTTTGAGGTGCACCTTAGGCTTATAGATAACTTTATTTTCTCCACACTATATAAGGTGAAACTTAATTAGTGGATGCCACATCGGCCTTATGGTGTGCCTTTTTACACATTGCGGATGACCTTAGGGCATCATCTATGCATGTAAAAAAACTTGTTGATAAGATGGCTCCCAACATGACCATGAAATGAATATGAGTTGGAACTTGAAAATTTGCATGATTGTATAACATCATCCTCCCAATATGATGTAATTTACCTCATATTTTTTTGAAACTCCTAATTATGATATCCATTCTTCTTCGAGATCCTAAGTATTGGGAATACAACGATGGATGATCAGTTGAGGTGTTGGACTGCGGGAGTACGACCTTGGATTCGTAAACAAAGAGGGAGTAAGGCCTCCAAATTTTCTATTATTACATGGACCATTACCAAATTCAAAACCAAAATAAAGCGGTAAAATATTCCACGCGTCCGGACATAGTTCGTGCCCCAAAATTTTAGATACTTCGAAAGACCCATTTGACCACTATTGAATTCGATGGGTGGGGGGCTTCACTCGTATTTTTCCTAGTATAGTGCTAGAAGTACCTAAACCCTACCGCCTCTCTCCACCAACAATACGTCACCGAACAGAACATCCCCGCTGCACTTTAGTCGGCGTACCTGCCACACCTGATCTGCTCAACGAGCCCTCTTGTCCGGCGCGCTGAGCACATCATCGACCGCCTAGGATCTTCTCCACGGATGCCGTGGTCTAGCGCTCTGCTCTAGCCTCGCCCGGCCAAGATCTGCTTCCCCGTCATCGACACCCACTACGACCGTAGCACCTTCAACGACCTCGACGTGACCTGTGAGGATGCGTAGGAGGCCTAGACGCTGCCCCCACCGAGATAAAACCAGATCTCCCTACGTGATTTGTTTATTGGCAATGTACTGTATTCGTGCTAAATTTCCTAACTAACAGGTTTTTTACTTGATATACCTGTTATGTACTAAATTATCCCGTTGTGGTCAGGCTTAAACTCCCCGCATTGAACTATTTTTATGTACTCCCTCCGTTTCAAAATATAAGATGTTTGAAATTTATGAAGAAAATGTATCTACACTTCTTTTAGTGTGTTGACTCACCCCAAACCTGAGTGAACCTATCTACTAAAAGAAGTCTAGATACATTTGCTCCACAAAGCTAAAACATCTTATATTTTGAAATAGAGGGAGTATATTTCTTTGAATTATTAATCACTTAACATATTTGTTTACATTCTCTGCTGTACCTATCCACATGAGATATGATTATATAATATCTATCTCATTCGCCGATTTACGAACTATAGTATTTCCATCTTGCTATTGTTCTGCTATCCTATACTACACGTTTACACACGTCATACTATTTGACCATTATATACTGTCGATTTGATCCCTCTTAACTTGCGGCTCAAACTATTTGCTATTATTATGCAAGGAGAAACCTTACTTTGCACACAATACCATAGAGTGAATGGCTCCTATAATCTCGTAAGACCCCATCTCTTTTATTTCACTTCATGCCAACGCATATCATGTTGGAACCTGCTTGTAATTAGAGTTGGCCTTACCTTTATGCAGAGGAGCAACAATGGAGTACATACTCCAACCGTCCACACGAGCCGCCGTAGATCTCTGTGTAACACCTACTGTAAGGCCCCCACCCGAAGTTTGGCAGCAAAAGTTTGGGCCTTGCCACATTTTTTGCTTAAATTTGCCATTTCTCTTTCTTGTTTTCATATTTTTTTCCAAAAATTAGCCCCACTATGGTCTACTTTGGTTCCATGTGCTTAGTTCAATTTCCTAGATATGGAGAGGCCGGGTGTAATTCATCTGAGTTGGCTGATAATAAGAACAAGGCCACACTAGTGATAAGATCTTGTATAATACACATGTATCAGAAGGAACTCTGTGCAGTTCATGTCACTCTTGTATCTATTGTGTATCATAGTTACATGAACTGGCTATTTTAATACGAGGCACTTGATGGTTCAGTTTGTTATTCTCAGGCCACCGAACTATTGAAATTACCTGGCTATTCATGAAAATGTATGATTGCTTAATTCATTGTTTATCTGAAATTATCTGGCTTGTATATTCGAGGCTCACAATTGATGTGATTTTGTTGGCTAAGTTACTCTTTTTTTCTATGATTAAATCAGTGTCAGATTTCGCTGTGTAGTGCCTGGCTAGTTCATATATGAGAAAAATAATTTCTTAGTTTTCATATTCGTTTTATTCATGTTCTGCACATTCTAGTTTGAGCAGTCTGCATCAGGTACTTTGGTGGATTGCTCGCATTGTTATTCGAAATGAACTTGTAGTTTGTTTCCCAAGTCTGTTGTTTAAGTAGCACATGCTCGCATCACTCCATGGCACTAGCTGGTCCAGTTATTCAAGAAGAAATAGGTGTATGAGCTCCCATTGTTAATTGCTTCCTTCCTTATATATTACCGTATTAACACATTTAAAATTCATGATGGTGTGATGGCATGGTAATGATTTTATAACTTGTTTTGTGTTTATTTCAGACTTCAAATGACCCTCTAAATGCCTAAGAAAGACCCGCTTATCCAAGTTTAGATTTTGTTTCACACAGCAGCAGTGGCAATACCTATTGCTCATGGCACACCGGTTTGACTGATCCTCTTATTGTTGAGCAAGAAACCAACAAAACAGATTCAGTAATCACCATAGCACGTAAAGACTTATATGAATCAAAAAACAAGAAAGCTTTGATGCAGAACATACTCAATAATCTCATCTGCAACTCTCATGGGAAGCCAGTTGTTACATGTCTTGCGATGCAAGCTCCATAGACACCTTTTCTGTATCACCAGTTATAGTTTTTTTAGTTGTCTGGACTCTGATGCAACTTTTATGCTTCATTTTATTACTATCAAGTTTACTGAAGATTGTAATAATCTACTGTAATTCGTAGTTGTAAGTTTTTTGAGGATTTTTACAAACTGAGCATCTATCAGAATTACTACACGTACATAAAAAAGTAGTGAAATTGTAAGAGGTACAACACACGATCTTCTAGAATAGGGAGAACATCCATTGTATTACATGGGCACCATAGAACTTGCAAAATTCATAGACGTTCACTCAACAAACTGAACACATAAAGAGCTGACCTGAAGAGAATACATCAGGAGCAGACCCACACAATCCATCAATCTCACGGATAGCCGTCGTAGTAATCGTAGTGGTGGTACCTTCCTCGCCATAAGATGGCACCATCTGCAGCTTAGAATGCTCGACGATTCTGCAATACTCTGCCAACAATGAATCGAGTTCGAAAGGATAGTCATTGATCCATAATCCTCCTACTCCATACCCACATACAATCCTCTGCTCCTATTCCCACGCAAGAGCCTCAAAGTTGTAAAATCTAATATCGGATAGGTCCGCATAGTATATGCTGCCGGCCTGCATCGTGGGTACCCCAGAGCTGTCGACGCAGACGCACCGATTGTCAGCAACGAAGAGAGCACGACTTCTGATGCCTCTGACCGACTGAAGGACGTGGTTCTGGGTATCAACCTGGTAAACAACCGGCCTGCCACCATAGACCGGTCCACTCACAACAAACAACAACTCCCCGTCAGACTCGACAAGGTAAAAACGATTCTCTGGGAACTGGCAACCCGGAACAGGGCCTGCAACGGTGGGATGCATCTCCGGGGTTCATGTGGAGTGCTGTAACTGGACAGCTCCACGAGCAGCATCACACATAGTCGAGAGGACATACCCGTATCTGTCTGCGACAAAAACATCACTGGCTTAAGAAGTCATGCTCCGGAGTTCCGCGAAGTCATACAAGGAGTACCACCCTTCACCAAAGACCGGGTGACTCCCTTCCTCTGTGCCCTCATCTGCCCACCAAATGGTGGTGTTCTGATGGTTTGATGTAAACACCATCAACAACGGGAACATCGTCACAGCGATAGAAGCCACCTGATCAGTCGGCATCTCCGCCCTCAGGCGCTTGATAGCACCCGAGAAGGGGTTGTACAACCGGGACTTGTATGGCTGCACCCTCTGTCCAAGAACAAGGAGGCCACCGGTTGTGCTACCGACATAAAAGTACCTTCTATAGAGAGAAAGCGAGTAGAAACAGAGATTCAGTCAAGGTAAACAGACTAAAACTCAATCAAGGTAAACCATGGAGCAAAACCCTGGGCAGCAAGTGGACGAAGAAACATAACTTGAAAATTAGATAGTATAGTATGTGAATGCAAAAAAGGATCGCACGTATACATATGAATATCAAGAAAGAACCTGCAAATAACCTATATAATCTTCTTCCCAAGGTGGCAGCCAGTTCTCACGTTCAGTAACATGATGGCGGCGTCGTCTACCGAATACTCCTCCGATAACTGGTGCTCTAGAACAATCCAGTTGGCTGGCATAAAGCGCTCCTCCGTGAAGCCGCGCCAGGCGCTGCAGACTGCCCGAAAGGCGGCGTAGTAGTCCAAATCTTCCGTCGAAAGGAAAATGTCACCTATCTTATGGACGAGTCCCTCAGGGAGACAAGCCCATGGTGAGTCCTTTTTCTTCTTGCCGGCCATAGATGATGGCGTTCGTGTGGTCTCGGTCCCATCGACTGGCACAAGAAGCGGTTCTAGAGACACACATTTAAACAAAGTCCTGGGAAAGCCAAGCAAAGCGTGTGGAAACGAGAAGACGGCATGCACACAGCAACTGCAACCGTGTTTCGTCAAACTGGCATGGGCACGCCCATGCGCACACACACTAATTACGGGACAATTGTCATGCACACCAGCGTACGACTCCTGGGAGCACGCGAATGTGTAGGATGATAATAGTTGTAGTAGTATCATAACCTCATTGTATTTAATTATGCCAAAATCTCAGGAGAAAACATGCGCTCCCTGGTCCCTTAGGGAACACGCAAACACAGGGCATTTTTCATTTCAAGTGTGGTTAGATGGATGCTCAGTTGATGTGACTCCCGGCCATGAATTCCTTACCATATAGCTGTACGTTCTACCCCTTTTTTTTACTACTACTACTAGTATATGGACGCTAGCCAAATTCAAAATATCAATCGAGCGGCAAAATCACACACCCCGACTTTGAAGCATTTACCTCCTAACCGTTTCAAAAACTTTGAGGCAAAATATCCCACTGGGGGAGTACCATTTTTATATTATTATTATTAGATGGATGCTAGACAAATTCAAAATCTCAATCGAGCGGCAAAACCGCACACCGACTTTGAAGCATTTTTGCCCCTCCGTTTCAAAAACCATTTTTATATTATTATTATATGGAGTACCATTTTTGTATTATTATCAGATGGACGCTAGTCAAATTCAAAATCTCAATCGAGTGTCTAAACCGTACACCGACTTTGAAGCACTTCTCGCCCCTATGTTTCAAAAACTTTGAGGAAAAATATCCCACTCGGGTAGTACCATTTTCATATTATTATTAGATGGACGGTCGCTAAATTCAAAATCTCAATCAAGCGGCAAAATCACACACCAACCTTGAAGCATTTCGCGCCCCTCTATTTCAAACACTTTTTGATATCAAAATTCCCATTCTACCCATTGTTCTGATGCCCTATGGGCATGCTATAGTCGGTAGCTTGGGGGCACAATCGTAATTATGTGTCTATTCACCTCCTTACTCCTGATTCACACATATTTTCCCGGTGGTCCTTCTAAAAATCCCAGCTCCTCTCCCACGCCCTCACCTCCATGACCACCACGCGCACCAGCCAATGACAATTCTACGGTGGCCAGAGCCGCTTGAGATGCGGTTTCGTGCACCGCCACGGAGCCGCTTTACCGATGCTCACCCACTGGATCTAGTTCAATGGGTCTCTATGCCACTTCATCGGAGCTACGGTGTCGTTCACCACGCCGATGGCGTTATCGACCGCCCAAGCTCTGCTTCCCGGCTGCCGAAAGCTACCCAACCGTTACAAATCTGCTTCATCGGTGTACACCAGATGTGATCTAGTTCAAGGACTTCCATGTCCACCACTCTAGACCAGCTGCTCGGCCGTCTCCGTTCACTGCACTGGATCTGCCTCAGCGACGCTCTCGTCCATTGTGCTCAAGCCCACATCGACCGCCAATGATCTGCTTCCCCCACGCAAACAGCCACCGCAATCGTAGCACCCTCGGTGACCTGGATGTCGCCTGCACAGTACCAATGATTCTTAAATGCCTCTCTGACCAAGGTTAACCAAATCTCCAACCCGTTTTTGATTTGTCAGTAGTATAGCAGGTTCAAGCATGTCGCACTGAACTGCATTCTTGTAATCGTGCTAGTACATACAAGTACTGGGCATGCATGTTCTTCATGCCAGTATATACAAGATCATTAAACATGTTGGTTTGCATTCGCTGCTCTACAAATTTGAAGTCATGCACATGTCTGTTATTTTGTCATGCACATGTTCTTAGCTACTCCATACAATAGTAATTGCCTGCCACCATCTAATTCTTGCAAAATCTAAAGTCATTATAAAATATTAGTGTGGATTCCTTGCTCTATAGTTACTGAATCTATCTGGTTTGTCCTAAGATCAGTTCCTACTATTATTTCCTCCTTGGCATCGTTCTTCTATCCTGTAGTAGCCGTTTTAACTCTTCGTACTAATTCGATTATAATTTTGTTGCCATCTGGTTCTTCAAAAGCTACATCACTAACTATTTTCTTTTTTCTTACATAGAGCTCAAAATGGAACAATGAACATGTTGGTTTGCATAGCCTATTCTATAGGTTCACAAGGGATGCCACTACTTCCTTATCTAGTGCTAGTTCGACCTGAGCAATAGCATAACTGTCCTCTACTATGTAGTTCACTCGTGGTTTGCATTCCTGCTCTAGAAGTTATCTTTTGATGCCATTATAATTTCTATCTGGTTAATTCTTAGCTATGACAGTAACTACATGCCATTGTGTAGCTCACCGCAAATTCTGAGTAACCCAACGACTCTTGCATTCCAGGAGATACCACTGCTTCCATATATATTTGCCGAAATGACCTGGCTATTTTATATTTGCTGAAATTCTAAGAAACACTTTGTTTGATTGCTCATTTCATTCTAGCCATAGTTGTCTAATGCTTGTTTGTCCTGTTCTATAGATTCACGAGCGATGCCATTATATCTCGCATTTGGTTCTGGTTTGTCCTAAGAAACGACATAACTATCCTCTACTATATATAGTTCATTCATGGTTTGCATTCCTGCTCTACAAGTTCTTGTATGATGCAATTATAATTTCTACCGGGTTCATTCTTCGCTACGATAGTAACTGCATGCCATTTTGTGGCTCAGCGCAAATTCCGAGTCACCCAACGTCTCTTGCATTTTAGGGTATACAACTGCTTCCATATATATTTGTTGAAATGACCTGGCTAGTTTTTATTTGCTAAAATTCTAAGCCACATACACATTTTTGATTGCTTGTTTCACGATAGGCACACTTGTTTAATGCGGTGCCCTCTTGTCCTGTTTGTTTGACATGTTGGTCAATAATTGAACCATTGACTAGTTGTAAACTCCAATTCATAGCTCCTATCATATCAGTCAAATGAGCACTTTGTCTTGTTTGATGTATTAACTTGTTATTACTTAGTTTTAGACTGCAATTATTGCTATCATCACCAAAGAGGGGGCTGCAAGATCATGTCTCCTCCAATACAGTTGTTACACTCAAAGGAAGATGCAGGTGATCAATTGAGAAAGCAAATTGAGGACTCTGCTATCAACTCGATTGTCAAATGAAATGCCGAATTTTCCTTCCCTTGAGTTGATAATGTGTAATAATTTTAAGAAGTTTGCAGCTGATGTAATATCTAGATAACTCACATAGGCCATGTAGGCATTTAGTTGACACCGTCCACACATGGCGGTAGTCGTTACCGTAACTATGCCAGCCAGGTCGATTAGGGAAGAGTACCATGCTTTGTTATTGCCCTGTCTTGTATTCGGCCGACGATGAACAGTACAAGATGCTCGCTAATTACACACCTTTTATGATATTGGCATGGGCTTTAGAAAGGCTGAAACTGTAAAAGACAATAAACATAATGGGTCGGCCCACATGTGGGAACATGTAACAGTAACATGCCATAATAGTAACAGGCCAGAACAGTAGCAGGCTAGAAGAGAAACATGCCATAATAACAATAGGACACAATACTAAAAAGAAAGAAACTTCAAAAGGATAGAACAGTAACTGGCTAGAGGATTAATGAGCCATAATTATAACAGACCACAATAGTAAAGGGCCAAAACAGTTAAAGGCTAGAACAGTAACGAGCTAGAACAGTACCAGCCCGAGAAAATTCCTGTCAAGACTAGTAATAGGCTGACAAAATTACCAGTCCAGAACAGTAACAGGCCGATTGTGGCCTAAACCGTTAACGACCGAAATAGTAAAAGGCCAGAACAATAACGAACCATCTCAAAGAACGACCGGTAGTAGGCGGCCCACGACGGGCTGCGAGAATAGTGATGGGCCGATAGCAGGCCTTAACAGTACCAGACCGACTAGTAGCAGGCTGCTAATTGGTCGCATGGTGTTGGACCAACTTGGGCCTTCTGTAGGCCGAAACAGTAACCGGTCTAAAAGTTCGCGGGCCTCTGCTGGCTGCATTATTGGGCCCATTTTAAGCAGTGCAGGGCAAAACAGTAATGGGTCATCTTCTTATTGGGCTCTCCTCATGGGCCAGCCCACTTAGTAATTAGAAGGCCTTGGTTGCGCCTGGCTTCTGCCACAGTTTCTTTGTCCGTTAACAGCGGTAAACTGCTGTTAATGGCAGCAGCCACGTGGCAGTTTGCATGACTTCAGCAGTCAACGCGACTGGCGAACAGACGTAGGACAGAACATGTTTTTATGGCCGAAGGGTGCGATCGTCCACGGTAAAAAAACCGTGTAGATTATTTTGTGACAGGGCTTTTACCACGAAGGCTATCCGTCGTACAAGACTTTTGAACCACAAAACATGGGGATTCAACCACAAAAATCATCTGTTGTAAAAGCCAACTTTTCTTGTTGTGTCTGGAAGTTTCTTTTCCAATGTGTTTTTGTCTCTATGACCATGGTTTGACACATGGAACCCCTAGAATATTGCTCGTGTTCTTTTCCTAGACGACATTGATATCCACACTAGATGTCATTGATCCACATGACCACATTGCATGTGCTCTTTTCCAAAACCACATTGATATCTACATGACCACACACACTAAAGTGGATTCTGTGATGCAACTTCTGTCACACACTTGTGCAACATGCAATATGGAAGCTACTTGTTTATTTCCTGTATGTTTTAATTTGGCCTCTATGGTCATGATGGTTTGACACATGGATCACCTAGAGTCATTGCATGTGTGTTCTCTACCTAAACCACACATTGATATCCACTAGAGCAATTGATCCACATGATCTACACTGCATGTTTTCTTTTCCAAAACCACAATGATATCTACATGCATGACCACACACATACTCAAGTGGATTCTGTAATGCAACTTCTGTCACACTAGTGCAAAATCCAATGCGAAAGCTGCTTTCCTATGTGTTTTTTTGTCTCTGTGACCATGGTTTAACACATGGATCCCCTGGAGTAGTCATTGCTTGTGTTATTTTCCTAATAAACCACACACATTGCTATCCACTAGTCACTGATCCACACACTACCACACATTGCGTGTGTTCTTTTCCAAAACCACAATGATATCTACATATGCATGATGACCACACACATACTCCACTAGATTCTATGATGCAACTTCTATCACACTGCTGAAACCATGCAATGTGGAAGCTTCTTTCCTATGTGTTTTTGATCTCTATGACCATGGATTGACACATGGATCTCCTAGAGTCATATTGCATGTGCTCTTTTTCTAACCCACATTGATATCCACCAGAGTCATTGATATATCCACATGACCACATTGCATGTGATCTTTTCCAAAATACATACCACATTGAAGTCTACATGACCACACACACTCAAGTGGATTCTATGATGCAAATTGTGTCACACTGGTGCAACATGCAATGTGGAAGGTGCTTTCCTATGGTTTTTGTCTCTGTGACCATGGTTTGACACATGGAACCCCTAGAGTTATTGCATGTGTTCTTTTCCTAAACCACATTGATATCCACACTAGATGTCATCGATCCCCATGACCACATTGCATGTGTTCTTTTCCAAAAGCACATAGATATCTACATGACCACACACACTCCAGTGCATTCTGTGATGCAACTTCTATCACACACTAGTGCAACATGCAATGTGGAAGCTGCTTGTTTATTTCCTATATGTTTTAATTTCGTCTATGTGACCATGATGGTTTGACACATGGATCCCCTAGAGTCATTACATGTGTGTTCTCTACCTAAACCACACATTGATATCCACTAGAGTCATTGATCCACATGATCCACACTACATGTGTTGTTTTCCAAAACCACAATGATATCTACATGCATGACCACACACATACTCGCGTAGATTCTGTGATGCAACTACTGTCACACTAGTGCAAAATCTAATGCGGAAGCTGCTTTCCTATGTGTTTTTGACTATGTGACCATGGTTTGACACATGGATCCCCTGGAGTAGTCATTGCATTTGTTATTTTCCTAATAAACCACACACATTGATATCCACTAGTCACTAATCCACACATGACCACACATTCAATGTGTTCTTTTCGAAAACCACATATGCATGATGACCACACACAGACTCCACTGGATTTTGTGATGCAACTTCTGTCACACTAGTGCAACCATGCAATGGGGAAGTTGCCTTCCTATGTGCTTTTGGTCTCTATGTCCATGATTTGACACATGGATCTCCTAGAGTCATATTGCATGTGTTCTTTTCCTAACCCACATTGATATCCATGAGAGTCATTGGTAGATCCACATGACCACATTGCATGCGTTCTTTTCCAAAATACGTACCACATTGATATCTACATGACCACACACACTCCAATGGATTCTATGATGCAACTTGTGTCACACTGGTGCAACATGCAATGTGGAAGCTACTTTCCTATGTGTTTTTGTCTCTGTGACCATGGTTTGACACATGGAACGCCTAGAGTCATTGCATTGTTCTTTTCCTAAACCAATTGATATCCACACTAGATGTCATTGATCCACATGACCACATTGCATGTGTTCTTTTCCAAAACAACATTGATATCTACATCACCACACACACTCTAGTGGATTTTGTGATGCAACTTCTGTCACACACTAGTGCAACATGCAATGTGGAAGCTGCTTATTTATTACCTATATGTTTTAATTTGGTCTCTATGACCATGATGGTTTGACACATGGATCCCCTAGGGTCATTGCATGTATGTTCTCTACCTGAACCACACATTGATATCCACTAGAGACATGCTCCACATGATCCACACTTCATGTCACTACAAGAAAATTTGGCTTTTACAACGGACGATTTTCGTGGCTGAAGGCCCGTTTTTTATGGCTGAAAAGTCTTCTACAACGGATGCCCATCGTGGTAAAAGCCCCGTCACAAAAGAATCTACCACGATTTTTTCTAATCGTGGCGGATCGCACCCTTCAGCCACGAAAACTTGTTTCGCCGTAGATCTGTTTGCCAGCCGTGTTGACTACTGATGTCATGCAAAATGCCATGTGGAAAACACCGTTAACGACCAGTTACCGCCATTAACGGCCATAGAAACCATGGTAGAAACTAGGCCCAACCAAGGCCTGCTCATAAGTGGGCTGACCCATCAAGAGAGCCCAATAAGATTATGGCCTATTACTGTCTTGTCCGAGACTGTTTGAAATGGGCACAAAGATGTGGCCAACAACGGCCCACGAATGTCAGGCCCATTACTGTTTCAGCCTACAGAAGCCCACACTGTTCGAATACTGTGCTTCCCATTAAAAGGCTGCGTCAAGTAGGCCCAATACTGTTAAGGCCCACAGTCAACCCATCACTGTTCTCACAGCTCGTTTTGGGCCGATTACGAACGGCCCACTTTTGAGAAGGTCTGCTACTATTCTGGCCTTTTATAGTACCGTCCGCCAACTTCTCGGGCCCACCAATGGCCTGCAACTGTTCTGATCTGCCAATATGTTTGGCCTGTTACTGTTTATGTCTAGTAATATTTTCGGCCTGCTACTATTCTACCTCGTTACTATTCTGGCCATCTACTGTTCAGGTCCGTTACTGTTGTGGTCCTATACTATTCTGGCCTACCACTTTTCTAGTCTGTTACTAATCTGGCCCGTTACTGAGCTGGGTTGCCTCTGTTCTGGCTTGTTACTACTTTGGTCTATTACTTCTTTGGCATGTTACTGTTTTGGCATGTTACTGTTTGGCCTATTACTGTTCTAGCCTGTTACTAGTTTCCACCTGATGGTAGGCCCATTAAGGTCGCGGACACCTACAGTTTTGGCCTTTCTGACGCCTAGGAAAATATCATAAAAGTAGTACAATTAGCAAGCATCTTTTACAGTTCATGGTAGGCCTAATACAATAAGGGCAAATAACAAAGACCTAAACTCTTAACTAATCGACCTGGCTCACACAGTTATGATACTGTCTACCACCATGCTTGGACGAGGTCAACAAAATGCCTACATGGCCCAGCTAAAAAAATGCCTACATGGCCTATGCGAGTTATCTAGATATTACATCAGCTGCAAACTTCTTAAAAATATTACATAATATCAACGCTCAAGAAAGAAAATTCAGCATTTTAGTTGAAAATCAAGTTGATTGCATTGTCCTCAATTTGCTTTCTCAATCCATCAACTGCATCTCCTTTTGAGTGTGACAACTACATTGGAAAACCACCTTGAGACATGATTTGCAGCCCCCTCTTTGGTGGGAATAGCAATAATTGCAGTCTGAAACTAACAAGTTAATGCAACAAACAGGACAAACTACTCATAGCTTAGAATGAACCAAACATAAATTATAATCGCATCACACGAGAACTTGTATAGCAGGAACGAAAACGAGGAAGGAACTATATATTGTAGAGGATAGTTATGTCGTTGCTTAGGACGAACCAGAACGAGATACAAGATATAGTAGCGTCGCACGTGAACCTGTAGAACAAGACAAACTATCATTAGACAAGCGTGCCTACAATGAAATGAGCAATCAAAAAAGTATTTTTTTAGAATTTCAGCAAATATAAACTGGAGAGGTCATATAAGCTAATATATATGGAAGAAGTGGTATTTCTTGGAATGCAAGAGACGTACGGTGACTCAGAATTTACGGTGAGCTACACAATGTCATGCAGTTTCTATCATAGCTAAGAATCAACCAGATAGAAATATGGCATCATAAGAGAACTTCTAGAGAAGGAATGCAAACCACGAGTGAACTACATAGTAGAGAACTGTTATGCCATTCCTTAGGATGAACCAACACCAGATAAGGAAATAATGGCATCACTTGTGAACCTGTAGAAGAGGCTATGCAAACCATCATGTTCATTGTTCCATTCTAGGCTCTATGCAAGAAAAAGAAAATAGTTAGTGTTGTAGCTTTTGAAGAACCAGATGGCAACGAAAAAATTATAAGTGAATTAGTATGTAGAGTCTAAACGGGTACTACCGGACAACATAACGATGCCAAGGAGGAAACAATAAGAGGAACTTCAAAATATTTTCCAAACTAATATTTTCCACTGATTTTACATTTTGCAAGAACTACACGATAGGAGGCAATTATTGTTGATCGGAGTAGCTAAGAACCTGTGCATGACTTCAAAATTTGTAGAGCAGCGAATGCAAACCAACATGTCTAGTGACCTACTGCATAGTATCTAGCACGAAGAATAGGCGTGCGCTTTGACTGGGTGTACAAGACAATTAGAAAAATGTAGTTCACTGCGACAGCCTTGAACCTGCTGTACTGCTGATAAAACAAAAAAGAGTTGGTGATTTGGTTACCATGGTCGGATAGGCTTCTAATCATCATCCATACCCGCGTGGGTGACATCCTTGTCACCGAGGGTGCTTCGGTTGCACCAGCTATTTGCGTCGGGGAAGAAAATCTTGGGTGCTCGATGACGGATTGAGCGCGGTGGATGAGGTTGAATCGGTGCACTTCCCGGAGGTTCAGGTAAGGTACGGATGGGGAGGATGCTGGCAGCGTTGATGGATTCAGCGCCGTGGAGGGGAAGTGGGAAAAGGAAATCAGGTGCGGTGGACGACGACGAACTCGATGACCAAGGTCGGGTGTGGTGGACGTCGGTGAAGCAGCAATGATGCTTTGGATGAGAGCGTAGCTAATGCAGTTCTGGTATACTGTTGGCTGAGGAGTGCATGGTGTCGAGTTCTGGCAGGCAAATCCAGCCGCGGAGAAATGCTGCGGGAGGTTCTGGGCGCCAGAAATTTCGTAGTGTTTGAAATGGAGGGGCGCTAGAAATTTCATAGTGTTTGAAATGGTGGGGCGCAAGGGAGTGGGGACCATGTGATTTTGGTATCGTTTGAAACGGATGGGGCGCTAGAAATTTTGCAGTGTTTGAAATGGAGGGGCGCGAGGGAGTGGGGACCACGTGATTTTGGTATCGTTTGAAATGGAGGGGCGCCAGAAATTTTGAAGTGTTTGAAATGGAGGGGCGCGAGGGAGTGGAGACCACATGATTTTGGTATTGTTTGAAACAGAGGGGCGCTAGAAATTTTGTAGTGTTTGAAATGGAGGGGCACGAGGGAGTGGGGACCACATGATTTTGGTATTGTTTGAAATGGAGGGGTGCTAGAAATTTCGCAGTGTTTGAAATGGAGGGGCGCGAGGGAGTAGGGACCTTGTGATTTTGGTATCGTTTGAAATGGAGGGGTGCCAAAAATTTCGTAGTGTTTGAAATGGAGGGGCGCCAGAAATTTCGCAGTGTTTGAAATGGAGGGACGCGAGGGAGTGGGAACCACGTGATTTTGACCGTCTAGCAATCTTGGCCGTCCATCCCAAATCAACAGGCCATAGGGGATACCTTCCCTTCGAAGGCTCTAGCGCGGATGCCTATGCAAGCAATCGTTAGGTGTCCCAGAGTAGACTATAGGAGTAGATGTGTAGATACTATAGTAGCATACCATTAATCGGGCTAGCTGGCGTGATGTCATTTTGGCACTCCACGAGTTGAAACTTTTACTTATGGTGTTCAGGATAAATGCATGCAGCTCAGAAAAAATGTACTATACTTACGTGACTAGTAAATTGTACGTGCTTTGCATGTCTATTTTATTGCATGCACTCCAATAACTTACCTTATTAAAGTATAATAATATCTTGCATAATTTAGAACTTTGGTGCAATACTTGGTCGACTTAGAAGTAAACATCTCTCGGGTATTTTAGAAGTACTCCCAAACATGTTTCTAGCTTACCAAGATATCATGTATTTTTTAATCGATGCAGTACTATGGATGGTTTTGCATGACTATCGACATGCACAATTTTGGTTTTGCATTGTTCATATTTGACGTCCACGCAGACAATGTACATATATCTCTCCATGAACAACGATTGGAGTCTACATTCAATGTTACATGTAAGTTTCGTCGTTTTTCCCTACTTTCTAAATGTTACATTAAAACCATCATTTACAATGATGCATGAAACGACCAAAAAAGATTTGTGACCTTTCTTTAGTATCTAAAAATATTTTCATTGTTAATAATTATTTTTTACCATTTTACAGAGCATTTCATAAAACAAAACAATGTTTTCACCATCAGGGGAAATGTTTTCATTACATGACAAAATAATGTCTTCATCACCAAGAATATATAGCACAAGAAATAAAATCCAACACAATAACCATATGCAATGACCTGATGTGTATAAACCTTAGTGATCGTCTAATTTATAATTAGAAGTGTCAAGGAGGGAGCATGCTAGATTCATTTGTGGTGGCTAGGTGCAGGTTTTTTATTCAATAAATATACTACATTCTTGTGGACACTCACAAAGACAATTGACCTCTTGTCTTAGGAGACTTGTGATAAAACGAGTACTAGTAGTTCGGAAATAAGTGACTTGGAATTTATCAGATTCGTATGTATCACTAAAATACGTGTATATACTCGTGAATATGATGTATATACTCGATTTACATACTCGTGAATCTAGACAAATCTAAATTTTGTATTGAGGGAGTACGACAATATTATAAATTTGCAATGTTGTCATGATAAATAATGATATTCCCTACACTCTATAAACGAAACCACTTCTTTTCTTCCGTTACAGTTTTATATTTTTGTACTGAAGTATTTTTACTATAAAATAACACACGAAATTATTTACGCATTAGTGATTAAGTATTTCTGCTAATTTGTATTTACATACAGAGGTAATACTACACACCCAATTAACATCATAAGTATTTTCTCTTTCTCTCTTTCTAGAGGAGTTTTCTAGGTTGTTAGTTTGAAGAATCATTTTTTAGATAGGGAGAATTGAACACTTTAAATTATATAGCGAGTGATTAGATGGATGGACGATTGGTGCATAGAGGCAGTCGAGCTAGTAAAATGCTCACATTTAATGGTAGATGTGAGCACAATTGATTGAGTGATAAACCTTTTTTTGTGTGGTCGAGGCCTCCGTACGCTGATGACCCTCGCTAATCAACGTAGCTCACACATAAGTGCATTTTTACGTAGTAGTAGAAACATCATCCAGGGAGACAGATTTCAGCGTCTAGCAATCTTGTCCATCCAATCTGAAATCAACGGGTCAAAGTGGATACCTTCCCTACGAAGGCTCTGGTGGGAATGCCTACGCAAGGAATCGTTGGGTGTCCGTGGTTAGACTATAGGGGTAGCTGTGCTTGTGACCCAAAGTACTCCAGAGTCCAGACAATAGATGAGTGTCCCTGACGCTAACGGTGCATTTTGTTTTTTAGACACTGGATGCGGATCCCTACACATCTGATAAAGTAGAAAATATGACCAAATTTAAAGATCACTCATTGACGATTTAATTATTTTTTATTTATTAGACATACTCTCCCTCCATCGTAATTTTTCTGACAATGCCCTCCAACCTAATTAAAAAGGATGTCACATATTTGACTAAATTTGAATGTATATGTACACTAAACAGTGACTACTATACGGAAAGTATATCGTTACAAAAGCTCCACAGAGCGTATGCAAACGCTAAAGAGTGCAATATAATTATGCAAAGACGGATGAGAAAAAAATGATCCATGCACCCAAAAGAAATTAAAAGGAGGGCCACGTAGGCAAGTCCTCCCCCTTCCTAGTTCTTACTCCAAGAGTGGGAGATTGCAACACTGTGGCCGCCCTGCGGATGTAGGGCCTCGATGACCTCCGCAATGGTCGCGACCTCGATGGCCAACATGAGATGGCTTCTTTCTTACTACTTAGAGGGGCATGACCTGGACGATCTTCGTAGCTGCTAGCTACGGAGGACAGTGACTTCTTTCTTCAAATTTTCACACTCAGCATGAATCGTGGAGGAGTCACGCTCATAAGATCGTGTGAGCTTCATTTGAAAAGCCAAATCGGCTCGGAGGCGATCACACTCTAGGTAGAGCTCGAAGTTTTTCTGAAGAATGTTGATGTTATGGTTGTAGATTTCATCTACTTTGGCAGAGATTCTCGCCCTGACTTCCTGCATGAAAAATGCATCATCAGTAAGAGAGCATGGAGTGCATGCAGAGAAGAACATAAAATGTCAATACATCTATAGTGACTATAGTACCTCTCTTCTTCGACCAAGAGCGGACATGAGGGCATCGTACGCGTCAGAGATATCCGTCGTGTTATCGACCCGTGGGGTGGAAAATTCGACGCTCGAGCCGCCTGCCCTGGAAGATGTACAAATATGGTTCAATAGTAGGAGCAGATAGCCCAGGAATCAACGGAAGTACAAACCTACCCGGACTCTTGGTCCCCATGATAGCCGCTCTTTGGATACATGCGCGAAGACGAGCCCTCGCCCCATGGCTGGTCTCCTTTCTCGGTCCGTGCCTGCAGGTCACTCTGCCGGCGAGATTTATCCACGGATCTAACCACCGCCATCTTGTTATTCTTCCGATGAGACAGGATATTTTGTGACATCGCTCGGTGAAGAAGTAGAGAAGAAAGGGAGGAGCAATGGAAGAAAATGGTTTCTGTGAAGGCGGAGCGAGGTAGTACTAGTAGGAGGAGAGATGAGAGTGAATAGTGGAAGCAAAACGTCAAGTACTGGGTCTCGCTTTTTAAAAAAAAGTACTGGGTCTCGTCGCCAGCCTACGAGCAATCTCGTTGGTCCATCAAGAGATCGAGCTTACTAGCTGCAAATATTGTGCAGTGTGCTAAGGCTTGGGCATGAGCTAAGGAAATAACTTAGACGTGAGTCTAGCAAAATCAAAACTGCTCCACCGTTTAGCTCTCTTGCGTGGGTTCCATGTAGCGGCTTTTTTTTCACTTTTTCTATCCAAACTACTAGTGCTCTGGCCAATTAAAATGCCTCAAAGTATTATGCAAAATATTTTAATCAACTAGCCTCTGGGTCTTGTACTAGACACAAGTCCAAGAATATTTTCCTTACACCTATCTTCTCCACCATTTAGACATAGGTGTAAGAGATGAAAAGTTTTCTTAGCCACCCCATTTCCTATACAGTGCACACGCTCACCGTTTAAATAGTGTCTAGAAATAAAGCTTGCCAAATCAACAACGAAACTAGAAGAGAAAAAATGGCTGCATTGGTTAGCCACCTCGGTAGGACCCACAAGCCCAAAAAAGGTACCTTTTCTGCCCACTTTTCTGCCATCAGCGTCATGATAATATGAGGCTGACAGTGGGCCTTTTCTGCCTTTTGTTTCCATAGACGCTGGGACTAGTACTAGACATGTGACTAAGAAGTTTTTGGTTCAACACAGGTACTCCACCATTTAGACTCGAGCTAAGGCCTTCCACAGCGTGAGGGCTGCCCAAATGGTAGAAAGTTTGCTAGCTTGTCAGCGATGCCAGGAAAAATACTTGAGGCACCGTGCCCACAGTGTGGTTATTTTGGGCATCGATGATAGCATGACCCACAATACAATAAACAACCAGACTCTATTCTTCTTCACTTTTTAGCTTCACACCAATTCTGCTCAGCTGCATGCAATAATACACTAATAGTAATATTTTAGTAGGTGGATTGTTTGGGCATCGGTTACTCTAGTTGCTCTCGTGCCTGAAGATTTCTGTTTGGGCACCGGTCACACAATGTGCAGGCACCAACGATCGGAGCCGGAAATCAATTGGGCACCGACAAAATGCAACACTGTGGAAGCCACTGCAATTCTTATACGCTGCGGTTTCTCTTACGACCCACCCAAAGTTTATGGAGAAATTTGGCTAGATACATAGTGGTGCAATCAACTGGCTTATGCTATACTAAGTGGGTCCCATATTTAGGATTGGTTTTTACCGGCTAGTCTAGTAAATTTCTAGTAGATTCGGAAAAATAAGTCTAGTACGTACATTTCTTAGCCACGTTAGGAACGACTCACGATGTGATTGCTCGTAGTAGTAGTACTCCCTCTGATGCATATTTACTCGTCGCTGAATTGGACGTATCTAGCAATAAATCGAAGGTGGTAGTAGTAGTACTACTACTAGTAGTAGTAGTAGTCACATTGAATATACTTAGGGCTTGACACATAAGCATCAGAAACGGCCACCAAAAGATCGAACGACAAACTTAAAGATAACTTTGGGTTTCTTTGGATAACAGGATTTAACAACACTAGAATTTGACTCAGTCACAGGTACAAAACAATGGATTGCAAAAATAGAGGAAATAGCTTTCTTTCGATTACAGAATTTCAAAACACAGGATAACAGGGTCGGAGGTACAAAACATAGGTAATCTGCTGGCTTAAAGTCATTTGAATGAAACACAGTAAACACGGAGGAAAATTGCCTCAATCCTAGGCGAATGAGTGTAAAAAAGTGGATGTTGAAATTTCTATGGGATTGGGGTGTAGAAATGCAATCTATATAAATTTCGGAGGTATGATTCCTTTCATCCAAAGGGCTTCCTTGTGAAAAAAATCCTATGGGTCGAATTCCTCCAAAATTCCTTTGAAAATCCTTCGTTCCAAATTGGCACGTAAACAAGATGTGCATGCTCACGACAGACAAACACCTTCCGACAGCAGGTGATGCTGTCGTAGATTTTCATCTTGAACCCGTCTACGGTGACCTTGAACATAAGGCAATCACCCTCCTTCAACTCATAGAAAGAAGCAAAGGTAGCCCACTCTTTGTCCATGACGATCTGGTCTTTCTTGCAGTTGGCATGGACAATCCACTCGCATTCCTCGCATGCTTGGACCACCACTAGTTGTGGGTAGGGGCGACCCTTCAAGTAAGGCTTGAAATAAGTCGGGATGATAAGCATATACAAGTCATGCTGGACTAACTAGATGTAGAAGCGCCTAGGACGATGCGCCGTGGCATGGTGTCCAACCGACCTAGGGCGTCTTCTCGGTTTGGCAGAACTAGCGACTGACCTGGCAGCACTTGCCCTTGTCAAGGCCTCTACTCTCCTGCATGGTAGCTTAAACTCCCTTGGTATGATGGGGACAGCACCTTCATAGCCACCTAGAGCTGGAGCAGTCTGGTCAAGAATGTAGTCTAAGTTTGGCATTACAACTGGGTCGTCCTACATGAAAATTACCATTGTGTCAGTCATTTGGAATTACCAAAACACCACAATGCATTGTATAAATTGACTAAATATCACAATGAGTCATTGCACCATCAAAATTACCTAAACAGCACAAGGTATTAGGTAAATTAAATTGCCTACATAGCACAATGCATCATCAGAATGACCTAACCCGATGGGTCGTCAAAATTATCTGAACAGCTACTAGAAGGCATAACCTTTAATTAGATTGATTAAACAGCACAATGCATAATCTAAATGGCTAAACAACACAATGCATTGTCTGGATAGACAAAACAACATATATGTAGTGCATCATCAAAAATACCAAAACAACAAAATGTATCATGTAATTAAATTTCATAAACAGTGTGTGCACAATCAAAATTACCTAAACTGATGGGTCATTGAAATAATCTGAATAGCTAGAAGGCATATAATTTAATCCTAAACAGCAGAACGAAGATCAAAATGGATGAAACAACACAGTGAGGAGACATGACACAATGCATCATACAAAAAAAATACCAAAACAGCACAACGCGTAATGGAAAATTCCTAAACTGCACAATGCATCATCTAAGTACCAAAACAAAACCCTGCACCATCATCATCAATAATATTCCAAAACTAAGTAGAACATCACAAAAGACAAATATAGATACCCCCCGACCCAAATTAGTTGACTCAAATTTGTCAAGATACAAATGTATCTAATACTAAATCATGTCTAGATACAATCGAATCTGGACAAATCTAAGTCAACTAATTTGGGTCAGAGGAGTACATTCAAATCTAAGCAAAGTCAAGTCAATTATTTCTGGACAGAGGGAGTATAAAGAACAGCACAAAAGACAATTATCCAGAATATGACATACAACTAAGCAGTTCAACAAAGGACCTACAGTACACGTTGCAAAAATCTGACTAGATGCACGTCGGATTTGGTTAAAGCCCCAATCCTCCAGATCTAACCTCGTTGCAGTTGGGGGGCGCAAACTTGCACATGGGTCGATGGGTTGAGAAGATGAACAAGGCGCCAATGACGAAGAACCAGCCACATACACCGAAGAAGCACAGATAATCGCTAATGAAGGGGGGCACCGATAGGGGTTTCGCCGCGTACACTCTAAAATTTGGCACATTGGGAATGAGAGTCCAACCTGCGGAAGAAAAGGACGCATCCGCCGATGCATGAGCATTTGTTCCCAATGCACGCGGTGTCGAAGGCTTGGACGACCGCTCGCCAGCGATGAGGGTTTCAGCGCGATCGGCCAAAACCCTAAGGGCGACTGACGCCTCTCCTTGGGCACGACCCGCACACACGCAAAAGGCGAAGGATGCTTTAGAGAGGGTGTTGAGACCGTCGGAATCGAACAAGATACCTGCAGCTCGGAAGCAGAGCTTGATGAGGACCCCAGCTCAACCAGAGACAAAGGTTTTGGTAATAGTTTCATTGAGGCAACGACTGGGTTAACGATTGAGAGTTGTGAGGTGAGTGCAGGAATGTGATAGCGAGAGAGGGAATGGTGGGGGAGGAGTTAGAGAATGGGAGTGGGTAACTCTCTGTCCGCTTTAGTATTACCGTACTACAAAAAAACTATATTTCACATATCATCACTTTTTGACGAACTAGTTCATTTCGTTGAACCGACTAAAATATTTGGTATCCTTTCGGTTTCAAACTTCCATCTGGTACATGTTTTACTAGTAGTAAGTACAGTACAATACTTTGTATTACCCTCCAGCCCAAAGTTAAGGCACTTAAGGATTAGTCAAAAGTCAACATTTTTTAAGTTTGACCATGATTATACACAAAAAATAAAAAAATTTATAATAGTAAATTAATATCTATAGATTCACCATAAAGTATATTTTCTTAATATGTCCATTCAATATTGTAGATGTAGATATTTTTTTCTAAATATTTGGTCAAAGTTAGTAAGGTTTGACTTTTGACCAATGCTTAGACGCCTTATATTTTGGTACGGAGAGAGTAGTATAAAACATTTTTTAGATAGAGGAAATTTCATGATCCACCATCTTTTTATCGCACTTTTGCACAAAGCACTTGGTGGACGTCATTTTTGCAAATTTTAACAGTTTTTTGGCCTAATATGCACAAATTTGGCCAGTTAATCCTGTAATGACCAATTCAACCTCATTGGTAGAAAGACTAACAAGTGGTCCCTGAATGCCATTGCTCTCATTCACACACAAAGATTTGAATTATGCTAAAAACTGGATGCTAACGATATTTATCATCCACGATAATTTTTGGATGCATGTAGCTAGTATGTAAGAGAATTATTTTATATGCAACGTCAATGTTTACACAAAGGTACCAACATAACAGTCCATCGCACATTGAATTTGTGAAGGCTTTATTTGGTCATAATAAACTTGTTTTTGAACATAACTTGTTTGCACATAAGATTTGACGTTTCATTCACATATGCAAATGTCCGTTGAAGAGTTTCTTTTAAAGTGTAGGACTAATGTTATATGTCTGTTTATTACACCTCACACAAAAACACCCCGACTTAACATAAACTTTAAGCAGATTATTATTTTCCCAGGAATTATTTTCCTGAGGGCAAGCATGGTGAATATGCCTCGGAATGCCATAAGCCTAGTTTGCAGATAAAGTTTATACATGTTCTAGTTACGATTACGAAATTTTTTGAGTTCTCAAGGTTTCCTGGTGAACTTCACAATATTAAACTAATTTAAGATGATTTATCAATGTTAGATAAAATTTGAACTATGAGTAAGTAGTAGCTTGCTCTTAAAGTTATACAAGTATCTTTTGAAGGTACCCACACCCAGACTGTCAATATATCGGAAACCAATGAATTTGTTGGATTCAACTTCTTGCTAAGCATTTGCATGTACAAAATCTTTCTTTTATTTGAAATCAATAAAAAACCATTACACGGTGACCTCTGACTTGTCCTACTTGCTGCGAAAAATGATTATTATCAAGAGAGTTCGCATATAAAAACAATGTAATTGAAAATATGGCCTGCCATGTATGAACATATCCTTAGGCTTCAGGCTGAAAGATAAGATTAATGGCCTTATATATGTACAACATACTTTATGGTAATGTTCCCATATTTGGTAGATGAGTGCATCTTGGCATGGTGAACAATAATGCTACCAGCACTGAGTTTTCAAAATTTAGGAATAAAAAATCATTTTCAAATTCGAACTACAAGTAAACAAGATAGAATGCTCTTAAAAAGTTACAAACATCCTTTGAGTCTTTATGGTACCGAGGCGGTCAATACTTCAAAAACCAATGAGAGTTCTGTAGGAATAAAATTCTTGCTACGAATATGCATGTTGACAATTTGTTCCTCACTAGCTATGAACAAAAACAATGAAAACCCTAAAAATGAAGCCTTCTTGATGGCGTCCTCTTGCGTGTACTACTATTTGCACTAAAAATAATTAATAACCGTGAGTCATCATAAATTACAAAACAATAGTTACACAATATATATGGCCCACAGTGTATGAACACTCTTGGGTTTCAAGCCGAACGACAAAGGTAACAACCACATGCACATCGTATTGTATTGTAATGTTCCCATATTTGGTAGATGTGTGCATATTGGCAAGGTGAAAAATGGTGGCAACCATAGGTTCCAACTTATAAGAATAATGAAACTGGAAGCGACTAGATTTTCTCTATAAGCAAGTACGAAGTAAAATGGCTCAGAGTACCACAACAACAACCCTAGTTTTCAGACAAAGCGTGGACCTTGATACACTTACGATTGATTACCAAGTTTTATGAGTTCTCAAGCTTCCTAGCCAAGTGTTTTCCTTGCTTAATTTTAGGGTGCTTCGTGCTAAATGTATGGACTTCGATGTAATTTTACCTTTTTAGGTCCTTGATGTAAAATGTACCTCCACCGTCCGTGTAAAGTTTGAACCTAGAAGCAAGTGATAAAATTTAAACATATTTAAGGTTATTAGTTGTTAATGAGTATGAACATTCTTGGAGTTTCAAGCCGAATGACCAAGGTCATGGCCATATCAACATCACAATTGATGCTGATGATGATCCCATATCCAAGAATTTGCATGCCACCAAATTTGGCCATATATTTTGAAAACAAACGAATAGTAAGTAGCGGTATGAAGAGTATGGCTCGATCAGGTGCTCTCTCGAGAATGAGCCGAACCTGATTGTTTTATTTCTTTGCTTAATTTTGGGGTAGTTCACGCTAAATGTAAGGATCTCGATGTAATTTCTCCCCTTTTAAGGTCCTTGATGTAAATTATACTCCCACCGTCCATGTAAAGTTCGAACCTAAAAGCAAGTGGTAATATTTTAAACATATTTAAGATTATTAGTTGTCGATGAGTATGAACATTGTTGAGTTTGAAGATGAACGACCAAGGTCATGGCCATATCTACATCATAATTTATGTTGATGATTCGTGATCCCATATCCAAGAATTTGCATGCTGCCAGATTTGGCCATATTTTGAAAACAAACAAATAGGAAGTAGTATGAAGATTATGGCTCGATCAGCTTCTCTCACGAGAAGGAGAAAAACATGACTATTTCCCTGCTTAATTTAGGGTGCTTCGTGCTAAATGTATGGACCTCGTTGTAATTTTACCTTTTTTAAACATATTTAAGATTATTTGTTGTCGATGGGTATGAACATTCTTGGATTTCAAGATAAACGACCAAGGTCATGGCCATATCTACATCATACTTTATGCTGATGATGATCACATATCCTAGAATTTTGATGCCGCCAAATTTGATCATATTTTGAAAACAAAAGAAGAGGAAGTAGTATGAAGAGTATGGTTTGATTAGCCTCTCTCTCAAGAAGGAGCCAAACATGATTGTTTTCCCTGCTTAGTTTTAGAGTGCCTTTTGTGCTAAAAGTATGAACCTCGATGTAATTTTACACTTTTTAGGTCCTCGCTGTAAAATGTACTCCCACCGTCCATGTAAAATTCGAAGATAAAAGGAAGTGGTAAAATTTAAACGTATTTAGGCTTAGTTGTGTGAATGAATATGAACAATCTTGGATCCAAATCCGAACGACCAAGGTCATGGCCATATCGATCTACATATACTTTATATCGATGATTCAGGATCCCATATCCAAGAATTTGCATGCCGCCAAATTGGGCCATATTTTGAAAACAAACGAAGAGGAAATAGTATGAAGAGTATGGCTTGACCGGCTGCTCTCTCTCGAGAAGGGGCTGAACCCGACTGTTTTCCATGTAGGTAACTTCGTGCTAAATGTATGGAACTCGATGTAATTTTACCTTTTTTAAACGTATTTAAGATTATTAGTTGTCGATGAGTATGAACATTCTTGTATTTCAAGACGAATGACCAAGGTCATGGCCATATCTACATCATACTTTATGCTGATGATAATCACATATCGAAGAATTTTCATGCCGCCAAATTTGGCCATATTTTGAAAATAAACAAAGAGGAAGTAGTATGAAGAGTATGGCTCGATCAGCTTATCTCTCAAGACGGAGCCAAACATGACTGTTTTTCCTGCTTAATTTTAGGGTGCTT
Organism: Avena eriantha; assembly: GCA_910589775.1. Taxonomy (NCBI): domain Eukaryota; kingdom Viridiplantae; phylum Streptophyta; class Magnoliopsida; order Poales; family Poaceae; genus Avena; species Avena eriantha. Next base: position 445,160,995 of record OU342742.1, read on the forward strand.
CGTGCTAAAAGTATAGACCTCGATGTAATTTTACACCTTTTTGGTCCTTGCTGTAAAATTTACTCCAACCGTCCGTGCAAAATTCGAAGATAAAAGCAAGTGGTAAAATTCAGCTATTTTTAAAAAATATGTTTTTTAATAATTTCCACGAATAATGCACGAATTGAAAGATTTGCAATTCTAGCATGGTGTCAGCAGTCCTTATCAGCTTTTGAATAGCTGACTAGTACATGTGTGATTTTGAAATGCTGATTAGTCCCTATCTGCTTTTGAAAAGCCGACTTGTTATAGGGCAATGAGAAGAATAGGGGGACTAGTCAGCTTTTCAAAAGCAGACAAGGACTAGTCATCTTTTAAAAAACATACAGGGACTAGTCGGCTATTCAAAAGCCGATAAGGACTGGTTGGCTTTTCAAATGCCGACACCGTGCTAGAATTGTAAAACTTTTAATTCGTGAAAATTATTAAAAAATGTATTATTTAGAAAAATTAGCTAAAATTCAAACATATTTAAGCTTAGTTGTGCATGAGTATGAACAATCTTCGATTTCCAGCCGAATGACCAAGGTCATGGCCATATCTACATCATACTTTATATCAATGATTCATGATCCCATATCCAAGAAATTGCATTCCGCCAAATTGGGCCATATTTGGAAAACAAATGAAGAGGGAGTAGTATGAAGAGTATGGCTTGATCAGCTTTTCTCTCGAGAAGGAGCAAAACATGACTTTTCCCTATTTAATTTTTGGGTGCTTCATGCTAAAAGTATGGACCTCAATGTAATTTTACCTTTTTTAGGTCCTTGATGTAAAATGTTACTCTACCGTCCGTACGTGTAAAATTCGTACCTAAAAGCAAGTGGTAAAATTTAAACGTATTTAAGCTTATTAGTTGCCAATGAATATGAACATTCTTGCATTTCAAGTCGAACGACCAGAGTCATGGACATATCTACATCATAATTTATGCTGATGATTCATGATCCCATATCGAAGAATTTGCATGCGGCCAAATTTGGCCATATATTTCGAAAACAAATTAAGCGAAAGTAGTATGAAGAGTATGGCTCGATCAGCTACTCTCTTGAGAAGGAGCCGCACCCGACTATTTCCATTGCTTAATTTTAGGGGGCTTCGTGCTAAATGTAAGGACCTTTATATATTTTTTTTTCATTTTTTGGTCCTTGATGTAAATTGTACTTGCACCGTTCGTGATGGTCCCATATTTGGGCGTAAAATGGGTGTGAATCATGGCATGGTAATAATGTTGTCACTCGGAGTTTCCAACCAAGAGGAAAGAGAAAAAAATCAATTTTCCAAGTGAGGGGAGTGTATTTTTTGTAAAGCAAGTAGGAAGAATATGTATTTCTGTAGAAAAGAAACAAAGAGAAAGAAGAGAAACTTTGGGCACAGAGGAAGCAGCTCGAGAGAGCAGCGAAGAGGAGGAGTTGAAGGCGGTGCGATATGAGAGCAAAGCTATGATGGCTTCTTGACACGAGGTACAGGGTACAGTCACCTAGTAGTACTAGTAGTACGGAACTAGTAATAGTAAATTTCAGGACCTTTACTCTATACTACTATATGCACGTAAAACAAATTGTGTATTCTCTCTCCTTTAGTGCCTCATCACCATCCCCACACCCCGGCTAGTGATCTCTCCCTTGTCCAAAATATGGCGCTGCGCACGTGTGTCGACCTGCCTTGTCATCGGCTCCATGTCAGTATCAGGCGTGCTGCGTAGAAGGAACCATTTTGGGGCTTAGCGACAAAAGGGATAGTACTCATACTATTATTACAATCGGAGTTCAAACTTTCACAGTTTTGAAATTTTCACTTTCTTCCCAAACATCGGGAGGGAAGGTTATTCAAAAGATTCAAAAGATAGTGGTGCACAAGGGATTGTTTATACTGTCTGGTGTCCGCAGTACGTCCCATTGCATTTGATGCACTTTATTATGATCTGACCAGCTTTACCACTACTCCGTAGTACTCCATTGTCGTTCCATTTCACACCCTGCGAAGAGGAAGCCACCAAGCACACCCGCAACACGCTTGATTGAAAGTACAGTAGGAGTAGTACGAAGGGTATGGCTCGGCCGCTTGCTCGAGAAGGACCCACACCCAACTGATTTCATTGCTTCATTTTAGCGCCCTTTGTGCTCAATGTATGGCCCTCTATGCAATTTTCTATTTTCTGAGGTCTTCGATGTAAACTGTACTCTCACCGACCTTCTCAAATTTTAACTAAACGTAAGCGCGATAGGTTACTCTTAAAATTTTCAAAAAATCTTTTGAAGCTAAGAAGGAATTCTGTACATCGAAAAACCACCAAAAGTTCTGAAAAATTCATGTTCTTGCTACGCATCCGCATCCCAAAAAAGTTGACACGGTTTTCATAACATTTCCAAAAAAAGAATAAGAAGTATAATATTTTTCATGTGGCATTATGTTACGTGTATCTGGAAAAACGAGTTATAAAAGTATAATACAAAAATTATTAATTATTCTATGGTTTCGATAATACTTTATGTGAATGAAATTAGGTCAAACTTGAACTACAAGTAATAAATTGTAGGTTGCTTTGAAAGTTTTATGAAAAAAATCTCTTGGAGGTACCTATCGAGTGGTTAATTAATATATCAGAAACCACAGACAATTTTGACGAGTGGTTCGACTTCTTGCTAAGATTTTGCATCATGAAAATTTTGAACACGTTTTGAAAACGATCACATGAAACAGGGAGATAGGGGAAATGATTTTTCTATTCTCTACGGGCAACCCATAAGCTTGAGGTGCACCTTATTAGGCTTAAAGGTACAAAATCTATTTTCTCCATAATGTATATGGTGAACCTTAGCAGATGCCACATACTAGGACTTAAGGTGTGCTTTTGTGCACATTGCTGATGCCCTTATTAGGGAAAAGCAAATAGTACTCCCTTGATCCAAATTAGTATTCTCACATTTTTCTAGATTCAGATGTATCTAGTCATGTTTTAGTGCTAGATACATCCGAATCTAGACAAATCTGAGAACATTAATTTGGATCAGAAGGAGTAGTATATTAGTACTTTTTTTGAGGAAAGTATATTAGTACTAGTACACTAGTATAGTACTAGTACTCATTTCTTTTCTTAGACATATGCTGACATCTGTCCACGCGTTGTACACACTGAGAGAATAAAATGTAGGCATGGTACAAGAGGGGCATCGAAGAGGAGTTGAAGGCGGTTCTATGTCAGAGGAAAGTTATGATGGGTTCCAGATACGAGGTACTCCTGCGACCACTCTACTAGTAGTAAATTTCAGGACCTATGCATGCAAAACAAATTGTGTGTTTTCTCTCTCCTTCGCTGCCACTCACCATCCATACTCCCTCTCTCCTACCCTTTCCCCTCACGCACCAGCCCGACTGATCTCTCCCTCGTCCACATCGTGGTGCTACGCACGTGTGTCTTAGTACGACGGCTCCGTGTCTCTGGCGTGTTCGGCAACCGCTTTGGTGTGGAGTAGGGACGAGGAGTACATAGGAAGGAAACCACTTTGGTCCTTGGCGGCAAAAAAATTTAAAGTTTTCCGGTTTTCGAAATTTTCACTTGCTTCCCAAACATCGGGAGGGAAGGTTACTCAAAAGATCGGCCATTCGCAATACTTCTTATCTTATCTTTATCTTTTGTTATCTATTACAATACCATACCATACCACTATATAGTGTGCGAATAACTTCAAACATTGATAGTTGGATCAAGACCGGCAAATCCAACTAGTGTCGTCGGTGTGATTTCCAACTATATCAGGAAAGAACATTCAATTATTCTCAATTTTCCAAGTGGATGATGAGCGAGGTTGTTCTTTTCTGTTTAGGAATGTCCGAAGAATATTGCATCTGAATGCCAGAAGCCAAGTTTACCAACATGTTGTACCAACGATTCCCATGTTTTATTTATGAGTTTTCAAACTTCCTAGCTAACTCTTCCTATTTGACCGAATGACTTTATGTCGATTTATCGAAATTAGGTCAAATTTGAAACTACAAGTAAATTGTAGGTTGCTTTGAAAGTTTTACGAAAAATATTTTGGAGGTACCCATCGAGGGGTCACAATTAATATATCATAAAACACCGAGAGTTTTGACGATAGGTTCAACTTCTTGCTAAGATTTTGCATCTTGACAATTTAACGAAATTTGGTCAAACTTGACATACAAGTAAGTGCGATAAATTTCTCTTGAATTAAATGTATTTTTGTAGGTAGATGGGTGCATCTCCTTATAGTAAACAATGTCGTCAGTGTGAGTTTCCAACTATCAGGAAATAAAATTCTCAGTTTTCCGAGTGATGGCAAGATGGTTCTTTTCTGTAAAGAAAGCTCGAAGAATATGGATCTCAATGCCATAAGCCAAGCTTCTAGAAATATTAAGTGGAACAACGTGTTCTACTTACGATTCCCATATGTTTTTTGAGTTTTCAAACTCCCTAGCTAATTAACTCTACCCACTTGAATGACTACATGCCGATTTATCAAAATTAGGTCAAACTTGAACTATAACTAAATTGTAGGTTGCTCTAAAAGTTTTACAAAAAAGATTTTGGAGGTACCGTACCGATCGGGGGGGGGAGGTCACAATCAATATATGAGAAACAACCGAGAGTTTTGACAACAGGTTTGACTTCTTGCTAAGATTTTGCATTGCATGGCACTATTTAATGAAATTGGGTCAAACTTGAGCTACTAGTAAGCGCGATAGATTGTTGTTGAAACATACGAATTTTTAGAGAGGTAGATGGGTGCATTTTCTTGTAGTAAGAAGTGTTGTCGGTTTGATTTTCCAACTATATCAAGAAAGAACATTCAATTATTCTCAATTTTCTGAGTGCTGACGAGCGAGGTTGTTCTTTTCCGTAAAGAAATGTCTGAAGAATATTGGATCTGAATGCCAGAAGCCAAGTTTACCAACATGTTGTAACAACGATTCCCCTGTTTTATTTATGAGTTTTCAAACTTCCTAGCTAACTCTACCCATTTGACCGAATGACTTTATGTCGATTTATCGAAATGAGGTCAAATTTGAAACTACAAGTAAATTGTAGGTTGCTTTGAAAGTTTTATGAAAAATCTTTTGGAGGTACCCATCGAGGGGTCACAATTAATATATCATAAAACAATGAGAGTTTTGACGATATGTTCAACTTCTTGCTAAGATTTTGCATCTTGACAATTTAACGAAATTAGGTCAAACTTGAGCTACAAGTAAGCGCGATAGATTTCTCTTGAATTAAATGTATTTTCAGAGGTAGATCGGTGCATCTTGTTGTAGTAAACAATACCATCAGTGTGAGTTTCCAACTATCACAAAAGAACATTCAATTATACATTTTCCGAGTGAAGACGTGAAAGGTTAGTTGTTCTTTAATTTTCTATAAAGATAAGTCCCAAGAATATTGGATGTGGATACCACAAGCCAAGTTGATAGACATATATAGTGGATCGACAACATGTTGTACATGCAATTCCCATGTTTTATGATTTTTCAAGCTTCCTAGCTAACCCCGCCCATTTGAATGACTTTATGCCGGTATCTCAAAATTAGGTCAAATTTGAAACTACAAGTAAATTTTAGGTTTTGCTTTGATAGATATACGAAACATCTTTTGGAGGTACCCATCAAGGAGTCCAAATTAATATATATGAAACCAGCGAGAGTTTCGATGATAGGTTCAACTTCTTGCTAAGACTTTGCATCTTGACAATTTAACGAAATTAGGTCAAACTTGAGCTATCTACAAGTAAACTCCATATATTGCTCTTGAATTGAATGTTTTTTCATAGGTAGATCATCGATGCATCTTCTTGTAGTAAACAATGTCGTCGGTGTGAGTTTCCAACTATCAAGAAAGAACATTCAATTCTACATTTTCCGAGTGAAGAATACGAGCGAGGTTGTTCTTTTTCCTAAAGAAAAGTCCGAAGAATATTGGATTTGAATGCCACAAGACAAGTTTACATATAGATATATTGGACCAACATGTTGTACCAACGATTCCCATGTTTATGAGTTTTCAAACTTCCCAGCTAACTCTGCCCATTATAATGACTTTATGTCGATTTATCGAAATTAGGTCAAATTTGAAAGTACAAGTACTAGTAAATTGCACGTGCCCTCGACATGAGACTCAGATAATATACATCTAGTATACCATCACTATATGAAATTATAATAGGTAAAGCAGAAAAAATATAATAGGTAAAATTTGAAATGCTACAAGTAAACTGTGTAGGTTGCTTTGAAAGTTTTACAAAAAAGCTCTTAGAGGGTCAATTAATATACTATCAGAAACGACAGAGAGTTCTGACGATAGGTTCATCTTCTTGCTAAGATTTTGCATCTTAACAGTTTAATGAAATTAGGTCAAACTTGAGCTACAACTAAGTGTGATAGATTGCTCTTGAATTTAATGAAATTTTGACAAACTTGAACTACAAGTAATAAATTGTAGGTTGCTTTGAAAGTTTTATGAAAAAAGCTTTTGGAGGTACCCATCGAGCGGTTAATTAATATATCAGAAACCACATAGAATTTTGACGAATGGTTCGACTTCTAGCTAAGATTTTGCATCATGAAAATTTTGAACACCTTTTGAAAATGATCATATGAAACAGGAAGAGAGGGGAAATAATTTTTCTATCCTCTATGGGTAACCCACAAGCTTGAGGTGCACCTTATTATGCTTAAAGATACAAACTCTATTTTCTCCACAATGTATATGGTGAACCTTAGCGGATGCCACATACTAGGCCTTAAGGTGTGCTTTTGTACACATTGATGATGCCTTTATTAGGGAAAAAGAAAATAGTACTCCCTCGATCCAAACTAGTGTTCTCACATTTGTCTAGATTCGGATGTATCTAGTCATGTTTTAGTGCTAGATACATCCGAATCTAGACAAATCTGAGAAGATTAATTTGGATCGGAAGGAGTAGTATATTAGTACTTTTTTTGAGGAAAGTATATTAGTACTAGTACACTAGTATAGTACTAGTACTCATTTATTTGCTTAGACATATGCTCACCTCTGTCCACGCGCTGTACATGCTCAGAGAATAAAATGTAGGAAGGGTAAAAGAGGGCAGCAGCAAAGAGGAGTTGAAGCTGGTTCGATGTCAGAGGAAAGTTATGATGGGTTCCTGACATGAGGTACTCCTACGACCACTCTACTAGTATTAAATTTCAGGACCTATGCACGCAAAACAAATTGTGTGTTTTCTCTCTCCTTCGCTGCCTCTCACCATCCATCCTTCCTCTCTCCTACCCTTTCCCCTCGCGCACCAGCCCGGCCGATCTCTCCCTCATCCATAGCGTGGTTCTGCGCACGTGTGCCTTGGTACAACGGCTCTGTGTCTCTAGCATGTTTGGCAGCCACGTTGGTGTGGAGTAGGGACAAGGAGTACATAGGAAGGAAACCACTTTGGTCCTTGGCAGCAAAAAAAATTCAAACTTTTCCGGTTTTCGAAATTTTCACTTGCTTCCCAAACATCGGGCATCCGCAATACTTCTTATCTTATCTTTATCTTTTCCTTTCTCTTACAATAGCATACCATACCACTATATAGTTTACGGATAACTTCGAACATTGACTGTTGGATCAAGACTAGCAAATCCAAACAGTGTCGTCGGTGTGATTAAAAAATTCCAACTATATCAGGAAAGAACATTCAATTATTCTCAATTTTCCGTTTGGATGACGAGCGAGGTTGTGCTTTTCCGTTTAGGAATGTCCGAAGAATATTGGATCTGAATGCTAGAAGCCAAGTTTACCAACATGATGCACCAATGATTCCCATGTTTTATTTATGAGTTTTCAAACTTCCTAGCTAAGTCTGCCTATTTGACCGAATGACTTTATGTCGATTTATCGAAATTAGGTAAAATTTGAAACTACAAGTAAATTCTAGGTTGCTTTGAAAGTTTGACGAAAAATATTTTGGAGGTACCCATCGAGGGGTCACAATTAATATATCATAAAACAATGAGAGTTTTGACAATAGGTTCAACTTCTTGCTAAGATTTTGCATCTTGACAATTTAACAAAATGAGGTCAAACTTGAGCTACAAGTAAGGGCGATAGATTTTTCTTGAATTAAATGTATTTCCGTAGGTAGATGGGTGCATCTCCTTGTAGTAAACAATATCGTCAATGTGAGTTTCCAACTATCAGGAAATAAAATTCTCAGTTTTCCGAGTGATGGCATGGCGTGATATTAAATGAGGAAAGAGATGAATGTACTAACTAGCTAAGTTACCATAACATCACACTTTTCAAGTGAAAATGAGTCTACAAGATAATTAATATTGTCTTTTATGACACTACCTATTAGTTACTATGCACTATGAAAGTGGTAACTTTGACTAGTGTTAGGTGCATGACAGAAGTTGAAGTTACTCCCCACTATATATGACCAGCCTTAGCATCTACACAAGTAAGGGAAATTGATTGCTATTGAATTAAATATATTTCTAGAGGTAGATGGGTGCATCTTCATGTGGTAAACAATGTCCTCGGTGTTAGTTTCCAACTATCACGAAAGAACATTTAATTCTCAATTTTTCGAGTGATGAAAAGATTGTTCTTTTACGTAAAGAAAAACTAAAAAATATGGATCTGAATACCACAAGACAAGTTTTCAGACATAAATGTATGGACGTCGATGTAATTTTACCTTTTTAGGTCCTTGATGTAAAATGTACTCACACCGTCCTTGTAAAATTCAAACCTAAAAGCAAGTGGTAACATTTAAACACATTGAAGATTATTAGTTGTCGATGAGTATGAACGTTCTTGGATTTCAAGCCGAACGACCAATGTCATGGCCATATCCACATCATATTTTATGCTGATGATGATCCCATGTCCACGAATTTTTATGCCGCCAACTCTGGCCATATATTTTGAAAACAAACAAAGAGAAAGTAGTATGAAGAGTATGGCTCGATGAGCTTCTCTCTCAAGAAGTAGCCAAACATGAATGTTTTCCCTGCTTAATTTTAGGGTGATTCATGCTAAATGTATGGACCTCGATGTAATTTTACCCCTTTTTAGGTCGTTGCTGTAACATGTACTCCCACTATCCCTGTAAAATTCGAACACAAAAGCAAGTGGTAAAATTTAAATGTACTTAAGCTTATTAGTTGTCAATGAGTATGAATGTTCTTGCATTTCAAGCCGAACGACTAGGGTCATGGACATATGTACATCATACTTTATGATAATGATTCATGATCCCATATCGAAAAATTTGTATGATGCAAAATTTGACCATGTATTTTGAAAACAATCGAAGAGGAAGTAGTACTACGGAGAGTATGGCTTGGTCAGGTTCTTTCTCGAGAAGGAGCCGAACCTGTCTATTTTCCTTTGCTTAATTTTAAGGCATGCTTCATGCTAAATTTTTGTACCTCGGTGTAATTTTACCCTTTTAGGTCCTTGATGAAAACAAACGAAGAGGAAGAAGTACTATGAAGAGTACGGCTCGATCAGCTGCTCTCTCGGGAAGGAGCCAAACCATACTATTTTATTTGCATAATTTTAGGGTACCTCATGCTAAATGAATGGACCTCGAGGTAATTTGCCCCTTTTTAGGTCCTTGATGTAAAATGTACTACTACCGTCCGTGTAAAATTCAAACCTACAAGTTAGTGGTAAAAGTTAAACGAATTTAAGGTTAGTTGTGAATGAGTATGACCAATCTTGGATTCCCAGCTGAACGGCCAAGGTCATGGACATATCTACATCATACTTTACATCGATGATTCATGATCCCATATCCAAGAATTTCATGCCGCCAAATTAGCCATATTTTTAAAACAAATGAAGATGGAAGTAGTACAAAGAGTATGGCTCGATCAGCTGCTGTCTCGGGAAGGAGCCGAACCCGATTATTTTCCCTACTTAACTTTAGGGTGCTCCGTGGTAATTAAATGTATAGACCTCGATGTAATTTTACCTTTTTTAGGTCCTTACTTTAAAATGTACTCCCACCGGCCGTGTAAAATTTGAACATAAAAACAAGCGGCAAAATTTAAACGTAATTAAGCTTATTAGTTGTCAATGAATATGAAAATTCTTGCATTTCAAGCCGAAAGACCAGGGTCATACATATTTACACTATACTTTATATGCTGATGATTCATGATCCCATAGCGAAGAATTTGCAAGCCGCCAAATTTGGCCATATTTTGAAAACAAACAAAGAGGAAGTAGTATGTAGAGTATGGCTCGGCCAGCTTCTCTCTCTAGAAGGAGCAAAACATGACGGTTTTACCTACTTAATTTTAGAGTGCTTCATGATAAATGTATGGACCTTGCTGTAATTTTAACTTTTTTAGGTCCTTGATTTAAAATGTACTCCGACTGTCCGTGTAAAATTCGAACCTAAAAGGAAGTTGTAAAATTTAAACATATTTAAGATTATTATATGTCGAAGATTATGAACATTCTTGGATTTCAAGACGAACGACCAAGGTCATGGCGATATCTACATCATATTTTATGCTGATGATTCGTGATGCCATATCCAAGAATTTGCATGCCCCAAAATTTGGCCATATTTTGAAAACAAACAAAGATGAAGTAGTATGAAAAGTATGGCTCGATCAGCTTCTCTCACGAGAAGGAGAAAAACATAACTATTTTCCCTGCTTAATTTTAGGGCGCTTCATGCTAAATGTATGGACCTCGATATAATTTTACCTTTTTAGATCCTTAGTGTAAAATGTACTCCCACCGTCCGTACGTGTAAAATTCAAACCTAAAATCAAGTGGTAAAATTTAAACGTATTTAAGATTATCAGTTGTCGATGAGTATGAACATTCTTGGATTTCAAGACGAACGACCAAGGTCATGGACATATCTACATCATACTTTATGCTGATGATTCCTGATCGCATATCCAAGAATTTGTATGCGGCCAAATCTTGCCATATTTTCAAAACAAACAAAGAGGAAGTAGTATGAAGAGTATGGCTCGATCAACTTTTCTCTCGAGAAGGAGCAAAACATGACTGTTTTGCTTCCTTAATTTCAGGGTGCTTCGTGCTAAATCTATGGACCTTGCTAAAATTTTACCTTTTTAGGTGATTGATTTAAAATGTAATCCCTACGTCCTCATGTGTAAAATTCGAACGTAAAAGCAAGTGGTAAAATTTAAATGTATTTAATTTTATTAGTTGCCAATGAGTATGAACATTCTTGGATTTCAAGCCAGATGACCAAGGTCATGGCCATATCAACATCATACTTTATGCTGATGATGATCCCACGTCCAGGAATTTTCATGCCACCAAATTTGGCCATATATTTTGAAAACAAACGAAGAGAAAGTAGTATGAAGAGTATGGCTCTGCTCTCTCGAGAAGGAGCTGAACCCGACTATTTCCCTTGCTTATTTTTAGGGTGCTTTGTGCTAAATGTAAGGACCTCTATGTAATTTTATTCATTTTTAGGTCCTTGATGTAAGTTGTACTCCCATCATCCGTGATGTTCCCATATGTTGGGAGTAAATGGGTGAATCATGTCATGGTAATAATGTTCCCCCTCAGAGTTTCCAACCTTGAGATAAATCTAGCACGAAAACATGACTATATACATTCTGATCAAGATAAATATGAGAACATTATATGGATCAGAGGGAGTAATATATATGCATTCAAAAAAAATTGTGTTTTCTATCTCCTTCAGTGCGGCATCACCATCCCCACACGCAAAGCAAATTTGAGGACATTTCGAACTTTTTTTCTTCGGCACGGTGTGATTTGCTGTCCCTAGCTACCTACCATAGAAAAACAGTAGCACCTCAAACTAGGGGCTAGCGTTGCGGGATGGATCGTTTAAGAAATACTACTATATCTAATTTTATGTTATTATTCCTTTTTTGAATAAGTGTCTATGTTAACGTCCCGCATTAGTTTTTCCCTAATATACCGAGTCGGAGTTGTCGATCTGACAACTGGAGGAGAACCGCCCCGTGCCCCTCGTCGTCTTCCTCTGCCGCTCCGGACGCTTGTGCACCATCGTAGGCCCTCTCCACCCTTGCAGAAAGGTAGTAACCGCCAACCCATCCCGCCTAATCTTCTGAAGTACTCTTCCCTGGAATGACATCTGGATCGTTGAAGCATAAGATATCTGAGTGCTACAGCCAGGCAATCGGATTTGGCAACCTCTACTATGGACCGCTGAGCAACATCATCAGTCGTGCAGATCTTCCGAGCACCGCTCGCCTGGCTCGTGGCATGGTTGGCATGAGTCTAGGGATTGCGGAAGATCTTGGTCTCCCTTTTGGTTTGCGCTGCCTACTTCACTCTGACCCGCAGACATGGCCACTAGACCGTGACGAGCAGGTAAAAATCAGTTTTGCATGATTTTTGTAGGACTCGAATCCTTAGATTCTTTCCTATGGACTGAATTTGGATCAAAGGAAATGTGGTACACAAATTATTTTGAATTGCAACCTCCCACCCATGCTTAAATCCCGTAGGAATTGGAACATCTACTTGAGGCTCACTCTCATCATGCCAATCATGTAGGTAGTTTTCCTACGATTTATAATCGCCTATTTTTCATCGGCAAACTGTGAAATTCCTGTGTTCTAAATCCTATGATCGAAATAGGCCCAATACTTTTGCTTCAGTGTCCCCCCTCTCCTCCAAACATACTAATATGAAGACACAAGAACGACCAGGATTGTTGATACCTGTAATGGAAGGTGTATTGGCCGATCAAGGCTAGTGTTATATTTTAAGTTTCATGTGTTTTACAAACACAAGATTTTTGTAAAAAGTTGGCTCTTTGGTTTATAGGAATACAAAAACATAGGATTACTTTAAAACATGGTAAAATAAAGTCAAACCTCACAGGAGAGTATATTTATGATGTTATCATGTCTCTTGGGACCTCATTATTGTTCTTTGCGTGCGTAGGAATTTGAAAATGAGGTCCAAGTTGGATATGAACAATTGCATATGAGTTTTGGAGGATTCTAACCCATAGGATTTTGGAAGATATCAAATTCCTATGGAGTCACTTATTAGTTCCTATGCCCTCCATTTTATAATAATCTAAACGAGCTCCAACCTCATTCTATTTCTCCTTTGAGAAGTCCAATGCGCTTACACTATATTCCTGCAAAATTCTTGTGTTTATTTCCTATTCACCTTCCAAAGACACTTGTTACAAAATTCCTACATTTTTAATTCCTAATATGAATTTACTATACCTACCATGTCAATCCTATGTTTTTCCTATTCCTACGTTCTTTAAAATCCATTGATCAAAAGAGGCCCCTAATCTTGTTAATCAATCATAGGAAAATTGCCTGCATTTTTTTCCTCTGGTCGATTCCTCTAAACAGTGCCAGCATAGGAAACTTAACCATTCCTACACTTTTTCTTTAATGCAAACAAGACCTTATTCCTTTGTGTGTTTGTTTGCATGCTTTTATGATTTATTCAACACGTTTCTGCATGTTTCAAATAGTTGTTTTTCCACAAAGCTAGCTAGCACTACCCATTTGTCAAATACCTTGCATGCCCCAAGATATGATGAAAATCTATTGCAGGGCATTGACGCGTTGCTGATGCCACTAGACAATCAACAGTAGAAGCATTTGTAGCAGTTAATGATGACATACCTAAAACATGCAATGATGATGGATTTGAAAACAAGGGTCCCTGGGTTGGTGTCAACGGAGAATGGATTGCGATTGCAAAGCACCTAGGGCGTTGGTACCTCCAAAACGTCTACAGTATGGCACGTATCACGTGTTGATATTTATCCATCGAGTAACCAGTGTTTCCCCGACCCCCCATGCACTTACCTCTACAAACATGCGAATATCGAGCTGCTGAAGATACAAATAGCAAAGAAACCGTACATATTTGACAACCAATGGCACTACAACACGATGGCGGTGTTTGACAAATTCATTGCTACCATAGGTTTTCCTTGTGGCAGGGACTAGATAATCCTTCAAAACGACTATCTTGCACCAGCAATGTATGTCGATGCCATTGCCAAGTGTCTAATCAGTGGTTCTATTGATCGCATATACATGGTGATAGAACCGCGAGGAGATGATCTTGTCTGGGAACCAAACAAGTGGAGTGAGTCTGGTTATTTAAAAGTAAAATTTATAAATTACTTACAACTGCATTTTTCGTGATAATTTTGCTAACTGAAATGCACACACAGGTATACTTGCAGGTCCACGTGTCATACATGCTCTAGTAATTGAAGATCCGGCAAACGTCCAAGCCGGTGACGATGCCGATGCTGAAGATATTGCATTACGAAGGTGGTACTTGGCAGAGCTTGGCTGGAATATCCTATGGATTCACACCAGGGGTGCACGAACTAGCAGCCATGGTAATCTTGTATCATACATGGGTAGAGAACTGCTCTCTTATCCCTCGTTCCGCTGCCACGTTTTCCAGAGGGCCCTTAATTTGGATGACCCTGTAGCACCGGACTGGATCAGAAGGGATAATCTTGAAGAGAGGTCAGTGTTTGTGGGAATCAACAATCCATTCATCCTCGACTCCCCTACAAACTCTGAACCTAGTGTTGCCGATGTTCACAAAGCTCTGCCAGTGTTCAGAGGATACTTTGTGTTTGCCACACACATGCGCTGCCAACATCGCCCACAGCCAATTCCAGATTGGAGCCGCATGCACGTCAATGGGGGAGCTGCCATAGGTTCATCACTTAACTACACTGGAGCGGAACGTAGAGAGAAAATATTTGAGGCACCAATGTGGTTCATGCCAATCTTGCTTTGTTAGAACTATGTGAAGTTTGACCAAAATATCGAAAAGCTAATTATGAGCACTCACAACATCATTTCTGTAGCTAGTACTTGTCACCATATAATGTACAGTACTATGTACGTAGTACTTTCATACTGTATTGTAGTACCAGCACTTGCAACATCATTTCCACTATTGCTTGTACTAGGCACCATGTACGTAATAATATACTACTTTCATAGTATGTGTTTGATCTTTCCCTATTCAAGCACTCAAGGTGCCGTGCCCAATTTTCTAGGCAATTATTTTTTGCATGACAATTAGTAGTACTGTATTGGTGGCAAGGTTTGCTTTGTCCACAACATTCGTGTAACCTCGCCGCATTTATTCCCTCACCATCCCCCGCCCCAGCCCCAGTCCTCTCTCACACAACACTCCTTAATCGCCATTGCGCTTCCCTCCATTGACGACCACCACCACCGTAACTTACTCATCTTAGGTGGGTCGGCTGCGGGCGACGGGCCCTGCAACCTCATCTATAGAGACGTCGCATCCCTCAGAGATCGCGGTGGTAGTGTGGAATGTACATAATCCCCGAAACCCTTGATCTTGATGATGAGATGCATTCAAGCTTTTATTAGTGCTTGGTTAACATTGGGTTGGTGTTGAGTATAGTTCTCATCTAGTGCATTTAACTCGTTTGTATACTACAGTTCAGTTTTACACATGCAAGCTAGTTCCGGGGCTAGATCTATAGTGAACTGTAATAATAAGTTCAAATTTTGTATTGATTGATCCAGTTCTGATGATGATTTTGGAGGCCACTCGGTATGTTTTGCTTTAGATTTGTCTCAGGGGCGGAGGTCCCTTTAATTTGATCAAGTTAGGGCAGCAGCTGCCCTACCCTGATTTTTGCTAAAATTTTGAGTATATGTATGCATCTCTAGTATCGGCAGCAGATGGAGCTCATCCTGTCCATCCGTTCGTCTGTTCCTAGGTGTTCGGTATCTGTACTGCTCGATAAAGAACTGCACTAATGTGATGCCTAAACCTTGGAAGTAGTACTAATATAATCGGCATTCATGCTAGCTAGAGTTAAGACTTTAATTTGTGTACTTCGATAAGAAAATTGCTCCACTTTACTTTCTTAGCTGATCTTATATTGTACTCTATCAGCTAATATTGTACTATTTCACAATTATTGATAGCTGGTAGAAAGATTATCTGTCCACGGGATTTTTTTGCAGTGTTCGGGCAAGAATCTCAAGCTTGGATAGACTCATCATCGAAGAAGATAAGAGAGCCCTGTGCATTCTGGATGGAGGAGCGAGCCAGGAACACCCACGTGGAGAACACCTGTGACGAGTTCTGCAAGATGCTGTTAATATGGGGAGGGCTAGACGTGCGGAGCATACCCAGCTCCTTTTTGCCAACGTTTGGCGGTGAGTATCTAGAGGCCATCAAGCTGAAGATATGCAAAGCCTGCAGCTGAGACGTCAAGCTGAAGAAGCAAGATGGCAAGGTAATCCTTGATGATGGATGGCTAGATTTTGTCAAAGCACACGACTTGAAGGTACGATACTTTCTGGTATTCAAGAAGCTTGCCACCACTTCCTTTAAGGTGATAGTATTTGATCATGATAACTGTGAAAAGGTGATCAGATGTGCAGGTTATCACCCATCATTTGATGGACAATTTACTATATCGTAGGTGTATTAATGTAGTGACTGTTCGCTTCTAATTATAACTATTATGTAAAGAGGTGCTTGAACACCTTCCGTTATCATGCATCCTGTTGGAACACTGTGGTACTTAATTGCGCTAGGCTCCAATGTGGAGGTATTTATTGTACTATGTTTACAGCAAAACTGCAAAACAAACATCTCGGTACTACTGCTAGTATTGTACTAGCTCCTGTTCCAAAGTATTAGGGCTGGCCATAAAACACAAAAATCGACGAGTTTAATGAGCACTCGTTTGCTCGGCTCGTTCAAAATCGACTTGTTTCCTTAACGATCTAAGCTGAGCTGCAGGTTTTGCTCGATATCCTTAACGAGCTAAACGGTTGAGTTAACAATGTTCATGAGCTACTCGTTAAGCTCGGTAACAACCAAGGTAAGGCCCACTTATGTTGCTACATGTCTAATCTGGCAGCCCATCTAAGGCAAACATCTAGCCCATTGAGTAAGACTAATCAATCCAACAGCGAGAGAGACCGACCAAAAACCTTACCGTAGACTCTCCCGATCGATTCAGAATATTTCTCATGTGTCTCGTCAACTCATCATCTCCCACTGCATACCCCATCTCCATCTTCTCGATCTGGATCTGCTGACCGCAACACTGACCGAACCCTGCCGACTGTCATTTTTAATTATCGGTATGTCTCTGTCTGAGGCTAATACATTTTCATAACGAGCAACTCGTGAGCGCTCGTTAACATCTAATGAACCGAGCTGAGCTTTACTTTTTGCTCGTTATCCTTAATGGTTTTAATGATTTGAGCCTTAATGAGCATGAGCCGTAACGAGCCGAGCCTTAACGAGTCGAGCTGCTCGATAGTCTAGCCCTACACAGTATAATCCTCTTTAGCAAACTAAACAAACATCATCTGGTCAAAGATGACAGCAGTAGTAACTCTAGTCGGCGTACACGGCAGTGTGCTGGCCTAACTGTAATGGCCTAGGTTGTGACATGGTTAATTTAGCGCATGGCAGCATGTCGCCTAGCTAGAAAATGCGCCAGGATTTCAGATGGTTAATTTAGTGCACTGCAGCATGCAAGCCAAGCTAATCGGCGTCCTGGATGCAGTTCCAGAGGCCTTGCAAAAAAACTTGTTCAAAGAGCCATCCCATCTTCCCCATCTCACCTGTTTTTATCCCCACTCGCCAACACCGCCTGGCCCTGCATTTGGAATCGTCTCCAGTGCGTGCTTCACACATTTTCTTCGCCATCTCGCCCGCTGCATCATATCTTGCAGGCCGCGCGCCACCCCTCTCTAGAAGTCCCCCGATAGTCATACTCTGGTCCGACCTCTTCCCCCCAATCCATCCCGATGTCGCAATCGATGCACAACCCACTACACGGCGTCTGGACCAAGGTCGGTGACGATGTTTTCAACAAAATCGCTACGCGTCTGGACACTACCAGTGCCGCCCGGCTGGCCGCATGCTCCAAGGATCTGTACGCCAAGTTACGGGCGGAAAAGGTAGCAGATGCCCCAATGACCACTGTGGGACATTCGTCCCCTACAAAGACGTCTACGACCACATAATGTGGTGCTTTCATGGCCAACAAGTCTGTAGGAGCCCGGATGCGAGTTCATCGCATCGTCGGTAGAGCTAACACCTATGGTAGAGCTCGTCCGCGACCTTAGAGTTGCCCACTCGAGGACTGCGCCCATAATTCCCTATAGCCACAAACACTGGGAGCCGTCTAAGCTGGTTCCCACAGGGGGCTCGTAGAGAGCGGATATAATCGGCATCGGAAAGAGGGCACCGTGTTCATCGGCCAAATTGATGAGCACACCATGGACATCGTCATATCCCCCAGGTTCGTCAGTTCAGGGGCGTGCGAATCGCCGTGGTACAAGGTGAAGCTTTGGTCGCTGTCTCTGTGGCATGTGCTCCATGCGGTCGAAATGGTGGCGACATCTGAGCTAACAAGCAGACCATCATTGGCCAAAGTCGCCCTAGAAGGGCTTAAGTTGTACCTGTCGCAGCCGCGATGGTACCTGGAAGCTTTTGAACCGTTTGTCGGAATTCTCTGTGGATTAGGAGTATTGCTTCAACAAGTTTCAAAAGTGAGATAAAACATCTAAATATTCTTTGTGATGATCCCAATGTAAAGATATGTAACGTCGTAGTAATTAATTACTACTTTATGTTGGTGACAGATTCAATTTGTATGGGGAGAGGTGGAACAAGTTTACGGCAATGTATACCTATTTCCAATGTACACTTCTGACATAGTGGGCCCACATGCGACGGTGTGACAAGGAAAGGGTAACAGGCAAGAAAGAAAGTGCTACCTGGCCATCACTTGACACGCTGTTGCGTTATGCCGAGTATTTTGTATGGAGGTCTTAACTTGCTACTGCTAATCTATTTTGTAGTATACATATGTACTGGTACTTGTTCAGATCAACTGATCAAGTGCTCAATATGGACTCTCTTTCCTTTTGAGTCATGGCCTTGCTACAACTATTGAATTTCAATGTCTACATCGTTGAATCTATCATCTTTTGGCCATTGTCTGTACTACTGAATCGGTCACTTTGAAATGCTACCGAATTTATTAAGTGGTGTTGAATATGAACTGGGAATCTGTAGATATTTTTCTATCTTATTTTGTACTGCACAAGCTTCAAATGCTACTCAATATGTCAAGTGTTATGTCGTTACTATTACTAAGGTATTTTCTAGAACTAATACTGATGTACTGGTACTTGTTTAGATTAAGTGTAGTAGATGGTCTTGCTTTCCTTTTTAAACTGTGATTTGTCACAATCTAGATGAGGCTTGGGCATTTTGGGATGCATATATATGGGGGTCACACTGGTACTAATGTGAAGAGGAGGTATGCACACAAAAGAATACTTGGTCATCAGTTATGCTTGCTCCAATGATCGAGTGTGTTTGGAGAACAGGGCAAACTGATCACGCGACAAGGTTTTTAGAGTTGAAACATGAACTGGTTCTCTCTGTACTGCTATTGAGTTTTAGTGTCTGTATAGCTGAAACAATCACTTTGGAATGCTGCAGAATCGGTCAAGTGCTGCTGAATATGAACTAGGAATTTGTCGATATTTTTTCTGTCTTATTCTGTACTACTGGATCTTACAAATGCTATTGAATTTGTAAAAACGTTTTGTCGCTGCTGCTAGGCTGCTTGCACTAGAGCTTTTGCCTGTGTGTCATCGGAACTGTTGGATGTGTTTTGGACAGAAATCAAAGGGTACCAAGTGAAGTGATTGGATACCAGTCCAGTTCTGGCGCATGCAGTCTGTGTCCGTTATTTTTTAGATATTTTTACATGAATATATGTCAAAATAATTATCGTTTTTCCCCTTCGGTAGTCAGGTCTATGTTCTGAATCCGGCTGAGCCATAGCATAATGCAAATTTTACTAAAGAGAAGGTAAAATCTAGCCCATTAGGCCCCTCTTTAGCCCAGGACAATTTAATTCGGCCTTGTAGGGGTCAGGGGACTTACTGACGACACCCCATTTAAATATTTATCAAGGAGCCCATGGAGAATAGCGTATGGAGTATAGTAGATGTAGAATAGCCCAAAATGTTTAATTCGGCGTTTGTGGAATTTCCCTTTAAAACAAAAACAAAAAACCTGCGTACCCATGTTTTTAAGAAACTACTCCATTATCTGGCATTTAATAAATTGAGATGCCAGGATCGCTTCCCTTTTATTTTAATAAGAGATATAACATGGACACATAAAATCTTTTTAAGAAGGCTAATATATAAGTTATAGGTACTATAAAGCTTTTTAATGAGAATGTTCATCTATGTTGTTTGTCGTTCTGGCAATGCACATGGTTTATATGTGTTTTGAAGTCCTGAGTTCAATTCTATGTGCTTGACATAAAATTATCTTGGGTTTACATTTTTTCTTCTAGCAAAATTGCTTTATGGAGAGGCTGACATCGCGGACCCACCAACCTTTAGCATCCCTCGTGTTTAATGGTCTGGTTTGAAAAAAAAGATAAATACTTGTACATAGAGGCTAGCATCAGGAACCCACCTGCTAGAACATACGAGGCTGCATCTGGGACCCACAAGCCAGAAAATACCAGAGAGGCTGATATGGGGGCCCCGGCAGCAAGACCATACACGGCTGCCACATCGAGCAACATTTCCAAGGTCAAAACAGGGGATGCGTGGCCGAAAAAAAGTCCATCATACACAGGTTTGATTTACAGAGAGACCGGCATGTGGGACCCAGTAGCACGGCCTTATACAGGTTCTGCCTCAATCGACATTGCCATGTTCGAAACAGGGAGGCGCGAGCGTGAAAAAAGTCCAGCATGCACACGTTTCTTCTAATGAGATGCTCACATGGGGGACCCAACAGCCTGGAAAAACAACAAAAATTCCATCATACACACGTTTCTTCTAATGAGTGGATGACATGTGGGGCCCTGCATCATGATTAAACGGTAGATACAGCGAGCAACGCTATCAAGTTCGGAACATGGAGGCGCCGCCGAGGGAAAAGGTTCTACCATACACACATTTCTTCTAATGAGAGGATGAGATGTGGGGTCCAGGAGTTTAATTAAACGGTAGATGCATCGAGCAACGCTATAAAGTTCGGAACAGGGTACCGCTAGCGAAGACACAAATTCCATCATACACACGATTCTTATAGTGAGAGGCTGACATGGAGGACCCAACATTGTGACTAGACGGTAGATAGATCGAGCAACGTTATCAAGTTGAAATCAGGGAGGCAATAGCCAAGGGAAAACATTCCATTATACACACATTTCTTCTAATGAGAGGATGACATGTGGGTCCTAGGAGGTTGATTAGACGGTGATGCATCGAGCAGTGCTATCTAGTTCGGAACAGGGTAGCGCAAGCGAAGGAAAAAATTCCATCATACAAATGATCCTTCCAATGAGAGGCTGACATGTGGGACCTAGCAGCCTGACTAAACGGCAGATGCCTCGAGCAACGTTATCAAGTTCAAATCAGGGAGGCGCGACCGAAAAGTGTGGTCCGCAAGAGAGACTGATGTCCAGGACCCACACGCATCAAAAGACTTTGGCGAGTCAACATCGCGTGAGGAAACGAAAATCTTGCTTCTGCCACGCACTGGCCGAGCTTCCTCCATATTTTTAGCAAATCCGTCGTAGTAGAGGGCCGCAAAACCAAAAAAAAAGATTCCCATCGGCCACGGTCGAGCTAAGAATTTCGTCGCGGAAGACGCGCATTCTACGACGACCGTCGGGCCAAGTCATTGCGGAAGGAAACTTTTCTTATAGTGTGTGTTCTTTTCCAAAACCACAATGATATCTACATTCATGAGACCACACATACTTCAGTGGATTCTGTGATGCCATTTCTGTCACACTAGTGCAACATGCAATGTGGAAGCTTATTCCCTATGTGTTTTTGGTCCCTGTGACCATGGTTTGACGCATGGATCCCCTGGAGTAGTCACTGCATGTGTTATTTTCCTAAGAAACCACACACATTGATATCCACTAGTCATTGATCCACACATGACCACACATTGCGTGTGTTCTTTTCCAAAACCTAAATGATACCTACATATGCATGATGACCACACACATACTCTAGTGGATTCTGTGATGCAACTTCTGTCACACTAGCACGACCATGCAATGTGGAAGCTGCTTTACTATGTGTTTTTTGTCTCTATGACCAAGGTTTGACACATGGATCTCCTAGAGTCATATTGCATCTGTTCTTTTCCTAACCCACATTGATATCCACCAGAGTCATTGATAGATCCACATGACCACATTGCATGTGTTCTTTTCCAAAATACATAGCACATTGAAATCTACATGACCACACACAGTCCAGTGGATTCTATGATGCAACTTGTGTCACACTGGTGCAACATGCAATGTGGAAACTACTTTTCCTATGTGTTGTTGTCTTTATGACCATGGTTTCACACATGGAACCACTAGAGTCATTGCATGTGTTCTATTCCTAAACTACATTGATATCCACACTTGATGTCATTGATCAACATGACCACATTGCATGTGTTCTTTGCCAAAACCACATTGATATATACATGACCACACACATTCATGTGGATTCTATGATGAAACTTCTATCACACACTGGTGCAACATGGAATATTTTTTTGAGGTGAAACAGTAGGGAAAGTCCCCACTGCAATTTTCTATTAAATAAATATAGTGATATTACATAAGAGTCTAAAGATCTAAGGAAGATCAAAAGAGAACAAAATCCACCTCAAAGAGGGCAACAAAATCTACTCTATCTCTGGTCTAGATGTTGGCTCAGCCAAGTATTGAATTTCTCCTGGTGTTTTCTTTTAATTCTGAATTGCAGCCATCTCATCTCTTGATAGAAAATTGTCTTCCATCCCTCTAATGTTGGCCTTTTCTCATTAAATTTTTTCTCATTTCTATAGATCCAGATACTCCAAGTAGCCAAGATAATAATATCCATTGCAAAAGGTAGATGTAGTTTGGTTTTAATGTCTGATAAAGCCTCCAATCCAGATAACTATGTTGCTCTATCTGTGCATATATGATCCCAGCAGACTTTTGCCAAGGGGCAATCCCAGAATAAGTGTATGACCGATTCTTCCAAAGGGCAATTGAGAATTGCACAATTATAGTCAGGAAGAGCAAATTGTTTCCTTCTCAGAAGATTTATTGTATTTAATCTATCTAGAAGCAAAAGCCAAAAAAAGAATTTGTGTTTTTTCTAGCAAGAGGATGCCCAAAGCCAAGAGAATTGTGGTGGTGTAGGGGAATAACCAATCATAGAAGAGTAGGCCTTTTTTACTTCAAATCTATCAGACCCCCAAATATAACTCCAACTATCATGTTGATTTTCCTGTAAGGTTGGAAGGATCTATTGGCACCTATCTTCTAGGATTAAAAATTCAGAGTATGCTTGTTGAGAAAGAGGTAGATGAAAATTATCGTCCAAGTATTCAGCATGTAAAAATTCCTGCACGCTGATATTTGATGACTTTGCATAGGACAGTAGGTGTGGAAATTTATTCTTTAAGTAGTCATCTTGCCAAATTTCAGTCCAGAAATAAGCAGTTTTCCCAAATTTCAGTCTACATTTAGCCATGGCCTTAAAATTATCAATTAATTTGATATGAGATTTCCACCAGAATGATCCCTCCATGCTTCTTCCAGGTAATTTTCCATTCTTATAGTAGGTTTCCCAAATGAGGTGAACCCAAGGGATATCATGGTGATTGTAGAATTTGTCAAGGTTCTTTAATAGGAGGGCATAATTTTGAATGGTTAGATCCAGGACACCAAGGCCCCCTTGATTTTTAGGTCTACAAATCTTATCCCATGACACCAGAGCCTGACCCTTGGCCTGAACATCCTCAGTCTTTTTTCTCCAGAGACAGTGTCTCATATATTTTATGACCTGGTCTTTGATAGCAACTGGCACCTCCAGGCAACTCAAGAAGAATAAAGGGAGTGAGGATAGAACAAATTTAACCAGTTGTAGTTTTCCTCCATAGTTTAAGAAGTCAGCAATACCACATAGCCTTCTTTCTACTCTTTGAACAATTGGTAGAAAATGTTCCATGGATGGCTTTGATGAGCTTAGGGGTAATCCAAGATATGTGAAAGGAAGGCTACCAGTTTGGCAATTGATTGTCTGAGCAAAGTGAATCAACCTATCATTGCTTAAATTTATTGGCATCATGCTTGATTTCAACAGTTCACTTTGAGGCTAGTGGAAAGTTCAAAAGTTTGAAGAAGTGTTTTTAAGCATAATAATTGAGCAGCATCTGCTTTTAGCACAACCAAGGTGTCATCAGCACATTAAATTACAGGGAAGTCATTGTTAAGAGGACCACATATTGGAGGGGACAGAAGGTGTAGGTTCATGGCTTTATTCAAGACAGATTGAAGAAGGTTTGCAACAAGTACAAAAAGGAGTGGTGAAAGTGGGTCTCCTTGCCTCAGACCTCTCCTGCAATAATTTGTTTCCCCCAGTACCCCATTTAGAAGAATTTCAGAGGAGCTACACTCAAAAATCATCTCAATCCATTTAATCCATTTCTTGCCAAATCCTCTAGCCCTAAGAATATTTAGGATGGCTGTATGATCAATTGTATCAAAAGCCTTTTCAAAGTCCAATTTTAAAATGACAATTTCCTCCTTTGATTTGTGGCATTGGAAAAGATATTCAAAAGCCCACCCAAGGCAATCCTGAATAGACTTGTCTTTGAGGAAGCCATATTGATTCTTATTTACCAACTTCAGAATAACAGTCTGCAGTCTGTTTGCAAGGAGTTTGGTAATAATTTTAAACACACAGTTTAATAAAGATATGGGCCTGAAATCAGCAGGGGTGGAAGGGTCTAACACTTTAGGAATGATAGTAATGTAGGAAGAGTTGATACTTGCAAGAGAAACTTTCTCATTATAGAAATCATGGATGAGCAATTTGAAGTCATTTCCAATGATGGGCCAGCAACTTTTGATGAACTCATTATTAAAACCATCAGGTCCAGGGGACTTATCATTTGGCAAGTCAGAGATCACATCCTCAATTTCTTTGTCTAAGAAAGGCATTTCAAGTGAGTTTCTCATCTCCTCAGACATACCATTGCCATAAAAATCTTCAAGATTGAAGAACATCTTAGTTTTTATAGAAGTACCCATTCTAGCTTTGAAATCATTCCACAGAATGTCAGCTTTGTCAGAGTGATCAAAGATCTCTTGGCCATTGTCATTCTTAAGCATTGAAATATAATTGTGCCTATAATTGATGGTGGCCTTAGAGTGGAAGAACTTTGTGTTTTCATCACCTAATTTCACCCACTTTATTTTTCCTCTCTGTTTCCAATAGGTGTTCTGATTCTAGAGCAGAAAATAACATGAGATTTTAGGAGATCTCTGAGGTGCAATTCATTGATTGTTAAAGTTCTAGTTTCTTCAAAAAAATCCAAAAGGTCAATTGTGTCATTACCCTTCTTAATCTGATCCTTTAAACAGGGGATTTGTCTGGCCCAAATCTTGATACCTCTCCTCACATTCTTCAATTTGGCACATATCTTTTGTCCCACTGGTATATTCTAGGCATTTTGCACAATTTGTTTAAAGTTAGAGTGATGTAACCAATAATTTTCAAATCTAAAAACTTGTGCCTTGGGAATATTAGTTCCAATTGATATGACACAAGGAAGGTGATCAGAAGTAGGCTTGGTAAGGGGGGAAACAAAAGTAGAGGGGTATTTGAGGGTCCAGGAGCTAGAAGTAAAAAACCAGTCCAGCCTTTCCAGAAGGGGATCTTTTTGCATATTGCTCCAAGTAAATTTTCTTCCCTTAAGAGGTAGTTCAATTAGGCCCAGGTTACCGATAGCTTCACTGAAAAGCAAAGTGTCATTAACATCTCCTCCAGTCCTGTTTATATCAGTAAGCCTTCTAATAAGATTAAAGTCCCCCAAGACAAGCCAGTCCATATTATCAGGCATCACAATGTTGGAAAACCCATCCAAAAATTCTTCTTTTCTATCATCTTGACATGGACCATAGATGTTGGTAAGTGTCCAGATGTCATTTAAGAGTTGGGAAGAGAAAGTGATAGAAGTAGAAAATTCATTTTGGAAGGCTCTGGTACCACTAAACAAAGAACTGTTCCAGATGATGATAATCCCTCCAGAAGCACCAATAGAAGGGAGAAAGTCAAAACTGTCAAACTTACTTGGACAATTTTTAAAAAAATAATTCATGTCAAAGCACTCTCTTTTGGTTTCTTGAAGACAAATGATGTCACACTCAGATTCAATGATTTTGCTTTTTAAAGCCAGCTACTTCTTCTCAGAGTTCATGCCTCTAAGATTCCAGCTCAGAATATTCCATTTTGTTTTATTATTCATAGATAACCTGAGGGGTAAAAATTTGGGGTGACACAAGATATGTAATCACACAAACAAACTTAATCCTTTCACAAGATCCAAGAGTCATAGACACACACAGAACCTTAAGGAGTCTAAGAAGCTCATTACATGTCTCACAAGTAAGTGACCCAAACACAAAATGACAATATTCTTTAGACATTACAATATATATTTTGGTGCTTTCTTCTTAGACTGCTATCCACGGGATTCAGCAGCTCCACCTATCTTCTTTCTAGTCATGACTGCGTCAGCTCCATTCTTTTTTGGTCTAGGCTTTCCAGGGGGTTTGATGATCAAATCATTGATCCTGCTCTTCTTCAGCAACCTTTTCTCAAGCTCTCCCTCTTTGACCTTACAAAAAGAATCAACAAGGTTTTTAGCAACTTTATTGCTGAGACAAGTTGGAGCAGCATTGCAAGAAACACAATTTATATCAGAATAGTTCACATGACTTTTAAAGCCCCATTAAGTTCCACAATTCTGGGACTCCTTCTCACCTCAGTGTAAACCATTGGCTCCTTTCCCCTTCTTTTTTGGATGGAGCATTCGGGGCCATCAGGTTTGAGGGAAAAACATTCAGGCAGTGAGGAGGCATCTGACCAACACAATCATCAGGAATAATGAAAGTAAAGGTATTTTCATCAGCAATTGGTTCCTTTATAATATCCCAAAGAGAAGAAGTAAGAAAGTGTTTTGCCCAACTGAATTTTTCAGGAGTGAGGAGCATGAGGGTTATAAAGTTGAACCAACTTACAGGAATATCACACTTTAGAGTATTTTTGCCAAGTGGAGAACTGTTGATCTGAGGAGCAAATAATCTGCCCCAAAGATCCAGGCCTTGCTTGGAGAAGGAATGTTTAGACGCCAGCACATCAGGAGTAGAAACAAAAGAAGTGAATGCCATCCCTACTTGCAGATGAGCCTCATTGGGAGAAAGAAGATTAGTGTCCTCAATCATCCAATCATCCTGCTGGTTGTCCTCATTAAAATGCTGGACCTCCTCATCATCCTCTTGGTAGTTGTGAAGGATATTGAACAAACCATCACCCATACCAACATCCTGAGTGTTCTCAACAAGCTGCTATTCCACCTCAATGTCATCATTAGCATGAGCAGAAGTATTGTCATTGTCAGAGCAAATGTTGACAGCATGGATAGAACCGGTGACAACACTGTTAGCCTAATGTGGAAGCTGCTTGTTTATTTCCTATATGTTTTAATTTGGTCTCTATGACCATGATGCTTTGACACATGGATCCCCTAGGGTCATTGCATATGTGGTCTCTTCCTAAACCACACATTGATATCCACTAGAGCTATTGATCCACATGATCCACATTGCATGTGTTATTTTTCAAAACCATAATGATATCTACATGCATGACCACACACATTCTCTAGTGGATTCTGTGGTGTAACTTATGTCACACTGGTGCAAAATCCAGTGTGGAAGCTGCTTTTGTATGTGTTTTTATCTCTGCGACCATGGTTTGACACATGGATCCCCTGGAGTAGTCATTGCATGTGTTATTTTCCTAATAAACCACACACATTGATATCCAGTAGTCACTGATCCACACATGACCACACATTGCATGTGTTCTTTTCCAAAACCACAATGATATCTACATATGCATGATGACCACACACATACTCCACTGGATTCTGTGATGCAACTTCTGTCACACTTGTGCAACCATGCAATGTGGAATCTGCTTTCCTATGTTTTTTTGGTCTTTATGACCATGGTTTGACACATGGATCTCCTAGAGTTATATTGCATGTGTTCTTTTCCTAACCCACATTGATATCCACGAGATTCATTGATAGATCCACATGACCACATTGCATGAGTTCTTTTCCAATATACATACCACATTGATATCTACATGACCACGCACACTCCACTGGATTCTATGATGCAACTTGTGTCACACTTGTGCAACATGCAATGTAGAAGCTACTTTTCCTATGTGTTGTTTTCTTTATGACCATGGTTTCACACATGGAACCCCTAGAGTCATTGCATGTGTTCTTTTCCTAAACTACATTGATATCCACACTTGATGTCATTGATCCACATGACCACATTGCATATGTTCTTTACCAAAACCACATTGATATATACATGGCCACACACATTCATGTGGATTCTATGATGCAATTTCTATCACACACTGGTGCAACATGCAATGTGGAAGCTGCTTGTTTATTTCCTATATGTTTTAATTTGGTCTCTATGACCATGATGGTTTGACACATGGATCCCCTAGGATCATTGCATATGTGTTCTTTTCCTAAACCACACATTGATATCCACTAGAGCTATTGATCCATATGATCCACATTGCATGTGTTATTTTTCAAAACCACAATGATATCTACATGGATGACCACACACATTCTCTAGTGGATTCTGTGATGTAACTTATGTCACACTGGTGAAAAATCTAGTTAGGAAGTTGCTTTCGTATGTGTTTTTGTCTCTGTGACCATGGTTTGACACATGGATCCCCTGGAGTAGTCATATCATGTGTTATTTTCCTAATAAACCACACACATTGATATCCACTAGTCACTGATCCACACATGACCACACACTGCATGTATTCTTTTCCAAAACCACGATGATATCTACATATGCATGATGACCACACACATACTCCATTGGATTTTGTGATGCAGCTTCTGTCACACTTGTGCAACCATGCAATGTGGAAGCTGCTTTCCTATGTTTTTTTGGTCTCTATGACCATGGTTTGACACATGGATCTCCTAGAGTCATATTGCATGTGTTCTTCTCCTAACCCACATTGATATCCACGAGAGTCATTGATAGATCCACATGACCACATTGCATGTGTTCTTTTCCAATATACATACCATATTGATATCTACATGACCACACACACTCTAGTGGATTCTATCATACAACTTGTGTCGCACTTGTGCAACATGCAATGTAGAAGTTATTTTCCTATGTGTTTTTGTCTCTGTGACCATGGCTTGACACATGGAACCCCTAGAGTCATTGCATGTGATCTTTTCCTAAACCACATTGATATCCACACTAGATGTCATTGACCCACATGACCACATTGCATGTGTTCTTTTCGAAAACAACATTGATATCTACATGACCACACGCACTCCAGTGGATTCTGTGATGCAACTTCTATCACACACTAGCGCAACATGCAATGTGGAAGCTGCTTATTTATTTCCTATATGTTTTAATTTGGTCTCTGTCACCATGATGGTTTGACACTTGGATCCCCTAGAGTCATTATATGTATGATCTCTACCTAAAACACACATTGATATCCACTAGAGCCATTGATCCACATGATCCACATTGCATGTTTTCTTTTCCAAAACCACAATGATATCTACATGCAAGACCACATACATACTGAAGTGGATTCTATGACGCAACTTTTGTCACACTGGTGCAACCATCCAAGGTGGAAGCTGATTTCCTATGTGTTTTTGGTCTCTATGACCATGGTTTGACACATGGATCTCCTAGAGTCATATTGCATGTGTTCTTTTCCTAATCCACACTGATATCCACTAGAGTCATTGATAGATCCACATGACCACACTGCATGTGTTCTTTTCCAAAATACATACCACATTGACATCTACATGACCACACACACTCCAGAGGATTCTATGATGCAACTTGTGTCACACTGGTGCAACATACAATGTGGAAGCTACTTTTCCTATGTGTTATTGTCTCTGTGACCATGGTTTGACACATGGAACCCCTAGAGTCATTGCATGTGTTCTTTTCCTAAACCACATTGATATCCACACTAGATGTCATTGATCCACATGACCACATTGCATGTTTGTTCTTTTCCAAAACCACATTGATATCTACATGACCACACATACTCGAGTGGATTCTGTGATGCAACTTCTATCACACACTGGTGAAATATGCAATAATGTGGAAGCTGCTTGTTTATTTCCTGTATGTTTTAATTTGGTCTCTGTGACCATGGTTTGATACATGGATCCCCAAGAGTCATTGCATGTGTGTTCTCTTCCTAAAGCACACATTGATATCCACTAGAGCCATTGATCCACATGATCCATATTGCATGTGTTATTTTGAAAAACCACATTGATATATCTACATGTCCACACACATTCCAGTGGATTCTGTGATGCAACTTCTATCCACACTGGTGCAACATGCAAATGTGGAAGCTGGTTATTTATTTCCTATATTATTTTGGTCTGACACATGAATCCCCTAGAGTCATTGCATGTGTGTTCGTTTCCTAAACCACACTGATATATTAGAGTCATTGATCCACATGACCACATTGCATGTGTTATTTTTCCAAAACCACATTGATATCTACATGACCACACACACTCTAGTGGATTTTGTGATGGAAAATTCTGTCACACACTGGTGCAACATGCATGAAAATGTGGAAGCTACTTTACTTTTGGTCTCTGTGACCATGGTTTCACACATGGATCCCCTAGAGTCATTGCATGTGTTCTTTTCCTAAACCACACATTGATATATCCACTAGAGTCATTGATCCACATGACCACATTGCATGTGTTCTTCTCCAAAACTACATTGGTATCTACATGACCAGACACATATATACTCTAGGGGATTCTGTGATGCATGCAACTTCTGTCACACTAGTTTTGCAACAGATGCAATGTGGATGTGAAAGCTGCTTTCCTATGTGTATTTGGTCTTTGTGATGCATCTTCTTGTGCTCAAACTTTGATACATACCATATGTGTTGCTATGACATAAACTAACCCAAATAAGGATAAAAGTCCATTGTTCAACCCTAATCTAGATAAATCCATTGTTCAAAACCGCATTTTGAATCTTATCTAAATTTGAATATATTATCCAAAATACTTTTACCTCTCTTGAGATCATTATACAAGTCAGAATATAAAGTAGTAGTCCATATTATTGATTTTTTTCAAGATTTATTTGTCAATAATTTATAGTTTTCTTCACCAGGCCCTTTTAGTGAAGACTTTCTAAAATATGGTTAATTTATTGAACCATCCATCATGCATCCGATGGCTAGGACACCAACCCTAAATTTCCAGGACAGGTCCTCCTGCCCACGCGAAATTTGGCGCCAGTGCAGCAGAGTTTCTATGCAAATAAAAATTTCTCGCACTGCAATTACCTTTCAGCCCACCCACACAGTGCCACCCAAGCATTCGCCCAATGGTCATTTATGTAATATAATCAAAACCCTTTTTATCCCCTCCCTGAAATGTGACAGATCCAAATTTCCCCACCGCCCTTGGCGTCGTCCTCCCCGTCGTCCTATCTCTTTTCCCCTCGCCCTCCCCGCCGTCCTCTCTATTTTACCTTTGCCGTTGTTCATCCCTCTGCCTTCTACCTTTAATCCCCTCATCTCTGTCCGTCCCTCTAGTAGTGACCTCTCCGTCACCCTAGAACAAACCCTAGCTCCTCCTCTCCATACCGGTTTTCCACCACGTCCGTCGACATCGTCGATCGTCCGCCTCGCCGACAGTTGGCTGACCTTGTCTACCACCTTGTTGTACACTTCACCCGCAACGTTGGGCACCTCGCCGTCTAGGTCGCCGTCCACCTCGCCAACAAGGCCCATCACCACACTGACAAGGCCCGTCCACCTCGTCACCCACCTTGTCGCCCACCTCATCGACGAGGTCTGCTACCTCGCCATATAGCTTGATGCCACGTTGATGACCCGCAAGTATAGGGGGTGTATCGCAGTATTTTCGAGGGAAGTGAAACCCAATTTATTGATTCGACACAAGGGGAGCCAAAGAATATTTATAAGCCTTAACAACTGAGTTGTCAATTCAGCTGCACCTGGAAACAATCTTGCTCACAGTAGTTTATCAGAAGCAACAGTTTTTTAGTAGGAATAGTAAAGTAGTAGCAGTAGTAAAGTAAAGACAGCAGTAACAATAGCAGTAAACAGCAGGATTCGAGTGCGGTAGGCATAGGGATGGATGGACGGGCATTGCATGGACAAGACAATTCACATAGAAATCAGAACATAGGGCAATTGCAGATAAATAAGATAAAGCATCCAAGTACTAGATAATCCTAGGCATGTGTTCCATATATAGTCATACGTGCTCGCAATGAGAACTTGCACAACATCTTTTGTCCTGCCAGCCCGTTTGCAGCAGGGCCTCAAGGGAACTACTGGCAATTAAGGTTCTCCTTTTAATAGAGCACCAAAGCAAAGCATTAAAACTCTCTGAACACATGTGATCCTGACATCAAAGGCATTCCCTCCGGTTATCCCGATTTCTATCACTTCGGGGCCATTGGTTCCGAACAACAACGTGTGTATACAACTTGTAGATAAGACCATAAACAATACTATCATAATGAATCAATAACATATTCAGATCTGAAATCATGGCACTCGGGCCCTAGTGACAAGCATTAAGCACAACCAGTCGCAACAAAGTCATAAAGCACTAATAAAAGATACTAGGCACCATGCCCTATCAATCTGATGCTATTACATGAATGATCTCATCCAATCCCTACCATCCCCATAACCTATAGCGGGGGATTACTCACTCATAGATGGGGGAAACATGGATGGTCGATGGAGAAGCGATGGTGATGATGATGGCGATGATCTCCTCCAATTCCCCGTCCCCGCAGGGTGCCAGAACGGAGTTTCTGGTGCTGTTTCGTGGAATCTGGTGGTGGCGGCGGAGCGGAACTCCTTCTGGAAAAACGTCGAACCCCCTAGAGTTTTTAGGTCACAAGGCTTCTTATAGGCGAAGAGGGAGACCGAGGGGTGTCTGAGGCGGCCAGACCACCCCCTGGCGCAGCCAGGTGGTGTGGCTGGGCCCCAGCCCCTCTCCGTCTCATATTCTGGCTCCTGGTGTCCCCCGGTAAAATAGGCACTTTGGCTTTTGTCCCGTCCAATTCCGAGAATATTCATTTTCTGACTTTCCTGGAACCAAAAACAGAAGAAAACTAGCAGCTGGCACCGTGGCTCTTGTTAATAGGTTAGTCCAAGAAATCATATGAAAAGTACTCCAAAGTGTGGACAAAACACAAGAAAGTGGATAAAACCAAGCATGGAACATCAAAAATTATAGATACATTTGCAATGTATCACGCATGCCCTAGGTCACTGCATACAAGGAAACACGCTCATCCTCGATGCTCATGTTTTTTTACTTTGCTTGAGAAATAATGTTCATTATCTTGTTCATGCCACCAATTTTATTGCAGTTATTCTCTCTGATTTTTTTCCTATGAAATTTCTTTTGATTTTACAAGTCTTGTGATTAGGGTTGCATTATCCTATCTGTTGCATTAGTTTGACTTCTTCATGACATGTCTGATGAGCAGAGTATAAATATTTCATAGTAATCTATTTTACATGATGATTACTGTTGAACAATCAACATCATATGTCATGACTTGTTTAATTGCCTATTTAATTACAGGAAAGATGCTTATCCTTTTGATGTTTAATTGACATGCCCTACTTATTAGTGCAACCAGCCAACCAATTGATAAGTGAGATTCAGAGTATTCGACTTATGATCATTTTACATACAGATAAATTTTTCATTATCTTGGTTGTTCGATTGGTTTGGCTGCTTCATCCTATGTCTTTTGATCAGAGTATAAAATGCTCATAGTGGAATGTATTACATGATGATTACTATAGAACAATCAACACCAAAAGTTATATTTTGTTTATTTGCATGATAGTTTCTTATCCTCCTTATTTTTTATTGTGCTTATCCTCTTTAACTGCATTTATACTATTTTGGCTTATGATCTGTTTGCATGTGATAAAGGTTGCATTATCTTGCTTTTTTGCATTAGTTTGGCTGCTTTATCATATGCCTCATGATCATAGTACAAATTTCTCATAGTGAGCTATCACATGATGAGTTCTATAGAACAATCAGTACCGTAGGTTATGTTTGCTGTTTAATTGCACTATTGATGCTTAACCTCCTTATGTTTTATTGTCGTACCGGGCATATTATCCAACCATGATACAATATTTTCCTGCTTTTGTAAAAATGTCCCACTCTTCTTACTACTGCAACTAATTGGTGAATTATCCAACTTGTTCATCGTCTTGTCTCTTGCATTGCTTTGGCTACTTCATGGTTAGTCTTGTGATATGAGATTCAGAGTAGAAGTTCCTCATAGTGGACTATTGTACATTATGATGAGTATAGAACAATCAATATCATAGGTTATATTTTTGTAGCATACTTGGAGTTGTTTATTCATGATAGAACCACAATTGCATTCTATGGAATAAAGACGGCTGGAAAACATCACGAGAAACAATGCGCAGATGGAACAAATGGGTGTTAGTCCCCTTTTATGCATCTCCCACTGAATTCTCCCCTAAAAAGAGCAAGGATGAAGGCTCTGGATTTGACTATTATCCTGAAGAGGAGGAGGAGTATGAGCTGCAGGTTAGCCCCTTACTTTCCTACTCATATTTTGTGTAATTATTTGCTTACTTAATTTTCCATATATGTTGTTGCCTTTTATTACCCCGAATTGACTACCTTTGAATTGTGTAGACTGAGAAGAGGAAATATAAGAAGAAACCTATAGTCATGACAAGGATGCCTATTGGTGGTGGATCAGCTGCTCGGAAGTGCGTCTTGGCTATCATGGCTGCCTCGATAGAAAGAACGAGACATACCAAGTCCAAGGGGAACCCACCAGAAGTACTTCCACCTCCAAGTTCTCCACAGCGCCCACCAAGACCGCCAAGTGTTGCGACCTCTTCGCAGGAAACTCAGAGTCCTACAGATCCTGATGCTCAAGGAGAGAAGGTAGCGGCCCAAATTGAGATGGCAGCACTCCATGGCAGGAAGATGGTAGTCCAAGACGAGCAGACAACTGCCCTAGGCAAGCAACCAACTCCCCAAGGAAAGCACATTATATTGTTTGAATGTCACTTATTATATGGTAGAACACTAACTCCACATTATATATTTGTAGATGATTTTGGCCATGATCATTTTGAAGACACTATTACAAATGATGATCCTCAAATTGTCTTGAGGGGAAAACATGGGGAAGCAGCGTGAGAACATGTCCCATTTGTGATTCCTCCAGCAAGAACTATTGCTTCCAAGTTTGCCACTAAGTGTGCAAAAATAGTGAGGACTGGTATGCCTATCTTTCCCCGCTGGAAAGAGTAAAAGGAGAGGTCGGATGTGAGAGTAGAGTTCTACGACAGAGTTTCTGTATGTTCTATGACTCAACTGCCCCTTTCTTCACATTATTGTTCATGCAAAGGCTGATGCACGATGTTTTATTTTAGAATAAGTTTTTCATGGATGCATGACAACCAAAGGTGCAGGTTTCTTGCAACCAGCAGTTAATGAGGCACGCAAGAATTCAAAGGCATCTCCTAAAGAAGAAGTTTTTGACCCATTCCCACTGAATGAAGTAACAAGGATATCTCATGTTGAACACAGGAACAATGTAGAGTGGTGCAAGCTTGTTGATTCTTGGACTGACCCCAGGAACCATGTCAAGTCTTGTCTACTCAACTTCCCCCTATTTGAGTTTAACTAGAACTGCCTCTTATACTCTATGCTCTTTGTTTGTGTAGGCCCGTTGTCTAATAAATATGCAAACAACAAATATACAACCTTATCACAATGACTTGTTTTTTGTGACAATCGGGGCTTCTCCCATCACAGTGTGAAAAAAGCAATAGTAAGCCCTCTAGAATACTTTTCAACTTTCTCATCTTCCAAAATTTCAATGCCATATTTGTCTCTAAAATGAGTATGATCAACTTGTAATTTGCTGCCTATTTTTCTAATATTTGATTCTATTCCTAAAACTAAATAGGCAACCATGTAAAGAAGAATAGCGCCTAATGCTACAGAAGATATCACTGAGGCTGAGCAACCTCATTCCACTGACACGGTGCACTATGCGCTGTCGCAGGACATCAGCATCCATTCTTCAAGACCAAGAAAGACTCTCCTTGAAGAGCAACTCGGGGCTCAGAGAGCATGGAATGTGATACTGCGTAGTGCCATTGTGGGGTTGTAGATGGAGAAACTAGATGGCGAGGTAGAAGCCCTAAAGGAAGCACATGAAGTGTGGAAGAAACTATAACATGTACTTCTTTGTCATCTTCGTATAGTTCAATACCCTATTTGTCCATGAAGATGTGCTTGGAACTTGCTTGCTAGTTTTCTAATGTTTGCTTCTATAACTGTTAGGCACTCATTGGAAGCACGGTGGCACCATCTACTGCAGAAGATGGCATTGAGGATCAACCCCTTGCGTCCACTGCTTAAAGCATCCATTCTTCAAGACCAACCAACTCTCTCCTTGAAGCACAACTTGGGGCTGAGAGAGCAGTGAATGACGCACTGGGCAGACACATTGCAGCATTGCTAAAGGAGAAAGAAGCAAAGAATGAAGCGCAGAAAGCACTGGTGAACTTTGTAGACCTTATAAATGCATCACTTCAGCAATTCTTAGCTCTATTGTGTAAGTGAACTGTTAGTGTGACTGAAAGCTTGTTAGGCTCTTTTCTTTATTTTGGTGGAAACTTATGTGCAAACCTATTTATGTCCCCTAAAACATTTTCCCTACAATTTCTCTCTTTTGATCTGGGCCGTGCAATCTAGCAAAGTTGTCAGCACTCTTATCCGACTTAAATGAAAACGTCATGCTTGTTTAGTTGACGAAAATATTTCCATCATAGATAGACGCTAATATGGCGCACTTTCACTTGTAAATGTCCTCGACAAAACATAAACGTCATATCTTCTGCCTTGATGAAATGTGTTCGTCATGCGTTGGAGATATGCGTCTAGCTCTGATTGGTACATGATTTGCGCTCCAGATGGACCACGTGTTTCCTTCCTATTGGTCCACGTGTCGCCCTGACGGTCGGCCACGCGTAAGTTGGCCAGCTTATTGCTGTGACAAGAACAAAATTCTTCTCCACTAGCATGACGAAATGGGAAGAATGACATAAGCAAATGAACGGATGACATCAGCAAACGATGCTAGCGGAATCTAGCCTTGACGGAAAAAATGTCAGGAAGTCGATGACGTCATAGACGGCAACAATGACGTCAGCAAACATCACTGACGACAACTCGCGGTGCCGTCCACCACGTGGCATCGTTCATGACAAAAAAAGGTCACGAATGACCGGGCCTAGGCCGGGCCAGTCTAGTTGGTCACGATGAAATTGGGGAACGTCACGGATGACCTATGACGTTTCTAGATAGAAAAACGTCATGGATCCAATTATGACATGAGGTTCATGACCTTTTTTTCGTCGTAGATATCGTCGATGATATGAGAACATCATGAATTTCCTAGATTCTTGTAGTGTTTTTTCGAACAATTTCAGGTTCTCCTAGAACTATTCTGGTACTCCTTCAAAATGATTCTGACGTTCACATATCTTTCTAAATGGTGATCTCAATGCTTCCATAATGATTTTGAAACATCATAAAACCCTTAAGTGTGTTACTCTACATCTCGGGAATGTCACAAACATGATTGAGATCTCCCTCATATCAATGATCAATAGCAGGACCGGGATGCCCATAATGATCCCCAGACATTCCATGATGTTTTGTCGTTTGAGCCATAAATTTTGTGTCTGATTCCTTTTATTACTTTGATACATTTCTTGTAAGAGATTTGATCATCAATATCAACATACTAATCTCGTTACTGACAAGTCTACTTAACTCTTTATCATGATACTGTATCACCATGACCTAGTCATTCGTGTTGTAGCTTATTGGATACAATGTCACCGAGTGGGACCAGTGTATCTTCCCATCAGGGGGTTGAACAAATCCTGATATTGATGCATACACCTCCACATGCCATTTTGGAATACACAACATGTACCTTTATGATCACCCTATTACGGTGTGATGGTTGATACAGTAAAAGCAGCCATGGGTGAAAGTGATTAAATATGATCTCACGGTCTGAGGAGAAGGTCACTTTGTTTCTAACTACTGCAACGATAGACCATGTAAATTTGATCATGTTGCAATACTCATATGGGTAATGTCCATCACATCATTCTCTAATGATATGACTTCATTGTCAACTGACATAGAAGCTCCATGATTAGGAAACCTTGATCATCGGTCACCCAATGAACTTGTTGTATAGAGGCTACTAGGGACTCTGTTTGTTTATGTACCACACCTGTATCAATGTTCCCTCTTGATATAGTTATAGCACGATACAAAAGTATTATGAACTAATTGAGATATGATAATAACCTTTTTATTATTTGCCTCTAGGGCAATCTCCTTAAGTCTCCCACTTGCACTAGAGTACAAATAATCTAGTTGCATTTGTTATTAATCATAAATACATGTGTTTTGATCATGCTTGCCTATGGGAAATGTCCTACCTTTGATCTGTATTACCAGATCATATGTCCTTTGCAAATCGTTAGTGTCATCTAGTTTTGACATTTACACCTTTATCACATAATGTGTAGAAGTATTTGTTTGGTGACATAGTGAGACTTTATTTCTTAGTGTTTAGAATGACGGTCGCCCAGTCACAAGAACTTTCAAAGTTGTCATGTACACTAGAAACACACTTAGTTGAAGTTGAACATCATTAGACAAACTTGTCATACTTTCCATTTCTGAAGTAGTCACCTACTTCAATATCAATATAGATCCTTTTCTACTAAGGTCCCTGATGGTATGTTCAATCCAGGTTCAATGATGTATTCATAAATCACCCAGAACCTATTATTCTAGTCAAGAACGTGGGGTCATTTTTAGCGAAGTATGCAACATGGTGATATGTGGAAGAGACATATGATAAAATCATATGGGATGACAATCATCCCCTTTCTTCCTCTTAACCATAGTTGGAAATACCCAATGTTTCTCCTAGTTTAACAAGTAAAAATATATTTATTTTCTTGTTACATTCTAAAATACTTGAGAATCTAGGACATTCTGAAATTTCTATAGAATCCAAAAACCTCTTTTACTTTAATATCCATTAAGAATATCAATATATCTTGATAGATTTCAATGTTTAATGCTTTGCCCAACTTCATTCACTAACTTAAATATTACCAATATCAAAGCACATCATTCATATATGTCCTACACATATATTACAAAGTTGTCACACTCCCACTCAAATATGCTATCATATATGAGACATTTATGATATCCTCATAGCTCCCACTCAGATATGTCATTCACACATTTGACCAAGAAACTATTTGGCTCCCACTTAAATACTTCACAAGTGTAGGTCTTCTTGCTATTTTGGTGATTCCAAAATCCTTTTATCTTTTATCAAATCAAGAATTTTCCCACTACAAGATAACTTAGCACCCCTTATCAAATCTGATCATTGCACTGAATACAATCGTTCTTCAATTTTCACATTGAAGAACTTGCTATTTTTATTAATCTTAAGTCAGTTTGAATTGTAGTAATTGCTAAGTAAATCCACCAAACTCAAGTATCGTTACATATCGTAGTCAATTGTTTTAATTTTTCAAGACAATCTTTTTGACAAATGGAGCTTTATAACTTCCTTTAAAGTTTCATTTATTTGTTATAACTTTGCAGTTATTCAGGAAAGATTTAAGTAATTCATTTAGTTGATAAGATCAAGTAATTCATTACTTTTCTATCTTAAATGTAATTTTCTTTACGATTTCATGACTCTTAGTCATTTCTCATACTTGGGCTCATCATTGCTTCTTTGTAGTTCGTAGGTATGTCATATTTATTTAATGATACCTTTGATCCAGATTCACAGATGTAGTGTAATATTCTTTTTCCTAGTAGACCTAGGTTTAATTTAACCTTGGGAAACAATGCTAAAAGAAAATAAAAAGGACACGTCTGCAAGTCTTTGTTTTTTGGTTTACCTTCATTTACCGGACCAATCTAGTTTACTTTATATCGTGGCTCGATTCAATGGATGGATATAGGCCAGGGTTGAATATCCACCTACAGGTGCACATCATATGGGATAAAAGATAATAATAGGCACAATCATTTGTAAAATTTTATTAGAGATAATCTTTTGTTGGCACCAAATCCTAATATACTAAAGCCACTCTGAGCCACATGCATAGCAATAGTATTTTTATCTAACAGTATGCACCACGAAGCACCGGGCTATAGACAATTATTAAGTGAAAAATACATATCGAAGGTTTAAGAAGAGATGTTGTTGTAGATCCCGAATGGATCTCTAAGCGAAGACCGTACATCCCTTTATGTCACTGCGTTTCCTATGAGATTTTTCTGTCCAAGTATCTCGCCTCAAGCCTTCATCAATCTTGGGGGTCTTGGGTACCTACATGTCAAAAAATTGAGGCAAGATACAAAGAAAATGATACAAATCCCTTATTCAAACAATACACAATACTCCTATAACATCCCAATTTCAGCAACCCTGATTAGTTGCCCAGAATGCAAAAATCAGGGGGAACAAAAGCTTTTTCTTGTTTAGTGATAAAGTGTTTGTTTGTTGTTTGACTATGTTTATGATTATGATCGTGTATTAGAAGATAGACTCCTTACCTCAACACCAGTTGACAAAAGCTACTTCCCAAAACTGTCTTGGCTTAATTTCCATATTCTCAAATGTTCTAGCATTTAAAAACCTGAGCTAAGAAGCCTTTGCAAACCAACTATTTTAGTAGCTTCTATTTCCCTAAACTATGGAGAGCAACCTTGTCGACACCCGGATTTTTAATCCCAGATGCCCGTTATGCCATACCTTGCAATCCCAGGATTACCATTTTTGCGAGACATAACGGATTGGATATCACAGCACATCATCCATTACAAACCATACATAAGGTCTTACACAAATAAGGATCTCATGATCCAGTCTTAATACAACAAGCAGCGGAAATAAAAGATAAGCGTAGAGATGGGGTCCATCTTCAGGGGCACAGGCAATGCTGACGAAGGCAGATAGTCCTAGTTATCATAGCCGTCCTGCTGACCATCATCTTGATAATCTCCTTCATAGTCTGGCCATGATAATAGCCAGGGACAAAAGCCATGAGTACTCTTTAAGTACTTGCAAACTACCACTAACAAGTATTATGAATCTAGAGTAAATTGCTAACTCTATGTTTATCTATAAAGTTAAGTTTGAAACCTAAGCTGAGTTCTGAAGCAAAGAAAGATAAAGTAAAACTCTAGAATCACTTAAGTTGGGGAAACTATTGTCATAAACATAACCCTGTTGTGGTCAAGTCAAGATTCATCATTCATTTCAAAGTATTTAGAAAACATCTGACAACGAAACAGTATGGCCATTCCAACTCTCTATAAGCGCGGACGCGGCTATTCAAATAGTTTGACACTCTGCAGAGGTGGTACACTTTCACCACAAGATTCGATACATCTGCCAGGGATAACCCTGAATCATCATACTTAGTATGCAGATAATCAAACATAACCTTCCCTTTACACACCCTAGTATAAGCACCTCTCCTATGAGCATGGCCTCCCAACCATGACCATCAGTCATCTTGGGCACTACATAGGTGGACAACATGAGAGGTAGCCTCAGCTCAGACCTCTCCCGTGAGGGAACTAATACTAACAAATATAAATTTCTAGCTAAGCCTTACCCAATTCAGGTAATGTGGTTGTACGGTAAATTTGGAATAGTATCGCATCCGAATCCAACCATCAGTTTTATTAAAGGGTTAAGGCTCATGCCTCAACATTTTCATCCACATCAACCATTTGTGTTTCTCAACACATGTCAAAATATCTCAATGGAACGACTCATCATTCCAAGGTTTTCATAATTCATTTTCAACAAGTGTTCCCATCTAAAATGACTCAAGTTTTTGAATCTACTCTAGACTACTAAGTTAAGAGTGTTCACTAAGGTGGTAAAGATGGGTTCAATCTCATGCCATAGAATGACATTTAAAGATTTCTAAATAGGTCAAGTTTTATACCTTTTATGCTACCTTCTAAACAAGTAAAGAACTTTGTATAAACTAAGAGGGTAAAACTTGTAACTAAGACTTGGGGTACTAATAGTCAAAGGGGTGTGATCAAGGCATGCTTAAGGCCTCTTCGCTAAACCATCTAGTTTGATCCTAACTTGCTAAGCACTAAACTTGGAAGTGTTAGCTTGCACTGTTAATGCTGGCTTGCACTTAAAAGTGCTAGCTTGCTAATAGTAGCTTGCCTTGGTTGGTGTAGTGGTTGAAGTTTTCTTCTTCTTCTTCTTCTTCTTGGTAGAACTCCTCCTCCTCGAAAGCTTGGTTGGTACTATCGTCTATAAATACATACATTGTGCACAATCACCAAACAATACTTAACTAAGCTAAGTAGCATTTTAAGACACATATTTGATGATCTATTATCATCACAAGCATCACAAGTTTAATTCCCTAATTTCATCCCTTTTATTTTAGAATAGTAATTTCTACTCATTGAAAACTTAACTAAAATTTAATATTCACCACCAAAATATGGGATCATGTGGACACATGTCCTCACCACATATTCTAACATGTGGGAAAGAGATTTTAAAGGTTGGATCAACATTACTTTGGTTTAAGTTCATTATTTAATGATTTAAAGGGACTAGAAATGCCTATATAGCATTATTTTGGTACTAGTCCAAAGTCATTGCATGTAAACCTTAATATTATTACATATTTGGATAGATATGATGAAATGTGATTTTTGAGAGTTGGAATCAACTCAAAAGCTAACTTGGTTGATTTTATAAAAATGTTACAAGTTGCAAATGCTTCTGTCTTCTTATTTTTATTAGGAGAGATCTATAACTCTAATTAAATTAAATCCAACGGGCTTGGATAGATCATCTTAATACCTTTCAGGAAAAATTAGTTTCATGCCATTTGGATTTGTAAAACTCCCAGAATTGAATTTTAAAATAGTGGACAGAAACTAGATTTAACTAAAACAAAAAATCCAGATTTGAATGTGTGGGCTAGCACGGGAAACGACTTGGGCCGACCCAGTGGCGCTCCACAGCGCGGGGCTCAGCTGACAGGGGGGTCCCGCTTGTCAGCGGCACTTAACACGCCAAACGGTACGCGCGCTGTGGGCCGTAGGATTAGAAGGTAGATCTGCGGCTGAGGGTCGTCGTCGACGACGAACAGGTCGGCGGCGAGCTCGAACCCTAACGGCTCGGTGGGGGTCTGCTGGGGACGTACCAGGGCTCCAGCGGGGTCGGTGAGGCGGGCAAACAAAGTGGAAGACGACGGCGAGGCGAGGCGCGGTTGCGGCGGAGCTTGGGGTGGTCGCAATCAACAGCGCCCTTCTCCTCCTACCGCGGCTGCTCCGGCTCCAATTCCGGCGAGGCAGAGCTCGCCTTGCTCTGGCTAGAGGTGGGTGAGGTTCAGGGAGGTGAGGGGAGTGGAATGGTGTGGAGAAGAGAGGCTGCGGAGGGCTCCTTTTATAGGCCCGACGGTGAGACCGGGCGGGATGGGCAGTCGACGGTGGCGACATGGCTACGGAGGGGTAGAGGCATGGCTGAGGGTGGCGATCGACGTGCTATCCCCTGGCGGTGCTCTAGGCATTGAATGCAGCCGTAAGGGTGGTGGCACGCGGTCTGGGCGAGGTGGCGCTCTGAGCAGCAGAGGCGGCGGTGTCCACGGCGAGCGGTGGCTGTGAGGCGTTGGACGACGAACGGGGGTGTCTGGGTGATCTCCAGGTCGAGGTGGAGCGGCGGGCTCGGGCTGATGCCTAGGGGCGGTCTGTGCGAGTGGGGACCGAGCGTGCTCTGCGGGCGGCACTAGCATGGTGCGGTGGCACTGGGCGCGGTTTGTCCTCGGTGGTCCACTGCACTCCTGGGCTCGTGCAAGGGACAGGGGGTGGCGGTGAGCTCCCGGCTACCTCCTAGACATGGCGAGGGAAGAGGGAGTGGTCTGCTGCAGCGA
Organism: Avena eriantha; assembly: GCA_910589775.1. Lineage (NCBI taxonomy): Eukaryota > Viridiplantae > Streptophyta > Magnoliopsida > Poales > Poaceae > Avena > Avena eriantha. The sequence continues at coordinate 445,205,410 of OU342742.1, forward strand.
GGCAAGGTTTGGCCGGCTCGGCATGGCTCGGCATGGCTCGGCATGGCATGGCCTGGGGGCTAGGGACAAGGGAGAGGGGTGTTAAGGGCCCAGTTAGACTAGGAGGGGACAGAGGAGATAAATGTAGATCATTTGGGGGCAAAACCCTGTTCAAAACAGTGATCTAGGATTAGAGTAGAAATTATGCATGCCAAGTGTTTGATTAAATGGCCACATGAAAGAAAGTTTTAAATTTTGGTTTCAAATTTATTTGAGTGATCTCCACTAGTGCTAGGTACTCTCTGGTTGCAAGAGTTTTAAAAATGGAGCTCAAATAGAGGGGTTTTGAAATAGGGGTGATCTATGCATATGCATTAGATTCAATTTTCAAATGCAATTTAAAATAAGTAATAGAATGTTTTTAGCAGATACAAAGGTGGGCCTTGGTACCTCATTATGTGTACTAGCAAGGGGTACAAAGATCAAGAATTGGTTCTGTTAAGAAATGAGTGCTAGGAATAGCCAAAGTAGGCATGAGAGTGAAATTTGCCAAAATGACCATTCCTCCTTTTTAATTCTTTTTTAGTTGATTTTCTTTAGCAAAAGTTTGGGAATGATGTAGATGATGTTTAAATCACTTAAGAAACATTTTACCAGCATTGGATCACTCAATCATGGCAATTCAAACAACTCCTATTTTAAATGCACACATGTATGAATGCTTTCATTTTAAATTTGGAAAAGTTTTTGTTAACCCTATTTTTGGTTGATTTGATCTTGATAAACTTGGATTGAAGTTTTGGGATGTTACAAACCTTCCCCCCTTAAAAAAAATCTGGTCCCGAGATTTACAAAGAAAACTAGGAACTAAAGAGATCTGGGAACTTTGTCCTAATGTAATCTTCACGCTCCCAAGTAGCTTCTTCCTCGGTATGGTTGCTACACTGAATCTTGAGAAACTTGATACTCCTGGTCCTGGTGGTTCTGTAAGCTTCTTCTAAGATACGGATGGGTACTTCCCGATAAGTCAGATCATTGTTGATTACCACCGCTCGGTGATCGATGTTCTTGAAAACTTCAGTCTTCTCGGGCACTTCCAGACATTTGCAAAGTAACGAGATATGGAACACATTGTGGATGGATGACATCTCTTCAGGCAGTTCCAGCTGATATGATACTTCTCCTCGATGGTTTAGAATCTTAAAAGGTCCGATATATCTGGGGGGCTAACTTTCCCTTCAGACTAAAGCGTTGAGTTCCCTTTAAGGGTGAAACCTTGAGATATAAAAAATCTCCGACATTGAAAGTCAGGTCTCTCCATCTCTTGTCAGCATAACTCTTTTGTCTGGACTGGGCGGTCTTGAGGTGCTCAAGGAATTTGTGAACTTTCTCTTCTGCTTCGCGGAGAATGTCGGGTCCGAAAATCTGACTCTCTCCTACTTGCGACCAATTCAAAGGGGTACGACATTTTCTTCTGTATAGGAATTCAAATGGTGCCATCTGCAAACTAGCTTGATAACTGTTGTTATATGAGAATTCTTCGAAAGGCAGGCAGCCTTCCCATTTCAATCTGTATTCTAACACACAAGCTCTAAGCATATCCTCTAGGATTTGGTTGACCCTTTCAGTCTGTCCATCTGTTTGTGGGTGATATGATGTGCTGAAGTTCAACTTGGTTCCTAAGCCTTCTTGAACTTTTTGCCAAAATCTTGAGGTAAACTGGGTTCCTCAATCTGATACTATGGTCTTGGGGGTTCCATGTAGACTAACAATCCTAGCAATGTATAGCTCTGCTAGCTTTGCACTCTGGTAAGTTGTCTTGACAGGTATAAAGTGGGCTACCTTGGACAATCTATCAACTATGACCCAGATTGAGTCATTTCCCCTACTAGAAGTTGGTAAACCGGTGATAAAGTCCATTCCGACGGAATCCCATTTCCATTCCGGAATATGCAATGGTTTGAACAGTCCTGCAAGTCTCTGATGCTCTGCTTTGACTCTTTGACAGATGTCACATTTGGTGATGTAGCTTCCGATCTCTCTCTTCATCTTGTGCCACCAAAATTGCTCCTTCAAATCCTGATACATCTTTGTTCCTCCGGGGTGGATAGAATAAAGAGTATCATGAGCCTCCTTCATGATAACTTCCTTCAGCTCGGAATCTGCTAGAACACAGATACGTCCTTTGTACCACAGTACTCCTTCTTCGTCTTCGGTGAATCCAGGTACCTTTCCTGTACCAATACGACGTTTGATTCCGTGGATACTCTCATTCCCCTTCTGGGCTTCCTTGATTTGTCTAATCAAAGTGGGCTGAAGTTCAATGCTAGCTAAGAATCCTTTGCTAACTAATTCAGTCCTGAACTGCTCCAACTCTTCATACAAACTTGGTTGCTTCTCCTTGATCATGGTGTTAAGCCTACACGGCAATCTGCTAAGAGCATCCGCTACCACATTGGCTTTGTCGGGGTGATAGTGAATGTCAAAGTCATAATCCTTGATTAACTCTATCTATCTTCTTTGCCTCATATTCAGCTCCTTCTGAGTGAAGATATACTTCAAGCTTTTATGATCTGAGTAAATCTCACAGCGATTACCCATCAAATAATGACGCCATGTCTTCAATGCTAGAACTACAGCTGCTAGCTCAAGATCATGGGTCGGATAGTTCTGCTCATGCTGCTTCAGTTGTCGAGACAGATACGCGATGACTTTGCCTTCTTGCATCAATACACATCCTAGACCAATCTTGGATGCGTCGCAATACACATCAAACAGCTTCTTGATGTCGGGCATGACCAATATTGGGGCTGATATCAATCTCTTCTTCAGCTCCTGGAAACTGGCTTCCCACTTGTCTGTCCATTCAAACTTCTTGTCCTTTTTCAACAATTGGGTCATTGGTCGGCCGATGCTCAAGAATCCTTCTACGAACTTGCGGTAATATCCCGCTAATCCGAGAAAGGCACGAACTTGGGTTTGAGTGGTTGGGGCTTCCCATTCTTCGACATCTTTGATCTTGGTGGGGTCAACAGAGACTCCTCCGGCAGACACAATATGTCCTAGGAATCCTACTTCCTTCAGCCAAAACTCACACTTGCTGAACTTGGCATATAATTGATGCTCTCTCAGGGTTTCTAGGATAACTCTCAGATGTTGCTCATGCTCTTCTTCTGACTTGGAGTAGATAAGGATGTCGTCGATAAACACAACTACAAACTTATCTAGGAAATTCAAAAAGATCTTATTCATGAGATTCATGAAATAAGCAGGGGAATTGGTTAATCCAAAAGACATAACCGTATACTCGTATAAACCATAGCGAGTAGTAAAGGCGGTCTTCGGAATAGCCGTTGTGCCAATCTTAAGTTGGTGATAACCAGTCCTACGATCAATCTTTGAGAATACCTGAGCTCCAGTCAATTGATCAAATAGATCCTCTATCTTTGGCAAGGGGTACTTATTCTTGATGGTGACATCATTCAACTTTCTGTAATCTGTGCACAGACGGTTGCCTCCATCTTTCCTGTCGACGAATAACACTGGTGATCTCCATGGAGGTGCACTTGGTTGAATTAAACCTTTTGCTAGCATAGCATCCAACTGCTTCTTCAGTTCCACTAACTATGAGGGGTTCATGCTATAGGGCCTCTAGGCTATAGGTCCGGTTCCGGGGATTAGTTCAATAATGAACTTAATATCCCTATCCGGGGGCATACCTGGCAATTCATCTGGGAATACGTCGGGGTATTCACAGACTGCTCTGACTTGGTCTATGGTGGGAAAGGCTACACTCTGGTTGCACTTGAATTGACGGGGTAAGGTTTCAGAGATATGCTCTACTGTGACTCCAGAAATACTGGTCATGGTGATGGCTTTCTTAGCACAGTCTATCAATCCTTTATGCCTTGACATCCAGTCCATACCTAGTACTACTTCCAAACCTTTGGTTCCAAGTACAATTAGGTTGGCATATAAATCTTTCCCATGTATTCTGATAGGTACAGCTTTGCAAATTTTTCTAGCTTTGGTTGTTGAACCGAGGATTTGAACTATCATGACATGCTTCAGGTTGGTTGGGCGAATCTTACTAGTGCATGCAAATTCTTCGGTGACAAATGAATGCGATGCTCCCGAATCAAACAATACTCTTGCTAAAACTGAGTTGACAGAAAACATACCCAGCACTACATCTGGCGCTTCATGGGCTTCTTCTACATTCATGTGGAAGAGACGACCGTTGCGGTTGTGGCGGTTTCCTGGGAAAATCTCCTTCCTGGTTGAACACGACGCTGCTGGTGAGCTGGGACATTCACATTGGCATTGGCTGCAGTCTTCTTGTGACACTCATTGGAGTAGTGACTATTCACTCCACACTCGAAACAAGTGATCTGGGACTTGTCTTTGACTGCAACTGGTACAACATTGCTGCCAGTTCTAGGTGCAATGTTGTTGTTGTTGTTGTGGTTCTTGGGAGGTGCATGGTTGAAATTGTTGGCATTACCGGAGTTGTGATTGTTTCCTCCTGACTTCACATTGCCCCCGCTACGGTTGGGGTAGCTTGGGCGAGAATTTGGGGGTCGGTTGTTCCTTGGTGCATATCCTGGTGAAGGGTTGGGACGGTACTTCTAGTGACTGTTGGATCCAGACTGCTGCATCATACGATGCTTGCGGTTGTTGTTTGCCTTGTTAATTTTTCCTTCCATCTGGATGGCAGGGTCGACTAGCTCTTCGAGATCCTGGAAACGGATGTTGACGAGAATAGTCTGCATCTCATCATGCAGTCTGTTCAAGAATCTCTCCTTCTTCTTGGCCTCCGTGTTGATCTCATCAGGTGCATATCTGGCAAGTGACAGGAATCTGTCACGGTACTCTACCATAGTCATTCTTCCTTGCTTCAATTCGCGGAACTCATCTCGTATTCGGTTGACTAGACCCTGCGGCACATGGGTGCGGCTGAACTTGACCTTGAATGCTTCCCATGTCATCACTTGACCATGGTTCATATTGCGGATGCTATTCCACCAAGCTCTTGCATCTCCTGCCAGATAGTGGGTGGCGAAGAGAACTTTCTCATTCTCATCAACTCTGGCAACCTCTAAGTTGTTTTCCATGGTCTGTAACAAGTAATCAGCATCTAATGGGTTTTCAGATTGGTTGAAGATTGGGGGAATGGTGTTCTGAAAGTTTTTGAGTTTGGATCCCTGGTGATCCTGATTTCCGTGCCCTCTGTTGTTGAGAGCCATCTGGGCGATCTGTTGAAGTGTTGCTAAGTTGGCTTGGTGTTCTGCACGGCTTGCTTCACGGTCTGTGATGAGATTCTGCAAGATCTGCAGCATTGGGTCTTGCGACGAGCTGCTCGCTCCTTGGTTTCCACGAGTCATCTAAAGATTGAGATATAGGGGTAAGAGGGAAATTCTAAGGTTCATGGTTTTGGGGTTTTCCAATCTAAAACTTTGAGTTAAACTCAGGTTTTTCAACTAACCGCTTTTTCATTCATGCAAGCAAGCACACGATACAACACACACCACAACAATCAAAGGGAAAATAGATGGCTTGAAGAACCATTCTGCAAGCTACGATACAATGAGATGATACATCTCATGCTACGACAGTGCTCTAGTGCATCTACTCATCGTCGATGAAGTCGGAGTCCTCATCAGCAGTGTAGAAGTCTACGGCATCCTCCGCCAGAAAATCATCATCGTTGCTGAGGTAAGAGTCCTTGTTTCCCTAGATGTCATCACCCTCATCTTCTTCTTCCTTTGCTTCAAGCTGAGGTTCCTGCTCCTTGACGGTCTTCTCGAGGTCGGCGACCTCCTTGCGAAGACCGGCGATGGTGCTATCCTTCTTGGCACGCTGGCGGCGAAGATACTGACGGTCTTGGACAAGCAGTGCGAAAGTCTGGGCCTTCTGGTCGGCAATGGCACGGTTATGGTTGGCTAACTCTCTAGCATTGTCCAGTTCCTGATGTCTGTCATGAAGCAAGAAGTCAAGGTTCTCCACTTGACGCCTCAACTCGGGGTGGCCCAGCATCTCCATTGGCATTCCCATGAAATCACGTCTTGCATAGTGGGCAAAATGGGTTCCTTGGGTCTTGTTGACGCTGAGGGCACAAAGACGTGCGAGAGCTTCATGCATTGCCCTGGCTAATCCATCTAGCCAGTTATTCTCTCTTACGGAGAACTGAATTCTTCCAGAAGTTGGTGCTTCAATGCTTCCTCTAAGATCTTCGGTGACTAGCCACTGTAAATCTCCTCCTGGGGGTCCTGGAAGTTGAACTCCGAGAAACTCCGGGTGCGGGCGTCCCAGTAACTCTGACAGTGAATCCAGATCCCTCTCGAAGATCAGCTGACCTCCATTTGCCAACTGGTAAAACTTGCTGAACTGAGTCTCCGTCTACAAGAATTAAGGATGAGGAAGTTAGTGAAGTGATCAAGTGTGTCAAATTTTAAGTAGTAGTGAAAGAATTTTGAGGAACATGAATTTTTGAGAAAGAATCCACAAGGGTAAGAGAGGAGATAGTTTTTCATAAATACTCACTTTGGTTTTGAAACTAAGTTTTTGGTTTGACGTCCATTCTAACTAGGGTCTCCTATTGTCAAGATGGCTCTGATACCAACTTGTCAACACCCAGAGTTTTAATCCCAGATGCCCGTTATGCCATACCTCGCAATCCCAGGATTACCATTTTTGCAAGTCATAACGGATTGGATATCACAGTACATCATCCATTACAAACCATACATAAGGGCTTACACAAATAAGGATCTCATGATCCAGTCTTAATACAACAAGCAGTGGAAATAAAAGATAAGCGTAGCGATGGGGTCCATCTTCAGGGGCACAGGCAATGCTGACGAAGGAAGATAGTCCTAGTTATCATAGCCGTTCTGCTGACCATCATGTCGATAATCTCCTTCATAGTCTGGCCATGATAATAGCCAGGGACAAAAGCCATGAGTACTCTTTAAGTACTCGCAAACTACCACTAACAAGTATTAGGAATCTAGAGTAAAGTGCTTACTCTATATTTAACTATAAAGTTAAGTTTGAAACCTAAGCTGAGTTCTAAAGCAAAAAAAGATAAAGTAAAACTCTAGAATCACTTAAGTTGGGGAAAATTAAACACAACCCTGTTGTGGTCAAGTTAAGATTCATCATTCATTTCAAAGTATTTAGAAAACATTTGACAACGAAACAGTATGCCCATTCCAACTGTCCATAACCGCGGACGCGGCTATTTGAATAGTTTGACACTCTGCAGAGGTGGTACACTTTCACCACAAGATTCGATACATCTGTCAGGGATAACCCTGAATCATCATACTTAGTATGCAGATAATCAAACATCACCTTCCCTTTACACACCCTAGTATAAGCACCTCTCCTATGAGCATGGCCTCCCAACCATGACCATCAGTCATCTAGGGCACTGCATAGGTGGACAACATGAGAGGTAGCCTCAGCTCAGACCTCCCCCGTGAGGCAACTAATACTAACGCATATAAATTTCTAGCTAAGCCTTACCCAATTCAGGTAATGTGGTTGTACGGTAAATTTGGAATGGTATCGCATCCGAATCCAACCATCAGTTTTATTAAAGGGTTAAAGCTCATGCCTCAACATTTTCATCCTCATCAAGCATTTGTGTTTCTCAACACATGTCAAAACATCTCAATAGAATGACTCATCATTCCAAGGTTTTCATAATTCATTTTCACCAAGTGTTCCCATCTAAAATGACTCATGTTTTTGAATCTACTCTAGACTACTAAGTTAAGAGTGTTCACTAAGGTGGTAAAGATGGGTTCAATCTCATGCCATAGAATGACATTTAAAGATTTCTAAATAGGTCAAGTTTTATACCTTTTATGCTACCTTCTAAACAAGTAAAGAACTTTGTATAAACTAAGAGGGTAAAACTTGTAACTAAGACTTGGGGTACTAATAGTCAAAGGGGTGTGATCAAGGCATGCTTAAGGCCTCTTCGCTAAACCATCTAGTTTGATCCTAACTTGCTAAGCACTAAACTTGCAAGTGTTAGCTTGCACTATTAATGGTGGCTTGCACTTAAAAGTTCTAGCTTGCTAATAGTAGCTTGCCTTGGTTGGTGCAGTGGTTGAAGTTTTCTTCTCCTTCTTCGTGGTAGAACTCCTCCTCCTCGAAAGCTTGGTTGGTACTATCGTCTATAAATACATACGGAGTGCACAATCAGCAAACAATACTTAACTAAGCTAAGTAGCATTCTAAGACACATATTTGATTAGCTATCATCGTCACAAGCATCACAAGTTTATTCCATAATTTCATCCCTTTTATTTTAGAAAAGTAATTTCTACTCATTGAAAACTTAACTGAAATTTAATATTCACCACCAAAATATGGGAGCATGTGGACACATGTCCTCACCACATATTCTAACATGTGGGAAAGAGATTTTAAAGGTTGGATCAACATTACTTTGGTTTAAGTTCATTATTTAATGATGTAAAGTGACTAGAAATGCCTATATAGCATTATTTTGGTACTAGTCCAAAGTCACTGCATGTAAACCTTAATATTATTACATATTTGGATAGATATGATGAAATTTGATTTTTGAGAGTTGGAATCAACTCAAAAGCTAACTTGGTTGATTTTATAAAAATGTTGCAAGTTGCACATGCTTCTATCTTCTTATTTTTATTAGGAGAGATCTATAACTCTAATTGAATTAAATCCAACGGGCTTTGATAGATCATCTTAATACCTTTTAGGAAAAATTAGTTTCATGCCATTTGGATTTGTAAAACTCCCAGGATTGAATTTTAAATTAGTGGACAAAAACTAGATTTAACTAAAACGAAAAATCCAGATTTAAATGTGTGGGCTAGCGCGGGAAAAGACTTGGGCCGGCCCAGTGGCGCTCCACGGCACGGGGCTCAGCTGACAGGGGGTCCCGCTTGTCAGCGGCACTTAACACGCGAAACAGTACGCGTGCAGTGGGACGTAATATTAGAAGGCAGATCTACGGCTGAGCGTCATCGTCGACGACGAATAGGTTGCCGGCGAGCTCGAATCCTAGCGGCTCGGTGGGGGTCTGCTAGGGACGTACTAGGGCTCCAGCGGGGTCGGCGAGGCGGGCAAACGAAGTGGAAGACGACGATGAGGCGAGGCGCGGTTGCGGTGGAGCTTGGGGTGGTCGCAATCAACGGCGCCCTTCTCCTCCTGTCGTGGCTGCTCCGGCTCCACGGCGAGGCAGAGCTCGCGTTGCTCCGGCTAGAGGTGGGTGAGGTTCAGGGAGGTGAGGGGAGTGGAATGGTGTGGAGAAGAGAGGGTGCAGAGGGCTCCTTTTATAGGCTCGACAGTGAGACCGAGCGGGATGGGCAGTCGACGATGGCGACATGGCTACGGCGGGGTAGAGGCATGGCTGAGGGTGGCGATCGACGTGCTGTCCCCTGGCAGTGCTCTAGGCATTGAATGCAGCCGTAGGGGTGGTGGCACGCGGTCTGGGCGAGGTGGCGCTTTGAGCGGCAGAGGCGGCGGTGTCCACGGCGAGCGGTGGCTGTGAGGCGTTGGACGGCGAACGGGGGTGTCTGGGTGTTCTCCAGGTCGAGGCGGAGCGGCGGGCTCGGGCTGATGCCTAGGGGCGGTCTGTGCGAGTGGGGACCGAGCGTGCTCTGCGGGCGGCACTAGCATGGTGCGGTGGCACTGAGCGCGGTTTGTCCTCGGTGGTCCACTGCACTCCTGGGCTCGTGCAAGGGATAGGGGTGGCGGTGAGCTCCTTGCTACCTCCTAGACATGGCGAGGGAAGAGGGAGTGGTCTGCTGCAACGAGACAAGGTTTGGCCGGTGAGGCATGGCTCGGCATGGCATGGCCTGGGGGCTAGGGACAAGGGAGAGGGGTGTTAAGGGCCTAGTTAGAGTAGGAGGGGACAGATGAGATAAATGTAGATCATTTGGGGGCAAAACCCTGTTCAAAACAGTGATCTAGGATTAGAGTAGAAATTATGCATGCCAAGTGTTTGATTAAATGGCCACATGAAAGAAAGTTTTAAATTTTGGTTTCAAATTTTTTGAGTGATCTCCACTAGTGGTAGGTAGTCTCTGGTTGCAAGAGTTTTAAAAATGGAGCTCAAATAGAGGGGTTTTGAAATAGGGGTGATCTATGCATATGCATTAGATTCAATTTTCAAATGCAATTTAAAATAAGTAACAGAATGTTTTTAGCAGATACAAAGGTGGGCCTTGCTACCTCATTATGTGTACTAGCAAGGGGTACAAATATCAAGAATTGGTTCTGTTAAGAAATGAGTGCTAGGAATAGCCAAAGTAGGCATGAGAGTGAAATTTGCCAAAATGACCATTCCTCCTTTTAATTCTTTTTGAGTTGATTTTCTTCAGGAAAAGTTTGGGAATGATGTAGATGATGTTTAAATCACTTAAGAAACATTTTACAAGCATTGGATCACTCAATCATGGCAATTCAAACGACTCATATTTTAAATGCACACATGTATGAATGCTTTAATTTTAAATTTGGAAAAGTTTTTGGTAACCCTATTTTTGGTTGATTTGATCTTGATAAACTTGGATTGAAGTTTTGGGATGTTACAAACCTATTATAATCTCCTTATGTTTTATAGACAGAACCTTCAACCATTCTTATCTCTAGGTTTCCCGAAACCTCCTTTTAAAGATTTTAAATTCCACTCTTGGTAGACATACCAAGGACTCTCATCTTATCCAAACCGCAACCTTTTCAAAATACCCATCCTTACCTCGAGCTAGGCTTGATGGTAACCCTAGTAGTAGTTTTGCTTAGTTTATAAGATGAATTGCCTTGCTCTGCTGCTTGATTTGTCTGCTTAGTAGATATTATGAGCTACTCTAGGAGCTCATCACTAGGATCAAGAGGTTTCGAAATCACCATACCCTAAGCAAGAATACAAAGAAGGATATAATCTCTAGATACTATGTGATCATCTAAAACCCTTAACTAGATCAATTCTGAAGATATCCCTTCTAGAAGCTTCCAAGTCAATAAAAACCAATATCAAGCATGGATCCCTTCTACTCAATCTTCTATTCAACCTCATCCACTTGATGATGCTTTGGTATCTTGCTATCCATCAAAAACCTCCCCACTCATAATCTAGTCAAAAACCTCCCCACTCATAATCTAGTCTAGAAAAAGGTTGTCAAGATCCCATCTTTGGGTCTCCATATTTCCCAACCCTAATGCATTTTTGGAAATGAACTTGAACCATCTTGTAAACCATCACAAGGACTACCAAGGCCCACTATTTCCCTTGGTTAGATCATCCTCCAACCCACTTGTTCTTGATGGTTTTGCAGGCTAGAGAATAACTATTCCTGCAAATCTAGTCAACATGCCTACTTTGATAGAAGCTCACACCACCATCCCACCTTCTATGGACCAAATCTTTGCATGGTTGTGTTCTCCTCATATAGGTGTATCAAAATCTACTTCAATTGTTCCAAATGGATCCTTGTGCTTCTTAAACCCACATGGTTTATAAGGCATCATGACTCATCTGGTATGACAGCCTTATTTTCACCAAAGTTTGCCATCACTTCCAGACCACCTTAAATGTGACCAATCCAAACTCCTTCTGCCACGATCATATATATGACTTGGTATAACTATCCATCTATCCTTTGCATCAAGGTGAGCCCTGACCTCCAAGATCCAACAAGGTTTTGGTGGCATGAAAACAATCTTACCCAAGATCCTTAAATCTCTAGTTTTCACCAAAATCAACTTGGATTCTCCAATCCCAAGGTTGAAAATGCTTGTTACACCTTGTCCACATCATCTACCTTGATCATCAAGATTTATGGAATATTATCCATAATTATTATGGCTCAAAATCTAATTAATCTCGTTAATAGACAAAATCTCGAAAACTCCCTTCCCAAGGGAAAGTTTGGTTTTGCCAAAGCACTTCCCCAACTTTTTGCTCAATTGCGACCCATATATCACATCTTATCTCTCCATCTCAAAAATAAATATTTTTGAGATCCTTTATTATTTCTTTTTGCCTATTTTCTTGAATGGCATAAATGGAATAATAATAGTTTTAAATACTTTTAAGCCTCATTAAATCATGGGAAATTCCCCTAAGGGTGTATTCAAATTCGGGACCATCTCACATCAAAAACTCAACCTGTCCAATTCAAAAATACCAAATAAATTCCTAAAGAACATTTATGCACTAATTGAATAATTGATATAAAGTACATCTAGAATTCTCTAAGAAATCCCAAATAAATCTCAAAGATGCATCTTGACCTCAACCATCTAATACTATCCCTGCCCCCTCCTTCCAAGATCAAAAACCAAGAAGTCATTCATTGTCTTCAAAGTGGACAAGAATTGAAATATTCCAAAACTATGATCAAGGCCAAATTAAATCTTCCCAAAACTTGTCCAATACTTCACCACAGCACCCCAACTCTCCTCTGGTCGGCCAGACACTGTAGCATCTGTCCTCCCCTTGTCTTTTGCTCTTGGAAAGATAGAAAGAGAGATATGGCATATCTTGTATATCAAAACCAGCAGCCACCACCCCTCCTCACCACTCATTTGGTCGAGCACATGGCCCACACACACCCCAGCACCACCCTTCCCAGCCAATCCCTTGCCTCCCCTACTCCCCAACCTGTCCATGAGCCATGTCCACCATGGACCTCCTCCTCCCCAAATAAAAGGGCCAGAGGCCACCGCGCCTCCCTCTACCACCCCCATTTACTACCTCTGCTTCCCACTTACCTCCCCCAGCACCCTCTCTATCTCCCTTACTCTGTACAGCCCGAGAGATGGAGGAGAAGGAGCTTCGGCATCCTTGAAGAATCGAGCCTAGAGCTCTCCTCGTTGATCCACTCCCTCTGCATGTCACACCACTGAATTTCTCTCGTTCCCCTTCATCTAACGATATCCTTTTTGCCTCTCAGGTCAGCCTCCACCGGCGTCGCCACCAAGCTCCTGAAGCCTCCTCTCGGTCGTCGTCGCGCGAGCATCCTCCCAACGTCGAACCGCTGCCTTGCCACCCATCTCCGAGGTCGTCATCGTCGACCGCGTCCCCTGCCTCCTCCACGGCCGCTGGCAAGTCCCTGGTAAGCCTCCCCGCGCCCCTGCCACTGCTGCTAGGGTTTGCTCCCGCCGCCGGCGTCGAGAGGAAGAGGACAAACGGGGGCCGTCGATGCCCCTCTAATCGGACGGCACAGGGCCACCGATACCCCTTCGCCCTCGCCCGGTCACCGATAGGCGGGCCCCGCCCCAACGGCTTTTGAATCCGCCTCCCACGCGTGCGCTGCCCAGGTGGGCCGAATTCCCCCAGCGCGGCCCAACCCCTGGCAGATCCGGCCCACTGCAGCTGTTCTCTTTTTCTTTTTAGCATATCTATTAATTCCAGAAGCTACCTGCTAGGATTAAATCCCAATAAAAATGGAAATTACAATAATTTGTCCAGATCCAAATTTCTAATGGTCCCTTCATGTTTTGTGCAACTTGCGGAACTAGAACCTTGCCAAAAATAATTTTCATTATTGTTTGGCATTTAATCTTCTAAAGAGTATCTTTTACACTAAATAAATTCCATCTGGGATTTTCACATCTCCAAATGGATTGAACCAAAACCCCTCTAGTAGATAATTTGAATACCCATCTTTTAGCCTTCACCTCAGGTCAAGGTGAACTCTAGTTTGCCTATAGAAAAAATAACAAAAACAAATCATATATGCCTTTAAGAATTTCTATAGGACAAACCATAATCGCTTTTACCCTAATTCCAACTCTAATGTATTACCTACATCCATATCTAACCAAACCTAGGAGATCATAATTTTTGGAACTCCTGTTGAGTTTTGGTGAATTAAATATCTCTATGTAGGGTTATTTCAGTAATAAAATCACTAAAGGAGTTTTGTAACTCCAAATGATGTGATTCCAATCGCGACTAGAAGGTATTCATAATAAATCTCCACTATACCTAGTATCATGTCTTTTGGACCTATAAAATAATTCTGGTGAAAAAGAAAAAAACCCTTCAGAACTGCCGTTGGGAATTTCCTGAGGGCCTTCTGGTAATGATTTTGACTTGGTTCCAACTCTCAGTGAGTCAGTACATCAAACTCTACCTGACCATCTAAGTAAATAATTGTTGGAGCTCCAGAACTTTTCTGGTGAATTATTTCCTAAAACTAGAGCTTTTATCACTAGGATATTCATAAGAAATTTAGAGAAAAGTGATAAAATAGTGAAACCACTTTTTTGGCCTTATTCTGTCAATACCTACCTGATGGTATCATCTTTACATATTTATATCATACAGACCCGAGCCTAGTTCTAGATCCCCTTAACAGGTGGTATTTGGACAAATACATGCTAAAACAAAGACCACAAGGGTAATTAAAGTAAGTCCAATTACAACCCACTCAATCTATCAAAGCCTACTGATTTGAGTAATGTGTGGTATGTTTGTTTGTTTTATGGTAATGATGCTTGTATGCCTTGTGTTGACTGCGGTTTGGTTTCCTTGCTTGTGCTATCTTGACGACGATAGTTGCGGTGAAATCGGAGATCAGAAGATGGTTCTTATTATTGGTATTATTGGGTATTCTAAGAAGAAGTCCAGGCACATATTGCCATATTGCTGATCATCAGGCAAGCCATCTTCTTGCGCATAACCTTTGTCCTACTATTTTACTTATGTATGTTCTATCTACTATTTATCAAAACCGCATTGTTTACTATATGTTGATGTATATATGGTAGTGGTTTGGCTCCTCCGAACTATTACACTTTTGTACTATTAGGTACAACCCCCTTAATGACACCTACTGTCCCTAGTAGAATAGATGGTGTATAACACCATAATCCTTTGGAAACCCTGTTTTAGCCGAAGTAAAGCTATAGGATGGGAAGACCCCGGAAAAGTTGTAGCAAATGTTTTATGATAAAACCTTGGTGAGGTGGGACCTCCCAAGAATGTTGAGAAAGAAAAAGGTTTTGTTTTACCAAATGCTGAAGGTAAGCTGGAGGAAAAAGGTTTACGAAAACGCACCCGGTTCTTTGCAGTTTAGGTATAACAACTTAACCTGTGCAACCACATTACTCTGGAATGGGACAGGGCTGGATTTGATATTTGTCTATTCTGGTATAAGCTCCCTCGCAACTACTACAGGGGGATATAACAATTCTTGGAGGGTGGGCCTTCTCTGGCAGGGTCCATGTAAAACATCGATCGGGAGAAGTAATGAAGGGTCTGCGGGCCTTCACGCGTTACTATGAGCCCCTCATTGAAAGTGCACACTTGGGAAGTGGAAAAATGCGCTCCGGTTAGTCCTCGGTACCCGACGTCCTGGTTTTGAGGGGAGTAACAGTCATAGGGTAGGCACTTATATTGGAGTGGGAATCCGCAGAGTCTTGATCAGTTACTCGATGCACGATCGGTGTAGATGAGGGTAGTGTACCCGGATGGTGTGGGTAAAGTGTGCAACATCTGCAGAGCATAAATGTATTCGAATAGCCGTGTTTGCGGTTATGGACGGGTTGGAAAAACTTCTATAGAGCGGTGCTGGGTTTTTTTTCAAAAAGGATTTCGGAAAAGAAATGGCTTTGGAAATGTTTTGACAATGGGATGATCGTAAGGGAGAAAGGTTTTGACCATGGGATGGTCAGAAGGAGGAGAAAGGAATTTGGTCATGGGACGACCTGAAGACGGTAACAAATGGGTACCCCAATCCTAGTGTTTACAAAACTTTTCAAAAGGTTTCCAAAATGGTTTTCAAAAGTTTTCAACAAAGATATGTAGATGGTATATCCACAAGAGAACCTATTTGAGAAAAAGAACCTCTCTTGAAGCCCTCTTACTACCACAGCCATATTGCATATCCTCTTGTTATTTTTATTTTCTTGAGGTGGTTTGCGAGTACATTCAAAGTACTCACTGGCATGGTCCCTGGCTATTAACTTGGTCAGATATCAAGAAGAAGGTGGAGTTGACGTTGATACGGGTTAGGATGTTCTCCGAGTTAGTTGCCTGTAGGTTAAGTCATGGCTCGGGCTCTACGCTTAATGAAGTTCCGCTGATGTTGATCGATGTAGCCAAATGGCAACTAAGGTATGACATGTATTCGTTATGTATTGGATGTTTACTTTGATACTTGTCTGTTATGTTCCACGACTAACTGATCATGGGATCGTGGTTGTATGCATAACAGGGATTCTCGGAGGATTAATCCGGGGGCCCCACAACTCCCATAGATTAGATGCACATAATAACTACAAGGTTTCTCCCCAAGCCACAGCCTATGAGGACTACTCACTCATAACAATAAGATCAAGGATAGAAAACATTGTGAAAAATACTTAGATTGAAATCAAATATTCTTACAATGGTCGCCGAATCACAAGGAGATCTCAAGTACAAAGTAATAGCTATGGCTAATGGAGAGGATGGAAGATGGATGGGATGAACTATCGTGTGGATCTCCTTTGGTGGTGTTGTGATGCAATCTGAGAATGGCAGCTCTCAGCGAGCCGGCTGGGACCTCAAAATATATAGGTGTCTTCATGAAAGTTATAGGGTTTGACGAGACAAAGCCGTCGCCACATGGTACGGGCGGATGGTATAGGTGGGCCCTGCCCGTACCAGTGGTTGTTATAGCTGCTGACACCTGGTAGTTGCTCCAGGATTAGTTGGTCGTGTGCACTTCCTCAAAATCTTCATTTATGACTCCTGATTTCACATTAAAAAATGTGATTTCCTTCACAAAACAATTCAAAGCAATGGTTTGCATATCTTTGCAATAATTATTCATTAGTGGCAAGGCTATAGAGATTCTTATCAATTGCTTGAAGAAAAACAATGCTTAAATGCGGGAAAAGATGGCTATTTGTAGATCCATCAACCTCCCCAAAACTCAAACCTTGATCGCCCTCGAGCAAGAAGAAACAAAAGAACTATAAGGAATTCAACGTTTAAACTTGAAACAACGAATATATGAATCCACTTACGGTTGGCAGTCATTTGTGTCCAACACTTCATCCATTTGAAAGGCTCATAAGTTAGAGAGATGAATAGAATGATATACAACTTTTGGTAAATCAAGTCAATCAAAGTAGAGTTTAGTATAAGTATAAATAACTAGAAGTGTAACAATCAATCCAATTCATGTAGTTAACTCTCAGCTTGGGAAGGAACCCTAGGATGTTTTATTTTAGAAAAATTGAGTAAGAGAGTTTATGTCCTAAGCATCATAACAGTGAAGTGTTTTATTAACACCCACATCAGTAAATCAAGGCTATCAAAAAACGTCTATTCCAATCATTGTCTTTCAAGAAAGTTCATAAAGTAGAAACGAGACCATGCCAATGACTTGTTATGTGGATCTTTATATATATTTTTTCTTCCTACTTTCATGGACAATTCTCAACAAGGATCATTGAGTGATTATTTTAAACAATGGTTTGCACAACCTTCGAGAGTACCAATACTTTTTCCCATTATGGTGACACGTATGCCACCCTTGTCGTCAACTCATAGAAAAATCAAGGGTTGTACCATTGATCATTCGTAGGCCAGTGGAGTTGTTGGCATCCTAAGGTGTGCATGAAAAACATAGAACTCTTTAAATAGTATCACGGTTTCATCCACAAGGTTAGCTTTTGCATGCATCACAATTACCACTAGACTTCGTTTCAATCAAACATCTCCTTTCAAGAGTGTCATCAAGTCTATCAAAACATCAAACAAGACATAAAATTCAGATTTTTTCTTGTTGTACTTATTTGGCAATATTATTTCCAAGGAAAGACTCGGTAATCTAAAAGAACTAGAGCAAAAAATTCCAGAAATAATCATTTATAAAAATAAAAATATTTACTCTAACCATTTTGAATTACTCCCACTAGCATAGCATCTTAGAAAATCAACCAACTAATATAGACAATTCAAACTTCAAAAGTGGGAGATATAGGACATACCTCTCATGAGAAACTTCATAATCCTCTTCCTTATAGGGATGTGTTCCTTCAAAACTCAAGTAAAATCACTCCCATAATAAAATTAAAGAAAAGAAGCAAAGTGCAAATCAACTTTCATGAAAAAGGAAAAAGGGAAAAATATTTTTGTATTTTTGAGGATGGGGATTAGAGAATAGAAAAGAACTTGTGACCAAGCAAGGAACTAAGAAAATAAAAACAAACAAAAAATAAAAGCAAGCGAAAACAATACGAAAGAAAAGCAAAGTTTTAGAACAAACCAACATGAGTGGTTCAAAGCTCACAAGGATCTAGAGTACAACCACATTATTACACAAATAAAATTACCACGGGACACATCCCCAAGCTCAGGCTTTTGCAAGCCCTTTTGTTGCTCATTGTGGTGGTGGTGGATAATCTACCACATTCCATTGTCTACTCTAATCATGGAACTGGGTGGCGAGGTTGGCAGTAGCATCTCGAAGGTTGATGGAGAGATTGTTCATGTTTTGGATATTTCCTTAGAGAGCATAAATATCTTCATAGGTGGTGTAGAAGTATGCTGGTTGCACATATTGTTCGATTCCTTCTTGTTCTACTTCTTCATCCTCGGGTAGTTCTTGTTGGGGGGTACACTTGCCTCAACCTGCGCATCATAATGCAAACATCCCTCCCCGATAAAGAATAGACCATTAGGCAAAGGAGATGGGATCAAGTGATCTGCCCCAGGTATATCAAGGAAGTATCTACCATTAGTTCTAGAAATCATCCCATAAGCTCTTAGTGTAGAAAAATCAAGACGGTGATTTCCTGCAAACGGTTGGATGTTACCAAGGTTCAAGTGAAGTGCACTTGAAGCATGGTTATGACTCCTCCTCCACATATGGGACCATGAGATTCCAGAGCTTGATGCTTATGATAAAACAAAAGAAGGGCACCCAAATTTGGCGTTAAGTTAAAGTTAGGAATAGCAACTTTAGCAAGGATCATCATGTCCTCCTCATTGACTCTATTAAATTCACCACGTGCCTACAATGTGTTAGAAATAAAATAAAACAAATAACGAACACCATGATGATAAATTTGGTTCCCCTTGGTTGTGTTTCCATGAATTCTCATTATGTTAAAGTAAGCCAAGGGTGTTGGATTCAGAACAAAGGTGGTGGAGTGTATGTCGGTGGCATTGTGGGCAAACCCAAAGTAGTGAGTCCATTGGCCGAATGTCAAGGAGTACTCATAGCTCATAAGACGGAAGTTGATGTGATCAACTCCAGGCATTTGCTCCTCGGGGCAATAGTGATAACACACCGAATGTGTCAAGCTGCTGGGAAACTCAAGCGTCAAGTGACGGTATGTGGAGACATCCTGAAAAACAAAGTCATGCAAACCAACATTGTTGCATAATAAATTGAAATTAGCGCGAATGCTAAGTTGGTTTAGGATATAGGGGCACGCCCACTTGGTGGACTTGATTTCTCGAAGATTGAGACAGTTGAAACCGTTCAGCTGAAACTCCTTAGTGAACTCAATACCAAGTGACTCGGGTGTTAACGTATCAACGAGTGGTGCATCTTGTTCTGCAGCCATCACACATGTACAACTCCTTGTGTTCATCTTAGATTGATTGGGTGCAACAAATCTAAGAAAGATTGAATAAAATTGAAGATCCAATGGAGGTGGTTTGGAGTTTAGAGGTAGAAGAAAGATCAATTTTGTGTTTTGGGAATTTAGGGTAATCTCTTCCTGGGAGGATATGGTGGACGGTTACATGGTACAGATGGGCGGTACGGTCGGAGCCCTCCCGTACCGAGTGCATACCTTAGGGCTGAAGAACTCCTTACGGCGGCGCACTCGGTACGGGCGCCTGCTATGGTTGCACGCGCTTGTACTACAGGTCATTATGCAGTTAATATGTTTGCTTGGAAATTGATGTTTTTCTCAAGGGTAGGGTACTTGTGGGCGGTACGACTGCCTCCAACCGTACCACTAGTCATTACGATCACTGGGTCCTGCGGAAAAAATCAACACTTCTATTTTCTAGAGCTTCGATGTGGTACGAGCGCACGGTACGAGGTCTCCTAGTCATACCAGTGGTTGTTACGCGGCCTGTAAGCTGAAAAACTTGTATAATTTACTTAGTATCTTTGTGCGCCTTTACACATCTTAGAGATTGACAAAATAACAACAAAATAGACTTCATAAAAATAAGCAATACCTTAAGGCCATGTGTTAGTTAAAAGACGATTCTTCTCCTCTCTCCAAAGGTCTTCTTGAACACTCTTTATTAAAAATAAAACAGAACAAAGATAAAACTAACAAAAAAACTAACACAAGAGCAAAAACTTTTATTTCACATGGGTTGCCTCCCATAAAGCGCTTCTAGTTAAGGTTAATTATTTTGAACCAGTTAGTGATCATTTAGATTTTGTGAGTGGAACACCCACTCCAATGTAATTGGCTTTCAGTGTAATTATACCATCATCATCATTATTAGGTTTGGACTTCTTCTTCCTAGGAAAGTGGACTATAAAAGGATCTCTAGACACTAGTCCTAATCTCACATCCCCTTCATGTAGATTGATTAAAGCTTTAATAGTTCTTAGGAATGGCCTACCTAGTATTATAGGTGCTATGGGATCTTCAGGCATGTCCATTCTAACAAGATCAATAAGAGCAGGACTTCCTTAATTTCAACAACTATGATTTATTTTATCCCAATAGCTTGTTTATAAGTTGAATTGGAAATATGGAATCTCATTTTAGTTGTTGCAAAAGGCCCCCAGTTTAACTTGTCAAATAGACTCTTGGATATTGTTGATGCTTGCACCAAGATCACAAAGTGAAAATATCTCATTAGCACTAATTTTAATTTTAATAGTGTCCTCATATATATCATCTAGCTTAGTAGGAAGCTTATCAGCTAGTCTTTTATACTCCATTTCAAATTCTTGAACTTTAGATGCTACTTGTTGTATAAATTGTTGGTATATAACATCATTACCTTGTTCTAGACTGGGATTATTTACGGTGATTATATTTATTAGATCTTCCACGGTGTATTTAGGTGTTGGCGCATTGCTATAGTCCAGCTCTTCGGGCTTCTCTTAGTTCATTTCCACCCTCATCATCTTGAGATCTTCTACCGGTTTTGGCTTGGGATTTGTAGTGAATTTTGCTAGTATGAGAGCTTGTCTCTCAGCTACCTTGCCCAACTGTGCCTCCATGGTCTTTGTCCTTTCCCGTAGAGCCTACACATCATTTCTAATTTCAACGGCTTAATTAGATAATTTACCAATACAAGTCTCATGGTTCTCCGTGATTTTAATAAGCATATTATTTTGCTCGATTTGAGCTTGCATAAAAGTTCTAACAGTTTGTTCAAATGAGAGATTGCCATGATTTGCTCCATTATGATTATTATAATTATTGTAAGGACCTCCTGCAGGATTAGAATAATTTTGTGAACATTAGAAGCAAAATTTTGGTTCTTCCAAGAAGGATTATAAAGAGTACGAGCTATAAAATTCACATCATTAACATCGGTAGTGATAACATTAATTTGGGTATCTTTCTTACCCTTTACTATGTTGAGTAACTCATCTACCTTAGCAGTAAGACCATCATTGCTTACCTCGGTGATTGAATTCACCCTTTTTGAGGTACTTTCCACATGCCATTTGGCATGGTTGTTTTGCATATCATGAAATAATTTGGGTTTCTCCTGCTGCAGTATCTAGCATAAACTTATACATTGGGTTAAGGCCATTATAAAATAAATGTAATATAAGCCATTCTTCCATCCCATGACTAGGACAATTCATTACTTCTTCTTTCATCCTTTCCCATGCAAGCGCTAGTGGCTCGTGATCTTCTTGTCTAAAACTTGTAATGTTGGATCTCAGCTGCATAGTCTTAGCTAGGGAAAAAAATTAGTCGTAAAAAGATTAGTACATTCCTCCAAGATGTAATAGTGCCCTTAAGTAGAGCTAGCAACCAGTCCTTAGCCTTTCCTCTTAGAGAGAAAGGAAACAAATGTAATTTAACAACATTTGGATCAACATCCTTAATACACATCATGTCGCAAATTTCAGTAAAACTATTTAGGTGCAAACCTAAATCCTTTTGCTCCAAATTGGTTCCGCTGAACCAAATTTAAACGATTACGCTTAATTTCATATACTTTTGCATCAACAGCGGGCTGAGTAATACGTGCAGGAATAAAACCATCGGTAGGAGTAGCATACTCACCAAGTTTCTTTTGATCCATGGCTCTTCTCTTTTTGGTAGTTTTAAAGAAAAGGAAACAAATAACAAAGTAAATATTTTTTTTGGGTTTTCAAATAGATAACAAGAAAGTAAACTAATAACAAGAAACTACAAACAAAAAATAAAACTAAAAACAAGGTCTCTAGTGACCTCAATAGGATAGTGAATTGCCTCCTCGACAATGGTGCCAGAAAAAGGGTTGATACCTTCGATCCGGATTCATGGATGTAGTATAATAGTCTTTTTTCCATAGTAGACCTAGGTTTAATCGAACCTTGGGAAACAATGCTAACAGGAAATAAAAAGGACACATCTATAAGACTTTGGTTTTTTGTTTTACCTTCGTTTACCGGACCAATCTAGTTTACTTTATATCGTGGTTTGATTCAATAGATGGAGATCCGCCGGGGTTGAAGATCCACGTGCAGCTTCACATCATATGGGAAAAAAGATAATAATAGGCACAGTCATGTGTAATGTTTTAATAGAGATAATATTTTGTGGGCAGCACATCCTAATATAATAAAGCCCCTACAAGCCACAGTCATATCAATATTCTTTTGATCCAACTGTATGCACCACGAAGCACCGAGCTATAGACAGTTATAAGTGAAAAACACAGATCAAAGCCTTAAGAACAGATGTTGTTATCCCGAATGGGTCGCTAAGCGAAGATCGTCCATCCCTTTCTGTCACGGGGTTTCCTATGAGATCGCCGCTAGCCAAGTATCTCACCTCAACCCTATATCGATCTCGGGGGTCTTGGATACCTACAAGTCCAAAAATCGAGGCAAGAGACAAAGAAAGAAAAGATACAAATCCCTTATTCAAACAATACACAATACTCCCATAGATTAGATGCACATAATTGCTACGAGGTTTCTCCCCAACCTGGAGCCCGTGAGGACTACTCACTCATAACAATAATATCAAGGATAGAACACATTGTGCAAAATACTTAGATTGAAACCAAATATTCTTACAATGGTCGCTGAATCACAAGGAGATCTCAAGTACAAAGTAATGGCTATGGCTAATGGAGAGGATGGAAGATGGAGGGGATGAACTATGGTGTGGATCTCCTTCGGTGGTGTTGTGATGCAATCTGAGAATGGTGGCTCTCTACATGGAAACTAGGACCTCAAAATATATAGGTGTCTTCATTAAAGTTGTAGGGTTTGACGAGACGAAGACGCCGCCACATGGTACGGGCGAATGGTATGGGCGGGCCCTTCCCATACCAGTGGTCATTACAGCTGCTGACGCCTGGTAGTTGCTCCAAGATTACTTGGTCGTGTGGACTTCCTCAAAATATTCATTTATGACTCCTGATTTTACATTAAAAAGCATGAGTTCCTGCCCAACACAATTCAAAGCAATGGTTTGCATATCTTTGCAATAATTAGTCATTAGTGGCAAGGCTATAGAGATTCTTGTCAATTGCTTGACTAAAAACAATGTTTAAACATGGGAAAAGATGGCTATTTTTAGAGCCATCATTTAATATGACAAGTGAAACAAGAATATATCTCCACACAGCGGGAAATACACTATTGAATCCTACTTTATGTAGGAAACATGCTTAATCAAACATTCATGATCACTATCATTAGTTTCACCTCATCCTATAGAGTCCTGTTTCACGAAACACTTTCCATTGCGCTACTCGACATTGAGGGTAAGATTGGATATCTTCATTTTGAACTATCTTCCATCAACATTCTTATCAAGAAACTTTTCTTGATAACAATGCATTGGACAACAGCTAGTCTGTCTTTCAGTTGTGGAAAACACATTCATAGTTGCCTATGAATGCTCTACAAATATATTTTCTATTCGTAATGACTATATAAAAGTCTTTAGAAACTCGAACGTTCCATAAGTCTTATCATATTGTTTCCACTAAGCTAGATGAGTCCCTATTTCACAAGTGTTTTTCTTAGAATGATAACCTATTTAGAGATTATTTTAGACCATATGTATCTAATACATTGTAATTATGATGCTTAATATACATTAATACACTTTAATATATTTAATCATCGTAATTCATGGGAAAGTTTCCACAAGTCTTTTATGAGCTAAAATTCTTAACTCAAATACTTGTCATTTTGATCGAATCATATAGACTTGCATTTTCTTGTTAATTTCATATCCTTCTGAAAGTATTTGAACATTTCAAATGATTTCACATGCATGCTTCATCTAGTAAATAACTTTTATTCACTTAAATCACCATTCATCTCAAAGATATAATAATATCAACTATATTGATGAATAATACATCATTATGTACAATATTTAGTAATTTAATACATTCTGTTTTACTAGAACATATTCTGTTTTAGTCATTATCGCCCTGTTAGGCATGTTTTGCATGTGTCATAAGTTCAAGAATTTAATGACTTCATGTTTTCATGAACATGAATGTATATAACACAATTATGACTTAAAAATAACGTCATTTTATAATTGTAAGTGTGGCATGTTTTAGCTTTCAATGTTATAAATGCATTAACCATTACCATTTCAGAATAAGACATTCATAACCGAAAATGTGACCATAATAGAAATCATTCATAATAATAGAACAACGAATTTGTCACTCACTCATTATGAATAACTGTCTCGCGAGATGGATGACACACTAATAAGTTCACACACTCAAATCGATTACAAAACATTGTTCAAATTATAACAACTCTAGATGATAAATGTATAAGGAGAAGTGTGGTAGGTCATCAACATCATGCCTCCTTGTCTCCTCTATGCAACGCTCAAGCAGATACCCATATTTTCATGAAACAAGAACAAATATCGGTATACTTGATGAAACTACAATAATTGTTTTGTGGTAAACACATTTATAAACTATATCATATATACCTGCCCCATCAATGATCTCTCTTGTGGTAGTGTAACATCCCAAAACTTTAATCCAAGTGATCAAGATCAAATCTACCCAATTTACGATTAACAAAAACTTTTTTATTTAAAAATCTTTAAGCATTCATATGTGTGTGCATTTAAAATAGGAGTTGTTTTGAATTACCATGTTTGAGTGATCTATTGATAGTAAAATGATTCTAAGGTGAATTTCACATCATCTAGATCATCCCCAAGCAAATCCCAAAGAAAAAGAAATGAAAAAGAATTAAATAAGGAAATGTTCACTTTTGCCATTTTAATCAACTAGCCCACTTTCGGTGTTCCTAGCACTCAATTGCCAATAGAAACAATTATGGATATTTGCACCCATTGCTAATACAAGTAGTGATGTGCCAAGGCCCACTTAGTGATCTCCCAAAAATATTCAAACTCTCATTTTAAATGACATTTGAAAATTGAATCTAGTGTATGTATCTAGATCACACTTTTTCAAAAACCACTCAAATGAACTCCATTTAAAAATCCCAAGAAAACCTAGATGCTTAAGCATGAGAGGAATCACTCCACCAAAAATCTTTCAAAAATTCAAAAGTTTCTCTCATGCGGCCATTTGATCGAACAGTTGGCAGGCACACAAAAAGTGGCCTAAGTATTAGTGTTTTGGAGCAAATCTTGTCTAGCCATTTGATGCACATTGATCACCTTGGTCTCCCCCAAGCCCAACCAGACCAAAACCACCCCTGTCCCTAGCCCCTGGCGCTAGTGCAACGCAGCCCCGATGCCATGCTCGCCGGCCAAGCGTGCACAAGCCACAGGCGACCACCAGCCCCTCTCCACCGCTCCAGGGAGTGAGGCGTGACCTCACCACCGCCCGCGGTCCACCCCACGGCCCCTGCTAGCCACTGGACCACCTCAGCGCCGTGCCGCCCTTTCTCTCTGCATGCAGCTAGAGCACGCCAGAGCGCAATCGCCGCCAGCACGCCACAGACAACGCCTCAACACCAAATCGCACATGCCGCTCTGCCTTGAACCCAGCAACCCGCCAGACACGGCCGTGCACCGCCGCGCGACCCATAGTCACCATGATCTCCGTTGAGCACCGCCTCTGTCTCCCAGAGCGTGTGAAGCCCCCGACCATTAGGCACCACCCATAGCCGCGCCATTAAGCTCTAGACGACTGCCAGCAGACCGCCGACCATCCGCCTACCTCTCCCACGTCGGTAGCCCTCTGTATCGCCGTCACCGACGAGCTCCGCCCACACCCGTCGGTCCACTCGTCGGGCCAATGTAAGGAGGCCACCACCAGCCTCATTCTGCACACCATCTCACTCCCCTCTCTCCACTGACCATTTCCCCTCTCTCGCCGGAGCCGCTCGAGCAAGACATCACCGGAATTCTGCCGGAGGTAGCCGCGGCAGAGGAGGAGACGTGGTCGTCGATTTCGTCCACCTCAGCCCCTGCCACGACCTCGCCCGAGCCCGCCGTCGCCGTCCAGTTCGTTTGCCCGCCTCGCCGTACTAGCTGGTGCCCTGGTATGTCCTTAGACGACCCTCACCGACCGTGTTAGGGTTCAGTCTCGACGGCGACGAGTCTGTCGTCGACGACGACCGTGGGCCATTGATCTATGTTCTAATCGTAGCGCCCAGATCGCCCCGTACCGCTTCGGGTTTTAACTGCCGCTGACATGCGGGACCAGCCCGTCAGTCGCCCTCTGTGCCACTGAGCGTCACCGGGCCGGCCCATTTAGTTTTCCGCGTTGGCCGTAGAATTCAAATTAGGATTTTTCTATTTAGACTTATAATCCATTTTGTCCCTTAGTTCAAAAATCAAGTCAGAGAGTTTTACAAATCCAAATTGAGTGATTCCAATTTTGTTGGAAAGATACTTTAAATCTCCATCCAAGCCCGTTGGATTTAAATGATTTAGAGTTAGAGATATATCCTAGTAAAAATAACAAGATAGAAGATTTGGCACATTCAAACATTTTTATAAAATCAACCATAATAGCTTTTGAGTTGATTCCAACTCTCAAAAATCACATTTGACCATACCTATCTAAATATGTAATAATATTAAGGTTTACATGTAGTGACTTTGGACTAGTACCAAAATAATGTTATATAGGCATTTCTAGTCACTTTAAATCATTAAATATTAAACTTAAACTTATTAAAATGTGATCCAACCTTTAAATCACATTCCCATATGTTAGAATATGTGGTGAGGAGATGTTTCCACATGATCCCATGTTTTAATTGGATAATATTAAATCTTAGTTATTTTCAATGAGTAGACATTACTTTTCTCAAATAAAAAGAATGAATCTAGTTAATTAAACCTTGTGATGCTTGTGATGATAATAGATCATCAAATGTGTGCCTTAGTGTGCTATGTAGAATAGTTAAGTATTGTTTGGTTATTGTGTATCTCATATGTATTTATAGAAGATAGTACCAACCAAGCTTTCGAGGAGGAGTTCTAGCAAGAGGAGGAGGAAGAAACCTTCAACCACTTCACTACACAAGGCAAGCCTAGCACTTCAAGTAAACTGAGCAAGCTATTGTTAGCAACCTATTGTTAGGAAGCTAGAATTAAGCTAGATAACCTAAGCAAGATGCATTGGGCATGCTTTGGTTATACCACTTTGACTATTACCTACCCCAAGTTTTATTTCCAAGCTTTACTTTCTTTACTTTTTAAAGTCCTTTACTTGTTTAAAGGTAGCATAAAAAGTATAAAACTTGACCTATCTAGTTAGATTTAGATGTCATTCTATGGCATGAGATTGAGATTAGCACCCCATATTAGTGAACACTCTTAACTTAGTAATTTAGAGCTAAACCAAAACTTGATTTACTATAGATGGGAATACTTGGTGAAAATGAATTGTGAAAACCTTGGAATGATGAGTCATTCTATTGAGATGTTTTGACATGTGTGAGAAACACAAATGGTTTATGATGATGAAAATGTTGAGGCATGAGCCTTAGCCCTTTTACAAAACTGATGGTTGGGTTCGGCTGCGATACCATTCCAATTTTACCGTACAACCACAATACCTGGATTGGGTAAGGCTTAGCCAGAAGTTTATATGCATTAGTATTAGTTCCTTCATGGGAGAGGTTTGAGCTAAGGCTACCTCTCAATGTTGTCCACCTATGGAGTGCCCAAGATGACAGATGGTCATGGTTGGGAGGCCATACTCATAGGAGAGGTGCTTATACTAGGGTGTGTAAAGGAAAGGTTATGTTTGATTATCTACATACTAAGTATGATGATTCAGGGCTATCCCTGACATATGTATCAAATCTTGTGGTGAAAGTGTACCACCTCTACAGAGTATCAAACTATTCGAATAGCCGCGTCCGCGGTTATCGATAGTTGGAGTGGCCATACTATTTCGTTGTCAGATGTTTTCAAAACAACTTATGAAATGAATTGTGACATGACTTGACCACAACATGGTTGTGACTATGTAAATTAAGTTCCCACTTAGGTGATTTCAAACTTTATTTTATCTTTCTTTGTTTCTGAACTCAGCTTAGGTTTCAAACTTAACTTTACAAATGGATTTAGAGTTAGCATTCCTACTTGAACTATCTTACTTGTTAGTAGTGGTTTGCGAGTACTTAAAGAGTACTCATGGCTTTGTCCTTGGCTATTCCCATGGCCAGACTATAAGGAGGACTACCCTGAAGGAGGACAGCAGGACGGCTACGACAACTAGATCATCTCCCATCGTCAGCATTGCTTGTGACATTGAAGATGGACCCCACCGCTACGCTATTTATTCTGCTACTTGATTGTACTAAGACTGGATCATGAGATCCTTTATTTGTGTAATACTTTATTATGGTTTGTAATGGATGATGTACTGTGATATCAAATCTGTTATGTCTCACAAAAATGGTAATCCTGGGATTGCGATGTATGACATAACAGGCATCTAGGATTAAAAATCTGGGTGTTGACAGGTAGGTTCTACCTTGACACTTCTCAATTGTTGCATGAACTGAGGAAAGGTGAGCAGATCCCCTCTCATCAATAGCCTTGGAAGACCTCTTTGTAGCTTGGGGGAAGCTAGCACAACACCCCATCTATCGCAAATTAGTCATCCATCCAGTAGTCAACCTCATACACAAGGCGTCCATGATGCCTATGCATGTGTCGGAGACTTGCGTCCGGTGAAGGAATAGAGGGTCGAACGAGCCATGAGTTAGGGAGGGGGCTTTACACGCGTTCGGACCTTCTCGGTGACGATGGCTGCGGCGGAGATTGCACACAACAGAGAGTGGACACGGGATGTTTTTACCCAGGTTAACCCTAGTGAGGAAGTAAAGTCCCTACTCCTCCTTTGTTGTTTTCCTTGCGGTGCTTCGCGAGGGTATAATGATGGATGTATACTTAGGGTTTTAGATCATCCGGATTTATCCCCTCCTAAGGTTAGGGTAGCTGTCCTTTTATAGAGGCGCTGGGCCTCTTCCCCCTAATATTTGTCGGGAACGGTCTCCACATTCCCGCCCAAGGAGAGCTGGTGCACACCCCTACTTTACACGCAGCAAGTCTAAGGTACTCCGGGAGCTCCAAACTAAAGCAGTGGTCGCAGGGGACACTCCCTCTACAGTGTCGCATCACCCTCTACACTCTTGCACCAAAGTGGCAACACCACGCTTTGGGGACCACCGGTGGCATCAGCCCCGCTTTAACACAGAAGCATCCCGACAACATCTTGTTTTACCGAGGTAGACCGTGCAGGCAACGGGTTACGGGAACTACCCATTGAGTTGTTCTTTTGCCCGATGGAGTGGCTTGTGAGCATGTTCCTGCAGAGGGTTGCCTAGGGTGTGCCTACCCTGTCAAGGGCTCTATGTCGCTGAAGAACCCCAATCGCATCTACACCACCTCGAGTCTGGCTTGTTGCCTATTCTTCCTGCCTCGTCCCAACTTTAGAGAGGGAGCACATCCCTCGAATCCTCTGACGAGCATGGCGGTGTCCTGCAAACCGGTGAATCGTGGTACCCCATGTGCCAGGTATATGACAGTAGCCCCCAGGCACTTGGCTTGCACGTGTCCTCCAACTGAGACAAAGAGTTGAAGGACCAACTAGTTAGGGGCCGCCGCCGATCGTGTCAGCACATGATCTCGGAGGAATCCACCGAGATCGTCCACTTGGGGCCGAAGCTGGAAAATATCCGTCGGATGAAGGAACCGCCACTACCGCTATTCTGGCCTCGGGTTTTGCTCCTTCCATAAAAGCCGAGCATGTACCCAGACTGTTCACTCCATCTTCCTCTGTCGTCTTCCTTCTCTCTGCATCCACCACCGCACCACGACCTTCCTAGTCTCAGCCATGTCTCCAAAAAGGGATCGGTGTTCCTCAGTCGCGGTATACGTGCCGTTAGCTAGCGCTCGTGATTTTCCGAAGTCGAAGATCATCAATGATGACGGCACGGAGAAGGTCCGGTACTTGGCAGCTTCAGATTCGAACGAGTGGGGCGCCACTCGGATGTGATCCGGTGCGGTGGGTTGTCTTGACTAGCCAACTACAGTGTACCCTGTCTTCACGCATTTCATCGCTGCCAGGATGGTACTGCTGTTCTCCCCCTTTTTCCTTGGCATCCTCGAGCACTACCACATCCAGCTGCTTCACCTTCATCTACATGGCATGACCCTCCTGGAGATCTTCGCTTATTGGTGCGAGGCTTTCGTGGGGGTGGCATGGCGCTGTTCTGACACTTCTTCTCCCTCCATATTGCTGCAACAGGGGAATGTCTCAAATATGTCTCCTTTTTGACCACCGATGAAAATGCGAACTTTCTCCCCTATCCATCATTAGGATGGTGGGGGATTTCCATTGGGATAGGGTCTTTGTGGACACCTGCCAAGACAATCCACACTTCCAGGTCCCTTCCATGCCTAATGTGAGGCATCCTAGCTAGGCTCAGGAGGTGGCCATCTGCAAGATCTCGGGACCCCTCGAGAGGCACATGAAGGCCTTGTCTAGCCATGGTTCGACTGATGAGATGGTAGCCTAGGAGTTCATTGGTCGAAAGATAGCACCACTTCAAGAGCACATCAAAGACGTATGGGCCATGTCGAATGGTTGGGATAGAATCAAGGTGTCGCACAACCTCCTTCTTGAGCCACCCGCATCTGTCCTGATGAAGGTACTCCTTGGGAAGGCGACTTTCCCTCTGATTCCCCCAGCAGCCTTCCCTCTGTACCCGATCAGTGACGTGGATGCGGTCCACGCTGGTTTTCCCCTCTTGGACCAGTGGCGTGAGTGCTCCTTGGGCTAGGAGGGACGGGGAAACCCCCACACCTCTGCCTTGGCTTTTGCCACCATGATATTGCTGGATGATGAGGGAGTGTCAACGGGTGATGGTTATGAGGCCTTTCTTCTTGTTCACCTGGGGAGGATGCTACACAACATGTCCTCCTCTATAGAGGACATTGGTGTCTTGTTTACGCCGAGCCATGATGTCACCGGGGCGACAGCGTAGCCCATGCAGAGATTCCAGCCGAGAGGATGCCAGCACATGGCACTACAAAGGAGGAAAGCCTCGCGCATGATGGAGAGGATGCCTTCCTACATCCCGGGTTGAAGAGTGCGAACTGGTTGTTCTAAGGTTCCTCTAGTAGAAGGTAAGCTTCCTCCTCTCGGGCGTTTATTTCCCTTTCCTCTCCTTGCCTTCATCATCTGATCCTCTTTTCGCAGGTCTGAGGGAAGGAAAAGGAAGAGGAGAGCCAGTATTTCCTCGTCGAGTAAGGCCCGCGAGGCAGCGAGCTCTACCTATAGTGCTTTTCTCCATGACCCCCGCTCCCCGCCGAGTGCCTCAGAGGAAAGGGGTCTTTTGATGGCCCGTGAGGCTGAAGTCCTATCTGCGGACGTGGTTGTCATCGCTAGCGCTGAGATGGCATCCTCGCCCATGGAGTTGGGTCATCCTCACACCCCGAGCTCTCTCAGATCTCCAACACTGTCGGCTCTAGCCGCAGAAAGGATGGAGGCCGTAGAGCCTTGTCGGAGTGATCCGATTGTCCCCTCCAGCGCCGCGAGCGTAGACAATGCCTCCGCCCATGAAGATCCGATGGGTGCCCAACAGGCGACCCCCTCCCGAGAGATAAAAGCTGATAGGGGCTTCTATGAGTGTTGAAGCTAGCACGCCTTCCCTAGAGAAGCTTGATCCTGCTTCACTCGGAGGAGTGGGCCATATTCATGTCGTCGTGGAGGTCACGCATGTCAGCCTCACCTAATTCCTTGTGGACATGGTGGGAAAAGAGCACCGGCTGGCGGGGGCATGGTGCCACCTTCGTAAGTAACATGAGACATTCAACACCGCACTCGACATGTGGGCGAGGTGGAGAGAGAGGGAAGAGTCTTGGAGGCGATGGAGATCCTCAAGAGGTCCAAGCGCGAGGTTGGGAGATTGTGGAGTCAACCCGCGAGTGTAGTCCTTTAGCCGGGGGCGCCTCCACAAAGAATCTTACCCGCCGTGCCCAAGAGCTCTTAGTGCGCAACCGTGCGGTTTCTCTTGGAGAAGAAAGATGAGAGTGATTGTCTGTTAATCCATGAGCGTGAGAAAAGCATGGTGTGGCACGAGGAGGCGTTCCAGCTTCAAGAGGTCGAGCAAGGTATGGAGCATGATCGGCTGCAGTCGCTGGAGATGCTTCACGTGTCGACCCATAGGGAGCTGGAGGAGCGCAAGACCAAGCTTGATGAGTGCAATCTCAACCTCGAGAGCATGGCGGTCCAGACCTAGGAAAGGATCAATCGCTTCAACCTCAAGTTTGACGCAAAGCGATAATAGATGCGAGCCGATTGCCTTAATGAACTTGAGGTGAGCTGCCAAAGCCTTCGCGAGGACTTCGTGACTAATGCCAAACTTCAAGAGCAACGCTTCTTGGCGAGGAAAACTAAGATGGAAGACGCATATCAGTGCACCGAGGAGACACTATCCCAAGCGCTGGTTGACCTGGACGAGGCGAGGAAGGCCAGGGACAATGCTCTCACCGAGTCCATGTTTCCTGACCAAGAGCTTGGCGAGATCCAGCTCCAGATCAAACCTCTGGTCGAAGCTGCTGACCTCCACAAGCAATAGGTGGCGGGCGGTCAGCTGCTCAAGATGCAGAGGTGCCAGATGTACCGGTACCTCTCTCTACGTTCCGCCGCTACCCTGGGCCACTTTGGGGCGGAAACTTCTACACTGGCTCCCTTGCAGATGCTGGCGAGAGCGGGGCCGACCTCGAGAT
Organism: Avena eriantha; assembly: GCA_910589775.1. Taxonomy (NCBI): domain Eukaryota; kingdom Viridiplantae; phylum Streptophyta; class Magnoliopsida; order Poales; family Poaceae; genus Avena; species Avena eriantha. Next base: position 445,238,785 of record OU342742.1, read on the forward strand.
TTTTAATCGGATCACCGCCGAGCTGGAGAAAGTTGCCCTGCTCTACAAGGGCTCCCTTGAGAAGGAATTACGCAAGCTACTACGTGCCAGTGTGACTAAAGTCTTTTCCCACCTTCATCACATTGACGACCACTTTCCCTAGTAGAAACTCCTGAAGGAGAGCATTATCCCAAGACAGCTCATCTCCAGGATATCCTTGAATTTCAATACACCATGGGAGAGCACGTGGAGGCCTTCGTCCGAAATTTTCTTGGGTTGAGGCGGGTGAGACCGGCCAGACCTCTGGCACTGCAAGGGACCCGGAATGCACAAGTGGGGATGAAGATCCCGGGAGAAGCCAATCAAGCTGTGAGGAGCATGAAGAGGGGTCTACTGATGGTAGTGCCTCGGTGTCTCATTCCTGAAAGAGCATCTGGCAGTACGAATATCAGACATTTTGTTAGAGTCGTGACTTCTAGCGATAGTGTTGTCCTTAGTGTATTTTGTGCGAGGTGCTCTGCTTGGCCCCTTTGGTGGAGACTTAGATCTATTTGGCACTATTTCTAGGCCCCTTGCTATCCTGTCAGCCCTCCACATGAGTAGATGTATGGTAGGAATGTTTCCTATTTGGTCCCCCGGGGAGGGACTGCAAAAAATGCACACTCAGGGATTACTGAGGGGCGTGAGCCCCGTGAGTCACCCCATGGGCTTACTTTTGTAGTAAGCATAGGGCACACACTAGTCCATCTGGCCTCTCTGGGAGCCAAATGCAAGCGCATCACCCATTTGGTGTTACTTAAGAAGGAGTGATCTCGCTGAGTCGCCCCGTAAGTCCCTTGTAGAGTGGACCGTGAGATTAATGTGTGACCTGTTCGCCCCTTGGGGAGGCCATCGTAGATTCAACATGGATTTGGGATGCCTAAGGGGAGTTCCCTCGTGAGATGCCCCATAATCCCCTCGAGAAGGAGGCCGTAGGTCTAATGCTTGTACTATTAGCCCTTTGAGGAGGGGGTTGTAGGCTCTGCATGAGTTTGTCTCGCTTGAGGGGAAGTGCCCTCGGGGGCCGCTAGGTAAGCCCCTCGAAGAGGACGCCATAGGGGTAATGCGTGTCCTGTTAGCCCCTCAAGGGCCTGTTCATTTGCGGTCCCAAAGTTCCCGGGCGAGTGCACCATGGTACCTAAGTTGCCTGAAATTGCCGTGTTTTGAAATGTTGGGCCGCCAACTATCGAGAGGGCCCATTTCAAGGCAAACTCATCTCACCCCTACCAAATCCAAACATTCCATGAAACTGCCCCGTGAAGTAGACGGTCGGGACCCCCATGTCAGTAATATTTCCATGACACGAGCACCAACGTGGCAACCATGTAGGCAAAACGAGGGACTAAAGGAGCATGGTGCGTTGAACAAATTCACAAATCCACTCCCTCCCTCCTTTCGCATGAACCCTAGAACCGACGGCGTTGAAATCCCCTCTCCAACCAGAATGATATCTTCAGGCATTTGACTTCCGGCGCCAAGTTTCTACGCCTACTCGCTGGTACCAAGCTCCAATGTTGAATGTCGTGCCAGCCGTTGCGATGATCTAGCCCGCCTCTACCGCCGACGAGATGAGCAGCGCGAAGGATGGCAGATCCTATTGCCGAGGAAGAAGTACTTCTGGCTAATTGCGGGTGAGCTACTCTTCTCTTTGTTATTCGCACTACCTATAACTACTAGCTGGCTATTGGCATTATAGAGATAGATCGAACCTAGAATTGTTTGCTAGCACGACGCTGACAAACAATTCTTATCTTTTGTCCCCAATTTTCTATCAAGTAGGATCTCTGCTGAACACAAATACACAGTTATGGTCACCCTCTGCCGCTACCACTTTAAATTAGTAGATGGGAAGAGCAACTGGAATGAAGCTAGCTGTCTGAAGATGGAAGTAGCGCCTGTGTAGTTATGCACTATCCCTAGTATGGTTGCTGCTGTGCGTGAACTTGCTGAAATGGGACCGAAGCAGACTACATGGTTCAACTTCATTGATGAACGAGGCTTCACGGTTCCTATAGCGTGTGATAGTCAGCTAATTTGGTTGATGAAACAGTTTGCTGGGCTTTGCGTGGTTATGCTTATTTGTAACATACTGGATGTGGAAGCTCCTACTACTGGGAGTCACGGAACTATTATTGGACAGGGTGGTTTAACTCGAACCCCTGCTGTTCTTGAGAAAAATGTGGTTCCTCGTCTGCGACATGCTTCTGTCAGGCAACATCCTCGTAGGAGTCCCCGTATTGCCATTGTGGAGAACTCTACTCTGGAATCTGCTGGTACTGGTCATCCTCGTGGTGTTGTTTCTCTGGCTGCTGCTGACCCAGTCCATGCCACTGTTGAGCAAACTAAGGCTTTCGGAGGCTTCCCCGCTGGTGTTGCCAAGACCGCTGCCTTGTGTGCTGCTCCTCCTCGAAACCATCCACAAGTTGTGCAAACCCGTGCTCTGGAATCTGCTGGTACTGGTCGTCCCCGTGTTGTTGTTGATCTGGCCGCTGTTGACCCAATCCCTGCCGTTGTTGAGCAAACTAAGGATTTCGGAGGTTGCCCCACTGTTGTTGCCAAGACTGCTGCCTTATGTCCTCCTAGAACCCGTGCTCAGGTTCAGCGAGCTGTTGGTCTGGAGCTAGCTCATGGTCTGGACTCTGCTAGCACTCGAAACACTACTGTTGTGGGACCTGCTCCTGATCGTCGATGTGGCATGGCAGTAGATGATCCTATTGTGGCTGCCGTTAGCCAGGGTCCTGCCTGTCCACCATGTAATGTAGCTACCACTGCTAAGGGCCCTCGCTTTGCTCCTGGTCCTAGTACTTCCACCAAGATTGATCCCGCTAACGATGATACTGGTGATGGCGATGGTGGCATTATGGCTGGGTCTGATGGAGCCGCTCCACCTCTCGAACCTCTCGGAGGTTTCTATCCTGTAGAACCTGATGATGGCAAAGTAATCGCTCGTATCGGTGTCGCAGATTATACTGCAAAATTAGATGATGGCACATAAAAATTCTATGACGAGTTTGATGTAATCCTTGGTTGATACGATCCTGAAGTGGTAGAGTTATCTGACCTGATGGCATCATTACATGTGAAGGTGCTATGGGGGTCCTCCCAGGAAGAATGTTTGGTATATTTTGGTAATTGGAGAAAAAAGGCTATCGAAGTGAAAGATACCATGTATTTAGTTGTACCGTTTACAAGGAAAAATTATAGAGGTGAATTGTACTTCCACTTGATAGTGCAAATGGTTGGAGAGCAATTGGATCTTGACAATAGAGATGATGGACTTTTAGAAGGCATGCGTGACATGATCCATGGCATCACTGGGGCTGGTGCGACTAAGGGTAGCTTCGAACAGAGGAGAGTCTTACAGAGGAGTGTCATAAAGAGGAGCAGGAAGAGCATCCCCAGAAACGGCACCCATATAAAGAACATCACCAAGGAGACCACGCCAGAGAAGAGGATGCCCAAGAGTTGCACGAAAAAAGGCACCACGCCGCAGAGTACACCCCTGAGATCCAGTCAAAATGCCACACCGAACAGTAGCAGCAAAAACACTAAGAGGGCTAGCACGGTGGTGAACACTCCCAGGAGTGATAGAAAAAGGAGAAGATGGCTAGCACGGAGGCTACCACACCCAGTGGGAGAAGAAAATAATGCCAGTACGAAGGAGAGCACACCTAATAGTAGTAGCAAAAGGGCTAATTTGGAGCAGAACACGCCGCTGAGGTCAGGAATAATGCCAGCACGAAGGAGAACATGCCCAATAGTAGCAGCAAAAGGGATAATTCGAAGAAGAACACGCCGCAGAGGTCAAGAAATAATGCCAGCACCCTAGAGCCAACACCCGTGAAGGGAGGCAGGAAGGAGATCACATCCAAGAGCGGCAGCAAAAAGCCTAGTTTGATGGGGAATGGAACGCATATGTGAAGCCCTACTGATACCATCAGAAAAGATTACATCAGGAAGGAGGATGTACACATGAAGAGCAAAAGGGTTATGTACAGTCAAGATGAAATTGATACTGGCTATTGTTTGTCTACTAAAGTACCTAGGATGCATGCAAACGTAAGACCACCCCATGTGGTTGCAACAGAACCAACCGAGTATCTTGGAGAAAACAGAGTTGGCGGTGAGGTAGATTGGGGCAATGTTCCGGTCCATGCGGGTGGAGATGATGGTACAGCCCCACCCATGGGAATCAATATGATGTGTGCAGTACTAGGCATTAGAGAGGATGGCCATGATTCTTAATCAGTCGAAGAAGGCACTGTAGAGGATCAAGAATCTGGTGATGATGAAATAGATGAGGAACTTAACGGTGAGGCTGGTATTCCAGTCGATGATTTGGGTGTTGAAGTAGAAGAAATGCAACATGACCACGAGTATCCTATAATTTCGGTCGGTACCGAGTTCAGGAGCATGCATGAGTTCAGGATGTTTTTCCGTTATTTTTGTATCAAGTGGGAGTTCAACGTTTATCGACTGAAGAACACTGCCTAGAGGTATGAGGCCGTTTGCAAGTTAACATGGATGAATGGACGGGCCGAGGTACATTGTCCATGGAGGATCATAACAAGAGCCTTACCTGCGTCGAATGCAATTCAGGTACTGGGGCAATGAATGCAGAAAACCATTAGAACTTTCTCTATTTTCACTCTATAACTACAATTGTTGTGCGATATCTTTCTAGCAACTAGTCGACTCTGCTTATCTTTTAATTGAATCTGTGTTGTAGGTGAACAAAATGGGCCCTCCACACATGTGTCCGACAGGCAGCAAACTGAAATCCTCAATGGCTAATACGGAGTGGGTGGCTATACAAGCTATGTCCATACTAAAGGATAACCCTAAGGATACCGCAAAGAATATTGAGACTAGCCTCAGTTCTAAATACAAGATTGTCCTACCATATTACACGGTTTGGAAAGGTAAAGAGAAATCTCTGGGGGTCTTGCACGGGGATTGGACCAATAGCTTCAGGATGCTCTACAACTTCAAGGCGGAGGTACAAGCTAGGTGTCCGAGGAGTGTTGTGGAGATTGACACCGAATCAGCACGTGGTAACATATATTTCAAAAGATTTTTCATGCCGCTTAAACCTTGCATCCGAGGATTCAAGGACGGCTATAGGACGTATCTGAGTGTAGACATCACTGTCCTAACTGGCAAATGGAAAGGCTGCCTACCATCTGCCATAGCACTTGATGGTCACAACTGGATGTTCCCAGTGGCTTTCGGGCTGTTTGAAACAGAAACAGAGGAAAGTTGGGTCTGGTTTATGAGGCAGCTCAGGAGATCAATAGGCCACATGGATCCATTGGCTATATCCATGGATGCATGCAAAGGGCTAACGAATGTAGTGAAGGAGGTGTTCCCGTGAGCTGAAGGTAGAGAATGCCATGCCCATATGATGCTCAACTTGTACTCACACTACGTAGGCAGCATATTTCATTACATGTTGCATGCTGCTAGAGCTTACAAACCTAGCAGCAACGAATATTTCATGAGCAAGATTTTTGCGGAAGCCCCTGAACTTCCAGAGTACTTAGCCATCCATTATTCGCAGCTATGGAAGAGGAGTCAATTCAACCCTGACATCAAAATTGATTACATAAACAACAACCTTGCAGAATGCCCGAATAACTGGGTGAAGGACATAAAAGTGCGTCCTGTTCATATCTTGATGGACAACATATGTGGTATGATCATGAAGCTATTAAATATAAGGAGAGAGATCGGTTGGGGACTTAGAGGACATATGCTACCACCAGTTGTACAATAACTGCACAAGAGAAGCCGGGGACTTGCTCATCTTAAGGTTCTCACATCAGCAGCAGGTGTGAGGTGGTCGATATGTCCAAGAGTGGCAAAAGGGATGTTGTGAACATCCAGCTGCGAGATTGCACCTGCTAAGAGTGGCAGCATACCAGGAAACCTTGCGACCACGCCTTGGCCTTCTTGGTGGAGAAAAGAACGCTACCACATTTGGATCAGTATTTGTCAGCCTACTACTCTATGGAAAAGTTCAGAGCTACGTACGCTGGATCCATCGAGCCATGTACAGACCCATCTCAGTGGCCTCAAGTCCAACTGTCTTTCGAGCTTTGCTAGCCAGTTACAAAAAGGGGCAGAAGAAGACCTTAGGTGAATAGATTTAAGAATTTTCTCGAGAAGAAGGGTTCGGCTTTCTGCGCTACCAAGAAGGGCAAAAACAGATGCAAAACCTGCCATCTTATAGGCCATAGAGCAGCGAGATGTCCCCTTAATGCTCCCAATCCTAGGTATGAGATGGTACATTCACAAAAAACTGTTTATAGTTTGTAGATATAAGGTAGTAATCCATGTATAGTTTTTTTATAGGAAGTGCAAGGTAAGAAACAAGAAAGCCGACTCAGTCATTTTGCTTCGGGAAGAAAACCAAAACGAGTGGAGTGATGATGCTAGACAAGATTCTAGTCCTGATTGGCCTGACTTTCCTCGACCCGGAGATGCAGGGTACGTGAAGGTAAGAAAATTGACACCCGGGAAGAGGAAGAAGGTAGGAGATGAAGAAGCTAGTGGATGTGAAGGCAAGCGGAAGAAAGTTGGCACCCAAGCAGAGAAAGAAGGCTAGTAGTGTAGAATCCTAATGCTGTATTGAACTTGAACCTATATATGTAGTTCGGTTAAACTCTGGAGCTGTGTGCGTGGAACTTGTCGGGCGAAACAATCTGCCTCCTATACTCAGAGTAAAATGTATCGCGACCTAAGGATTGGATACGGCCGAGGCCACTAGTTGAATCCGAAATTGTGACTATGCCACTACTATCTGAACAATCGCGATAGCTGAGCAGTTAAGGGGTCTCCAAAATTGATGGGTGTTAGTGGCACATACGTGAATTATTTATAGGCTCTCAATAAATCCCTGCTATTGGCATTACACTTTTGATAAGTTTCTGAGCTGAAAAACAAGTTCTAAGCAGGCTGCTACACTCCATGAAGCAGCAACTTATTTCAGCTGTTGGACAACCACATGGAAACATAAACTGCAAATGCAACAGATAATGCCTAGATAATGAGGAAATTGTTTCCACTATCTGGCCTAATCTTAAGCCCATCTGTCTCACCACCTCCCTGCCCTGCCTCCCCTGCACCTGGAAAATCTCTAGAATCTCTCGCTCCATCGCACGAATCTCCTCTTTCTTTTCCCACATAGCATCACGCAGATCCTGAATAAGCTCTTTGTGAAAACCTGTCAGTGGCTTTTCGATCCACACAAACTTGTCACAGCCAGTCCCCTCCCTTCCTGTGAAGTAAATTGAAGGAAACAAAAAATAAAGAATTATATTACACTTTCCGGATCCGGGTTACCGTTGTACCTATAGTAGGAACTTACCGCTCTGATGCTGCAGTTGGTGAATTTTCCTGCAGTATTTTCGTCGGTCCATGAAATCCATCTCGGCATCTTCTCACTTCACAAACACAACATTTCGGGGTAGTAATTGTAGGGCGCTCTCCGGTACCTGATGGGGTGTAACTACCTCAGACCCTACGCTCTAAGTTCAAGCCTGGATGAAGCGAAAGTGGTCAAAATAGTACAGCGGGGGCCCAGAGGACCGCCCACGTGTAGACCCATTGGCCGTCCTAACCACTTCCAGGACATCGGGACAAGAGCGAGCAGCGTAGGCAACAGGCGAATAGATCAAATACATACACAAGTGAGTATGTATGCAAGCTACCATACAACAGTTTTCAGAGCCATTCCATCTAAAAGAAATAGAAATATTGCAACGCCATACGGCAAGATCCAAATATCCTAGATAGAGTTAATAGTTTAGGATAGCTCCTCATACATCAAACATCAGAGTATCAGGCAGAAGCGGAAAACAAGATCCGTGTATGGATAAGAAGCAACGCATAAGATGCCACATAAATAAACACGTCCCGCCCACAGATCTCACGGATCCCCATCCCCGGAATCTCTACACCGCGTGATCGTTGCCAACATCATCTATCTCCTCAACCCAGTATCCATCTTGCGAATACACCTGTTCATCTGAATCAAACAATTTATCGTGTGAGACCCTAGGGGTACTCAGCAAGTCTTTATGCCTCTAAAGGGGACATAACCTGGGGTGACGCAATTGCAGCAAAAGATAAACCTAGCAGTTCTACAAAAACTTGTTAACCATCCGCCTTACCAATGATAGATGGATGTCCGTTAATTAATAACAACAGTTATAACAGTATAAAGTAACAGATCCATCCTCCCTCTCGCTTACCGACGAGAAGGCGGACGAACAACCCATCCGTTGGCAGTTTTATTAATCATTCCATGAGTATTGCACTAATTACTAGTCAGATATTTAGTCAATTTAAAAGCGGTACTTTAGTTATGCTTGTCTATAATCAAGAAACTGTGCTCTAAGTCGTCCATAACTGCGGACACGGCTTTCAGAAAGATTTACCCTGCAGGGGTGCACAAATAGCAACACACACTCGATCAACCACGGAAAAACCAACTCAAAACCCAACGAGGCATTCACGACAAAGCGATCACAGGATTCATAAAATATTTCAGGGGGCCACCCCATTAAGCTACCCGCAACGAAGTTAGCCGACTCCGAGACGGACTCAAGGTTTGGACGGCGGTAAACGACTGGGAACCCGAAAATGTGACTGGGCTTGTCGATACAGCGTAAACGTGGCATGGACCTAAACAGTACAGGTGCTCCACGCACAATCTTAAATAAAGCAGTAACATGGCATAAGTACAGGATAGTAAATAAAACCTCAAACTAGTTTGTGCCCCAAGAAATAGAAATGAATCAAGATCTGGCTCAGGGGGGTCCACGGCCTCCCGGATGTGGATAGTGCGAATAGTCAAGGAAATGGAATCAAGTACTCTAGGTCCTACGGGACACAAGTGGGCATAAAAACCAAATAGCGAATATTGCCTACCGGTGCCTCTTTCATTAGTTATCCCATTACTACTCACGTTAAGTTGTTTCAGTACCTCGTTCTCCAACAGACACTCACATACCCTACACATGTTGTTCTACGACTCGCATGGCTCAAACAACTCCTGTAGTAATGGCTCGTGGGATTGAGGAACAGACTCGGTGGGGTTTAAAAGTAAAGGCTATGTAGTACTTGAGATTCAATTTAATGCAATCATGACTCCATTATGCAAGAGTAAGATAGAAGCAATAGGTACTATATGTAGGCAAGCATGTGGTAGTGCTTGCCTGGCAGCTCAGTTGAAGCGAGAGACGGATCTGGGTAGTACTCCTGGGATTCCTGATATTTCCCCTGCTCGGCGTCTATTCGAAGACGAACCAAACAAACAAGGGCCAACATAAATAAAATGCACAATCGTATGAATTAAAATACGACAAGCAAACAAGCATGCCATGATGAATGATGCACAAGTTCCATGCCAATAATGTAGCATGGCAAGGGTGAGGTGTGGGGACGAGAATAAATCATTTTATTAATTATTTGGTCAAGTTATACTGCCATAAAAATTTCTGATTTTTAATAATGACATGATGCATGCTTCAATTCATAACATGGAAAGCATAGACAGAACAGGCTCATCATGCTGATCGATTTAGGCATATTATTTGTTAAATTTGGAGTTGTAGAATTAAAGTTATTAATTAATTAAGAAAAGGCATTTTTATTGCAAATTTAATTATCTCAAAAATTTAAAGTGCTCAAATAATATTTTGAATGGCATATTTGAATTCCTCACATTTTTCTGATTCAGAAACAAATATTATTTGTATTACTTGGAATTACAATTTAAAAGTTATTAAAAACAGAATTTAAATCATATTTAAAACATTTCTGGAAAAGATTTTATTTAAACAGAAAAACATACATACTTTTTATACCCGGAGGCAACTAGCCCCAAACGCTGACGGGTGGGACCAGCGGGCTACGCGGGCTTTTCTTACCGCGGAGCTGTCTAGCCCGAGGGACAGACAGGTGGGGCCTGTGGTCAAACGGACCCACGCGCTAGTGGCTGAACCCGCCGGTGCCACGCAGTAGAGACAGGGACCGCGGGTTGAGATTTTTGGAAACCTAGGAGCCTTTCTGTAAAAAGACACAGTGGCTGGCAGGTGGGACCTAGGGGAGCGCGGGTTTGAGGGGGTAAAAGGTGGGGGGGGTTTGCAAAATGCGCACAGGCACTGTTTTTCTTCCTCTGTTTGTCTGACGAACTGACGGACGACGCGCGTGGCACCGAAGGGGATCGAACGCGCGATCTCGTGCGCGCGCCGAGGGGCCGAAGCCACTGCGGTGGCTAAGGGGTTGGTGAGAGGATCTACGGCGCGTGGTAGATAGGGTTCTGCGGCACAGCGACGAGCAGACGCACGCGCACGCCGGCGCAAAGAGGGCGTTCGTCGGAGCGATCGACGCGACCAGAAAATGGCAGCGACTGCGGGGTTGTCTAGAAGGGAGGGTGGCTCACCGCGAGGTGGTCAGTGCAGTCAGATCGGGCCGGGGAGCAGCAGGTCGCCGGCGATGCAGACGGCCGGCGGGATTAGGGTTTCGGTTCCTTTCGTCGGCGTTCCGCGGTACAAGGGCTCCTTCCTCCTCGAGGGCGATCTAGAGTTTGATCATGGCCAAAACAAGACCAAGCAAGGGGGGTTTAGGGTTTGGTAGTGATCCACCATGATCAAGCAAAGGTGAAAGAAGATGGTGAGGATAAGAAGAGAGAGGCTAGGGTTTTGGGTGTAAGATTGATATGGCCACACATGGTCATGCAAGGATGGGGTCGTGGGTAAGGGAAAACAAAAGAACAAGGTGGTGAGGCTTGTGGTGCACAGATGGTGGTGGTAGAAGAGAGAGATAAAGGTGGACCTCAACAAAAGAATAAGAATCACTTGGGTTGAATCCAAAAGACAAGATCCACTTCAAAAACAAAGAAAAACCAAAGGAGAAGAGATGGTGGAGATTTGCATGGCCCATGCATGAATAGTAGATGCCATGTTTAATTTTGTGAAAACAAAAATAAATAATCATGGAATTTATACACATGCATTCCAAAATATGAAATGAGGCCAAGCTAAAAGAATTAAAAGGATGCTCCATGTGGACTAGATGGAGTTGCTCAAATTTGAATATAATTTGGACTTGCTAGTGTGTATGTTCCAGTAGATGTTTAATGATCCCAAAAATATCCCAACATCAGCATACATTCGTAATAATCCATATGGAAGCTTGACAAGGGGTTCCATCCACAAAGCATGCAAAGGTGGCCATGTGGCTCCACATATTAATAATGTGAAAACATCATGATGCATATATGGGAGCATGTGTAATTAGAAGTGGGTCCATCCCAACTCACATGAGCTAGAGGTAAAACCAATTAAAATGCGAAGCTCACATGTAGTAGGGTGGTGGAATTACAGGGTGGTGACAAGAAAGGTGGTGGGGTTAATAAAATATATGCCCCCAACTAAACTTGGGCATCAAGCATTTATCAAGAACCAAATACAATATATCAAGAGGCAAATACAATTAATAATGCATATGGGATAAGAACCAATTGAAAAGGGTTTTATATGATGCTCAAATGCAATGTGGCATGATGACATGAGCATGATATAATTATGATGCAACAATTATATGTAGGAAGTAGCATATATATAGACTAGGCTAGTAGCATTGCAATTGTTAGACAATTGGGATGCTACAACTCTCCCCCACTAAACAAGAATCTCGCCCCGAGATTCTTAGGAAAAAGAAAACAACACAAGGAGAGGCGGGTGTTCGGAACGAAGGTGATCCTTGTGTTCCCAAGATGATGAACAACGGAATGGTGCGACCACTACACCTTGCAAACTTGTTAGACTTGTTGCGAGTCTTGCGTTTTGCTTGGAAAACAACGGGTTAGAAGAGTTGAAGGATTGTCGTGAGACAACAAGGATAGGATGAACATAGCTCCGGTTTTTCGAGAAACATGATGAAAGATTGTAACCTCTTGTAGAAAGAATTAGAAAGGGCGATGTACCTTGGAGAAAGAAAAGACACACCGTCAGGATTAAAGATTGGAAATTGCAAGTGATGATGATTCTTGCCCTTGCCGGACGAAAAGAGCGACTTTGGAGAAGTTATCAACTACTATGAAAATAGCACTGTACCTTCCCTTAGATTTGAGAAGGGAAGCTCGGAAACAATATCGCCTTCAAACAATAGAGTTCCTTGATATCAACGAAAAGGCTTAGCTAGACATTGGCGGATTAGATTCTTCTTGCGCCTGTAAGAACCAAAGGATCACGCAATTGCGGTGCACGGATATAACTTCAAGAGAAAGAGGGGAATGCTAGCTTATGGTAGAATCCTTATAAGAAGTGGAATGTGGAATATATTTGCGATTAATGGCATCAACCATAATTGGCTTTACCATAGAAAAAGAATTGCTGAAACAAAGAGAGAGATAGTGTCCTTCCATCTTGTTTGGGAATGTTGAGCACCAGTAGAAAGACGAGGACAGAAAAGAGTTTGCGTTTGTTCCCACCAGATAATTAAAGATTTTGCTCCGTGTAGAAAGGGCGAGATTACCAACAACAGATTATTGATTACTTTCTTCGGGAGAGCACTCCGGAAAAACAAGGACGGAATAGAAGTATCAAGAAATAAAGGACACTTCTATATCCGTGGAATGAGTTAAATCGCATTAGTTCACCAATTCAATGTACAAGAGCGAATGATAAGAGTAGTGGTATGGTAGCTACTCCATCCCGCACCCAAAGCATTACTCCGCACATGAATGGAAAACCATGCAACCCAACTGCCGAACAGATTGAAGAACTTGATAAAACTCCTGGAACTCCGTAAGAAAACAAGGATTTGATGCAAATGATTCGCCGGATCCTAGATAGATAGAGATGATGATGTTGTCGTCATGTCGGAAGATCCAGAAACACCAGAAAGATATGAAGGAGATCGCGGAGACAACTGCAAGATTCAACAGATAAAGAAAAAGATAGCACCAATTTGAACAGAAGGATTACAAAAGATCTGAAAAGTCTTCATGGCCTCCGGTGGATTGAGCATAGACGATAGAACGAGAGGGTTTCAAAAGATTACTTGACGAGACAGAGGTGAAAAGAAACTCCATGTTCTTCTTGAAATGATTGAGAGAGATTTAGCAGTCTTGAGGACATCTTCAGCGGAACAACGATGATAACTCTCCAACAAGGAAAACTCCGGGTTTGATTGAAGGTGGAGGATGGAATTAACAATGGACTTGCTGATTCCAGAATTGAAGCAATGTATTTAGCAGAAAGGCGTGATCGAGATAGGTGACTTCAAGAAGTCAGAATTCGCACTTTGAGACTTTGCACACAGGCAGTGCTCACGAAGCTTGAGAGAAAAGACACAGATGATCTTCCATGTTCTTCCATTGATATAGAATAAGAAAGCATATCATCAACATATACCACCATGGATTAACAAGATATTCCCAGAATACCAAGTTCAAGAGGCGAGAGAAATGAACAAATGCTCGAAACACTTCCTGAGCTCAACGTTATTTGAAAGATCAACCTTAAGAGCAAGGATTCATGTTGGAAAGATGCATTGGCAGAATAGATTATCTGGTCCTTCAGAAAAGAGAAAGAGTTGTCGCCTGGTGCACATACTTGATGGGATCACCGGTTACAAGATAAGGCGATCTTGGATAAGGAACGATGATAGCTCATACCTTAAGAAAAGCTATCAGAGGCGAAAAGATGCAATTCCCTCGTATCAAAGAGAATTTTGCGGATATGGAGTTCCAAAAGATGTGAAGCATGGTAAACAGATGATAGACCACCGTAGTGCCTTGAGAAAACTCCGGATTGCCAAAGATACTTGAATATGCATAGATATGATCACGGTGTAACTCAAAATCACAGGAGATAACCGCCATCATTTGGAGGATGAAAATGATAGCATTAACCATACTCAACTCATGATAAGTGTCATATAGCTATGCCGAGAACCAAATTACAATCACCAGCATCGGATCGACACTTGTTATGTAATTAGCCCAAGAGAATTTGGAGATGAAGTAAAACTCCAGGATTAAGCGCCAGTGAAAAAGAATGGGTTAGCATGAACATGCCGATGAAAGGGAGATAGATAATGTCTCACACACGACTGAAGAGAAGTGTGGAAACACAGATGTATCAAAGAAAAATTTCCCGCATTTTTCGGCATTAAAATACCAATAGATGCGCAAAACCACTTATCAGACAGAGATTAGCAACTCCACATTCTGTGAAAGCATGCTGGAAGGAAGAACACCCTTAACAAGATTGCGCCGGTTAACAAGGAGTCGGATAGACGACGTCGTTTTACAAAAGCCTGTCAGTATGGAATGTACCAACAATTGATAACCAAAGGCAGATAGCGATAACAAGTTGGATGCAACAGATAGACAAAGAATTACACACACACACACACAGACTATGGTACTACGGAACCCAGAACACGTGAATCCTAGTTTGAATTTTAGAAGAGGATTGAAAATGTTACACTTCCTTACCAGAAAAGGGTAGGTGGGTGGTTAAGAAGAAAAATGGAAGCAGTCCTACTCTCATGTTTTTGTTTTTCCCTAGTATACATAGCTACCAAAAATATTTGCTGCACTGACAACGACCATTTGGCTGAGACCTTGAAAGGCGGGATGGCTCTGATACCAATTGTAACTACCTCGGACCCTACGCTCTAAGTTCAAGCCTGGATGAAGCGGAAGTGGTTAAAATAGTACAGCGGGGGCCCAGAGGACCGCCCACGTGTAGACCCGTCGGCCGTCCTAACCACTTCCAAGACATCGGGACAAGAGCGAGCGGCGTAGGCAACAGGCGAAGAGATCAAATACATACACAAGTGAGTATGTATGCAAGCTACCATACAACAGTTTTCAGAGCCATTCCATCTAAAAGAAATAGAAATATTGCAACACCATACGGCAAGATCCAAATATCCTAGATAGAGTTAATAGTTTAGGATAGCTCCTCATACATCAAACATCAGAGTATCAGGCGGAAGCGGAAAACAAGATCCGAGTACGGATAAGAAGCAAATCGGCATAAGATGCCACATAAATAAACACGTCCCGCCCACAGATCTCACGGATCTCCATCCCCGGAATCTCTACACCGCATGATCGTTGCCAACATCATCTGTCTCCTCCACCCAGTATCCATCTTGCGAATACACCTGTTCATCAGAATCAAACAATTTATCGTGTGAGGCCCTAGGGGTACTAAGCAAGTCTTTATGCCTCTAAAGGGGACATAACCTGGGGTGACGCAATTGCTGCAAAAGATAAACCTAGCAGTTCTACAGAAACTCGCTAACCATCCGCCTAACCAATGATAGACGGATGTCCGTTAATTAATAACAACAGTTATAACAGTATAAAGTAACAGATCCATCCTCCCTCTCGCTTACCGACGAGAAGGCGGACGAACAACCCATCCGTTGGCAGTTTTATTAGTCATTCCATGCGTATTGCACTAATTACTAGGCAGATATTTAGTCAATTTAAAAGCGGTACTTTAGTTATGCTTGTCTATGATCGAGAAACTGTGCTCCAAGTCGTCCATAACCACGGACACGGATTTCAGAAAGATTTACCATGCAGGGGTGCACAAATAGCAACACACACTCGATCAACCTCGGAAAAACCAACTCAAAACCGAACGAGGCATTCACGACAAAGCGATCACAGGATTCAGTAATATTTCAGGGGGCCACCCCATTAAGCTACCCGCAACGAAGTTAGCCGACTCCGAGACGGACTCAAGGTTTGTGTGGATGGCGGTAAACGACTCGGAACCCGAAAATGTGACTAGGCTTGTCGATACAGCGAAAACGTGTCACGTACCTAAACAGTATAGGTGCTCCACGCACAATCTTAAATAAAGCAGTAACATGGCATAAGTACAGGATAGTAAATAAAACCTCAATCTAGTTTGTGGCCCCAAGAAATAGAAATGAATCAACCTCGGGCTCAGGGGGGTCCACGGCCTCCCGGATGTGGATAGTGCGAATAGTCAAGGAACAGGAATCAAGTACTCGGGGTCCTATGGGACACAAGTGGGCATAAAAACCAAATAGCGAATATTGCCCACCGGTGCCTCTTTCATTAGTTATCCCATTAGTACTCAGGTTAAGTTGTTTAAGTACCTCGTTCTCCAACAGACACTCACATACCCTACACATGTTGTTCTACGACTCGCATGGCTCAAACAACTCCTGTAGTAATGGCTCATGGGATTGAGGAACATGCTCGGTGGGGTTTAAAAGTAAAGGCTATGCAGTAGTTGGGATTCAATTTAATGCAATCGCGACTGCATGATGCAAGAGTAAGATAGAAGCAATAGGTACTATATGTATGCAAGCATGTGGTAGTGCTTGCCTGGCAGCTCAGTTGAAGCAAGAGACGGATCTGGGTAGTACTCCTAGGATTCCTGATATTTCCCCAGCTCGGCGTCTATTCGAAGAAGAACCAAACAAACAAGGGCCAACATAAATAAAGTGCACAATCGTATGAATTAAAATGCGACAAGAAAACAAGCATGCCATGATGAATGATGCACAATTTTCATGGCAATAATGTAGCATGGCAAGGGTGAGGTGTGGGGACGAGAATAAATCATTTTATTAATTATTTGGTCAAGTTATACTGCCATAAACAGTTCTGATTTTGAATAATGACATGATGCATGCTTCAATTCATAACATGGAAAGCATAGACAGAACGGGCTCGTCGCGCTGATCGATTTAGGCATATTATTTGTCAAATTTGGAGTTGTAGAATTAAAGTTATTAATTAATTAAGAAAAGGCATTTTTATTGCAAATTTAATTATCTCGAAAATTTAAAGTGCTCAAATAATATTTTGAATGGCATATTTGAATTCCTCACATTTTTCTGATTCAGAAACATATGTTATTTGTATTACTTGGAATTACAATTTAAAAGTTATTAAAAATAGAATTTATATCATATTTAAAACATTTCTGGAAAACATTTTACTTAAACAGAAAAACATACAGACTTTTTATACCAAGAGGCAGCTAGCCCCAGACGCTGACGGGTGGGACCAGCGAGCTATGCAGGCTTTTCTCACCGCGGAGCTATCTAGCCCGAGGGACAGACAGGTGGGGCCTGTGGTCAAACGGATCCACGCGCTAGTGGCTGAGCCCGCCGGTGCCACGCGGCAGAGACAGGGACCGCGGGTTGAGATTTTTGGAAACCTCGGAGCCTTTCTGTAAAAAGACACAGCGGCTGGCAGGTGGGACCTAGGGGAGCGCGGGTTTGAGGGAGTAAAAAGGTGGGGGGGTTTGCAAAGTGCGCACATGCACTGTTTTTCTTCCTCTCTTTGTCTGACAAACTGATGGACGACGCGCGCGGCGCCGAAGGGGATCGAACGCGCGATCTCGTGCATGCGCCGAGGGGCCGAAGCCACTGCGGTGGCTAAGGGGTCACTGAGAGGATCTACGGCGTGGGGTAGATAGGGTTCTGCGGCGCAGCGACAAGCAGACGCACGCGCACGCCGGCGCACAGAGGGCGTTCGTCGGAGCGATCGACGCGACTAGGAAACGGCAGCGACTGCGGGGTTGTCTAGAAGGGAGGGTGGCTCACCGCGAGGTGGTCGGCGCAGTCAGATCGGGCCAGGGAGCAGTAGGTCGCTGGCGATGCAGATGGCCGGCGGGATTAGGGTTTTGGTCGGCTTCGTTGGCGTTCCGCGGTACAAGGGCTTCCTCCTCCTCGACGCGTGCACCGAGGCGATCTAGAGGCCTGCGCAGACTTCCTCGACACCCGAACACCGCGCCCGCCGCCTAGATCGAGAGGTGGGCGTCGACACCGACGTGGTGGCCGGCGATGGAGAAGGGGTGGTAACAGAGGAGAAGGGAGGAAGCAAGAGTGCGGCGCAGAGGCCAGGGGAGGGATCTGGGCACGGTAGACAGATGAGAGGGAGTTGATATGCACGAGAGGGAGAGGAGATGCCGTGGGGAAAGCTCGGGAGAAAAAGGTTGCTTCGGGAACCTTTTCTCTCTACTCCCTCACGTGCCTGACATGGGGAAGGGGCCAGGGCAGGCAGCTGCGGCTGCAGGAGGGACCAGGCTCGGGTGTGGGGTCGGTCTAGCAGGTAGAGAGAGAGAGAGAGGCTCGGGTTGGAGGGGATGGTTAGCTAGGGTTGGGTGGTAGCTCGGCATGGGGTAGAGAGGGAGGATAGGGTGGGTCCCTGCTGGCGGAGAGAGGGAGAGGTGCTCGGCATGGGGAGGGAAAAGGTGTAGCCAAAGCTAGGAAGGTAGGGTTAGCTTGGCATGGGTGATTAGGGTTAGGGTTTTGAGAGAGAGATGGGGTAAAGCATGGGTAGTGATGGAGTTAGGGTTAGGGAGAGGGGTCATGAGGGTTTAGGGTTAGAGTTTGATCATGGCCAAAACAAGACCAAGCAAGGGGGGTTTAGGGTTTGGTGGTGATCCACCAAGATCAAGCAAAGGTGAAATAAGATGGTGAGGATAAGAAGAGAGAGGCTAGGGTTTTGGGTGTAAGATTGATATGGCCACACATGGTCATGCAAGGATGGGGTGGTGGGTAAGGGAAAACAAAAGAACAAGGTGGTGAGGCTTGTGGTGCACAGATGGTGGTGGTAGAAGAGAGAGATAAAGGTGGAGCTCAACAAAAGAATAAGAATCACTTGGGTTGAATCTAAAAGACAAGATCCACTTCAAAAACAAAGAAAAACCAAAGGAGAAGAGATGGTGGAGATTTGCATGGCCCATGCATGAATAGTAGATGCCATGTTTAATTTTGTGACAACAAAAATAAATAATCATGGCATTTATACACATGCATTCCAAAATTTGAAATGAGGCCAAGCTAAAAGAATTAAAAGGATGCTCCATGTGGAGTAGATGGAGTTGCTCAAATATGAATATAATTTGGACTTGCTAGTGTGTATGTTCCACTAGATGTTTAATGATCCCAAAAATATCCCAACATGAGCATACATTCATAATAATCCATATGGAAGCTTGACAAGGGGTTCCATCCACAAAGCATGCAAAGGTGGCCATGTGGCTCCACATATTAATAATGTGAAAACATCATGATGCATATATGGGAGCATGTGTAATTAGAAGTGGGTCCATCCCAACTCACATGAGCTAGAGGTAAAACCAATTAAAATGCAAAGCTCACATGTAGTAGGGTGGTGGAATTACGGGGTGGTGACAAGAAAGGTGGTGGAGTTAATAAAAGATATGCCCCCAACTCAACTTGGGCATCAAGCATTTATCAAGAACCAAATACAATATATCAAGAGGCAAATACAATTAATAATGCATATGGGATAAGAACCAATTGAAAAGGGTTTTATATGATGCTCAAATACAATGTGGCATGATGACATGAGCATGATATAATTATGATGCAACAATTATATTTAGGAAGTAGCATATATATAGACTATGCTAGTAGCATTGCAATTTCTAGACAATTGGGATGCTACATGGGGGCACCCGCCTGACGACGTTGAGGCGACCCTGACTCCGCCTGAGACGAACTGCATGAGCTGTGAGCCATGAGCGAGGGGAGCGAGGGCAGAGGAAAGAGGAGCCTTTTAGATGTGAGGGTAGTGGTGAAGCATGATTTATCCCCACTCAATAACTCGGACAGAATCCTACCGTCCACATTCGGCTGATAGGTGGGGGACCTAGCATGTGGACTTGTCAACCAAACCTCGCACCTTCGTGGTTCAAAGCCCCCCTCGCGTGCATTGGATGAAATTTTTTGGCACCTTGCCCGCGTACATATCACTGGGAGGCCTTTCTCAGGAACCAGACACGCCTGGCCCACACTCTTACTCCCTCCTAGGAACTTGTCATGGCTCGCGCAGGTAGATCCATCCGCTCCACCGCTTCTGGTAGGGCTCGCTGCGGCGGATCCAGCACAAGATCCTACCGTCACAGTATCAAATGGCCATGGTTTCTTGAGAGGAGCGACGATGCTACGTCTCCGAGCTGGGCCCCTCCTACCTGTAGAAGGACTGATGCGGTGTCGAGCTCGGGCAGGAGCCGCCAGGCGTGACGGCGCTCGGTCCATGCTGTTGGGTTCGCAGCATAGAAAAACAAAAACAATTCCTACGATGAGAACTATACGTCAAGATCTATCTACTAGATACAAGCAACGGGTGGATATACATCCATAGAGAACTTACCCTCGAAGACAACAGAGTTTTGTTAACGAGTTGGAACTCGTGGATGATGTAGTCATACGCTTGACGATCTCAAGATCGTGTGGAAGTCCTAGCGCTGCAAATCAGCAGCGCATCCGTCCTCGCACACACGTTCAAGCCACCGGACAACCTCCACCTCCTCACTCCAGCAAATCAGCGGAAGCAGCAACTCCTTCCATATGCAAGGCCACCGGGAACATGTATCTCGCTAATCCAAGACCATGGGGGAATATATCTAGAAAGGGAGAGAGATCCTTCACGAGGAGGTGTGCTTTGTGAGGGAGGAGAGGGGGGCCTTTTATAGGAGAGGGGGGCTCCTCCCCTCCCATGGTCAGCGGCCAAGGGGGTGCACCCACCTCTTCCTCATTCATGTGGTGGAAGCTCCACTCACATCAATTTAGCCTCCACCCAAAGTTCCACTCACATGCATTAAATTTCCACCAAATTTAATGCAACTCTCAATTAATAAAACTCTTTTATTTATTTTTTTCATAATTTTTTTAATTACTTTACTTAATAAAGATTCACATAAAACCCCTTGTAACATTTCAATATCACATGCAAAACTAGTTTTTGCAATTTCACCCAAAACAAATTCCGGTTTTCATCGAAATAATTCCTACGCTTTGCAATTCTTTCGTCTGAAACATATGTACTCCAAAATGGTGTTCGGCAACCCTTAAGTGTGTCACCCTACGGTTCATGAATAATGCAGACATGATTGAGACCCCTCTCAAATCCATAATCAGAAGCGGGACCTGGAGATCCATACTGACTCCTGCACAGTCAAGGATGACTTATGTGATCATGAGAACCTTTAACGCTAGTAACTTAATCCCTTTGTCTCATGATATGATACATGTCCGAGATTCGATTATCGGTATCCAAATACTTATTTTGATCTCGTTACCGACATACACTCTTTTCTCTTTCCCGTGATATAACATTCTAGTGATCACATCACTCGCTTGCAAGCTATCTTAATGTGATATCACCGAGAGGGCCCAGAGTATATATATCTATCATCGGGATTGAAAAATTCCACTCTTGATCCGTGAGCCTCAACATAACACCTTCATAGCACTGAACCCACCTTTATAGTCACCCTGTTATGGTGTGACGTTTGATGTTATCAAGATACTCTTCCGGTCTTAGCAATTAATATGATATCATGGTCTAAGGACTAAGATTGCTTCATATGATGTTATAGCAATATAAACATCATGACTTTGATCGTAATTCTATTCTTCGGATGAACGTTCATCACATCATTTCGCAAATGCTGTGACCTCGCTATTAACAACATCCAATGTCCATGATCAGGAAACTTTGATCATCTTGTTAATCAACGAGCTAGTCTATAAGACAGGCATAACTAGGAACCTTTTATTTGTTTATTAAACACACATGTATTGACGTTTCCTATCAATACAATTATAGCATGCAAAATAAACATCTATCATATACAAGGAATACATAATAACAACTTTATTATTGCCTCTCAAGGCATATTTCCTTCAGTCTCCCACTTGCACTAGAGACAATAATCTAGTTCACATAGTGATAAATCTAACACCCATGGAGTTCTGGTGTTGATCATGTTTTGTCCTAGGGAGAACTTTAGTCAACGGATCTGCTACATTTAGGTCCGTGTGTACTTTACAAATCTTTATATCTCCATCCTTGACATGCTCGTGGATGGAGTGAAACCGGCGCTTAATATGCTTGGAATTCTTGTGAGACCTTGGTTCCTTGGCATTGGCTATGGCTCCATTGTTGTCACAATAGATCACCATTGGGTCCAATGCACTAGGAACCACACCTAGTTCCGTTATGAAATCCTTCATCCAGACCGCTTCATGCGCCGATTCTGAAGCGGCAACATATTCTACCTCTGTCATTGATCCAGCCACCACAGGTTGTTTGGAACTCCTCCAACTAACTGCTGCTCCGTTCAAGAGAAATACATATCCGGATTGAGACTTAGAGTCATCCGGATCGGTGTCAAAGGTAGCATCGACATAACACTTAGCAAGTAGCTCTTCTTCACCTCCGTATACAAGAAACATATCCTCAGTTCTACTTAAGTACTTAAGAATATTGTTGACCGCTATCCAGTGTTCCGAACCTAGATCAGATTGGTACTACTAGTCAAACTAATAGCATGTGCCACATCCAGTCTTATACATAGCATGGCGTACATTATAGATCCTATGGCTGAGCCATAGGGGATTTTATCCATTATCTCTCTTTCTTCCACCATAGCCGGACTTTGAGTCTTACTCAATGTCTTGCCTTGCAACATAGGTAAGAACACCTTCTTACTTCCGTCCATATTAAACTTCTTTAATATCTTATCAAGGTATGTACTTTGCGATAGCCCAATTAGGCTCCTTGATCTATCTCTATAGATTTTAATGCCTAATATATATGAAGCTTCACCAAGGTCCTTCATCGAAAATTTACTGTTTAGATAACTTTTAACACTGTTTAAAAGATCTATATCATTTCCAATCAATAACATGTCATCCACATATAATATCATAAATGCCACATTGCTCCCACTCACTTTCTTGTAAAACAAGCCTCTCCATAAGTTTGGACAAATCCAAACTCTTTGATCACCTCATCAAAGCGGAGATTCCAACTCCGGGATGCTTGCTTCAGTCCATAGATGGATCGCTGAAGCTTGCATACCTTATTAGCATCCTTAGGATCGACAAAACCCTTAGGTTGTATCATATACAACTCTTCTTCAATATTACCATTGAGGAACACAGTTTTGACATCCATCTGCCATATTTCGTAATCGAAATATGCAGCAATTGCTAACATAATCCTAACTGACTTTAGCATCGCTACGAGAGAGAATGTCTCATCGTAGTCAACTCCTTGAATTTGTCGAAACCCCTTTGCGACAAGTCAAGCTTTATAGATGGTCACATTACCATCAGCATAAGTTTTTCTTTTGAAAATCCATTTATTCTCAACGGCCTTTCGATCGTGAGGTAAGTCCACCAAGGTCCAAACCTGGTTTTCGTACATGGATTCCATCTCGAATTTCATGGCTTCTAGCCATTTGTTGGAATCCAGGCTCATCATCGCTTCTTCATACGTCGTAGGGTCATCCATTTCATCAATCATGAAATTCATAATAGGATTGCCATACTGTTCAGGAGCTGCACGTGTCATGCTTGACCTGCGAGGTTTGCTAGTATCCTCTTTCAGAGTTTCGTGATCATTATCATTAGCTCTTTCTTCATCAGGTGAAGTCAACTCCGAAACAACTTCCGGTGCTGCGCCACTCGCCATTTCAATAACCTCTTCGAGATCTACCTTCCGACTACTCACACCTTTCGCAAGAAACTCCTTCTCAAGAAAGGATCCATTCTTGGCAACAAAAACCTTGCCCTCGGATCTGTGATAGAAGGTATACCAAATAATTTCCTTAGGGTATCCTATGAAGACGCATTTTTCCACTTTAGGTTCGAGTTTATCCGGCTGAAGTTTCTTCACATAAACATCGCATCCCCAAACTTTAAGAAATGACAGCTTAGGTTTGTTTCCAAACCATAATTCATACGGTGTCGTTTCAAGGGATTTAGATGGTGTCCGATTTAAAGTGAATGTAGCGGTTTCCAATGCATAACCCCAAGATGACAGTGGTAAGACAGTCAGAGACATCATAGATCGAACCATATCCAATAAAGTATGATTACGACGTTCTGACACACCATTACATTGTGGTGTTCCGGCAGGCGTGAGTTGTGAAACTATTCCACAGTCTTTCATATGTGTGCTAAACTCGTAACTAAGATACTCTCCTCCACGGCCAGACTGCAGAAATTTTATCTTTTTTTTACGATGATTTTCCACTTCATTCTGAAATTCCTTGAACTTTTCAATGGTTTCAGACTTATGTTTCATCAAATATATATACCCGTATCTACTCAAATCATCCGTGAAAGTAACAAAATAACGATATCCACCTCACTCCAACACACTCATTGGTCCACACACATCAGTATGTATGATTTCCAATAAATATGTCGCCCGTTCCATTGAACCAGAAAACGGCGTTCTAGTCATCTTGCCCATAAGGCATGGCTCACATGTATCAAATGATTCAAAATCAAGTGATTCCAAAAGTCCATCAGAGTGGACTTTCTTCATGCGTTTAACGCCAATATGACCTAGACGGCAGTGCCACATATATGCAGATATATCATTATCAATTTTAATCCTTTTAGCATCAACATTAGGAATATGCGTAATACTACTACTGAGATCCAACAGAAATAAACCATTTACCACATGTGCATGACCATAAAGATATCATTCATATAAATCGAACAACCATTTTTTCAGATTTAAAGGAATAACCACTTCGCATCAAACACGATCCGGATACAATGTTCATGCTCAGTGCAGGCACCAAATAACAATTATTTAGATTTATCACTAATCTCGACGACATATGGAGAGGTAGCATTCTGACGGTGATCACATAAACTCTTGATCCTTTGCCGACCCGCATCGTGACCTCATCCCTTGCTAGCTGTCGCTTGTTCCACAGCCCCTGAATTGAGTTACATATATTAGTAACCGACCCCATATCAAATACCCAGGTGCTACTGCAAGTACTAGTCAAGTACACATCAATAACATGTATATCACATATACCTTTGTTTGCCTTGCCGGCCTTCTTGTCTGCCAAATACTTGGGGTAGTTGCGCTTCCAATGGCCAGTCCCCCTTACAATAGTAGCACTCAGTATCAGACTTGGGGTGAGCTCGGGATTTCTTTTCAGGTGTGGCAACAAATTTGCCGCCCTTCTTTCCCTTCTGCTTGCCTTTCTTGTCCTTCTTGAAACCGGTGGTCTTATTGATCATAAACACTTGATGTTCTTTCCTAATCTCCACTTCTGCAGTCTTAAGCATTGACAGAAGCTCGGGAAGATACTTCTTCATGCCCTGCATGTTATAGTTCATCATGAAGCCCTTGTAGCTAGGTGGCAGAGATTGGAGAACATGATGTATGCCTAAGTCAATCGGAATCGTTATTCCCAAGGACACAAGCTTATCGGCGTACCCAGACATTTTGAGTACGTGCTCACTAACGGAGTTGTTCTCCTCCATCATGCAGCTAAAGAACTTTTCAGAAGCATTATAACTCTCTACGGAAGCATGGGTATCGAAAATCATTTTCAATTCTCCCATGGTATCAAAGGCATTTCCATTTTCGAAACGCTTTCAAAGTTCTGGCTCTAGCCCATATAGTATGCCACAATGAACTAAGTTGTGGTCCTCCTGACGAGTTACATAGACATTCTTTTCCTCGTCAAGGGCATCAGGAGCTGGTGGTGAAGTTGCTACCATTCGCAGCTAGTTTCTCTTTCTCCATGAACACATTGAAATTAAAAGCAGGTGGTGCCATCTACAACAGAATTTTTAAAGTTTATTTAGACTAAGTTTATGATAGACTGAGTTCAACTAATCCAAATTACTAATGAACTCCCACTCAAAAACGCATCCCTCATGTCTTTTTGGTGATTACATGAACCAAATCCACTACACCAAGTCCGATCATCACGTGAGTCGGTGTAGCTTCAAAGGAGAGCATCTATATGGGCATCATATCAACTATATGGCTCATGCTTAACCTTTCGTTCCATGTTCCGAGGCCATGTCTGTACATGCTAGGCTCGTCAAGTAAGAACCTTAGTATTCGCGTGTGTAAAACTGTCTTACACCCGTTGTATGAAAGCGTAGAGTCGAGAACACCCGATCATCATGTGATGCCTCAAAACACGATCCACAAAACGGTGCATACTTAAGGAAGAGCACATTTTATCTTGATATCTAAATGAGGGATCATCTTATAATGCTACCAAAAGCGCCAAACTAGCAATATAAGATGCTAACATCTAATGTGTGAAGTGAGGTGATATGGTCCATGCATTTGATCTCTATCATTTGCATCATGGCATGATCTCTATCATTCCTTTGTGTGTAAGGCTAAGGTCTATGGAACTAACACATTAGGTGTGTTGTAAGAGTATCTATCATACATCTACTTACAATAATACCATATCAAGACACTAGCCCAGCAACGATCCAAACTAGACGCCTCTAATTTATCCATTTCATGTTTTACGTGGCTTAGGGCTTTCAGAGATAGAACCATTCTTACCTACAAACATGGAACCACAACGAGGATAACCAAGTTATTAGCAACTCGTTGTAAATAATATATTGACTATAGTTGGAGAGACAGGCACCCGCCAGCCACTTATGCAAAACTAGTTGCATGTTAGTCGTGGAACCGGGCTCATGTACGATGACATGTAAGGTTGGTCCGGGCCGCTTCATCCCACTATGCCACCAATATCCAAAATACATGAAAGAAGCAATAACATGATAATCATCGCCCACATATAAACATATCTGTACTACCTGTGCAAAGCACCTACGCATAGATCAGGCTCTGATACCACTGTTGGGTTCGCAGCATAGAAAACAAAAAAAATTCCTATGATGAGAACTATACGCCAAGATCTATCTACTAGATACAAGCAACGGGTGGATATACATAAATAGAGAACTTACCCTCGAAGAAAATAGAGTTTTGTTAACGAGTTGGAACTCGTGGATGATGTAGTCGTACGCTTGCCGATCTCAAGATCGTGTGGAAGTCCTAGCGCCGCAAATCAGCAGTGCATCCGTCCTCGCACACACGTTCAAGCCACTGGACAACCTCCACCTCCTCGCTCCAGTGAATCAGCGGAAGCAGCAACTCCTTCCAGATGCAAGGCCACTGGGAACATGTATCTCGCTAATCCGAGACCATGGGAGAATATGTCTAGAAGGGGAGAGAGATCCTTCACGAGGAGGTGTGCTTTGTGAGGGAGGAGAGGGGGCCTTTTATAGGAGAGGGGGCTCCTCCCCTCCCATGGCCGGCGGCCAAGGGGGGTTCCCCCACCTCTTCCTCATTCATGTGGTGGAAGCTCCACTCACATCAATTTAGCCTCCACCCAATGTTCCACTCACATGCGTTAAATTTCCACCAAATTTAATGAAACTCTCAATTAATAAAACACTTATTTATTTTATTCAGAATTTTGTTAATTACTTTAATTAACAAACATTCACATAAAACCCCTTGTAACATTTCAATATCACATGCAGAACCAGTTTCTGCAATTTCACCCGAAACAATTCTGGTTTCCATCGAAATAATTTCTGCGCTTTGCAATTCTTTTGTCTGAAACATATGTGCTCCAAAATGGTGTTTGGCAACCCGTATGTGTGTCACCCTACGGTTCACGAATAATCCAGACATGATTGAGACCCCTCTCAAATCAATAATCAGAAGCGGGACCTGGAGATCCATACTAACTCCTGCACATTCAAAGAAGACTTCTGTGAAGAAACATGATCTCATTGTGAGAACCTTTAACGCTACTAACTTAATCCCTTTGTCTCATGATATAATACATGTTTGAGATTCGATCATTGGTATACAAATACTTAGTTTGATCTTGTTACCGACATGCAATCTTTTCTCGTTCCCGTGATATATCATTCTAGTGATCACATCACTCGCTTGCAAGCTATCTTAATGTGATATCACCGAGAGGTCCCAAAGTATATCTATCCATCATCGGGATTGACAAATTCCACTCTTGATCCATGAGCCTCAACAGTAACACTTTCGTAGCACTGAACCCACCTTTATAGTCACCCTGTTACGGTGTGATGTTTGATGTTATCAAGATACTCTTCCGATGTTAGCAATTAACATGATCTCATGGTCTAAGGACTAAGATTACTTCGTATGATGTTATAGAAATATAAACATAATGAATTTGATCGTAATGCTATACTTCGGATGAATGTTCATCACATCATTTCACAAATGTTGTGACCTCATTATTAACAACATCTAATGTCCATGATGAGGAAACTTTGATCATCTTGTTAAACAACGAGCTAGTATATAAGAGAGGCATAACTAGGAACCTTTTATTTGTTTATTAAACATACATGTATTGACGTTTCCTATCAATACAATTATAGCATGCAAAATAAACATCTATCATATACAAGTAATACATAATAACAACTTTATTATTGCCTCTCAGGGCATATTGCCTTCACATGCCAACCCCGTCACCTTCGTCATTGTCGATTACGATGTGGAGGACGACGGGGATGAAGCTGTGCAGAACGCCATTGTTGCCTCCTTGGCCAAGGGAAAGCCACGGGCGGGAGTGGATGTCCCTGGGAAGGGCACGGCTGTGTCACCAATCGTGGTGGACTTCGATAACATCGATGTGATGTGGGTTTAGATGTTGTTTAGTATGGTTGCAATTTCGGTTGTGTTTAGTGCGAGTACAATTATTGTAATGGGTTTGTCGAGCTATATTGACAAATATGTGCAATAGCAGCGTGTGAATGCTTCCACTTTAGAAATTGTGTCGGTGCCATTTGCATGTTGCATTATCAACGTAGATTACATGTAAACAATCCAACGAAAATTAGATTACAACCATCAAACGGGAGTGGCGGGATGGAAGAGAAGTGGGGACAGTGGCTTTGAGGGGAAGGAAGAGAAGTAAGGGGGTCATGACACTAGCAGGTGGGCCCATGGACCACGTGACACTGACATGCGGGAGCGGGAGCACGCGGTACTGCCAGTCTGTGCAGAGAAAGCGGACTTTGCAACGTGACAACAACAAGATGATTGGGCCAATAACTCATCGAATTATTAAGGAGTACTAAAAAAACTACAACTGGGGTACATTCGCACAACACACATGCTCTATGCACTTGAGAAGCATCGCTTAAGTCTGACAGTAATGACATCATAAGTACTATATTTCCCTGTTGGTCTTCTTGATAAAAATGTGGAAATGCATCTGCCTGTTTGGTCCAGCACCGACAAGGTACTGAGATGGCACATATAGGATCGACCTTAGGTCCGCATACTCCACCTCCCACGGCGTCGGGCAGCTCGGTGCCTCGGCTAGAAGAAGAATGCTATCGGACGATGGCGGCTGGGCGTTTGCCCACATGCGCACTGTGTATAGGGGCCAGGCGCACGAGACCGACCTGACGCATACCGCACACATGAAGGTGAACCCAGCTCTGGTTCCCGGAACACCGGAGGTGATGGTCGTGACGAAAACAGAGCCGTACCCCCTAGAAAATTAGCTCGTACGAGTCATTGAATGGCACCTTCTCTTGGAGAAGTTGGGATTCCCCGTACGAGATCCTAATCACTTCGATCAAGTGCTCCTCTACAAGGTGGATGACGAGATCTGTCGGTAGGCTGATGTATTTGCAGCCCGGCTCCATATAGGAGCACGCATCGTGCTGGCACGCGAGCTCATGGAGCAGGAGATGGGAAAGGAGTACGGGCAAAAGAATCCTAGGTGGGAGCACATGAGCAGGAACGTCGCTGCGAAATTGCGCACGAGGATCTCCAGATTCTTGGGCTGCAGCATCTGCCACATCTGAAGTTCGTCGAGAAATCAGAAAAAATATCACCAGTTAGATCAGCGAATAGCAGAATATGTAAGATAAATTCAAAAGCTTGTAAAATGATTTCTTAGCATGAAGGTAGCGACCCGAGAATCAGCGGATGTCGTTCGGGCACGGCGCACGAAAGCCGGTGGCATCGTCCGGGCACAGTGACGTGTGGTGGATAACGGGAGAGGGGGGCGTGGAGTAGACGTGCTCACTCACGAGCTCTATGATATTACTAGTAGGCTATAGGGGAGTGGAAATAATAGTAAAATAAGTAAAAATGTAAGCGCGGCCAATCATGTCGCGGAACAGCCCCAATCGAACGGTCTGCAACAATCGGATCAGAAAACTAGTTCTCTCTTCGGGGGGCTTCTAGAAGACGCGATCTTACGTGGTTTAGTGGAAAGAACACACATGCAATTACTCTGGTGTATCCATATGTGGTTCATGAAAAGAACACACATGCAATGACTCTGGTGGATCCATATGTGGTTTGTGAAAAGAACACACACGCAATGACTCTAGTGGATCCATATGTGGTTTGTGAAAAGAACCAACATGCAATGACTTTGGTTGATCCATGTGTGGTTCATGAAAAGAACACACATGCAATGACATTGGTTGATCCATATGTGGTTTGTGGAAAGAACATACATACAATGACTCTGGTGGATCCATGTGTGGTTTGTGAAAAGAACACACATGTAATGACATTTGTTGATCCATATGTGTTTGTGAAAAGAACACACATGCAATTACTCTGGTGGATACGTATGTGGTTTGTGGAAACACTACAACAAATTAGGCATGTAGAGACGCAAAATATAAGGGCTAGAGACATTTTATATCATCTCTAAGGCACCATTGAGTCGTACCTACAAAGCGTCTCATGGGCGTCTTCCCATGCACCGTCTCAAAGATCCGGAGGACGCTTTTGTTAGGATCTCTACATAGAGATGAGACGTTTATATGACATCTCTATGGGTCCGAACACGCTTTCATATATTAATTTGCATGTCATCTCTACCATCCCTAGTGACATGATATCACGTCTCAAAGTAGATGAACTGACATGATTTCCTCAAGCAAAAGATGTCAAGGCGAAATTTTATTTTTCAATGAAATATTATTATAGCTCGTCGAACTAAAATATTATTGATACATATGTACACAACATACTAATTAAAAGATGTTTCACCTCTTCTTCTTGAAGGCGTTACATATACAAAAGTTGTATTTTTCATACATAAGATCAAGAATATTGTAGCTCATGGAGAAGCAACTAAGTTGGCAATAGTTTAAAGCATCCACAAGCTGCAGATACAGCTGCAAAAATCATACATATTTACATACACTTTGTCTCCAAATAATAATGATCTATCTATGAACAGTCTATTTACAGGCATCGAATATCTTCAGTGTTGGGTCATTACATATGTACATATCCTTAGCAGTCATCCAATACCCTGCATAGCAGTCAAAATATATGTAAGTTAACGAGGATAAGATCTTGAAACAATGCACGCAACCAATTTAAGTGCAAATTCCACCATAAGATCTAATTTTAGAGCAAGGCTAGAGAGGAATTCAAGTGACCAGATACATGGATCGGTACTTGATACATGGCGACACACTTGCTGCTCTAGCGACCAGTTCCACTTATTCTGCTCCAAGAACTCTAAAACAAAAGGAATGGTTTGAATCGGTTGAAAATTACAGCATAAAAGTTAATCTAAATATCAAACTAGTTTCATATTTATATACAAAGCTCCACTAACAATAATGGCTCTTCAGGTGTATTTTTCATGGAAAAGTGAGCAGATGGAAAATATATTGCTTCGCTGAAAATAGATCGATACATGCCATGTGTCCCAACCATGACCATGTGCTCCTGTACGAAAATTCGAAAAACAATCGAATTCCAACTAAGAATATACTAGATCGAGTAACTTAAATGGATAAAGTAAAGTGGACAAGGCCAGTATATGAGCTGCACCTCACCTTGCAATTATTCGTGCAAAAGACACACAATGCAAGAATCACGTAACCAAGGCATACGAGGAATCTGTAACGATCGAAGATGTGCTCTATTCAGTACCTTTTTAAATTTTGTCACATATTACTATCATTCAAGATTTCAAGCTTGCACGAAAAACTAAGATATCAATCAGTTACTATGTTTTCTGATATATAGCTCTGATGTAATGCATACCTGTAAAATACCATGTGATCGCTGTTCTGACCGAACAGAAAAAATGATGTGAACTTGACCCCTCGTTCATCCACTCAGCTTACATCTCTAAAAACTTCCATTTGCCCAAAACTGTGAAAGAAGAGTGGAATGTAAATAAAAATCCTTTAAACCATTCAGACAACCACTAATTTCAAAGTAACAAACGATGACTACCGGTAGCTGTTGGGGGCAAACCTTGTACTCGTTGAAGCAAATGATGTAAAGACGTGAAGACTAGGGTGGGGAAGGAGAGCCTTGGCCTGGAGCTTGCGTCGCATGGAGAAGGGCGAGATTGTCCGAAGGAAAGCGATGTGTGGGCACCGGTCGATGGCCGGCGAGAGAGATGGCTGATGCGCATCTCGGGACTAGACTATGATAGGGTCCCGGGTCGGGCATGATTGAGAAAACCTCCGCATCCTGGAGGAAAACAACCACCGGGGCCGTCGTGCAGGCGCCGCCAAGGAATGGCGGGGGAACAACATCGCCATGGGGTATCAAAGTGGATGGAGAGGTCAGAGGCGGAGGGGAAAATGTGGCGGCGGCTGTAGGTTTTGCACGGGATTTTTTTGGATGACTCGATGGCTGGTGGGCTCTAAAACCTGATCGTGCTTTTTTTTAGCTATAAAACCTGATCGTGCTAGTAGTTGGTTCTAAACCTAATCGTGTGTATATCTTGGGACGACTTAGGAAACGTCTTAGGAAACGTGCCTACCGAGTGTTCATTGTTCGGTTAGAGACGAGAATAGAAAACATCTAATAAGTAACGTCTCTACGTGACTAATTTACTGTAGTGAAAGAACACACATGCAATGGCATTGGTGGATCCATATGTGATTCATGAAAAGAACACACATGCAATGACACTAGTGGATCCATATGTGGTTTGTGAACACACATGCAATGACTCCAGTGGATCCATATGTGGTTTGTGAAAAGAACACACGTGCAATGACATTTGTTGATCCATATGTGGTTTGTGAAAAGAACACACATTGAATTAATCTAGTGGATACATATATGGTTTGTGGAAAGAACACACATGCAATGGCATTGGTGGATCCATATGTGGTTCATGATAGGAACACACATGCAATGACATTGGTTGATCCATATGTGGTTTGTGACAATAACACACATGCAATACCATTGGTTGATCCGTGTGGTTTGTGGAAAAGAACACACATGCAATGACATTGGTGGATCCATCTGTGTTTTGTGGAAAGAACACACATGCAATGACATTGGTGGATCCATATGTGGTTTGTGAAAATAACACACATGCAATGACTCTAGTGCTGGTTTTAGTATAAGAACACACATGCAATGACTCTAGTGGGTCCATATGTGGTTTGTGGAAAGAACACACATGCAATGGCATTGGTGGATCCATATGTGGTTTGTGACAAGAACACACATACAATGACATTGGTTGATCCATATGTGGTTTCTGAAAGGACACACATGCAATGACTCTAGTGGATCCATATGTGGTTGGTGGAAAGAACACACATGCAATGACTCTAGTGGATCCATATGTGGTTTGTTAAAAGGACAAACATGTAATGATATTGCTGGATCCATATGTCGTTTGCGGAAAGAACACACATGCAATGACATTTGTTGAGCCAAATGTGGTTTGTGAAAAGAACACACATGCAATTACTCTAGTGGATATATATGTGGTTTGTGGAAAGAACACAAATGAAATGGCATTAGTGGATCCATATGTGGTCCATGAGAGGAACACACATGCAAGGACACTGGTTGATGTGTATGTGGTTTGTGACAAAAACACACATGCAATGCCATTGGTTGATCCATGTGGTTTGTGAAAAAGAACACACATGCAATGACTCAGGTGGATCCTTATGTGGTTTGTTGAAAGAACACACATGCAATGACATTGGTTGATCCATATGTGGGTTGTGAAAAGAACACAGATGCAATGACTCTAGTGCTGGTTTTAGTATAAGAACACACATGCAATGACACTGGTGGATCCATATGTGGTTCATGAAAAGAATACACATGCAATGACATTGCTGGATCCATATCTAGTTTGTCAGAGGAACACACATGTAATGACTGTAGTGGATCCATATGTGGTTTGTGGAAAGAACGCATATGCAATGACTCTTGTGGATCCATATGTGGTTTGTGAAAATAAAACACATGCAATGACATTGGTGGATCCATATGTGGTTTATTAAAAGAACACACATGCAATTACTCTAGTGGATACATATATGGTTTATGGAAACAACACACATGCAATGGCATGGGTGGATCCATATGTGGTTCATGACAGGAACACACATTCAATGACGTTGGTTGATCCATATGTGGTTTGTGAAAATAAGACATATGCAATGCCATTGGTTGATCCATGTGGTTTGTGGAAAATAACACACATGCAATGACATTGGTGGCTCCATATGCGGTTTGTGGAAAGAACACATGCAATGACATTGGTCGATCCATTTGTGGGTTGTGAAAAGAACCCACATGCAATGACTCTAGTGCAGGTTTTAGTATAAGAACACACATGCAAGGACTCTAGTGGGTCCATATGTGGTTTGTGGAAAAGAACACACATGCAATCACATTGGATGATCCATATGTGGGTTGTGAAAAGAACACACATGGAATTACTCTAGTGCTGGTTTTAGTATAAGAACATACATACAATGACTCTACTGGGTCCATATGCGGTGTGTGAAAAGAACACACATGCAATTACTCTAGTGGATCCATATGTGGTTTGTGAAAAGAACACACATGCAATGACATTGGTTGATCAATATGTGGTTTGTGAAAGGAACACACATGCAATGACTCTAGTGGATCCATATGTGGTTTGTGGAAAGAACACACATGCAATGACTCTAGTGGATACATATGTGGTTTGTGAAAACAACACACATGCAATGACATTGGTGGATCCATATGTGGTTTGTGGAAAGAACACACATGCAATGACATTTGTTGATCCATATGTGATTTGTGAAAAGAACACACATTTAATTACTCTAGTGGGCATATATGTGGCTTGTGGAAAGAACACACATGTATTCGCATTTGTGGATCCATATGTGGTTCATGACAATAACACACATGCAATGACATTGGTTGATCCATATGTGGTTTTGACAATAACACACATGCAATGCCATTGGTTTATCCATGTGGTTTGTGGAAAAGAACACAGATGCGATGACATTGGTGGATCCATATGTGGTTTGTGGGAAAAACATACATGCAATGACATTGGTTGATCCATATGTGGGCTATGAATAGAAAATACATGCAATTACTCTAGTGCTGGTTTTAGTATAACAACACACATGAAATGACGCTAGTGGGTCCATATGTGGTTTGTGAAAAGAACACACACGCAATGACTCTAGTGGATCCATATGTGGTTTGTGAAAAGAACACACATGCAATGGCATTGGTTGATCTATATGTGGTTTGTGAGAAGAACACACATGTAATGACTCTAGTGGATCCATATGTGGTTTGTGGAAAGAACACACATGCAATGACTCTAGTGGATCCATATGTGGTTTGTTAGAAGAACACACATGCAATGACATTGGTGGATCCATTTGTGGTTTGTGGAAAGAACACACATGCAATGACATTATTTGTTGATCCATATGTGGGTTGTCAAAAGAACACCCATTCAATTACTCTAGTGGGTACATACGTGGTTTGTGAAAAGAAACACATTTGCAATGACATTAATTGATCCATATGTGGTTTGTGAAAAGAACACACATGCAATGACTCTAGTGGATCCATATGTGGTTTGTGGAAAGAACACACATGCAATGACTCTAGTGGATCCATATGTGGTTTCTGAAAAGAACACACATGCAATGACATTGGTGGATCCATATGTGGTTTATGGAAAGAACACACATGCAATGACATTTGTTGATCCATATGTGGTTTCTGAAAAGAACACACATGCAATTACTCTAGTGGGTACATATGTGGTTTGTGGAAAGAACACACATGCAATGGCACTGGTGGATCCAGATGTGGTTCATGACAGGAACACACATGCAATGACATTGGTTGATCCATATGTAGTTTGTGACAATAACACACATGCAAGGCCATTGC
This sequence comes from Avena eriantha, assembly GCA_910589775.1. NCBI lineage: Eukaryota > Viridiplantae > Streptophyta > Magnoliopsida > Poales > Poaceae > Avena > Avena eriantha. The sequence goes on from OU342742.1 coordinate 445,274,921, forward strand.
TTGATCCATGTGGTTTGTGGAAAAGAAAACAAATGCAATGACATTGGTGGATCCATATGTGGCTTGTGGAAAGAACACACATGCAATGACATTGGTTGATCCATATGTGGGTTATGAAAAGAACACACATGCAATGACTCTAGTGCTAGTTTTAGTATAAGAACACACATGCAATGAACATTGGTGGATCCATATGTGGTTCATGAAAGGAACACTCATGCAATGACATTGGTTGATCCGTATGTGGTTTGTGACAATAACACACATGCAATGCCATTGGTTGATCCATGTCATCTGTGGAAGATAACACACATGCAATAACATTGGTGGATACGTGTGTTGTTTTTGGAAACAACACACATGCAATGACATTGGTGGATACATATGTGGTACATGCAATTACTCTAGTGGATACATATGTGGTTTGTGGAAAAGAGCACACATGCAATGACACTGGTGGATCCATATGTGGTTTGTGGAAAGAACACAGATGCAATGACATTGGTTGATCCATACGTGGGTCGTGAAAAGAACACACATACAATGACTCTAGTGCTGGTTTTAGTATAATAACACACATGCAATGACTCTAGTGGGTCCATGTGTGGTTTGTGGAAAAGATAACACATGCAATGACTCTAGTGGATACATATGTGGTTTGTGAAAAGAACACACATGCAATGACATTGGTTGATCTATATGTGGTTTGTGAAAGGAATACACATGAAATGACTCTAGTGGATCCATATGTTGTTTGTGGAAAGAACACACACGCAATGACTCTAGTGGATCCATATGTGGTACATGGAAATAACACATATGCAATGACATTGGTGGATCCATTTGTGGTTTGCGGAAAGAACACACATGCAATGACATTATTTGTTGATCCATATGTGGTTTGTGAAAATAACACACATGCAATTACTCTAGTGGATACATATGTGGTTTGTGGAAAGAACACACATGCAATGGCATTGGTGGATCCATATGTGGTTCATGATAGGAACACACATGCAATGACATTGGTTGATCCATATGTGGTTTGTGACAATTACACACATGTAATACCATTGGTTGATGCATGTGGTTTGTGGAAAAGAACACACATGCATTGACATTGGTGGATCCATATGTGGTTTGTGCAAAGAACACAGATGCAATGAGATTGGTTGATCCATATGTGGGTTGTGAAAATAACACACATACAATGACTCTAGTGCTGGTTTTAGTATAAGAACACACATGCAATGACTCTAGTGGGTCCATATGTGGTTTTTGGAAAAGAACACACATGCAATGACTCTCGTGGATACATATGTGGTTTGTGAAAAGAACACACATGCAATGACAATGGTGGATCCATATGTGGTTTGTGGAAAGAACACACATGCAATGGCATTTGTTGATCCATATGTGGTTTATGAAAAGAACACACATTTAATTATTCTAGTGGGTACATATGTGGTTTGTGGAAAGTACACAGATGTAATGGAATTAGTGGATCCATATGTGGTTCATGACAGGAACACACATGCAATGACATTGGTTGATCCGTATGAGGTTTGTGACAATAACACACATGCAATGCCATTGGTTTATCCATGTGGTTTGTGGAAAAGAACACACATGCAATGACATTGGTGGATCTATATGTGGTTTGTGGAAAGAACATACATGCAATGACATTGGTTGATCCATATGTGGGCTGTGAAAAGAAAATACATGCAATTACTCTAGTGCTAGTTTTAGTATAACAACACACATGCAATGACTCTAGTGGGTCCATATGTGGTTTGTGAAAAGAACGCACATGCAATGACATTGATTGATCCATATGTGGTTTGTGAAAAGAACACACATGCAATGACTCTAGTTTATCCATATGTGGTTTCTGCAAAGAACACACATGCAATGATTCTAGTGGATCCATATGTGGTTTGTGAAAAGAACACACATGCAATTACATTGGTGGATCCATATTTGGTTTATGGAAAGAACACCCATGCAATGACATTTGTTGATCTATATGTGGTTTCTGAAAAGAACACAGATGCAATTACTCTGGTGGGTACATATGTGGTTTGTGGAAAGAACACACATGCAATGGCACTGGTGCATCCATATGTGGTTCATGACAAGAACACACATGCAATGACATTGGTTGATCCATATGTGGTTTGTGACAATAACACACATGCAATGCCATTGTTTGATCCATGTGGTTTGTGGAAAAGAACACAAATGCACTGACATTGGTGGATCCATATGTAGTTTGTGGAAAGAACAGGCATGCAATGACATTGGTTGATCCATATGTGGGCTATGAAAAGAACACACATGCAATGACTCTAGTGCTGGCTTTAGTATAAGAACACACATGCCACATATGGATGCAATGACATTGGTGGATCCACATGCAATGACATTAATTGATACATATGTGGTTTGTGACAATAACACACATGCAATGCCATTAGTTGATACATATGTGGTTTGTGACAATAACACACATGCAATGCCATTGGTTGATCCATGTGGTTTGTGGAAAGGAACAGAAATGCAATGACATTGGTGGATACATATGTGGCTTGTGGAAAGAACACACATGCAATGACATTGGTTGATCCATATGTGGGTTATGAAAAGAACACACATGCAATGACTCTAGTGGATCCATATGTGGTTTGTGAAAAGAACACACATGCAATGAAATTGGTTGATCCATATGTGGTTTGTGAAAGGAACACACATGCAATGCCTCTAGTGGATCCATATGTGGTTTGTGGAAAGAACACACATGCAATGAATCTAGTGGATAATATGTGGTTTGTGAAAAGAACGCACATGCAATGACATTTGTGGATCCATATGTGGTTTGTGGAAAGAACACACATGCAATGACATTTGTTGATCCAAATGTGGTTTGTGAAACGAACACACATTTAATTACTCTACTGTGTACATATGTGGTTTGTGGAAAGAACACACATGTAATGGCATTTCTGGATCCATATGTGGTTCATGACAGGAACACACATGCAATGACATTGGTTGATCCATATGTGGTTTGCAACAATAACACACATGCAATGCCATTGGTTTATCCATGTGGTTTGTGGAAAAGAACACACAGGCAATGACATTGGTGGTTCCATATGTGGTTTGTGGAAATAACATACATGAAATGACATTGGTTGATCGATATGTGGGTTGTGAAAAGAAAACACATGCAATTACTCTAGTGCTGGTTTTAGTATAAGAACACACATGCAGTGACTGTAGTGGGTCCATATGTGGTTTGTGAAGAGAACACACACGCAATGACTCTAGTGGATCCATATGTGGTTTGTGAAAAGAACACACATGCAATGACATTGATTGATCCATACGTGGTTTGTGAAAAGAACACACATGCAATGACTCTAGTGGATCCATATGTGGTTTGTGGAAAGAACGCACATGCAATGACTCTAGTGGATCCATATGTGGTCTGTGAAAAGAACACACATGCAATGACATAGGTGGATCCATATGTGGTTTGTGGGAAGAACACACATACAATGACATTTGTTGATCCATATGTGTTTTGTGAAAAGA